>OY979721.1:9766168-10966168 GCA_963855995.1 Muricea muricata | reverse complement strand
AATATCAAATTGTTGCATGCATATCGCACTCGTGACGTGCATGTCCTTGATGATTCAAGATGGCGGACTGCACACGCGACATTGCCGTTAATGCCCCACTTATTAAACGTACAAATTTCGGCATTATAAGAACCATGAAGTATGAACCAAGCAAGTTTTATTCCGAAGTTGACATAGGTTTTTCATGACGGTATCTGGCAGTCAAATCAACAGAGACGCACACAATACATCAGCTAATGCCAATGGTAAAACATCAGTTTTAGATTTTTGCTTTTTTCCCTTTTAGAAGATTCGGATGACGGACGGTCTAAGACACTACTAGACTGGCCAACAGTGTCACAGAAGTTTGCCTGGAATATTGTGTTGTTGCTAGGAGCTGGTTTTGCTATGGCTAAGGCCGCTAAGGTACCATTGGGTCTAGTTTCCTTTCGAAAAGCTTTAGTAACAAAACATACTCGTCTGTTACCGGAATTTGACAATTCCCGCATACGCGACGGTAACTTCTTATTGATCAAAATTGGTGGGAACTTAACCAAAAAACCAATTTTATTTACAGTCGATAGCTCTGCGAGTTCTACACTGTTTTGCCATGAACTATACTGGATAGCTCTATTATCTCTAAACTGTTCTTTCTGGAGGATCATCTCTTATTGATCCAGTGTTACTACAGGAGGAAACCTAAACTAAACTGACTTTATTTATACTGGATACCTCTATCAGTTCTAAACTGTTCTTCCTGGAGGTCCAGTAAGGATCATCTCTTATTAATCCAGTGTTACTACAGGAGGAAACCTAAACTAAACTAGCTTTATCTATACTGGATTGTTCTATCAATGCTAAACTGTTCTTCCTGGAGGTCCAGTAAGGATCATCTCTTATTGATCCAGTGTTACTACAGAAATAAACCTAACCTAATCTAGCTTTATTCATTTATTTAAAAACATAATCCGATCCGCTCCATATCTTAATGTTTGCTTTTTTGGATTATGTTTTTTACTTTATTATTTTATACGAATTCCGTTGCTTAGGAATCGGGTTTGTCAATATGGTTAGGTCAACAGCTTGCTAAACTGGACAGTGTACCGACATTTATAATCGTGCTCATCACGGCTTCAATGTTGTGCGCCTTCACCGAGGTCACATCCAATACTGCGACGGCAACGATTTTCTTACCAATACTCGGAACACTGGTAAGACCTGTCTCATGCTGTGCTTATGTTTTGGTTAGCTATCCCAAGATCACATCAAGAATTTTGTAAGTTCTAAAGGCCCTGTCACACGGTGCAATTTTCTTGCAACTGGCAACGCAATTCTACTCTTAAGAGATGTAAATGAGTGACAAATGTTTGGTAAGCTAAAAAAAAATCAGCAAACTTTGACGGAAACTTGCATTTGCCAATTTACATCTCCCAAGAGTAGAATAGCATTGCAAGTTGCAAGAAAATTGTATCGTGTGACATGGCCTTAAGTCTGGAAGATCTTGAAATTATTCGAGGAAACATTCCAGTAGTGAAGTCTATAAGTACTGGGAACAATAGCTCTAGTGGTGAAATCGAAGATGGCGCAGAAATCCAATTTTCCAAGCTATTTACTATTTTAAGATGGCATCGAAAACTATGCAAAAAGTTCATAAACCATAACATTATATTTTAAATCAAAGTGAAAACATTAAAGCTCGGCACATTCCCACGACTGAAGATGATAATTACTTTTCGATCCGGATCAGTCTTAGCAAACATGGAATTGCGAGTGTTTACCCTAGCCCACTTCGCTCTTATATGTGCTCGTACTGTCGCTACAGGAACACATATTAACTTTGTTACACAGTGAAATACGTTAAAACGTGTTAAACAACAATACTTGAAAGTTCTTTCAAATGAATCGTTCTACGCCTTTCTAATGCACAATTCTCTTCAGCACACCATCCAAGTCGTATGAGAACTAAACCCAACTTTAGCAAAAGAGGTATAATACGACTTTACATAATTTAAAACGTCGTCACGATTTATTTTCGCTTATAGGCATCAAGCCTTGAAATTCATCCATGGCGCTTGATGGTCCCGGCAACTGTTGCTTGTTCGTTTGCCTTTATGCTTCCTGTAGCCACGCCGCCCAATGCTATAGTGTTCGCATCTGGTTATCTTAAAGTCGCCGATATGGTAAGTTGTGCCTATAGTTGCATGACCTGCGTGTGTAGAGATTCATCTATCTACAGTGATTCGTAACATTGATACTTCATGTGTAAACGAATTAACAAGTCTGTAAATGGTAAGCCAAACTTGATGAAATTGACAAGTTTTTTTGGAATTTCCAATATGTGCGTGACTGTTTTTTTTCCGAGTATCAGACATAAATGAACTCATTTTAGCTTAGGTTTCTTTCTTTTAGTGACATTGGATCAATAATACCGCGCCTATCCAGTAGATACAGATTGAAATAAAATGCCATTTTCTTTTGTTTCCAGGCAAAAACAGGGCTTGTTATGAACATCGTGAGTGTTGGAGTTTTGATGTTGTGGTTGTACACGTTTGGCACATGGTATTTCGACCTTGACACATTCCCAGAATGGGCTAAAATGGTTCCCAACAATGTGTCAAAAATCCCGGACTGTGTAGTTGGAAATAGTACGATATAACAATATTTGTTTGTTACCAAAACCGCGGATGCATCCTCTCGCCCGAACCTATGCGTCATCATTACCTTTGTGTCATTTACAAATGTGATTTGGCTCGTGACCTACATCAATGCTGAAACTTTAAAAAGCCATTAGCCTTTCCAAAGTTGATGGAAAAGCTGGTGCCGAACTCGTCGCTAATAGCATTGTGGGGCGGAATTTGGAGACGAGGCAAAATGTTCACTGTCCCCAAATTCCGTCCCACAACACACCATCGTAGACAAGTTCGGCACCAGACTTCGTTGAAATTTAGAAACGCGAATTGCTTGGTAACCTAAGCACATGCTTTGCAGACCAGTTAAGTCTGTTTTCAACTGGATGAATCTGTTGACAAAAAGTGAATACATACACAATTGGTCAGTCCAAAAGTTCGCGGTAAAAGATTTTTTCGCCAAGATACGATGACGTTGTTGTTTGTATCCACACCAGAAAAGGTGAGAAAATAGCCGTGGCCGCGGAGGGAATCCAACCTACGACCGTTGGAATGCTAGCCCAATGCTCTGCCAATTGAGCTACGCGGTCAGGTCGGTTCGAGAATGTGATATTTCGAAAGACAATCTAGCTCCTTCGATACCAACGCATCCGTGAATGCAATTCCTGATGTGGATATAAAATCACAGTAAAACAAAAACGTCATTTCCAAATGAGTGCATAATACAAGCGCGCAAAACAATCACGATCACGTTGCTCATGGGAATCTGCGGTTTTGGTAATAAACTTTGAAACAATCGTTTCCATTTAATTTGGTACTATCGATTTCAATAATCTTCTCACAAAAACACGCCACAACGATATAAATACTAATAATAAGGACAATTACACAAGCACGCGCTACTCAATAGACCTTCTGCATAAATCGTCATTCGGACCGTGTATCCAAGAAAACAGGAATTTACGCATAGTTGTTGGTCACTCCTTGTGAAGAATAACCAATGATAATGCGTAATGTTCTGTTTCCTACAATACACGGTGCAGATCACGACTTATGCAGAAGGTCTATAGTAGACTAATTTGCTGCAGAGCAAGTCTTTTGCAGTAATACTTCGTTAAACGTAGCATTAATTCTGATCCGAAATATTATCCTCCATTATTATTGAAGAATCCGAATATATAGTCAGTTCAATCGTAGGGCTTTGTTACCTATGGGCCAATCGTAGGCCTTTGAATGGATTGTAAACCCAGGCTTCTTTTGGTTGTAAAAAATCATGTTTGCCTACTTTTTGAGCGTCGAGAAATATCGGCATGTAAATACAAATTCCTAGCTCGAATGTAGTTAAAGTGAAGTTACAGATTTCCAAAGTAAAACGCATCAGTCCGCCGTATCGCGTGTGCCGCGTCAGCATCAGCCCTTCAGCTCGTGTTGTCATGCACTCCATTGTCGGTGGTTCAACAAAGGTTGTTCTTGGAAAATTATACATCTTAAATATTAAACGCGAAAGTTCTGATCATGGTTAAGTTCCAATTTTCTGGGAAACTACCGGTTGGCGCAAAAAATGTCCCCCTCTTTGACGTGCTCTAATTAAAGAACTAGTATTCAGTTGCTGCACGAACTGTACACTATCTTGAAGATTCATAATTTTTTGAAGAACAAACCTTTTTTAAATTAACGTATATACAGGGTGTATAAAAAAAACGGAGTTCATGTTTTGTGTCTAATTATTTCTAAATTACTGAAGCTTATAGCACAATTTTGGACTTGTTTTAAACCACGTTCTTTTCTCCTTCGAACAAGCCGTAATTCGTATTTTTACTCCGAGTAACGTATGTGCTATGACAAATTTAGTAAAAGCTATCGATTTGAGATGCCCTGCAATTATGCAAATTCACTGTCTTTCATGGTCGCCAGTTAAATTTTTAATTTTTTTGCTTATTACACAAATGGTATTTCTGTTAAAGCTAATAACACTTGTTATAAAGCTTTACACAAGATAACGGACCGTTTACATCAACAAAAACCTTAGATTTATGCCAAAATAATGATAGAAAATAGCGTTTTGTTTATCCGCGCGTGCACAATGTTGTCGAAATTGCATGTTAATATTCATGAAGTCGATACAAGCTTGAACTATCCGTTCGCAGTGCACGTTAACGGTCCGTTATCTTCTGTAAAGCTTTATAACAAGCTCTATTAAGTTTAACAGAAATACCATTTATGTAATAAGCGGAAAAATAAAAATTTAACTGGCGACCATGAAAGACATAGTGAATTTGCATAATTGGAAGGCATCTCAAATCGATAGCTTTTACTAAATTTGTCATAGCACATACGTTACTGGAAGTAAAAATACGAATTACGGCTTGTTCGAAAGAGAAAAGAACGTAGTTTAAAACAAGTCTCAAGTCTGCTATAAGCTTCAGTAATTTCGAAATAATTTGACACAAAAGATGGGCTCCGTTTTTTTTGATACACCCTGTAGTTGGAGAATAAACTATAATTATAACTATAATGACCAAAACTATACTTGAAAATCTGCTAATCTTGTTTGAAGTAGACTGCTTTGCGTGAAGCTGCATGATTATAGTTAGCTATCCATATATTATTTTTGTATTTTAACATCACAAGGTGTAAATTATCTTTTGGGGAATGTATGTTGTAACTACATTTGCTGTAAAATTTTAAAGACACTGCAGAATGTATTTTGTACACGTTAAATTAAGGTTTTAATATTTAATAAACAGCATAACATACTAAAAATACACAGATATTTTTCATGTCTTCATTAGTAAAGAAAAAGCAATCACGTGATCATTTCCAGGCAATAGTTTTATGTTCTTAAAGTGGCGATGTTTGTATAAGAGCAGCGAACCAACTGTCACCTTTGTTCAGGGAGAAAAAAAAATGTTTGTGTCGAAAAAATGGAAAAAATACTCTAAATTGACGTACAGGTATTCTTTGAGTTTAAATTGGTAAAAGCATCAAATCTGAAGACAATTTTCTCTCAAGCAGAATTTTGCACGTGAACGGAATTGACCATAGCGACAAAGATGGCGGATGTACGTTTTACCAGAATGCATCGCAGTCGGAAAAACCAAATGACGTTTGTTGAAGGTCTAGCATAAGAGAGGAGGTTATTTTCTGTGTTTCGTTAAAGTTTTATGTCCTTTGCTGTTTTCTTTGGTATCTTTTGTCAATCGGTTTTGCTTGATGCCCAAAATGCATTCTGGTAAAATCTACATGCCACCATCTTTTTCGCTACGGTCAATTTTGCATTTTGTTCTTTAGAAGACTCAAAGCTAACGCGACAATTTTTGTCATGCTATGGAAATCATCGTATTGAACAATTTAAGTCAGCAATGTTAATTTTTGATCGATAATGCTGCACACGTAAGCTATATTGCAATTAATATCTGTCGTCGCCATACTTACCCATGTGGATGGTTAGGTGAAGACGTGTTCCGCTAATTATCTGGGGATTTGTGTTACTTGGAATCAGGTCCAACTCACTTTGACCTGTCCACGCAGGACCTGACCGCCGAACGTCTGCACCTTATCACACCGAACATTGTTCAGTGGAAGTTAAGTCATGACTGCACTAATTGCATTAAGAAAGAAAGAAAAAAAATTCTAATATTTGAGCTTTGGCTTTTCCTCTATACAGTGCACCGCTCCTGCTGGCTATCTGATAGCTAATGTTCTGTGTGCCAGCTTGGCGCTTTCTATTACCGGTCGCTTTAGGCTATCATAGGTCGTGCCCAGACTGCGCGCGGCTCCTATGATATTAACCTTGGTTATTACATAACCTCATTTAATTTACTTTATATACTAAGCTAGGGAGGTAGCTGACAGGAGCGAGCGTTATTTACGTGTATCTAGGGTGGTATAAGATCATACACATGGCGAAATTCAAAACTGGGAACAGTTGAGAAAAATCATCAAGAATAGATATTCCGAAAGGAAACGAACTTACGCCTTTACGATGCGGGTGCAATTACTACTTTTACCGCTGAGCTACGGAGAGAGCTGACAACAAGCGTGCGTGATTTAATTTGTGTGTAAATCTTGTTTTGGTTTTGAGGCACTTTACTCGATGTTGCGTAAATTCTAAATGATAAATAAATCTAAATCTCGCGTGGGAATCACACTCACACCCAAATTTAAGCCGGGAACAGTTGATCATCAACCATAGGGCCTCCGACAGGAATCAAACCCGACACATTTGTGGTACCGGTGCAATATCGGACCGTCCAGCAACGAAGATGCTTTCCAATCAATTTCCAACGAGACCATTACACATCGTCTTAGAAATACAGAAATGACTAGCACATGCATTGCCAAGAAACGACTTCGACAGAATTAGTGAGAACGATAGTTTACAACGGAAGAACGTTCACCTGGTACGCAGGAGGTGAAAGTGAGTGAATTAACGCAAACTTTCAGCCAAGCACAGACTCTCTCTTTCTCCCTCTGAACGCTGCTCTGATATGTCCAATAAAGTTTCACCCCTGGATGCTGTACCGAGCGCTTCAACGCGAGAATGCAGCGGATTTCTATGCTCCATGGCCCGGTGATCAAGTATTTGTAAATAGAAATATACATCTTGTCAACCTGCTTTTGCGATACCATGGATTAATGCTTGGTAACCAAGAATTTCGATGTACATATCATTTCGTTTACGGGGCCAAGCCAAGCGCACAAAAAATTCATCCGTGGCGCTATGAGACCCAATCAGGCCGAGCACCCATTATTAAATGTTTGGCAAAACTATACTGTTATACTTTTAACATTTAAATATACACTGCTTGCATGCTTTTGTCGAAGACTATGCAAGTTTAATGAACTCTACTAACCAATTAGTATATTAAATAATATAAATAGTTCATGTTAAATACCCAATACTAATCCAACTGACGGAATTGACACGTTAATTTATTGTTCTAATTAGCCAATAGGAAGACACTATTTACATGTGCTTTTTAGGAGATGGATTTTTTTATTTTATGCCAATTTTGTGATTTGTAAGAGATTTATATTGCGAGCGATAAAAGAAACGATATTTTAAAGATTAATTGCTGTGCATATTCAATTATTGTCAGGGCGACGGTTTCCAACACTTTTGTTGAGTTACCGACATGTTCATGAGGGAGTGCGAAAGTAGTATAATGCATGCGGGGCTTGTAATCGATCATTTACGGTAATCGTGCACGTGTAATGTCTACGTGTGTGCTTAATTAAGGAATAATACCGTTGCATAGTGCAAAGTGCAGAATGTGGTACGATACTTCATGTTGTACACTTCGAGATGCCGCTCGGCTTATGCAAATTTTACAGAACTACGAATAATAAATAATGAAATGAACCATACTTGGTAATTATTGCATGAGATCGTAGTTTTGGTCGCTTAGTTTTCTTGTCTTGCCTCGCAAAGTGTACCGACTCCAGACGAGCAACTGCACGACGGCGATAATGGCGGGCAGAAAACACATGATGTTGAACATTACTGCTTTGAGGTCGTGCGGTGATTTTTGTGAAGCTACGAGAAGAGAGACAAAAATTGGTAGGTATAACCCCTCCTCTGTCAACGAAATAATCGTAGTTTATATATTTACTATTCAATACTTTTAGCATCGAACGTTCTCTTACATAAAGTACAGCGTTTTATAGCTATAGGGATTTCGAGCACTGATAAAAAAATGATAATCTCACACGTGAGAATATTTATGATAATCTCACATGTGAGAATATTTATGATAATTTCACATGTGAGAATATTTATGATAATCTCACATGTGAGAATATTTATGATAATTTCACATGTGAGAATATTTATGATAATCTCACATGAGAGAATATTTATGATAATTTCACATGTGAAAATATTTACGATAATTTCACATGTGAGAATATTTATGATAATCTCACATGAGAGAATATTTATGATAATTTCACATGTGAGAATATTTATGATAATCTCACATGTGAGAATATTTATGATAATTTCACATGTGAGAATATTTACAATAATTTCACATGTGAGAATATTTATGATAATTTCAGATGTGAGAATATTTATGACAATTTCACATGTGAGAATATTTATGATAATTTCAGATGTGAGAATATTTATGATGATTACAGATGTGAGAATATTCATGATAATTTCACATGCGAGAATATTTATGATAATTTCACATGCGAGAATATTTATGATAATTTCACATGAGAGAATATTTATGATAATCTCACATGAGAGAATATTTATGATAATTTCACATGTGAAAATATTTACGATAAATTCACATGTGAGAATATTTATGATAATCTCACATGTGAGAATATTTATGATAATTTCACATGTGAGAATATTTATGATAATCTCACATGTGAGAATATTTATGATAATTTCACATGTGAGAATATTTATGATAATTTCAGATGTGAGAATATTTATGATGATTACAGATGTGAGAATATTCATGATAATTTCAAATGTGAGAATATTTATGAAAATCTCACATGTGAGAATATTTACGATAATTTCACATGTGAGAATATTTATGATAATTTCACATGTGAGAATATTTATGATAATCTCACATGTGAAAATATTTATAATTTCACATGTGAGAATATTTATGATAATCTCACATGTGAGAATATTTATGATAATCTCACATATGAAAATATTTATAATTTCACATGTGAGAATATTTATGATAATTTCACATGTGAGAATATTTATGATAATCTCACATGAGAGAATATTTATGATAATTTCACATGTGAAAATATTTACGATAATTTCACATGTGAGAATATTTATGATAATCTCACATGTGAAAATATTTATAATTTCACATGTGAGAATATTCATGATAATCTCACATGTGAAAATATTTATGATAATTTCACATGTGAGAATATTTATGATAATCTCACATGTGAAAATATTTATAATTTCACATGTGAGAATATTTATGATAATTTCACATGTGAGAATATTTATGATAATCTCACATGAGAGAATATTTATGATAATTTCACATGTGAAAATATTTATGATAATTTCACATGTGAGAATATTTATGATAATCTCACATGTGAAAATATTTATAATTTCACATGTGAGAATATTCATGATAATCTCACATGTGAAAATATTTATGATAATTTCACATGTGAGAATATTTATGATAATTTCACATGTGAGAATATTTACGATAATTTCACATGTGAGAATATTTATGATAATTTCAGATGTGAGAATATTTATGATAATTTCACATGTGAGAATATTTATGATAATTTCAGATGTGAGAATATTTATGATGATTACAAATGTGAGAATATTTATGATAATTTCAGATGTGAGAATATTTATGATAATTTCAGATGTGAGAACATTTATGATAATTTCACACTTAAGAATATTTATTGTCATCTCACATGTGAGAATATCATAGAAATAAAAGATATAGAATGCGCGCTCCTATCTATTTTCAGGTAAACAAATGACGCCACATTAAAATTCAAAATGGCCGATTTATAAGGGCAAATTAAACTCGCCCCACTGTAATTCGCATAGACCGCTCCTCGGACAAATCCAACATGGCGGATTTATAAGGGGAATTTTTTTTTCAATTTGGGTACCGGCTAGGTTACCAAGCACGCATTCTATATCTATTATTTCTATGGAGAATATTTATGATAATTTCACATGTGAGAATATTTATGATAATTTCACATGTGAGAAAATTATAGTTTTTCAAACAATCTACAATCATATGGACATGTTATATTGCTGTAGAAAAGACTGTAGTTTATAACAGCAAAATACATGGGTTCTCGAAAATACTAGATTTATTTCTAGTGTCGAACAGGATATTTCTCACAAGTATTTCTCCGCGCACACATGGGTTAACAATCTATGCATTCAGGTTAGCCCCAAGTCACCACTAAGAAACTCGTCGTCGCGTGTGATGTTTGGACTAAAATGACAAAGTCTTCAAATAACTTCTCATTTTGGCCTGTTTCAGACGTCGAAGTTTTCATGTGTCGAATCTATTGCAAATGAACTAAACTCCTTGTTCTAACTTATTTACATTAGGTTCGGCACATGAAAGTTCCACGTCTGAAACAGGCCTAAAAAAATTTTGATGCATGAACATTTTAGTCCAAAAACATATATTATAAACACGACAACGCCATTCTGCGATGAAACATCGAAATATCCCCAGTCAATGACCATCCATGCTGTCAATTGTGTTATTCTATGTCATCAAGTTCGTTGCTCGTAGAAATTATATTTGATTAAAAAGTATTTTTACTATCATGTTAATAAAAGCATGTCGTAGCATGATAACGTACCTTGAGTTGTTCTCACCAACGCATTTTTGTCCTAGTATTTAAAAGGAGTTATGTAAAAAATAGAATAAGCTGATCCGATCGCAATTCAAGCAGAATTGGAGCATCTGTAGAGTAAGTGAAGAAACTGAACGTTTACGAAAACCTGTAGTTTAGTAATGGTATTAAATGCGACTGACCTCATAACCATAGCTGGATAATATAGCAACAATCAACATGGGAGCAACAGACTGGGCAGGTTTAGTGAATAATGCGTTCGTCCCAAAAACAAGCGACGACACCGGAGTGCTAAAACATAGAGAAGCATAAATTAAATGACAACTAAATATGAAACCAGTCATGCATCCAAAAATGAATACACAACTTTTGACTTGAAGTAAATATTTCATACAACAAAAATGTTTCCATTGAATAGCTGCGACATGACTCCAGGCATGACCCCGACATGACATGGATCGCACGCAATATTCCTGGAACATTGTTCTTGTCAGTTCCCTTGCAGCTATGCGCAGAAATTCAGCGAAAATGACAAAATGAAATTCAAATCTATCGAGACATATTGTACTCAGCATTAAAAATCTTCTGGAGGAGAAGATGTTCTCCTGATCAAAAGTTCGACCGGAAAAGATTTTCGATTTCTTCCACCCAGTAAGTGTTCGAACTGATTAGCGGTATACACGATATTTCAAGGACTGAACCCTGACCCTTGTAAGCCAATGAAGAGAGGAGACGCAGAATACTACATGCTACTACATACGCGCTCTTGTAAAAAATAACACATCCTGTTTCCGCCGACAGGCGCATGCGACCCAATTGCGACCCCGGCGACAAACATGACGGAATTTCGGTGCCTACAGGTAACGCCCTTCTTACAGCTCTGAGCAGTTTACCGAAATATCGTTGTAATATACAATGGCTTCTTCAATGAAATATGAGTTTAAAATTTATTCAATGCCGCCATACTGTATGAATACGGTTAATACTATAACAATATACCGTAAAGATCAAATAAAACATCCTGCGCTTAGTATCGAAATTCCGTTATGTTTGTGAGCAAGGTCGTATACGTTTGTGCGCGGAAACATGATGCATTATTTGAGGTAGTTTTCGTAGCACCAAAATCCAAAAAGTATCAAGGAATTCTTGTTTCAAAAACACTTCACTGTATTGGAGGAAGTCTGATACCATACCTCCGTTTGTATTTTTGAAGATCATCATCGACGATGTCGGATAGCGGCATGTTGAACTGGGAGAATGTTGCGCTGGGAATACTCCTGAAAGATGACCAGAAAACGTTGATATGTTACGGTGTTGTGGTTGCCCCTTGATTGGAGGAGTGTATGGTATGTTCTTCAAAAAACCTACTTGTCAAGAACAAAGAAAATAGCCAAGACTAAAATTTGATTTGGTCCACTGATGTACAATAAAATCGCCATTCCAAGCTGGGTGAAGAAAAAGATGAAATAAGTCGCAATTAAAAGAACAAGCTAGAATTTTTTTAATCTAGCAAAATCTTTCGGGCTTTTTTGAAATAAACATGTATTTATAATATCAATTTGTATAATTCATCCATTACTCTATACGGTGTTTATCACAGAAGCAGACCATTTGGAATTCAGTCGCAATCCGTTGTGTTAATTTGACAGCTCTGAATGCTTCGAATCAATGATTTGCAAAAACACAAACTATTGTACACACGGAAATTTTAAGATGTCATTATTTATTTCCCAAAAGTAAAAAAAAAGGAAGGGTATGAACTCGCATCTTTGAGTATCTAGACCGCCGCTCTACCAATTGAGCTACGAGCAAACTGGGATTGGAGCGAGTCCCCAATTTAGATGCACGAAATATTCTCGTGACGCTTTAACGCTTGTCTTTGAGGACGCGCAGTGTCTCAATTCTATTTACCAACCACCCCCAGGCTCAAAGATATAGAAAACTAAGATACACTAGTACTACAATAATCTGCTACTGGAGAGAATAACGAGCATGATTTGACGGATCTACGGGTCTCATATCTGCTTTTTTTAGTTTTTTATACACCCTGTGTACTATTAAATTACATGCTCTCAAACACTTACCTTAATATAAAAGGACGCGAGAATGATGTAATAAGAGCCGTATTTAACGATCAGAGGATTTGCTAGAATACCCAAAATCTGGGAATAGATAAAAACATTGTTGACAACAAGAAAAAAAAACAACGAACGAAGCATTCGCTCATCGCAGGAATGCATGATCATAAATTACCCTACCTGTGGTATCATAAATGTTGAGCCCGCCAGCAGACTTCGAACAAACTACACAAGAGAATATCAAAGACAGTTGGGAGAACGAAACACCCTGGACAAATTTTTCCATAGTATTTCTAAAACTCATTGACAATGGACCATTCCCAAATTAGATAACTTTTAAATTCGAAAATAGTTTTGGCACAGTTGGAAAGAGCTTCCTAAATTTAGTTAAGTTATGACGTTTGGTTGTGAAATATTGTAAAGTGTCGAAAATAGAGTCATATGAAGTTTGAGAATTTTGTAAATTTTTGTATTACGCGAGAAAAAGCGTTACTACATTTGACACAATGGTATCACTTTTCCGTGCGTAATACAAAAGTATACAAACTTTACAACTTTACAACTTTACAGGACTATATCCTTCACAGTTGACAATATTTTGCAACCAAATTTGACAATTGCATGAAATTTAGGATGCTCCTTACGGCTGTGCTAATTGATTTCCCCAATTCAAAAGTTTGTCTAATAGGGGAAATCATGGCCGTGAAGGAGTCTTTATAAGTGACAAAGATCCACGTTGATTTTTATTTACACAAACTCAGTTGTACTTACGGGAGGCAAATGAGATCCCATTAGTTCTTCAGCAAAGATTAAAAAGAAATTGCTACTGAATGTCGTGTGAAATATCTAAAATGAAAAATATTGCGAAACAAACTTTGCTTATTCCGAATTATTTTGTTCTCAGAGGTCCACGCGTTACTACAGGAGGAAACCTAAACTGGAGTAACTTAGTTTATACTGGATAGTTCTATCATTTCTTCCTAAAGAGGTCCAGTAAGGATCATCTCTTATTCATCCAGTGTTACTACAGGAGGAAACCTAAACTGAACATAGTTTATACTGAATAGCTCTATCAGTTCTTCCCATAGAGGTCCAGCAAGGATCATCTCTTGTATAATGATCTAACGTATACTACAAATGGAAACCTAAACCACAATAAATCTATTTCAATGCAGTTTATAACTGTGTCATTTACCTGTAAGAAGTTCATTATCACGAAGAATACTAGAAAAAATAAACATTAAAATTTTAATTACTGCTTTTTACTTGAAAGTTAAGATGCCAAAACACAAACCGAACAAAGTTAACTGAAAATGAATGTATACATTAAAATGCCAAAAGCAAAGCATCAGAAGATGCGTGCGGAGTTTTTTTAAGAACTTACTAAAATTCTTCTTAAGAACTTACCAAAGTTTTTTAAGAAGAATTATTAACTTATATACCAATTTTTTTCAGAAGAACTTACCAAAGTTTTTTAAGAAGAATTATTAACTTATATACCAAATTTTTTCAGAAGAACTTACCAAAGTTTTTCTGCGTGCAAATCTGAAACGTCAGTGACCACCAAGACAACTGAGTAGACCCATCTTTTGTGCTTTCTACGAAAAACAACCAAAGTTTTACGATATGTGAAAACGCCCTTAAAGCTATGAGATGAAGGATCGATAAAGGTTGCCAAGTGTCTTTCGGACCGTAATAGAAAACATTTAAAAACTGGCAAAGAAATCCAGTTTAAATATAGCTTATAGTTTAGTTCACAGGTTTTCATCTGCAGTAACACTGGAACAATAATAAAGACAGATTAATTTAGGTTCTGTTCCATACTGGAGTAACAATAGAAAAAAATAAGGAAAGAGGTCTTACTTCACGACTGAGAAAAAGGTTTGAAATAACGCAAAATTAGGTTTTGCAAGGTTTCAAACTAAAATAATTGCAAACGCATTGCCTTACCTTTTTCATTAAGTTCAGGTTGATACTTTTTAGCTACTTGAACATTAAGTCCAGTGTAACACATCGCCGAACCGCTTATGAAGGCAATGATCACACACAGCACTTGAAAATTCACGAAATTCTTTTGCTACAAAGATTACGAAGAAAAATTCTGTATCAAGAAATATGCAATAAACAGGATACCCTGTATGAAGTCTCTCTGAAAAGCTTCGGGAAATTAGTGTTCTGTTTTCACCTGAAGAACCGAGCCAAGCCCGAAGAGCTTAGGTCACACAGTTTTCTATTTAACAATCAGTATAAATTTCCACGTGACTATTGATTTCACTACATTCTGATTGGTCAAGATTCACTGTCTCTGAAGTGGTAGTCACAGACCAGTGACTATAGCTTTTTGCTTTATTACACAGCAACAAATTTGAAATGAATTTTTATAAAGTTGTGTTGATTATTATTTGTAAACACCTGGAAATTTATACAAAAACAATTAGTCGCCATCGGCTCGGTGAATATTGGCTTGTAATCACTTCGCCTTCGGCGACTAGTTGTTAATTAGTCAGATTGTTAAAGACCGAGATAAGACACTTGCTGTGTGCTTGGTGTACTTCCATATAATGTAATTTGTTTACGTTATTGTGTTATTTGTGTTCTTGTAAATGTTATTATTATTCATTGTAATGTTATTGTTTTTGGTAGAGTGCCTCGCAAGGGTCTTTGAGTCCCGTTCGTACTCTCTCCATTTGGCTAAGTCCAATAAAGTTGTTAAAATGAGATTACAAGCTCGAGATTTCTATGCGATGATAGTTGAGACAAGCCTGATTTCGAGCGAAACAGTACCGCCTTGTCGTTTATTTTAAAAAAAATAGGTTAAATTAATAAAGAAGTCCCAACAAGGATTGGCGTTTTAAAATAAAAAAAAACATGATCGTACATGGTGCTTTAACTTTGCAACAAAAACGAGTAAATACTTCTGACTTCTGACAAAAAACTGACCACATGTTACTTCACGATACAAAATAATTTACTGCAGTTTATTCGACGGGGTCTTTACATAAATCCCGATTTTCGAGGTGTATCCACCTGACTTAGAGCATTTTTTGAGGAGGTTTCCCAGCAAGATCTATCTCTCATGTAGTCTTGTATTGAAAGACAATTAAATAAATAGATTTGACACAGTGTCGACATTACTGACGTTTAGTGCCATCTGTTGCTTGTAAGACACAATCAGATACTGGGAATCAGTACACTATATACAGTTTTCTAAAAAAGTATTTTACATGCCCTAAAATACAGCAACGATAATATGGAGAGAGTTCAACATTCCTTCATTGTTCACACAACAGCAGCGGTATGTAACCAGTCCAAACATCTTGCTTGAGACATTTGTGGGCGTTCTTCCCAGCTTTCAATATTCCTTGCTCACCCCACCCTCCCTGACTACAATGTTGTTTCTAACAACAACTGCAGTACATCTCTCTCTATTACATCCGCTGATTACATCCCATTTCTGGCAGCATATGATTTTGTTGTGTCTTTACGTTTTACATGCATGAGTGTATTTAGTTCTTTACCTCGTTTGTCAATGCCTCCTACTACAACGAAGTTGACTCCCCGTCTCACAGTTACCATCACACTCACTTCATACAGCAGTGGTGCCAACACACCACTGCCTTATGAAGTGAGTGTGGTGGCAACAATAGTTGACACACATTGTTCTTCACATCATACAGTAAGAAACTGCTGAGGTTATGTTGGTAATTACCAGTTGATCCTCCAACAAGGATCAATAAACTGTCGTCAAATATCTCACTAAGCGACGCTGTCGGTAGGAATACTTGCACTTCATGAATCTTGTCAGATGTAGCATTTCCATCATCACCATTAACCTATCATTATACAGCACATGCATTGCTGTAGATAGTTTCACATAGGAAAGGAAACTTCGACTGATTGTGGTCGTAAACCTTTCCTCGTCATAGCCATGTACATAAGCCGCCATATTTCACTCAAATCTTGCTTCGTAATACAAAATATTCCCGGTATAAATCTCGCTATACAGACTGAATACAGGTACATTGTTTCTTGAAGAAAGTCAGTGTTAGTATTTGCTTCGAAACAAACGTTTTGTCTGTATTATTTGAACTGTCATATTTGTAAAATATGATTTTCTAACTATAAAGATCTTACACTCTTCTGGTTCGTTTTGGTTGTAAATATCAACCTGTCTTTCGATTTATTTTCGTATTAATATAACGTGTAATGTAATGCGCAATGATTATAAAGTGGTTATCTTTAAAAAACCAAGCTTTCTGGTTAGATTGGACAGAACCTACATTTTTGAAGCTAGCTCAAGCAGTTTCTTATTTAATTGTGGCATATTGTTCTTGTTGGGGGGAAGTGCTTGCCTCTTTATACGGTGGAAAACAAATTCCTGTAGAAAAACATACATACAGTCTGTAATAGAGTCAAATTTGCATGTTCTGAGGCAAATGTATGACGAGGAAAACGTAATTTTAGCCTAGCAGGTTCTTAAAACGTACACTCTAAATTTCTGAGTGTTGTGCCTCTGTAGAAACACCAAAAAAGGTGTACATTTACGCATTGGTGTTTTACACCAAAAAGGCGTAAATTTAGGTGCCTTAGGCGCTTTTTTGGTGTAAAAAACACCAATGCGTAAATATACACCTTTTTTGGTGTTCTACAGAGGCAGTAATTTACATTTTTTTTGGTGTTTGCACAACACTCAGAAATTTAGAGTTTAGGTTCTTATACGCGGGGTTTTACTGTAGTATATCACTTTGGGTTGACCAGGTGTTTTTTAAATACAATAAAAATCGACCCAATTGTTTACTCACGCTGTCTGATACATAGTCGGCAATAAATACTGCAGAGGAACCAAGAATTGAGGCAATCTGACTAAAGGTAGGAAGAAATGTGCAAAATAAGTTCGTTGCTTGGATTTTCAATTCGTCCGCAAGTTCCCCTTCAATATGTTTGTGAGACATATAGTTTAGTCGAAAATAATTTCTCTTTCTTGAAAAAAGTATCCATCAATGATTAGGTTTTTTTCTGCTTGCTTGGACATATGCGAAAGCCTTTTGTAACTGACTACTAGTCTTAACATCTTCAATGCAAAAATGACATGTTCATTTTGTAACAAAAAGAAGACAATGTGAACATAAGATTCTAAACTTTGAGACATGATTATATACAGTACCTATATTTCAAGAGCTGGGCTCTATCATTTGCGGACGGAGAGATTTCGGTAAACAGCGCACAGTGAGCCAGTAGAACTAAATAAGAAATGCACAGAGAATGATTGAAGCACGAAACAAGCAAGCTTACGCTCATTTTTTTTTCATTTAGAACCTCGGGGATACATACATACGTAACAAAATACGAATTCACCGAAGAAAAATTACGTGTACGTTGATTACAAACAAGAGTTTAAATACAATTACAAAACAATTCACTTATACATATTACAAGGTACAGCAACTACTGAAAAAGGCTAACATCAAAACTGATTGAAACGACTATTTTAACTTGAGTTGAGGCTGAGTCAGCTTCAACTCGTTGCGAATTTATAATCCTCTTGAATGCAGCAATGCCAATGGAGTTCGCATTCTTTGCTTCATTTGGTAAACTATTCCAATGGATATAGCTCATTTAAAACTCCTTTTGTCAAATTCCCTGTTTGGTTTTGGAAGTACTAAGTCAGTTGCAACTTTTTTTAGGTCTTGCGTGGTATCGTCCTCACGATACAGTCGAAGTGAGGTTGTGAGGAAGTGAGGATTGGTGTTTAGTGTGGTTACGTTTTTGGTCTAAAGTTTTCCAACCTAGTTGACTAAGCACGTCAATAGATCGAATGTCGTAGGTGGATCCAGTTATATCACTCTCGCAGCACGATTTTGGAATTTTGGAAGCTTATCTTTGAGATTAATTCCACAGTTGCCCAAAGTGGACTTAAATATATGGTTGCACAAGGGCTTAGTAGTTAGTTAGCTTTAAGCCTGGGGGTACAAAAGGCTTCATTCGTCTCATAACCGCAAGGGATCTCAATATTTTTTATTTTTATCAAAATTGTATCCAAACTTAAACTTAATACTGATCGAAAGCTTCGGTGCATTATTAAATTCGCGTGGGTCTTTCACAAAATACATTACCGAAGGTGAGTAACGAATCAAAAAAGCAAAGAGAAATGACAAGATGGAGACCAACCAACCAGTCAGGACGATCTGATAGAAGCGGAAACCATGGCGTGAGGAAACTGCAAAGGAACAAATTTACACCATGACAAATTTACACTAGGGCAAATTTACACCATGACAATTTTACACTAGGGCAAATTTACACCATGACAATTTTACACTAGGGCAAATTTACACCATGACAATTTTACACTAGGGCAAATTTACACCACAATTTTATACTACGAGAAAAATTCAACCATGGGTCACTTCGTGGCGGTGGTAAATTGGTGGTGGCATTATGAATTTTAGATTGAACATGTACCTTAATGAATATAATGGTGCCCCAACAAGCACAGCCAATGATCTGACTCTAAAAATTCTTATATTTGAGCTATCCTGTGGGAAAATTGGAAACATTAAGTTGAAAATTGTTATTATTCACTTCTTAAAGCTTCCTTTTCAGTCATTTTGAGCAATTTCAGGTATATATACACTTGTCATTAGAATAGTACAACTCATAAACTAAAGTTTTCTGTGGACATAAAAACTATACTGCCCAGACAACAGAATAGAAAATAAACAGAAGGAACACTTATATTGGAAACTTTGTGCATTACAGATGCCCTTTTGCATGTAAATTGTCGTCTGGTATTGGCTTTTGGACGTATGTACACTAATATAGACACACTTTATGTAAAAACAAAATCAGTTCTTGTACAGTGTGTGTGTTTCATCATAAAATTGTAATGGCAACAATGAACTCACATGTACTGTACAACTTATACACTACCTTGTACCTGTAAATACCCAAATAATGGGTCATTGATCGCATTCCATAACATGTAAATAACCTGAGCCATGTTGAACCATGCATTGTTTATTCTAGGCAATAAAACATGGCATAAACAGTGATGTTTTTCAGACAATTTTAAAATTACGTTATTCAACCAGTGGCAATTAGGCAACTGCAGGCGATTTAGTCACTTGCATGCACTAACCATATAATCTCGACCCTAAAGCTATGGAATTGGAGATTGGATGGATTGAAAATAAATTTCCAGATTCACATATAGTCATGTAAAACTGGACTAAAACACCAGAATCTAATGATGCCGGCAACTTTGGCCAGCTACTTCATATGGAATTTAATAAGACATTTAAGTCAAATATAGAGGTTCTCTAATCAAACAGTTCAGGGATTTATTTAGCAGACAACTGATAAACTTCTCTAAATGGCTAGACTGGATTAGAAATACTGTCCCCACCCCACCTACTACCAAATGTTACTAACTCCAGCCAAATATATTATACCACCTGTTTTCGAAAACATGCTAGCCTGCTGTGTTACAATCACACCCCTTGAGACACCAAAATGAAATGACTGACGTAATCAAAACAGAGCGAAAAAACCGCTGAAACAAGTAATGCCAAAAATCCCTACAAGGAGGGATCCACACATCACATCATTGTTCTGTTTTGGTTATTTCTTACGTTTTGGCACACACCTATATCTTTTCAGTGGTTATATCCGTTTAGATGTTTTATTTAGTATGAACTTTTAGATTAGTGTAATGCTGATTCACGCTTAACATGTCTCTTTTCTAGCTTGATTCAACAACGTGGTTGGTTGTGGTACCATAGCTGGTACAGAGCCTATTAAAGCCTGGTGGGAGTGCTCTGTACATTTACATAGATGTGGGACTAAGTCACATGCATGTATATACTTACTGTCTAATGCTGATGTTAGTTTTTTATTTAAATCATTGCTTTGGTAAAACAAGAAATTAAAACAGGTTTATAATGAATATCACGGACCATATTCAGGAACTTTAATTACTTACTTGTAAATATTTAAAAAAGTCTTCACGTAAAAGAAGCCAAAAATTGAATTTATCATACTCGAGCCGAACGCTGTAGCAGAGTACGCTAAGACATTTTTATTGACCATGTTTAAAAACGAAAATTACAAACGTGTTTGTATAAACAGTTTATTGTAACTTTCCAATCCAAATTACAAAAATTTTACAAAATCCCTATATACGTGGAAGGAAAGTGCTTCAACTTCGTAAATAGGATATTTCACTTAACGAGCTGTCGTTGACTGCACCTAATGATGTACAGATCATTGTATGTGATAGTGGATATAATCTTTGCGACATCCGCTAAACTAATTAACATAAAAGAAATGATGCTTAAAGGGCCTTTAGGAAGAACAGTTTAGAACTGATAGAGCTATCCAGTGTAAATAAAGGTGGGTTAGTTAAGGTTTCCTTCTTCCTTCTGTAGTAACGCTGGATCAATAAGAGATGATCCCTACTGGACCTCTAGGAAGAACAGTTTAGAACTATTAGAGTTGTGGTTACAGGTAGTTAGCATAGAATTAGTTTTGTTTCTCCCTATAGTAACATTGGATAAAAAAGAGATTGCCTTGAGGTTAAATAGTTTGATAAAATCATACACTACATGTCTCTTTATCAATAGGTTATCTCAGCTAATGGCTCAGGAATTTTAGGAGTTTCCTGAACATTGAAATCACTGTAGAATTTCAACAAATTCTCCACAGAATTTGAAGGCAGTTGAAAATAAGTTGCAATTTTTTCATCAGTCCATTGGTTAGGATCTGACATTCGTTGTTGAAATAGGAAGGTCAACTGCTCAGATGTAAGTTTACCAGCTGTTGTTGTTGAAGAAGATTGCACATCAGATTTTTGGGCATTCTAAAAAGATGAATGTATATATTTTAAATATTTTGTATATATTGATGTAAATATTGAAACTACATGACAGAACTAGATCTACATGGCAGTTTTTCATATTTTTGAAGCAGGGAATTGTTTCTAAGTATATTGTCCAACCCCATGATGCATTTGCATACATTTACCTGTATTTGAACATCAACAGAGTCCACACGAATATGTTTTAAAAGTTTCAGATATTCCTCGCTTCTTCTGTTGTGCAACTCAAACTTGGCCTGATTTTCTGGAGTAAAACAACAAAGTACTCACAGCAAGATTCAAGAAAGATACTAACACTTCAAAATGCAAGAGTTAGCAGATGCAATTCTTGTCCTTCCATAATCAAAAAGGTAAATAGCACTAGACATTGGCACACCCCTGATCATACCCTGATCACTGATCTAAATTCCACCAATATAGGTAACCAAATGATTACCAACCTTGTTTGGCAGTATCAAGCAAGTCCTTGGTTGTCTCATGTTTTGGTGCGACTTGTGGTTCTCTATCCAGGACCTTGTCTATTTGCCGTTGTGTTTGCACAGGAGTTCGCACTGTACGCATGAAGGCGGACCTTGCAGCACCCATCTGCACTCAACACTGTAATGACACATAAATTATTGGGTGTGCCAAAATTGTACTCCGATATTCTGTTCAACTGGGTTGGCGAAAACTTTTGTGTTAAATAGTGATTAAGCAAATTCAAATTATCAGATTCCAGTCCATGGTGAAAAGTTTGCTTTTCCTGTGACAGAGATTGTGATTCTCCTGCACCAAAATATATTAGATTGGATGCATACCACGCCAGAGATCTCTGGAGCAACTGACAAACTTTCCACCAAGGATTCCAGTGAACTTATAAGGGCTTTTAAAATTCCCTTTGTATCTAAACACAGATTTCAGATGAAATACACAAAAGTATCGAAAACATTGATGCCTACTTACCAAATGTTTGAGCTTTTGGAAAAAAAGTACAATTTAAAAAGTAAAACTTTGACTTTTTAAAATTTAAAATTCGTCCGCCATTACTTTTGTAATGCTCCCACTGACCAGCCCCATTTTTGCACACCGTGGATTCATAATTTCCTATCGTCATGGCAACAGTCGCGACAACAAAAACATGAAGTGTTGCAAATAAAAATGTCATCAAAACAAAGCAAAGCGTATATTTCGTGAATTTGTATCGCAGAAACATATTTTTTACTTTGCTAAGCAATGGCTCGAGTTGTTGACGGTAAAGTGCATTACATTTTTATTTTGACTTCTCTCTCTTTATAAATTATAATAACAATTGTTTCATTCAGTACATAACCAACCTTTATATATTTATAGCCATTGGTCGCAGCTAACATAGTATACTGTGATTTGTAAGATACAATAAAACATATGGCTGGAAGTATTCTGTAATTTAAAAAAAAGGCTAATATTAATCGACAATGATGTGTTGCAAACTACCTGCTTTCCAATCGTACACCTCATAGGAAAATCTGCTGTTGCATTTGGTACAACGCTTGATCGAGAGTTGCTTCCACTGAAGGTTCCTCCAACAAGGTTTGGTAACCAATTGAGGATACCCAAAGCACCAAACCTTGGCCCTGGGCGGTACAATAATGATGAGGTATGATGTTCAGAGTGGTACTGTTATCAGTCAGTGCTTTGTCAGGCCTGTCTCCCTTTTTTGAACATGCACATTAACTAAGAAACTGTTGTTCTCATTGTTTATTGTCTATACATTTCGTTTTTGTTTCACGCTGGTGGACGTCTTCAACAGGAACTGAGTTCTTGAATACGCATTCAATATAATATATCATGCAAAAACGTTTCTACTTCTTTTAAAGGTAGTCTGAGTCTCTTCAGACAAAAAAATACCCCGCAAAAAACAATAGTCTATACTAAAATTTTTAGTAAAAAGTGTATTTTTCCCTGGTTAAATTTTCTCTGAAGTGAGATTTCAGTTTATAAATTTTGTACCTGGAGATATAAGTGACCAGTTCTTTTTCAACTTTGCAGATAATCTTTTCTTATTCGCTTCAGAAGTACATCGTGATGTTTTAAAACGTTCCAGGGCTCTTTCTGGTCTAATTTCTGTTTGCTTTTGCATTTTCTCCCAGAATAAAACATACGTTTTTCCCCAAACTGCCCAAGGTGCGCCATGTTTCCTTGCTTCACTGACCACATGCTTGACGGTTGTAACCAGTAATCGGAAAAGTCTCTTCTAACTGGACGAAGTTCGAAGTAACAAAAACGTTTTAATTGGTCAAAACGGAAAGTGAAGAGCCAATGAGAACACTCTTCTGTCATTACTTTTTATTCTCTTTGGTTGTGTGTCTGATGTTTTCACAAATTTTGGCAAAAAATAAATTTGCAAAACCTACGAATTTTTCGAGATATCTTGATTTTTTTTACATCATATCAGAACTCCGGATTCTTTAGTCGCGTATTGACTGATCTAGATCAGAAGGGTTTGTTACTTTAAAAAACAACCAAAAAATTTTATTACGTCTACTTAATAGGTAAGCACCTTTACATACGAACTGGAACACAGACCTGGTTGCAAAAAAGGCTACACCCTCGGCGCAAGAACAGCGAACAGATTTGATAAACCGTTGCATGTAAGTTCAAATAGACTGCATGTTTATTGAGTGACATGTACTGATACTGATATGCACAATACCTAACCCTAACGTTATTCCAACGTTGTTTTACTGTCTAACATCAGGGAGCTTTAGATTTGTCGACTGCGGCTACGAGTACGATTTTGCTGTTGAAAATCAGCTGTTGCGAACTTGATAATATCCTGTTTTTTGACACAATATGTCTTGAAAGCAACAAATGACCCAAAGCGAAGATCAATACGGGTTTGTAGGAAACAATACTCGCTCTCTTGGCCGTAGTCAAATCTATGAGACCCTCGAAAGTGGCATTGGTCAAATGTTCAGTCTTTTTTCAACGTCTTGAAGGTGATTTCAGACGTTGGTTCAACGTTTAAATTAACCAACGTAAGTTTGCCTGCTTGGAAAATAGGCTTTAAAACATGGCACAAGTTTGATTTATAAAAATATAATTTTGTGGAAACACCACGTAAGTTTATTATCGCAAAGCTTTCGATCCGCAAGCTCGGATCTTCATCATGCAGTGCTAATAATAATGAAGATCCGAGCTTACGGATCGAAAGCTTTGCGATATAATAAACTTACGTGGTGTTTCCACAAAATTATATTTCAATTTGATATTCACCATGCAAACATACCAAGAACTTAAGTTTGATTTATGTTTATTGTTCAATTTTTCCTATTTACAGTTGGACACGCCGGGCCCGCCTACACATCAAGAAATTAACGGTAAACCCAGAGAGTTTTCTCCTGCTTTTCGACCATTTCAAACCGGCGCATCTCGTTTTTCAACCAGTGCAAATGTAAGTACATTTTCAGCCAGTGCAAATGTAAGTACATTTTGGTTACATGCCCGTTGTGGAAGCGCACTTTACTGAGTTTACTGGCAATTAAATAAAACGTTTTGTATTTTCCTTTCAGTCACAAGAACACGGCATGCCAGGGTGAGTTGATCGAATTAAACTGTGCCCGAAAACCTATCTAGGATGTGTCAAAAATTATCCAAACTTACTGTGACTCTGAGCATAAATTAAGTTAGTTTAGGTTCATATATATATATAGCGCCTCTTTATATATGCGTAGCATTTAAACGGTTTTATAACGCTCCTTATAGGCCGGACATCTTGGGAGAACAGTTTAGAACAGATAAAACTATATTCAGTATAAACAAAGTTAGTTTAGGTTTCCTTCTGTCCAGTAGTACTGGATCAATAAGAGATGATCCTTACTCTATCTCTAGGAAGAACAGTTTAGAACTGATAGAGCTATCCAGTATAAATAAAGTTAGTTTAGTTTAGGTTTGCTCACACGTATGCATAGTAACACATATAGAAAATTCCCAGATTAATTCCTAGAAAATTCTTGCATTGAATAACTATCCTGCTTGCATAGACATTGTTATAGATAACTGTTTTAGTTATAGTAATGATGTTTACCTAATTCACCACAGGCCTGGCACATACGAACATAAAGTCTCTCAAAACAGAAAAGTGAAATACCTTGGTTCGTTTGGCGGACCACAAACTTTAGTGACATCGATACGAATGAAATGCACTGGAAATGGTGAGAAAGATTCGGTAAGAAACGATTGAAAATAAAGTTGCAACGAAAGTCTCAATACCATGAGAGATTAAATAAATTGACTAGCTTTAGAACCTGAAAGTAGAGCAACCTACAAACATAAAAAAAAACTCATCCGAATTTATGATATAATTTTCAGTGTTGTTCATGCAGCGAAGAACCGATTGGCGACTATTACGAGTACAAGAAGAAGGCGTTGTGTCGGCCATGTTACGATAAAAACATGAAAACAGAAAGCAAGTTCAGCAAAAGGTACAACATACTGTAATAATGTTGTTATGTTGAATGTTCTCGCACTTGGTCGGCCTTGAAGCTCTTTAAACATTTTGTAAGTTGAGAATTAAGGCGCATGGATTGCGAACGTCGTATGGCTTTCTAAAGCCTAAACCTTTTCCACCGGAAACGTTTGCTTTCGTAATTAGCTTTCGAAATATTTTGTCGCGAAAAACTCTTTCCCCAATCGACTTGTTTAACTTCGCCTCGTGAAAAGAAAGATCCCTCCTTTTACTTCTTTAGCGCTCTGAGTCAGTTTACCAAGGTTCGTGATTGCAGCAGCGTTCATAATCACGAAGGAACAAACGCCAAACTACGGGTAAGTTGAGCATCCATTTTCACGAAAATTTTACGAATATTTCTGTTGAATAAGTCGAAGACGGACTTTACCCATGAATACCCAAGCAAATTCCAACGTTTTCTCGTTCTCTCTAGTTGATGACAGAAAAAGATCTGAAGAAATTGCGTTACAAAGAAGCGTATTTCAGTCTGTACTTTTGATATCATGGCTAGATTATACAAATGTACTTCAGTGTAGCAATGTAGCATCCAGCTACTAAATTATGATTAACGACTGTACATTTATCACGAATGATGGAAGGCTGTGTTAAGGTCTGCTTGCATGGACTATAAGCAAAATGTTCCTATACGAAAGTTATTTTTCAACTCTTTGGGTATTGTGACACCTGCCTACATGAACTCTCTCAATTAGACAGATTTTTAAAGAAGCATTCTCATTGGTCAAATGCAAAATCAAGAGCCAATGAGAATCGCTTTCATTCGGAGCACGTGCTTAGTTCGGCTGAGGCCCTGAGAAGTAGCAGATACAAATTGTTTCCCATCTCATTTTGTTCTCAGCAAAATTTTCCTGACTAAAGACAGACCTTTGCCTAATTTTTGAAACCCGAATTTATAGACTGACGGGTTTCCAAGTCTATATGCACTGGAGAAAATTAGAAGGGTTGAAACAAATCTCTTGCGCAGTCTGAATAGACAGTCTTCTGCCAAGTCCCTATAGGCAGCAGCGTGGCAAAAAAGGGTAAAAATTTTAAAATTTATAGCATATTCTAAGATGTAAATAATCGGTGAGGCAAACGTAACCTAAGTTCTAAAGAAGCATGCAATAAATGTATTGGTTCCGTGTTTTGCCGAGGAAAAACCCAGCTGGCTTGGCTTTCTCATATCAATAATTTATTTGAAATAGAAATGAAACTGCTAAAACCTTTCTGTACTGTAATTCTTGTATTGCACCGTCAGCACACGTTGCTAAGGGATTTGGTTCAAAGCTTTAATCGCGGTTGATATAACATTTCAAACGGGTCAATATTAATTTTAGTCAAACCTTTGGACTGCATCAACATACTTTACGGCTAATTATTTAGTTCACTGGAGGCTGTACTTTACTGTGGTGTGCCCAAATATATACAGATACGCAAATATTTCTACATTTATGCATCGGTTCATTCTATTTTGTCTACGAAATCTTGGGAAAACTAACAAGGAACTAATCACCGGAACGAGTTAAAGCAAGCATTTTGTGGAATTGCCATCTAGCACCGATGCCCAAGAAGGGAATTCTGAAAGGTCAAACCACACTGTACCGACACTGTGGGTCCATCCTAGCATAACCAATATGCCAATGATATTCATCACCAGACCAGCTCTAACCTGTAAAAGAGATCTTTGTTAGTTTAACTTTTTTAAAAAAAAGATAACTCATTTTGTTTATATATTTGATTGTTCTGTCAATTCTGAACTTAGAAGTCCAGCAAGGATCATATCGATCGCCTCATGTCGATCCAATGTTCTCACTGGACTAAATCAAACTAAACTACATGTAACGTTATTTATACTGGATAGCTCTATCAGTTCTAAACTGTTCTTTCTACAGGTCCAGTAAGGATCATCTCTTATTGATTCAGTGTTACTACAGGAGGCAACTTAAACTAAGTGTATTTATATTGCATAACTCTATCAGTTCTAAACTGTTCTTCCTATAAGGTCCAGTTAGGATCATCTCTTATTGATCCAGTGTTACAACAGGAGGAAACCTAAACTAAATCTGACTTTATTCATATTGGATAACTCCATCAGCTCTAACTAGTCTTCCCAGGGGTCCAGTAAGGAATCTCTTATTGATCCAGTATTACTGCACGAGGAAACTTAACCTAAACTTTAATTTATTTATGCTGCAGGATAGCTCCATCAGTTCCAACTGTTCTTATAGGTCTAGTAATGATCATCGTTAATTGATCAGATCTTGGTCTGGGAGGACACTCAAATTAGACTAGCCGACCTGTGTACCATAATCACATAGATAAAACATGACATTAAACTACCATGTCAAAAACTTTAAGATATCCCGAGGAAAATATGATTGCATTGGGAGGTGTGGCAACAGGCAACATGTAAGCGAATGAACACGAGAGTGTAGCAGGAACCATTAAATACCAAGGATGGATCTTGATATTGACAGCCTGTTGGCAAAAGAAACATAACTTACATGATATTATTGAGCTGCTACTATTGTACAACCTATTGAAAACGTGTTGACAATTGCAACAAATTGACGAGAAAGTCAAACTTGTTACAAGGTTTTCATAACAAGGATCACTTTGTGCTAATAGATTTGTTAAAATTTGAGTTAAAGGATTTAGCCGATCCTTTCACCCCTCTGCCAATCACATCACCCACTTTTCTCATCTATCCGACACTGTGCTTATCATAGAGCATACATCCTTTTCACCCTCATTTTTAACCCCATCCTACACGCCCTTCTTCCCCCCCCCATCCCACACTGCACCAGTAACACACCAAGGGTGCAGCCTCTTTTTATCAATACAGAAATACCTAGACATACATCAAGATATACCAGGGACTCGGGGTTTACCCTTGCACCAACTGACTCCCCTGCCCCACAATACACCTACCACAGAGCCAACAATAGGAAGGAATATCGACGCAGTGGCGACGTTGGATGTGACTTCAGTAAACATACATAGCACGATCGATACGATCAAGACGATGTAGAATTGTGGGATGGATTCCAATGACGCCATTTGATCACCAAGCCATTCAGACAAACAGGATTCCTTTATGAAAATGAAAAAAACATTTGAAATCATTGCACTATTTGTATTCAAGAGTTTTTAACTGCAGTAATCAATGCAGAGTATCTTACTGGACCTCTTGAAAAAACCCCGTCTAGTTAAGGTTTTCTCCTGTAGTAACTGAATCAATAAGAGATAATCCTTACTGGATCTCCAGGAAGAACAGTTTAGGACTGATAGAGCTATCCGGTATAAATAAGGTTTAGTTTAGTTAGTTTAGATTTCCTCCTGTAGTAACACTGGATCAATAAAGATGATCCTTACTTGACCTCTAGGAAGAACAGTTTAGGACTGATAGAGCTATCCGGTATAAATAAGGTTTAGTTTAGTTAGTTTAGCTTTTCTCTGTAGTAACGCTGGATCAATAAGAGATGATCCTTACTGGACCTCTAACATCAGGTATAAATAAAGTTAGTAGTAATTTTACTGTTCACTTCTACGACTGGGTTTTAGTTCCCGTAATAATATTTCATTGTTTTTGTCGGTAAGATTAAATCATTCCAAACATTATTCGCACTGTACTGTACTGTTCCTATAAACTGTTCTTTCTAGAGATTTAGTAAGAATCATCTTTTTCATCGATCCAGTGTTACTGCCGGAGAAAACCTGAGTTAAACTACCTCATTTATAGTGAAACCTTCTCTGGATGGAAGATCTCCACCTGAAATTGAACAACTTTATAAACATACCTTCGCTGCTTTAGCCATGGCGAATCCGGCTCCCAACAACAGGACGATATTCCACGGAAACTTTTTTGTCACCACTTTCCATTCCAGCAACGTCGGAAAAGGACGATCTGGAAAGAATTTGAAAGTATTTGTGCTAAAGTTGACAAAAAATACTCGTTTAAGAGCTATCATGATTTTGTTTTCAAACTAACTAATGTTTTACGCTGCATATTTGTGTATATTTTACACAGTTTATTTCGTCTTATTTTTCACAGCATATTTGTGTGGTCAGAACAGGAATTTTCCACGGGTAAACTCTAGTTAGTTTAGAAAAAATTGCGAGAAACTTAGTAGTATATTAATCATTATTTTAGTTTCTCCGAAGATTTCTAACTTACAATTTCTACCGTGAGAATAGAAATTTTTATCGTGTTATAAAGTTTTATAAGTTATGAAGCGCGAATGTTTCTTAATCTCGGGTGGAAATCAGGCACATGCCGACGGAAACAGTTGAGAAAAATTCAGCAGGAACTATGGGTCCTCTGGCAGGAATCGAACTTGTGCATTTGTGATGCCGATGCATGTGTGAATTTTGGAGTGGTAAACGCCAGCGAATAGGAAGAAGGTAAATCACTTAGGATTCTTGCGGCACTTCACTCCATGTTGGATAATTTCTGAAGGGTACAGAAGTCCAAATTTCGAGTGGAAATCATACGTACTTTGGGGATTAGACAATGATCAACTCTCTATAAATTATTCAACATCGAGTGAATTAAGTGCCACAAAATCATATCTGTCAACAGTTTATACCTTTGTTTTCTTCTGACTCGTCGTCCTCGTCAAAAATTGTTGGTCTTTTGGCGGGAAAGTTAAACAACGAAAAAGCCACAGCCATGCTGGCGGTTGCGTCACGCACGTAGCTACATGATTCAGAACGAGAATGATTTAGTCCGAAATATTGAAGCCCAGACAACAGCTTTAAATCGAATCTGAATATGAATATTAATTGCAAGAAAGTAATTGTAAATGCATACATGTCAAACAATTCTAGTTTATATTGTTTATTATAAAATTTAATAGAAACTTGAATTGTTTGACATGTATGCATTTAAAATTACTTGCTGGGCATTAATATTAATATTCAGATTCTAGACTAATGTGTATATGTGCGATTCCACGCCAGCCTAGCCCTAATCGTTCTGCAGCTAATCCTTGGTATGACCCGTCAGTTCTTGGTGTGACGCGAAAGTGGGGACGGCGTCATTTATCTGTGAAGTCACAGCCCAAGGTTCTGCAAAATCTCACCCGCGCCGCCCTTTCCCCCAGTTATCCCTATATACCCCTTTTATCCCTACATACCTCTCTGAATCAAGCATAATGATCAAGAATAGAGTTTAATCGCGCGCGAGAGCGAGCCTAGGGCTGGGCTAATTCTACGCATATTTTTAGCAACTGTAGCGCGTAGTAAATATCATCTGAGTAAATTCACTCAACCGCATTTTGCATTTACTAGTAATTTGCGTAAAATTGTTTGATTTGAATTACTTACGCAACTTATTTGCGTAAAATTACCCCAACTTTGAGTAAGATGTATGATTTACTCGCATAAGTGTGCTTCGCTTACGCAAATCTTTGATACGTACTCGTCAGTAGTATTTACCCTGGGTCGATTGTACGCTAAGGTAACTAGCGCGCCACCCACTGGGCAGCGGATTTTCTCATTTGTTGGGATATTGAAGTGGGATAAACCGGTAATAACACCATGTTCTCAGTATGACGAATATTAATCGTAATCCAAGACCTAATCCTAGCTAACCGTTTATTTGTCATGTTATAACTTTGATCATAGACAATCTAAGGAATGGACTGGAAACGCAAGCTAAAGTTTACGCGACATCCGTGATACGCTTTACTTTGGAACCCTGTAAATTCACTTTAAATACATTTCAGGACTTCGTATTTACATATTTTAAACAAGAACAGAAATGTGAATGGAACTATCGACTTTTAAAACTTTTGAGAGGGATAAACAAGGCGGAAAATCACCATTTAATGTTTCCGTAAACCTTTTTCAACAACAACAATGGCGACATTTCTGTAGTCAAAAAGAACGCAAACATTCTGGGTTGGGTTTTAGCTTTGTTATATCCATAAAAAATTTTAAAAGTCGATAGTTCCATAGACATTGCCGTTTTTGTCTAAAATATGTAAATAGAAAGTCCTGAAGTATATTTAAAGTGAAATTACAGGGTTCCAATGTATAGCATATCAAGCCGTATCACGGATGTCGTGTCAGCAACATTGACGCTTTAGCTTGCGTTTCCAGTCCATTCTTTTGATTGTCTATGCTTTGATGGATTGAAGATTTTAATGATTTGATTATTTCGCGTACTGAGAACATGGAATTATTACCGATAAACCCGTGTGTTTCCATGCCAACACACAATACTAACAAAACATAACATAATTTACATGCAATTCTAGCCAATGCTGTCAGAGTTGAGGTTTCCACCTGTCCTGCAGGGATACAAGTTACCTAGACATCGATTTGTTATGCGTAGTCAACACAAGTAAGCGAGTTGGCTAACAATTCATGCTTCAAGCTCGTAATTTATGGAAGAAATGAATTCTACCTACGCAGACACATTCAATATCAACGAGTATCGACTATTTATACTTCGTTTGTCCCGTTTTGTCACAACGCACGACATGGAAGAATTGAAATATGCGACGGAAATTCCAAGAGGAATAGCAGAAAGACTTACTACGCCTCTCGACGTTTTTCAATACCTCGAAAGCGCTGGACTGATGGGTTCGGAGAATCTCAACGATCTAGAACGACTTTTTATCCTAATGGAAAAATATTACTTAAGCAGAATGGTGAGAACTTTCAAAGAAGAACGCAGACAGTCTGATTTCTCCACATTTGCGAACGACGCACTGGGATAATCATCCTGATATTTCATGAATACGACGAATCAAGCCAGAAAGCCGACTGAACACATTCTTGTATCCCGGGTTTATCCCTGGTTTCAGGCATGTGTTGTGCGGGCGCTTTTAATCATTCTCTTTGGAAGTACACACATTACATTGCAGTGATTCATGACTGCGTGGCCATGGTAAGTTGAAGAAGTTCTAAGGTAAGTAACGCAAAAAGAGTGCCCACGAACTCGCTTCTTATGGCAGAGGTTTTGAGAATTTCACTGCCTCAGCGGTTCCACGCGCAAACTACGAAAAACCAAACGTTCATATATACCAATTCTGAAAATCCCTGTGAAGGAGAGAGGTCCAGGGAGAAGTAAGCTCCCTTTCGTCCCTAACAATTTGCGAGTGAAAAATATTAAACGGTATGTTATTGAAGTGTACGAGTGTCCATCAACAGCAATGAGACAGCTGGAAGCCACCTGCATGATAAAATAGAACTGCGACATTTCGAGAGGTTGTCAAGGTGAAAGGGGAGGTACACACTACAAAGTCAGAAGCGCTACGCAATTGATATTTTGCCCGCTTGATCATAGGAAGCCCAGATATCGGTGGATTTTAACCTTAAATAAATAAATCTTGTACATAATAATTCTTTTACAGCTGTTAGAAACTCGCCGAATTGTTTTTTTCTCGTGCGATAGTGGGTCAGTCTCGCGCGACGTTCGTGTAGTATTATCGGTTTAATATCTTATTAATTAAATAAACCGATAATACTACACGAACGTCGCACGAGCCTGACCGACTATCACACAAGAAAAAAACAATTCAGCTAGTTTCTGACAGCTGTAAAAGGAATATTATGTACAAGATTTATTTATTTAAGGTTGAAATCCACCGATTTCTGGGCTACCTATGGCTTGATGCAAATTTGTCATCACGTTGCCTCAAATTGCAAAAACAACTTGCATCAAGCTTGTGGATAGAAACTCATGACAACCTGCAGCAGACTTGTTATCATCAAGTCGGAGCAAGCGACACGAAGGTATGCAGATATCGGCTCGATCACTGCTAAGTAACAAGCCTGCAGCAGACTTGCCGCAACTTTTGAATTCCTTTGTTGTGTAGGGTAACGGCAGAGATCTGCCCTTAATAATGGAAAGGCTAGATTTGAGTAGATTTAATTTGGCCAACCAGTTACGCTGGATCTACCCGATTGACCAATCAGGTTCTTTCCAAGTCGGAAAAAGGTAGCAGCAGTATTTGTGATCAAATATACATTGTGACTCAAATTTGTGACAGTACACATGATTCAAGCGATTGCGTACAGTCACAAAAGAAAAAGTAGACCTCGACTCTATCGCATCGCGAGGATACAGATTAGAAAATAAATTTCGTGAATACATTTGACTGCATTACTTACTTAAACTGGTAACGTTAGTCTGAGATACTACCACAGCACTGCAAAATGCCTTCTATTTTCAAACAATTTATCGGCTAAAAGAATTGCGCTTCGATGTTTTAATTGGCCCGGAAATACAATCGACAGGCTAGAACCTGCATAGAGAACGTGCCTAATGCGACATGCGCGAGGACACAAACTTAAAGTTTTAAAATGAATTTAGAGGCTATTCTTATTTTTGGAGCCCATAGAAATAATAGATATCGATGCGTACTCCGAAACCTGGATTTACTCGTCGTGCAATGAGCTCTTGACTGCCAAATTCCTTGCTACAGGAAGCCAACGTGGCCTTAATTGGAAATCTGGTATTTTGTGGAGAGAAAATTTTTTCTGAGAAAGTATAGAAGCACACGTATGTTCCTAAGGGCTAGCCTTGATGCAGGCTGCCACAAACGCCTATCCCCCCCCCCCCCCCCCCCGAGCAAGAGAACAGCCCATGCAACTCACCCGTCTTTGAATATGACACTCCAGCCAGAGACAAACTTGGGATCTCTGACCGCCCACAGCAATGCCAGGATGATAAAATGAACCAAAACAGCCTTTTCTGCAAATCTGCGAATTATAAGGAAAAAAACAACTTTCGAATCATGCATTGCTTCAGAAAAACACAATGTATGGCCTGATATAACCATGTTGTTGATGTTGTTGATGTTTTTGTTTCTGACACTGTTAATTGGTCGCGCCGTTTTACTGTTATTCATGTTGTTGTTGTTGTTTTGTTTGTCGTTCCTGCTTTTATTTTTTTGGTTCGACGCTACTGTTGCTGTTGTTGTTGTTGTCATGTCTTATTACAGTCTTATTGTCGTTATTATTTACATTTCTGCTGCCGTTTTTGTTTGTCATCCGTTTGTGACTGTTGCCATCGTCGTTGTTGTTTATTCTTTCTCATTAATGCTCCTTTATTGTTGTTGTTGTTGTTGTTGTTGTTGTTGTTGTTGTTGTTGTTGTTGTTGTTGTTGTTGTTGTTGTTGTTGTTGTTGTTGTTGTTGTTGTTGTTGTTGTTGTTGTTGTTGTTGTTGTTGTTGTTGTTGTTGTTGTTGTTGTTGTTGTTGTTGTTGTTGTTGTTGTTCATTTAATATCATTCCCATTTCTGCTGCTGTTCTTTTAAGTTGTTGTCGTCGTTTGTTATCGCTCTATTATTGCTCTTCCTTTATTATTGTTGCCATAAAATTCCAACGGCTGTCAGTGCTTTTGCTGGTATTTTTGAAAGCGCAATGAGGTGCCTAAACGTGCATAAATTTTCCCTGGGGGAAAGTGCAGCCATTTATATACTATTCTTACGTCATAGGTCCCAAGAGATCGTACTCTCGTTGAATGACTCTCTTCACCGAGGCTTGTTCTTCAATCGACTGATCCGATTCGCCTCTTCCTCGAACACTGTTAACGATCGTTCTAATGCTACAAAAATTTTAAAAAGATTGGTTTGGAGGGAAAAAGAGGAGGGCAGATTATTTCTTTTTTTTTATTTGAGATCGAATCCTTAACTTACTCTAAGTTATATACAGTTACTGCTCAAAAGTTTGAATACACCTGCTGATCTGCTAAGTCAACTATGCCAATCCATTTCCTTAATTTTGAGGTTATATGCATGTTCTACTAGTACTATTTTAATTGCAAGTGTGCAAAGACCTTAGAAGATGCAAGTCAGAATTTTTAACTATGAAAGAATGACTAACTAAAAATGAGTATCAGTTTACCAATGCATGAAACTAAATTTCACACTTGTATTCAAACTTTTGAGCAGTAATTGTATTTTAAAGTACATGGATTATTATTACACTTTATTGGGGGTAAAATTAAATGCTTTGAAATGTTCTTTAAGAAATGCTGAGAGGAATCGGGTTGCTCTAAAGGATTTTGAGACTCATTGCAACATACTTTACGTGTGAACATAAAACATTCTGATACGGTTATTTCTATAAATTTTTAAGCATAAATACAAAACAACAGTAGACGCGTTGAAAAAGTCTAATTAGAGTAAAACCGGGTGTTCTCTTGCGAGATATATTATGAATTGTTGCAATATTGATGCGCAAGTTGCTCGCAGGAATTTGCAATCGTTTGAAAAGTTGCCGATCGAACTTTAACCCAATTTTTCAAAGCTTTGTTCCACAAAGCTGCTATATATGTATATTTAAGTAATTCAAGTATTTCAAAACAATTCTAAACGCCATCTCGCCTGTGCGCCGAGACAGAACGCAAGCGCGTGTTTACAATTATGATTGCAAATTCCTTCGAGCAACTCGCAATTGCAACATTGCATCGCAGTATCTCTCGCAGGAGAACATCGGGTCTGACTGTGAATTCACGAATCTCTTACCTAAATCCCAGGAACATCCATTGCAGCCAAATCCAGCACACAAGCAGTAAGATTACGGCCTCGGGGAACGCAAACACAAACCAATCCCCGAAACCAATGCCTCCACTTTCGTCAAATAGCCTGAAAAACAATCAAACTAATCTGAGTTAATTTGTTCTTTTTATAGAAGTCCATGCAGTAAGGATCATCTCTTATTCATCCAGCGTTACTACAGAAGGAAAACTAAACTGAACTAGCTTTATTTATACTGGATAGCTTCACATCTCTAAACTGTTCTTCCTAGAGGTCCGGCAGGGATCATCTCTTATTGATCCTGTGTTACTACAGGAGAAAACCTAAACTAAACTAACTTTATTTATACTGGATAGCTCTACCAGTTCTAAACGGTTCTTCCTAGAGGTCCAGTAAGGATCATCTTTTATTGATCCAGTGTTACTACAGGAGGAAACCTAAACTAAAATAACTTTATTTATACTGGATAGCTCTGTCAGTTCTAAACTGTTCTTCCTAGAGGTCCACTAAGGATCATCTCTTATTGATACAGTGTTATTGCAGAAGGAAGCCTAAACTAAACTAACTATTTATGCTGGATAGCTCTATCAGCTCTAAACTGTTCTTCCTAGAGGTCTAGTAAGGATCATCTCTTATTGATCCAGTGTTACTACAGGAGGAAACCAAACTAAACTAACTTTATTTATACTGGATAGCTCTATCACTTTGAAACTGTTACTGACCAAATAATACTACAGTTGGAAACATAAACGAAACTAACTTTATTTACATTGGATAGCTCTATTAGTTCGAAACTGTATTCCGAAGTAGGGATCATCTTTTATTGTTCCACAGCTACAAAAAAATCTAAACTAAACTGACTTTATACTGGATAGTTTTGTAAGCTTCAAACTGAGCCTAACTAGACCTTACTCTTCTGTTTGTCCAACAAAAACGAGATTAGTGCCAGTCCCTGTTAATGTTGCCGTGCCTCCGACGTTTGCGGCATAAGCTATCGACAACATTGTCGCCTTGCACAAGTTGCTGTAGGCTCTGTCCTCTGGCTTTAAGAAGAAAAGGTAGAAGAAGGTATCAATGTAAAGTAAGTTGGAAATACAACTTTTATCATTTGCGACGCCATCATGAATGACCAAGCACTGTGGTCCAGCCATTGAACTACCAGTAAACTGGATCGAAAAATCAGTGAGGGAAATTCAAGCCAATTTGATTCAGTTTTTCTGATTTTTGAAAAGTAGAGGATCTTTCCCATTCATCGCAAACTCAAACTCGCTAGGCGCTAGATCACTGCAAGTGATTTCATCCAATCAGAATGCTTGGCAGTCTATTTTAACTAAACACAATAACTCGCAGCGAGCTTGTGAATTGGTTTCTCGACGAGAGGAAAAGAGTATTAAAACCATAGTTCAGTGGTGAAAACGCTGCTCAAAAGCGCTGCTTACTTTCATGCCAGCAAAGAATACTGATGACGGCGGATTTAATAACATCTAGCTATTCATGTTGAGATATGAAAATTTGGGAAAGAGATCAATGTATGTTTTCAAAAGTTCTATCGAATGAGACTAATTCAATTTTTATTGCCACAATGGAATGCACAACTTTCGCCTTACTCCGTCCTGCAATTCATCCGTGCTTGGTAACTCTGTCGCGACGGAAGGCTTTTCATCCAGGACGCTCATTTCAACTTGTTCCCCATTCTCGATAACCACCCCTGCCTCGTCCGTCTCATTTTTGGCCCTGCCAAGTTTCTTGATGTCTTTAATTTCTCCGAGAACCGCTTGGGCAATCGGTACCATCATCGCAGTCGTCGCTGTGTTGCTCACCCACATCGATAGAAAGGCGGTGGGACACATGAAGCCGAGCAGCAGCCTGAGGATAATCGGGATTGAGATTAAGATTAGGTCTGAGATTAGGATTAAGATTAGGATTGACATCACGGTTAGGATTACGATTGCCATTCAGGGGCCGGTTGTTGGAAGCCGGTTTAGCTTAAACAGTGGTTAAGGTCAAAATAGAAACCATGTTTATAGATTCATTCAACAACCAAACTAAAAGTTTTGAACCTTAATAGAATTATGCTTACAACTACATATTTACTGTAAAATATTTAAGTTAACTGTTTAACGCGTGATGCAAGAGTGTTATTTAATTTTGACTTATCCACCGTTTACGCTAAACGGGCTTCGAACAACCGGCCCCATATTAGGATTAGGATTCAGATTTAGATTAAGCTTAAGATTAGCATTAGGCTAAGATTAAGATTAGGAGGTAGCATTAACACAGCATAACGAATAAACAGTACGGCCGCTAAGCAGTGCAACACATCCACCTATTTTACTACAATCAACTGGCCAAAATAATTTCAGATCGCACCTTCTGGGCTTCGTCCCAATGAGAAGCAAAATTTTCAGCGCAATCCTTTTGTGCAAGTTCCACTGCTCCACGGCTACGGCAAGCATCATTCCACCCACGAACAGAACATTGGTATCGCTGAAATACGGCGGACTGATCTCTTTCGCTTTGAGTACACCAAGTATCGGGAATAACAGCAGTGGTAGCAACGAGGTCACGGCGAGAGAACACGATTCCGTTGTCCAATAAATCGCCATGATGATGATAGCATATGCGCAACTCGCTCGCTGAAAATATAAAAAGAGTTTAAGTCGAGGTTTCCTTTTCCAACTTGTAACAAGTTGTTGATTTTACCGTCTTGATTTAGTTTATCGTCAAGTGGCATCGAGCCTATTGACTTTATCAAGTTGAATCAGCCTCTGCAACATTTGCTGACTTGCTCCAAGTTCTTGAAAGAACTTGCATCAAGCTTGTGGATAAAAAGTCTTGAGAATCAACTTGCATCAAGCCTGTTGACAACTTGCAGCAGACTTGTTATCATCAAGCTGGAGCAATGGATGCAAACGCACCCTGATATCGGCTTGATAGTCGCAAGTCTTGCAGTCGCAAGATAACAAGCCTCAGCAGACTTCCTGCAACTTGCGCGTTTTGAGGCCGGAATACACGAGGCGACAAATCGCTACCACACGTCGCAGCAACAAGTTTCATCGTGTGAACAGGAGAAATTTATCGAAAATTTTGTCGCCTCGACAGAATTTTTTCGATGCAACATGCCGCACAAAATTAAACTGGCTGATTTTGTCCGACATGTTGAAGCGACAAAATTCTGTCGCGGCGAAAAAACATAAAATTTACCCAATGAAAAATAGTGTTGTTGACGTTCACACCAGGCGATTTGTCGCATGATTGTACACATAACAAAGCGATTTGTTGTCGCAACGTGCTGCAGCGATTTCCAGGAAGTCGCTTCGGCCAGATGTTGCGCCAAATGACTCTAGCATACCACCTATATCTCAAACATGGTGGTCGAAGTGTGAGCAATATAGAGTCATGCAAATTTGCCACGGTCTAACTCAAACTACCTGCAAGAGTCGCAACCTGGTAGTCCAGTCCAGGTAGCAGTTTTAAACATTCTACAACAAGCTGTCGTGGTTTGTGTCTGAACCAATGGTCTGAAAGATACCTCAAACATGGTGGTCCAGCGCAGCATTAAACAATAAGCCATCGTTTGCGAGTCTGAATAGCTAAGTAAATATATCTCTAACGTGCTGGTCTAAATCTAGTGCAGTATTGATTGTAAAACACCACCTACACTAGACCATAACGTTCGAAATATGTTTTCAGTCAGTTCAGATATAAACAATAGGCAGTAACAATAGCCCATGTTTAAAGCGATCAAGATTCGTACCTTGTCTTGCAGAGCCAGCGGCAAAGGGGACAGTAGGATTGGCGTGAACAACAGGATGAGATACTTTCTCCATTTCTTCAGAGCCTTGAACCATTTGGAAGCCATTGCAGGAAAAACGTAAGCTTTATGCGGATTCTGGTATATCTACAGCAACGCTATACACACTGCATGAGCACGAAAGATAAATATCTCAATGCCAAATGATGAGCGGGTAACTAAATACCCCTTTTGTTTAAGTAACCTTTTGACCTGGAATATATACAGTAGTAACCTGCTGAAACATGCTAACACGACTTTGGAACAATTTTAGGGTAGTGTATATGACACGAAATTTTTTGCACTGCAATTGTCAGGAGAAATCACAGTATAACGTCTTTGGAAGAATTTTTGTACTTGTGATTTTTGTCCAAATATTAATTCGACTTTATTGGATATGCAAATAACAAAATCACATAAACACTCATTACGCAGTGTGACGTCACACGTTGTGTGTTTGCACATCGAATAATACTGAGTATTCCGAGAAGAGAAACAATAACTCTGCCGAAGAAGTTATATTGTGAATTAAGTGCTCTTACAATACAACCAAGAAAATGCTGGACAAAATTTCGGTCATACGCACTTGAAGTATAAAAACTCCTGTTAAAAATGGTCAATCCATACTCTTAGGTGATTTACCTAGTCTTAGGCAATTTCTTGTATAAATGGCCTTAATAGCGCCAGTGAAGATCCCTATTCACAGACAATAACAAATTTACGTGATGGGTTCTTACAAAGGCTGTTCCAAAAAAACGGACGCCTTTTTTAATTACTTGTTATGCCACGCTGACGAGTGCACAAGATTGACACAAGCTTATTTTTGCATAACAAAACTGTTTAATTAAATAGTTGTTTGTAAAAGAAATCCTGTGTAAATTCTTCGTTTGCAATCAATCTCTTTACATATAATAAACGAACGTTTACAAAACAAGCATCGTTTGAGCCATGCGTGTCAAAGCAATTAGTAACCGTCGATTTCTGATCATTTTACCACTCCCCCCGGCCCCCCGTCCCCCCGTCCCTTACCCCCAACGCCCCACACAGGCTCGGAACGCCTGCCTGAGGTGTATTCCCTTGAAACAAACTTGTTGCAAGTTGTGGATTTTACCGGCTTGCTTGAAGTTTGTCTTCAATACGCATCAAAGCTGTTGGCTTGCCTCAAGTCTATGAATAAGATTTGATACAACTTGATTCTTACCAATTAATTTGAATCAAGCCTTTTGACAACTTGCAGCAGACTTGTTATCATCAAGCCGGAACAAGCGATGCGACAAGTAGACAATAAGCCCGCAGTAGACTTGCTGCAACTTGCGCGTTTCCGCCCGTGCAGGTCGCGTTTTGCGGAGACGAGGCGTACTAAAAAATTATGTTTTAATGATTATACATCATTTTAATCTTGCACGGTTTAATCGTAGCAAAATTACGGCCCCGTAATCTTGTTACGGATAAAAATTTATTGTCTCATATATTTTATATACACATGATTTATCTACATAACTAGATAAATGAATATTCGCTTAATAAATACAAACTTCATAACCTATTTATAATTGGATTACATTTAGTCTGTTTAAAAATTCTGTCATATGACGTGCAAGAATTCTCCATTGACGTCATAATATAATATCGTCATTACAATGGCTATCAGTCACGATGACGTCATCATCTGTTTGGTGACATCATCATAATCAGCCTTGCAATGAGATCATTATAGCATCATCGTGACGTCATGGCAAACTGACGATGATACTTCGCGCTATGACGTCATTTATAGGATAATATATTAATTTTCATTGTGGTTACCATATTTGCAATGACGTCATGTTATGACGTCACAGTCCTCTTCATTAGGCCGTGGTCGTAGTGATCGAATGTTACCATTGCTAAACTGTTAACAATCATAACATAAGTTAAGAATTTGATGATGACTGAACCTCTAGTAACACTGGATCAATAAGAGATGATCCTTACTAGACCTCTGAGAAAAACAGACTAAAACTGATAGCTAGAGCTATCCAGTATAAATAAAGTTAGTTCAGTTTAGTTTTCCTGTTGTAGTAACACTGGAACAATAAGAGATGATCCTTACTGGACCTCTGGGAAAAAGAGATTAAAACTGATAGCTAGAGCTATCCAGTATAAATAAAGTTAGTTAAGTTTAGGTTTCCTGCTGTGGTAACACTGGATCAATAAGAGATGATCCTTACTAGACCTCTGGGAAAAACAGACTAAAACTGTTAGCTAGAGCTATCCAGTATAAATAAAGTTAGTTCAGTTTAGTTTTCCTGTTGTAGTAACACTGGAACAATAAGAGATGATCCTTACTGGACCTCTGGGAAAAAGAGATTAAAACTGATAGCTAGAGCTATCCAGTATAAATAAAGTTAGTTAAGTTTAGGTTTCCTGCTGTAGTAACACTGGATCAATAAGAGATGATCCTTACTGGACCTCTGGGAAAAAGAGATTAAAACTGATAGCTAGAGCTATCCAGTATAAATAAAGTTAGTTAAGTTTAGGTTTCCTGCTGTAGTAACACTGGAACAATAAGAGATGATCCTTACTGGACCTCTGGGAAAAAGAGATTAAAACTGATAGCTAGAGCTATCCAGTATAAATAAAGTTAGTTAAGTTTAGGTTTCCTGCTGTAGTAACACTGGATCAATAAGAGATGATCCTTACTGGACCTCTGGGAAAAAGAGATTAAAACTGATAGCTAGAGCTATCCAGTATAAATAAAGTTAGTTAAGTTTAGGTTTCCTGCTGTGGTAACACTTGATCAATAATGGATTATCCTAATTGGAACTAATATACTGGACAGATTGAACTTGTATTTCGGAAAGTTCGAATTACAACTACTTGAACAGAAAATATCAATTTTGTTAAGAATGTCAACAGATACAGTACCTTACTGTGGTCGTCGCCCTCGGAAACAATGCTTGAATTGGACAGTGAGTAGAGATCTAAAAATTATCAAATTACTTTGAGCAAATAACACCTGAAACCTTTCTGAAGTTCACTAAATATTTCTCCATATCTTTCTAAAAACGAACTTCACCAAGTCTTTCCCTCTCCCCACAACCCTATGCTTTCCCGTTGCGGCCATATTGGCATGCCTGCATACGTCAATGGATTCCACCTACTATTATGTAGCGGAGCTCTGATTGGTTCTAGCTTCCTGCCGTTGCCAGGGAAACCATTCAAACTGGCCGGCGGTGTTTTCCAAGCGATTGGCTTCAAAACAATTCCTGCATCGCTGTTTTCGCCATCGTCGCTCGGAACGGTCTGATTTCGTTTTGCCTTCTTTTTCTTTTTCCGCTTCTTTTTCGGCTCGGCCAGCCCGCCATTGTCGTTCGCTTGTTGAATGTTTTCCGAGGGAGTTTCTGCAGCCCTCATATTCGAAGCATGTTCGTCAGCCTGAAAATAGAAAAATTACGCTTTAGGGAAAGCTTACACGAGCCCTACTAGGCGAGATACCGCGTGCGAGATAATCGCATAGTTGTAATTCCACTGAGACGGTTAAATTGAGTATTTGTATGGGTATGTCACCGATGCAACCGTGGAGCCGCCTTTTACGAGCCCCCCCCCCCCCCTTAATTATCGATCTTCCACGGGCCAAATGTCAAATACTGAAAGTGTCCTAAACACAATGCGATGTGTCCTTTTATTACTCGAAAGAGCCTCTGGAAGCCGCTCCCCCATTCTTTGGATACTTCATGCGCTCCTGACAAAGCAGCAAGTCTGTCAATATCAAGTGGCATCGAGTATGATTGTCACAAACTTGCTGAGACTTGATGAAGCCAGCAGACTTGATGCAACTTGATGAAGGTGAAATCCACTACTTTCATCATCACGTCTGTGGCGTCTCTGGTCGTGTACATGGAAGATATTTTGTGTCGATAAATAAAGAACCATACGAAAAACAAATCCTTACTAAACGACACTTCAAGATTTGTTTTCAAAGAGAGAGCACGTGTACAACTTTAGAAAAACAAACTGTTGAAAGCTTCCTCAACGTAAAACATGTTATATAAAGAATTCTATTTTCAGTCCCAATGCTACAAACAATTTTGAATAGCGGACACCAGTCCTCACCTTGTTCGGAGATTCACGGTGCTCTATCGTCTCGTCCTCTTTGCTCTCGCCATCATCTACAGGACATTCTTCATCCGTCGTGTTCTTCGTCCTTGAAACATCTTTCACTCTTGGGAGCACCTGAAATTAAAACAGAAAAGAAAACTGTCTAAACTCGGAGTTTCTATTGAACAATTAGTCGCCGAAGGCGAGGTGAGTACAAGCCTTTATTTTTTCCCGGTCCGGTTTCCCACTGAATCCTGTAATCTGATTGGCTGAGGAGCGGTCCGGTTTTTCCGCATACGGACCGCTAAACCGGACCGCTAACGGTTTTCCCTAGCGCTTAGCACATATGGTTTGTTTTTTACCATTTATAGCAACTTTGTTTCAAATCTCGCGTGTGCGAAATTGAATGGCGTGTACAAATAATTTTAATTTAAAAATGTTTTCAATAAAAAATTGAAATGGCAAAGCCGCGTTGCTTCGAGTTTTATTGTTTTGAGTGAAAAAATAAATCTGTTATTTACCGACAGCGTCGGTCCGCATGAGGCAGACTCGGACTGGCCCCAATTAAGGGGCCTTGCCATTCTAGCACTGAGAGGAGCCCTGAAATTTTTTGATGTCCTGAATGTTTTAGGTGAAGATTTTATGGTATTCTGGAGAGAACATGATGAATTATTTAACCGCTTTCCTGAAGAGTTCAAAAATTCCAAATCAGTTCCACCCGCTTCCTTTTATTTTCGTTTCGTACTGCCTGATAATCTGTTTTAAACATCTTTGAATGTTTACAAATACGGAAATTAAACAACAATTGTCAAGGGCCCATTTGATGTCCCAGTAGGGGCCCACGTGCCATGGCACAGTGGCACATAGGCCAGTCCGAGCCTGGTATGAGGAGAAACTGTGCACTTGCTCTTGAAAACGGGCACAGTTTCTCCCCATACGGACCTCCTATCCGGTAAATAACATATATATATTCACTGAGCCGAAGGCGAAGTGAATGTAGTCTTGTAATCACCGAGCCCGAGGCGACTAATAGTTTTAGTATAAATTTCCAGGTGTTTACAAATAATAATCAACTAAACTTTACAAAAATTCACTTCGAATTTATTACTGTATAAAAAAGCAAAAATCAAAAACCTATAGTCACTTCAGAGACAGTGAATCTTGACCAATCAGAATGCAGGTGAATCAATAGTCACCTGGAAATTAATACAAAAGAGTGTTATTATAAATTCCCAAGTGACTATTGATTTTCATGCATTTAAACTGATCAAGGCTCACTGTCTCTGAGGTGATAGTCACTGGCCAGTACCTAGTGCTTTTTCCTTTTCGCTTTTTGTCATACAGTAACAGATTAAGGTAAACTTTTATAAAAATGTTGGATTGTTATATGTAAACCTGGAAATTTTTTGCAAACACCTTGTAATCACCCAGCCTTCGGCGACTAATTGTTAAGTAGTTGCTGAGAGCAAAAGCGGAAAAATAACCCAGTTCCAATTTCGGCTAAATTCGTGATCACATCAAAGAACAGTGCATTCTGGTAATGGAATTGCGTCAGTGGAATCAGAGACCAAACAAAATATTTTACAAACAATTTGTTTACTTATGTTTATTTATTCTATATGTTTATTATTCTCTTTTGCGTCCTATCTCAGAATAGACAACGAGCAGAGCACCCAAACTGTAGCATTGGCAATCAACTATCATCACCTGTCAACTGTTAACTGTCACCACCTATCAACTATCATCAATCATCAACTACCATCAACTATCACCAACCTTCAACTATAATCAACTGCCAGTTATCATCAACTGTCATCACCTCCCAACAATCATCAACTATCATTAACTATCGTCAATAATCAAACATCATTAATCATCAACTACCATCAACTATCAGCAACCATCATCGACTATCGTTAATTACCACTAATTACTAATCAGCAATAACTAAAAATTAATTAACACACCCACACATTCGTTGGTACTACTACTAAACATTACCGTAATACTGACTTACGTTTCCAAACACAACATCCTCGTCGTCTGAATCGACATTTTCGTCATTCTTTGCAGCCTCCTTTTCTCTTTCAGCACGTTCCCTGAAATGTGCCCTGAAGTTTTAGATACTGCCAGATTGCTATTAGCGTTTGCTCATTTTGAAATGAGTGAAAATGACTGTTGCATTGAGGTTTGACGAATAGTTCCTTTTTCGGCACTGTTAATTACACAACTTGTTGACAATTTGTGACGGGACTGCCAGACTTGCTACAAGATTGTCCTAACAACTCTGATGCAGACCTGTTGTAACAAGATTGTTACAAAGTTGACAACACAAGGCTGTAACAATATTGCTGTATCATGAATGTATCAGTCCCGTTGGAACAACATTGTGACCAGTCTGATAGTCCCATAAAGCATGTTAAAAGATTTTAACAGCTTGTTCCAACAACCACGACAAGCAGACAACTTAAGGAAATAGAAAATAAAACAAATTCCGAAAATAGACATCTTGTATTCCTGATATTCAAGAAAAGACAAGAAAACGACGGAGTCGGTGATATTTCGTCTTTATTCCAAAGACATTGTCAAACCAATAGCAGTTTGACAATGTCTTTGGAATAAAGACGAAATATCACCGACTCCGTCGTTTTCTTGTCCTTTCTTGAATATCAGGAATACAAGATGTCTATTTTCGGAATTTGTTTTATTTTGTTCCAACAACTTGGAACGAAGTGGGAACACAACACAACATTTAAAAGGACGGGAACTAGCTAACGAAGATAAATCCATTTTGCTGTTTTAATTAATCACTTATATCTTGCATTTTGTAATCTCATGCAACTTTGTAATCATGTTCAGTAAAGAAAATTATAAGTCCACCAGAAATATGGATCAAAGGAAATTATACTTAATGGGAAATTTGCTAGTTTGGCTCGAAAAATGGATTTCTATTTGACAACTAGTTCCAGTACTTTTCAGTTTTTTCAGATCACCTAGATCGGTAACAAGTCTGTTCCATGACGTGCGCTTTTGGCTGTGTACATCCAAACAACAATGCGTCGAGCCAGCAGACTTGTTAGTCCACTGGCTTGACGCGTTCAGGAAAAACAAAGAACAGCTGTTTGCATTAATGAACGCGTTTATTAAACTCATTCTCTACAAGCTAAAAGTGTCACAAATACTGGCGAATCAATCTATCAGAACAATTTATCAAATTTTAATTTAAACGTGATAAACAAACTATAATAACGTAATTTCCAGTTTTAATCATAGTCGTAAACACCAAAATCTTTCAAGGTTATCATGAGTGACAATCAAACGTACGAGCAAACATTTATTCAAAAATCGGTGAAAATCAATTGTTCAAAAGTTCCAATAGACAATTTGAAACGTTTTCCGATATTGATTCAAGCGCAAGCAATACACAAAAGGATTGGCGGCGAAATTAAAGCAGAAAATCGTGAAGCAAACAGACTTGAGAATTCTGCTCATCTCTGGCCTTTTCTTTAAAACAGTCAAATCAAGCTGTACGAAAACTGTTCCAACCAACACAGTAAGGACCGCAATGCCCGCGATAATGATGACGGTATTTAAAAATCTTTGTTCCTTCGCGCTATTAACTGACTGGGGTTTTCTGTGCATCTTACTGGAAGAGCTCTGCAATGAGATTTCTTCGTGAATACCTTTGGTGGTTGAACTATCTCGAATATCACGTTTGATTTGAGTACGATAATCTTGATTCTGAGCTTTATCACGTGTATTTTGACTATGTTCGTCTTCAATTTGAGCACGATCATGAGCGTGTTTATTCTGACTTTGACGCTCGTCTTGACTTTGGGCACGTTTATCTTGACTTTGGGCACGTTCATGTTGACTTTGAGCACGTTCATTTTCACTTTGAGCATGTTCATTTTGACTTTGAGCACGATCGTCCTGACTTTGAGCACGATCGTCCTGACTTTGAGCACGGGAAGTCTGAGAAAGATCAATTTCATTTTCACTACGTTCATTACCACTTTGAGAAGTTCCAACTTGGCTGACACGTGTATTTCTACTTTGTTGCGAAGAGGATTTAGCTTTCAAACCAACCATGGACCTATTTTGTTTCTTCAGTGTAAAATAAGCCTTACCGTACAGGATTCCCGTTAATATTATCAACAAAGATCCAATTCCCGGTTTTATCAGGTCGTCGAGCATGTCCTGCACAAAAATTTTCTTCAAAGCATGGATAAAGCTCAGAAACCAAGTGATGGCGATCCAAGCGGCCATTTTCTTGTCGCTCATCAGGATTCGATGTTTGAACGGATACGTGATCAACAAGAAACGGTCGAGAGCGATTGAAAATATTGTCGCTAACGAAGAATAGAACAGAACATACAACGTAAGATAAGCGATCTTATGCTCGGAGCTCAGAGAAATATTTACCATGAAAAGAACATTGTACGACAGGTCAGACAAAGCTAGATTGCCAACAAGATATGTAGCTGAATTTCGAAAACATTTTAAGGGATCTTTAACAAAAGCGATCAACAACATCAAATTCGCAACGACTCCAACAGAACAGATCATATAGATTGGCAAATTGATAACATCGAACCCTGCAGATGAAGGCATCGTGTAGAACACTCGAGAAGCTTCGACAAAATTAAATCGATGATAAAAGAAGGGTAAATTAAAATACAATTCTTTCATATTAAAACGACAGATAATTTGTTTGATTTATTAATCCGTGCAAAAATATATACAGCTATTTCTATATATAGCTATATATAATTATACAGTAAAATAGTAAAAATCACATAAATTAATAAGCGCTTTCCACTAAGCCTTTTGAATAATTCGACTTTAATTTTCCGCTATGCTTTGGGACAACCCTTAATTGAAATAGTTATACAAGTGATCAAAATCAGCAGATTCATGTTTCGAGGCTCGATTGAGGGAAATGTTATCGAGAAACGAGATATGATCCACGAGTGTCGTAACCCAGCAGAGAAGGGACAACAGAACACTGAAGAATCATATTTTAACCAATATAGGGTTCTCTAGATTAGTATGAATCTAGTTTTTAATTTTACTTTATTTGAACTATTAGGTTGGACGCGAATGTTATGCGATTACCTAATAATTTAGATGATAATATGAAAAGAAATATAATCTTTCTTCTCCTGAATTCATCGCTTCATACGTTCAGCGTTTGCAGCCATAGACTACTTGAAACGTTTTCCGATACTGTTTCAAGCGCAAGCAATAGATAAAAGGGTTGACGGAAAAATTGAGACAATATAAAGTCAAGGTAAATGCCCTAGAAATTCGAAAAATCTCAGGTGAACCCCTCTCAAACATCTTGGGAAATAGCGCACCAATCATTCCAACCAGCACGGTGACTACTGCAACACACGCAACGATGATGATGGTGTTTAAAAACTTTTGTTCCTTTGCGTTGTTCGCTGATTGGAGTTTTTTGTGCGTTTTTTGGGAAGAGTTTTGCAGGAGGTGCACTTCGCAAATGGTCGCGGGACTGACAACACGTTCGTCCTTTCTTTGAGCACGTTCATCATTACCTGCAGCACGTTGGTGTAAACTTTTATCATGTTCGTCCTCAATTTCAGCACATTCATCTTGACTATCAACACATCCATCTCGACTTTGATCAGTCATTTTCTGAGCACGATCATTTTGAAGTTGAGAACGTTCATCCTTCATTCCAGCACGATAATTTTTCCACTCCGCACGAGCACAAATTTCGTTTAGGTCCGTTAAAACGTTTTTCTTGGATGCTTTTCCTTTTTGCCTCGAAGAGACTACAGCTTTCTTACCAGCCATTGATTTGTTTTGCCTTCTCAAGGCCAAATATGTTTTAACGTAAACAATTCCCGTTAGTATTATCAACACAGAGCCAATTCCCGGTTTTATTCTACCGTCATTGTCACTGGTGACAAAAATCCGTTTAACAGAATGCACGGAGCTCACAAACCAAATACTAGCAATCCAAACGGCCATTCTCCTTTTGCTCATCAGGATTCGATGTTTGAACGGATATGTGATCATGAGGAAACGATCCAGAGCGATTGAAAATATTGTTGTCATCGAAGAATAGAATGATACAAACAAAAAATGATTGGCAATGTTTTCTGTGTGGTTCAGAGAAATGTTAACCATGAGAAATAGATTGTAGATTAAATCACTGACGGCCAAGTTTCCCACAAGATACGCTGCCGAATTTCGAAAGCATTTTAAAGGATTTTTAATAAAAGCAATCAACAACATCACATTTGCCAGAACACCGACACAACACATGATGTAAACTGGTGAGTTGGCAACATCAAATCCTCTCGACAAAGTCATTGTTGGTTGTCTTCGGATGCTGCAACGAAATGAAATCGGCAACGAAGAGTTGCAGATTAAAGTTTAATTATTTCTTATTAAAACGCCATAGTTTATTTACTTTACACAAGAAACGTTCGAAACTTCATCAGTGATATATATGATTAATATCAAGGCTCAAAAGTCATGTTTCGAGGATCGAGGGGAATTCTCTGGAGGAACGAGGCGAAATCCGTCTGTATCACAGCAGCACAGATGATGCAGGAATACGGTGAAGACACATACTCTTAAAACAGTTGATGGATTTTTCTCAACTATTCCTGGCTTAAATTTCAACATGTGTGATTCCGACTTGAGATTAATTACAAGACGTTAACCGGCTTTAGAAATGGTCCAACATGCGGTGAAGTGCCAAAAATCAAACTTGATCCACGGTCATCAGCCATTCGCATGCATCACCACCTCATCCGCTACCTCCGTAACTCGGTGGTTAGAGCATTGCACCAGCTTCTGAAAGGCGTATGTACGATGATTGCCGGAGGAATTATAGTTGACGATTTGTTTCTTAACTGTTTCTGGTTTAAATTCAGAAATGTGTAATTTCCACTCAGATTACGTCACACTTACACTCTAGAGGTTGTTACTAACTCTACTTTAATCAAGAACCTAGCCCCCACACGTGCAATAACTACTTAACAAATAGATAACATTTTGCCGTTGTCTGTTCAGTTATGGATACACGGTATGACGTCATAATTTGGTGAGAATGACGTCATAATTTGAGTGGCGCAAGAGCTGCGTACGCGAGTGGGTCACAGATGCCAGGAGGGTAGGAAGGACGAAGTGTAGAATTTAATTGTCTCTAAAATAGTATTTTTTTTGCGCCGCGGTAGTGGGCTCGAGTTTTCATCAGTGAACAAAAACTGCAGGCACCTGCCACCTGTGTGAGTATATTACGTGGGTCAATGGTCCGGCTCTTTGATTGTATTTGTTCAAATCTGAATGCTTTTATGACTTTTCTTGCTAAGAAAATCTTAAATTTTAATCACAGCATGACTATGTATCTTTTAATTACAGGGACTTCTAAAGGATAGTGTTATCCGGAGCGTGATATTGTTATCTTTCACTATACCTGTGGGATAAAAACGGATAAAGAATCAGGGAAGTTTTTTTTCGGAAGGGGGAATATTGTGGTTTTTATGAAGACAACGATATTTAAAGGATGAAAGCCTGGTTTGCTGACTGATTCTCACCACGATCACGTGATCACCAGGAAACGATCGAGAGCGACCGGAATATTGTCGCCAGAGAATGAAAAATACATTAAGAACGACATCGTTCTGGACATTTTGGGTCATGCCTGTGATTTACAGAAGATTGTAGACCGTGTCGGACAAGGCCAGATTCCCAACAAGATATGCCGCTGGATTTCGAAAGCGATCAATAGCATCAAATTCCCAATGGCCCCAACAAAGCCCACAATATATACGGGTGAGCTGACAACATCAAAGCTTTCTAGGAAGACATTTTTGGCAACGCAGCTTAGTGGTCAGGGATTGTACTCAGACGATAAGCGTCGATTAACCGCGTTCTCTAATAAAACTCTGTTCAAATATGTAATGATAACAATTCTAATGGAACGATTATTTACTTCTAATGATAAACCTCAAAAATAAAAACAGTCATACAGTACAAGGGTCGGGAACTCCAAAAATGGACCACATGATAAACTCTTATTTCTACAATTCGACTATTCATCATCAGGAATGAAAAAATTTTTTTATACCTTTTTTCATTCCAAATTTTTTCATTCCCAAAAATTTTTTTCAAATAAAAGTTTATCATGTTGTCAATTTTCGGAGTTTCCGTTGTATTGTATTTTATCAAAATACTCAGTTTTCCCGTTAAAATCATAATGATAATGATTTGCTCACAGCAATTACCTATTTGAAACAAGAGTAAATGAAAAATTGATTGACTGCAGCAAACAAATAATAAACATACTGTAACTGACTCGTATTAAAATTTTATGAGCTGCATTGTTACTACTGCCAGGTGCAATCGGCAGCCAGAAATATAATGGATATTCCGGAATGTTGTCCGGACAACATTTGAAGCTGATGTGAACTCCGTAATGTATATAAAACAGTTTTGTTTACATTTTAAACTTCATCTAAATTATGTGATTTATACAACTGAATGTCTAACATTAATTGTTCTGGATTACAATGCTCAATGCATATAAATAAAATCAGAATGTCTTTTCAGAAAAAAATCGAAAGACAAGAAGTTTTGTTAATGTGATAAATGAACCGACACCCAGAACGAATGGACTTATCAACCGATGCCTAGAACGCATTTTGCAGAGTCCTTCAAAAAATAATGAGCAAATATTATGGCAAAATTATGTTTACTTTCGCCTGCAAAAGACGATGAACAAAGTCTTTCGATAGTTTTCCAAGCGAATGAAGTAGATGAACGGATTAATGGCAAAATTCACACACAGCATTGTCTTCAAAACACAGTACAAGAGCTTGTTTTTCATGCCAGCCAATTGCTCGACGTAGCCGTAGACAGTAGCTGGAGCAAGACTCACAACGGCTATAACGGCCACGATAATCAAGGTCGTAACAAAACGCTTTTCGCCTGCGATTCGAGCTTTGTGTGCTCGTCTTTCCTCGCCATTTCCCAAACCACTCGTCTGTCTTTTCAGAGCTATACACGTTGAGATGTAGGCGGTTGTCGTTACTATGATGACCGCAAACATAAGTCCATACTTGAACTTGCTGATTTGGCGCGTGGTTCCAGTTAGGACATGGTAGGTTGAGCTGGAAATGCTCACAAGCCAAATGAACGCAATCCACCAGCCAGCTCTCTTACCGCTCATCAAAAAGCGATGTTTGAACGGGTGCGCTACCATGACGTAACGATCGACGGCGATTGAGGAGATCGTCAAAATCGACGCAAAAAACGAAGTATGCGCCACAGAACGAACGTGGGGCTCTCGCGACCCCAACAGGCCGAACATGAATCCCAACAGAACAGCCAGGTCGCATACGGCCAAATTTGCGACCAGATACGTCGCCGAGTTTCGAAAGCATTTGAGGGGATTTTTAAGCAAACACACAAGCAGAACGGTTTGCGATATCGCTCCAGTTAAACACACAATATACACAGACCAGTAAATGGTGTCGTAGCCGTCTAATATGCTAGGCAAGGGCATTTTATTGATTTCGGAAGACTGCCAACAAATTTACTCTTCCATGCAATTTCGAAAACAACTATGAATCCTGTACGGATGCACCTGCTGCCGTTGACCGGTGGTAATCTTGTGGAGGTGTTTGTAAATGACTGTTTTTAATATCTGCTGCTTTGTTATTAACCCAAGTTATTAATTGTCAAGATGTGAGCAATAATTGGAAATTTAAAATACTGAACGGGATATCCTGTTCAATACACGGAACAAATTAAACATCTCGCAGTTACTCAAATTTCCGAGCTGTTTGCGGTCTTCGAGTGAAGTTTATTGACAAAAAATCCCTGCGTGCAGTCAAGTTATTAAATGTACATTTTTGTTGTTCAGTCCCTCAGTCAGGAAGAGGGGCTATCGTCGTCATCGCTTTCGGCTTTCTCTTGAGCTAACCCCCCCCCCCTGTAATTTGCCTCTTTTTGACGTTTTTGTGCCTAATGTGTAACAGTAGTGTGTATAAATATTTGCCATAATAAGAATACCATTGATGAAAAGTTTGAGAGGAAATCTCAGCCAGAATGTTAGCCAGAATGTTAGCCAGGGGCCGTCCGACCGTCTTAGGGTCGCCTACTTCTGAATCTTGGACGGCTATATTTTGATACACTGCCATGGACAGTCTAAGGACGTATTTTCATTAAAATAGCAACTTGCAAGTTTGTAATATTTGTTGGATACTTCTATTTATAGTCCTATGCTGTTTAATTTATCAATGGTGTATGTTTTAATTCCTTCTCCTTTTGAACACATGTTGAGTATGGCTAAATGCAAATGTAATTCCGTAACAACGAAGAATTGCGCAACGTCACAAAACACAAGTTTTTGTCCGACCACGCCCACACAAATATGAGACCACAAGCAAAAACATATTTTGGCTAACACCCTGACCTCAGCTGATGTGTTTCAATGTGCTCAAATGTTTCAATTTTTTACACTGATTGTACAAAGAATAGAGACAGTGTCCACAGCGTTCAAAACCTACAACAATAGACTATTTTAAACGTTTTCCGGTATTGTTTCAAGCGCAAGCAATACACAAAAGGATTGACCGTAAAATTGAGGCAATAAATGGAGAGCAAAACAGGTTTGAGAATCTTGCTTAATTCTGGACTTTTCTTAAAAATTATGAGGTGAATTTGCGCATAAATTGTTCCTGCCAGTACAGTAAACACTGCAATGAGTGCGATGATAATAATCGTGTTTAAAAACCTTTGTTCCTTTGCATTGTCAACTGATTGGGGTTTTTTGTGTGTCTGGCAAGGAGGGTTTTGCAATGACGTATTTTTGTGATCTGTCGAGCAAATGTGGCTGGTGTTGGCTGTTAATTTCTCTCGAATATCAAGCTGGATTTCTGTACAATCGACACGCTTGTTTTGACTTTGAACACGTTCGTTCTCATCATCTTGAGCACGTTTATCCTTATTTTGAACACATTTTCGATGACTTTCAGCACGTTTATGTTTATTTTGAGCACGTTCATCCTCGCTTTGAGCAGACTGGTGTTCGCCTTCTGCACGTTCACTCCAGTTTTGAGCACCTAAGTCTTTGATCGGAAGTTGGGTATGAATACTTCGAGTATGAGCACGAATAGCTTGATTTTGAGCACGAATAGCTTGATTTTGAGCACGAATACCTTGAGTTTGAGCACGAATAGCTTGATTTTGAGCACGAATACCTTGAGTTTGAGCACGTGTGTTTGCATCTTGAGCATATTCATTGTTATCCTCCATGTCGACAAACTCAACTTCGCTAGCAGAAGTTTCTCTATCTATTGAATTTACTTTCTTGGGTGTATTCCCACTTTGTGATGAAGAGCTAGATACATTTCTCCTGCCAAGCATTGATGTGCTTTGTTTCTTCAGCGCAAAATAGGTTCTCCCGTACAGTATTCCCGTTAATATTATCGAAACAGAACCGAAGCATGGTTTTACTATAGCGTCAAAAACACTGGGTGCAAAAACCTTCTTAAAGGGATGAACAGAGCTCAGACACCAAATGACGGCGATCCACATTGCCATTTTCTTCTTGCTCATTAGGATTCGATGTTTGAACGGATAGGTGATCATCAGGAAACGATCGAGAGCGATTGAAAATATTGTGGCCATCGAAGAATAGAATGAAAAATACATGAAGAAGTCAGCGATATCGTTCTCGATATTTTGCGTCACAAATGCGACGAACAGAACGTTGAAGATCATGTCGGACAAGGCCAGATTGCCAACAAGATATGCCGCTGGATTTCGAAAGCACTTTAAAGGATCTTTAACAAAAGCGATCAATAGCATAAAATTTGCAACGCTTCCAACAATACAGACAATGTACAGAGGCAAGTTGATAATATCAAAGCGTCGCGAGAAATACATGACTGTTTGATACAGGCCAGTACATCGATCGCTTATGATCGTATTTGACACGCTTAAAGTAGGGAAAAATTAATAAAAATAATGGAAAACTTAATGAAAAAATGCTCATTTGTCACATAAAAGATTACAGCTGTGTTTCGTAATGAGTTCGTAAGTACTTTCGTATTTGTAAACAAGTTTTGTTTTTGAAAACGCTTCCAGCAATTCTTCGGCTCCGCCGAGATAGAGGACATGCCGAAAGGTCATTCATTTAAAAAATAATAACTACAACTGCAGCTCGTTGTAAAAAATACAAATGATCACGTACACTGCTCTGAAAATTACGCGACCTATACTCCCTTTTACCCGAAAATAGTCCCTCCCTCATGTGTTTTTCCTGTCATATTTACTGCTTAAAATAGCAAAGAAAAATAAACTAGATTAATTATAATCACATACATAACATATTAATCTGACACTGCAGAAAAAAACGAAAACTTGGTTGACTTGAGCGGGATTTGAGTCTTATCCTTAAACTATGCTACTTCGACCGGCTATTTCATTGGATTTGCATCTTTCAAAAATTGACAAAAATGTCGAGAATCGGAAGCTAAAAGCCTTGTCTTTCCGAATGTGAAAGAATGATTTCTGTAGATTAAATATTGAACTCGCCAAAGCACGTCAATTGACATTTTTTATACACTTTATAAACCCTGTATAGTATATATTGACAATAATAACTCCTCATAAGTTTGCATAAACAAATTTCGCGCGCAGCCTTCACCAAAATTACCAAGTGTCATTGATAGTACAATTCTATTTTACTTTCGCCAGCAAAAGACGATGAACAAAGTCTTTCGATAGTTTTTCAGTCGAATGAAGTAGATGAACGGATTAATGGCAAAATTCACACACAGCACCGTCTTCAAAACGCAGTTCAAGATCTTGTTTTCCATGCGGCCAAATTGCTCGACGTAGCCGTGGACTGTAGCTGGAGCAAGACTCGCAACGGCTATAACGGCCACGATAATCAAGGTCGTAACAAAACGCTTTTCGCTTGCGATTCGAGCTTTGTGTGCTTGTCTTTCCTCGCCATTTTCCAAACCGCTCGCCTGTCTTTTCAGAGCTATGCACGTTGAGATGTAGGCGATTGTCGTTATTACAATGACTGCAAGCATAAGTCCATACTTGAAATTGCGGATTTGGCGCGTGGTTCCAGTTAAGACAAGGTAGGTTGAGCAGGAAATGCTCACAAGCCAAATGAACGCAATCCACCAGCCAGCTCTCTTGCCGCTCATCAAAATGCGATGTTTGAACGGGTGCGCTACCATGATGTAACGATCGACGGCGATTGAGGAGATCGTCAAAATCGACGCAAAAAACGAAGTGTTCGCCAGAGAACGAACGTGGGGCTCTCGCGACCAAAACAGGCCGAACATGAATCCCAACAGAACAGCCAGGTCGCATACGGCCAAATTCGCGACCAGATACGTCGCCGAGTTTCGAAAGCACTTGAGGGGATCTTTAAGCAAACACAAAAGCAGCACGGCTTGCGATATCGCTCCAGTTAAACACACAATATACACAGACCAGTAAATGGTGTCGTAGCCGTCTAATATGCTAGGCAAGGGCATTTTATTGATTTCGGAAGACTGTCGACAAATTTACTCTGACAAGAAACGAACTTTGAATTGGCAGGAGGAATCGTCACTCTCTGCACCTGCCATCGAAGGCTAGGTAATTCTACTCCATGTTTTCAGAGATGACAGCTTTTAATACACTTTTCATATATTATTACTAATTACTATTCCTTCATTAATTTAAATTGTCGCCAAGCCGTGACATTAAACCGACAATAATACATGGATGCGCGGTAATGAGATGAGTCAGCTCATTGTGGATAGTTAACAGAGCTAACCGATCCAATTAATCACCAGCTATCTGTATCCGACATTAATAGAATAAAAATAATTAACACTAAGGCTAAAAATACAGTCTAACTCTTTATTTCTAATTAACGCTTTTGCAGTTTTTCATTTCCTTTCTTCTAACTTGAGATATGGGACTTTTATTGCAAGCAGAGCGACAAATAAACGACTTTTTGGCAGCATGCATGCATGGTCACCGTTTTTGTACTTGACCATGTAATATTGCGTGCAACTTTTTCTTATGCATCGCTTATTTTTTAAGAAATGTACAAATTTCACAAACCTTTCCTCTCTGTTTTTTCTGACTCTTTCCAACCGTTCTGCACGTTCCTTCTTGTCGGCCTCTTTCTATAAGTTTCAGAATAACGGTTATCCGATTAACTACTGTAGAAGACATGGAAAAGATGTTAAAATTTCAAAATCAATATGAACAAGATTTGCCTGTTTGAAAACCTAAACTTTATACTTTATTTCATAAAGCATAGTGCTTTATAGGGATTTAGGCCACTCTCACCCTGATAATTTCCCATGTGAAAATTATCGCGTTTTAAAACAACCATCAATTACAGATAATGGATATTTTATATTGCTAGAAAAGACTGCAAAATACAAGGGTGCATGGAAATGACACATTTATTTCTTGCGTTTGACATGAGATTTCACACGCGTTCGCTGCCCTCACTCATGAGATATCATGTTAACACTCGAGATGAATCTGGTATTTCCGCGCACCCACGTATCATTAGCCCAATCTGTACTAGAGACCATAGATATTTCATATATACTAGATTGCGCATCTGTATATCAAAAAGTGAAGCAAAAAATCTCAGCGGTACCCCCACATAACAATAGGCGGCGGCCATATTGGTCGTTCCCACTCATCAAAAAAAATGCTACAGAAAACACTGTACTTTTCTGCATTCGTGTATTAAATACTTTTTAGCTGCATAAAAGAGGATTTATTGTCAACTTTGTCCATTTCCGCAAATCAAAACACACAAATTATCATGCTCCGTGTCAACTCCGTGGGAACGACCAGCGCCTGCGATCTGGCTTCAATTTTTGCCTGCCCACATTGTGGGACGCACCATCTAGTGTATGAGATATCTATGCTAGAGACGGACGATCCGTTTCGACGAACTTCCATTAGTGACGTACCTGGATTACAACGTCTCTTTCGACTCTCTCCTTTAAAGATTGGAAGTCCTCGTTCATAGTTTGCAGTAACCAACTCAAACCTTAAAAATATTGTGTATTAACCTAGCCCTCTGTTTTCGTGTTAAAAACACTATTCAAAAGTCGCTACCGTCCGAAATCAAACATCACATTGCAAACAAAATCGTATTGGTTTCGATACAAACCTTTCTTTAGTTGAACGTCGACCTTTCGACCGCCATTCAAAAATGCGGTGCATTGGAACTGGAAAAACAAAAAAGTAAAAAAGTTACATCTATTGTTTTGAAAATATTTAAAATTTCCTCCCAGCTTGGGAATTAAAATCGACAAATTCTATCTAGTACAAGGCTGGTCTATGTGACTGTGAAAGAATTCTTTCCTCTAGACTGAATATCGAGCGCACCAGAGCACTAGCTCCAAAGCCAAAAGTCATTTTGTAAGTTAAAATACTGCATAGTAAAATAATCATAGATTTTATTTGTGTTATAATTATTATTAACGTCGTCGAAAGATGTATGAAAGATTTTTAAATTGCTTATAGCAGGTTGTTAGCCAGGATTCCAAATCTCGCCGTCCAAAATATGTTTTTGGGTGTGGTGTCATATTTGTGTGGGCGTGGTCGGACAAAAACTTGTGTTTGGGGACGTTGCGCGATTCTTTGCTGTGATGGAATTACATTTGAACTCAGCCATATTTAGCCATACTCAACATGTTTTCAAAAGGAGAAGGAATGAAAACATATACCATTGATAAATCAAATAGCATACGACTAAAAATAAAAGTATTCAACAAATATTACAAACTTGCAAGTTCCGTTTTAAAGAAAATACGTCCTTAGGCCGTCTATTAAATATAGTCGTCCAAATTCAGAACTAGGCGACCCTAGGACGGTCGGACGCCCCTTGGCTAACACCCTGGTTTATAGGAATATGTATCATTAGTTTTTGTCAAGATCTTATACAATAATACTAACTTTACCATACATAGATTGTTTATTGTGGGCCGCCTATGCTGTGATTGAAGATCTACCTCCCGATTTTGACGCGCAGAGCGCAGTGGCTGTAAAAAAGTCATTGGAAATTGACTGTAAAATAAAATAGGAATTTAACATCAGCGCTTACCACTTTGTAATGGCTTTCGCATTTCTTCGCCAAGTGTTCCAATTCGAAGTGCCGTTCTATATCTTCTTCTGACAACGCCCCATCGATATCTTGTTTGTTGGCAAACCTGCGCAAAATGTTGAAGAATTGTGGAGTCAGGAAAAAGTCAATTCGGGAAAAGTTGAATCAAGTTGAATTATTCTTGCGTCCGTCTGTATTACTACCATTAATAGATCACAGATGACGTCATGGCGTGCGAAGAACAAAAAAATATGTGTCGTGACTTTTTGTTCTTCCCAAGCAATGACCTTTTCTGTGATCTATTGTCATTCAAGCTATTTGCGTTGTACAATAAAAAAGTTTAACTAAACGTTGGAAAAACTCGCGAAAACATGTTGCCTATTATCACGTCATCGAATGACATCATCTGTGCACCTGTACTATAATAATGCACAGCTCTCAGCAATGAAGATCCAGAATGAATCATTATTGTATAAAGTCTTTTTCAACAGAGAGAATAGCTTGGTACAATGGTATTAAACCTGTTCAGGACACTTATGAAAAATCGCTGAACGTCAATTTTTGCCATCTTGGCTTCATCCAGATAAACACACTTCGCTAGCAGAGGTTCCAAGGCTGAACTTGGGAGTAAGAACAGTTGTTTGGCAAGCATGCACAAAGAAAACATGTGCCATGTGGAACATCCCATCCTGTCACACTTCTACAGCTTGCCCACATTCTCCTCCCTCACCCGGCAGTGCACAAACCACTGCGAAGAAACACATAGAGTGTTTATACACCTTCAGTATTTATGAAGTTCATTGGTGTGAAATGCTAAAAATAGTTTTCAGCAGTCATTACTGTAATCTAAACGTCTCTTAAAATAAGACATGTCCCTTTATGGTATCTGGGGCCTTTGTTACCATTTACATTTTGTTGTAATTTGTCAAAAACTAAAAATAATGTCAAAAATAACTTGTTTGCTACAATCCCAGCAAGAAACAAGTGAAATAATCAAAGATCCTGAATCAATCCTTGTTATAAGATGGATTAAAATTTTTTATCCCAGACAAATTGGCAGCCAGGGAAAATTGAGCCTGCAATACTAAGGTGTGAGAGCACTACATTTGGTTGCTTACACAACAAACGGTTTCCCAGCAAGTCTTGAATCAGATAATGCCTCCCGTAGAACTGTCCTAGAATCATCAATCCTGGCATGATCACTTGCATCTATCACATATACCACACCAAATATCTGGAATATAAATAAGGGAAAGACAGTTACACACAATCACTCAATTACATAGCCCATAATGCCTGAATAAGTACCACATGCAACCTATAGTCCCATATAGTGTTCCGGCAGGTACATTGTCAGCCTATAGTTCACCAATGCCTCTAATACAGTTTGGTCTGGAAAATATCCATATCAAATATCCCAACAGTAAAATAATTAACAAAACTGACTGTGAAAATTAACCTTTTACGTGAACCTAATACTTTTGGAAGTCACCAATCTCGCAAGGACAATAATTCCATCAAAAATTGCAAGTAGTCAGCCAGTCTCAGTGTGGAATCTGTGAATACCACAATGAAGATCCTCATTGTAGTGGTGCGAGATTGTTTATTTTAATTGCCACACAATTTTAGTCTGCTCTTTTGGGTTGTACTTATTATAAAGCCATATTATTTGGCTTCATTTTTGTCACCTTGGGATGATGTTTAACAACAACTGGTGCATCTTCAGCATGAGGTTTCACCCTGGCCAGAGCCACTAACTTTTACTGGAATCAAACACTCTCCATTTCAGAAACATCCTCAGAGATATGAAATACTAGATTCATATTAATCTCACACTGCAGATAGCTTAATTGGTAGGGCGGCAGTCTAGAAACCAGAAGATGTGAGTTCATATCCAGCTCGAGACATTGAGTTTTCCATTGTTCTCTGCATTGCCAGATTAAATGAATCTAGTATTTCAAACCCTCTCAAACTGGATGAGTGTATAACACAGATAAGTAACTTGCCTCCATAACTGCAGCCTTTAATAAAAAGTGTCTGAAGTGACTAAAAAAACTTAAATACCTCAGCATAATAATCTTTCCAAATCCCTCTAATTCGAGGTCCTCCACCAACATCATAAGCAGTCACCTTAAAATTCAACAGCTTAAATTCGGCATTAGAAAATCCTATTGTTGGAATCGTCTCCTCTTTTGCATCTAAAATGGAAAATGCATTAATGAAACAAGTTAATTGCAACAAATGCAATATATTACAGTAGGGATTTTCTATATGAAAAACATCCAAAATTTGTATACCAGAAAAATTATACTCATAGTAAGTACTGGTACACCAACTTTTTGCCTTCAGTATTGAGTTGAAAGAAAATCTTCAATGTAAATATCAAAGAAATTGTTTTAAATAGTGAAAATACAGTCCATGCCAGAGAACTAATCTATGATGCTTTAGAAGCTCTTCAGAAGTAATTTCATTCATATTAGAACTAGTAAAAAGCTTATCATTCTTTGTACATAATGAAGCAAAACCAATGATTAATGACTACATTATATATTGTTTTCATTGGTAGACCAAAAAATTACAGTATATGGGTAATCTTGGTATACCAATGAGCGTAACTTGGTAGGTCTACTTAGTAAGGTCCAATAGGGCCTTACAACTTTATTACATTACCTCCTTTTAAATCATTAATAATAGTCGATTTCCCAGCATTATCGATGCCTAACATAAGCAACTTGATTTCTCTGAAAAAATACCAGCAAAAAATATTCACAACTAGTCACAAAGCTTGCATTCAAGAACTCATAACAAAAGGCTGTATTCTCATTAGCAATGTTTTTAATCCAGAACAATGAACTGTTATAAATTTCAAAAGACATGAAAAATTCTAATCTAGGCTTCCATTCCTTGCAATAGTTTCCAATTCCTGTTGAAAAGCTTGCCATTCAGAACCCTTTAGGAGTAACGGAGGTTTCCATAATGTGGAACAATGTCATAGAAAGTTATTGTCCACATTGCCAAAAAAATTGATATTCCATGGACACTGCTAAGATTTCACACAAGTGAAACTGCCATCCAGGTATCATAATTATTTTATTATATTTTACTGTAAACATGTTCATGCGAGATGGCCCTCATTTTCAAAAAGCTATAAAATATACACACACAAGACACATGCAGGTTCCCTATTTTAGCTCCTGTTAATTTCTGTCAAAAAATTTCGATTCTCTAATAAAATTAACATTATCGTGAGTAATACCACAACTCTAGAACCACGAAAAGCTCAAAAAAACGACGAGCCTGTATCGCTTTAATAACGCTTTGCAAAGCGTGCGAATACACACGAAATCCTCTGAGATTACCAAGCCACAGATGTCACAATTACGAGCCATTTAATATGCGGACAAGAAAACACAACCTTGTCGAAAAACATTCTGAACTTACCGCGCTTCCCGCTTTGTAATTCGAGAAAAGCATTTCGCTATGTAATTAAACATAGTTTAGACACTAGAATCCGATAAAGAAGCGTTCCTCACACACATTTATCGTCGTTTTAAGCCGCTACGGCAGGTCAAAGATAAAATGTAAGGAAACAAACATGATGCTTTAAAAGTCGACATGTTGTTTTTAATAATAAAGTTCCCCCACCGGGTTTTAGAATTTTGATTAGTTGCCATGGTGACCGCACCCAATTCCCCGCTCGGTTACGGCGAAAATCGTCACTGAGCTGTTTATAAAGCCAGTAGTACTATCATGCCCTCTCGCAGGTCAAGTTCGCAGATTAGTCATAGATTTGTTCGCGCTCATTTAATTGGTTTATTATTAGGTTTTTTGTCATGTTTTATTTCTTAACCTTTTATAGGAATGCGAAACTGAAGTGAAAAAAATTAAGAGATGTGACACGTGAAAATGATATTAATTAGAAAAAAACGTCGTGAGCAGGATTCGAACCTGCGCGGGAAAATCCCACTGGATTTCGAGTCCAACGCCTTAACCACTCGGCCATCACGACTATCAATCAACAGTTGTCTTAAATATGCACTATAATCAAATATCACCTACATAAGCCACTGATCAGTGATATGAGCTCTCAGTGAGACTTGCTTGCAGCAAGAATATGCAAAAAATTTTAGAGTTTGAAAAGGATTATAAACAACGAAAAATGCCGCCAAATATTTTATGCAGCAAATACTTTTTAAAAATACAAACTTTTTTAAAATACAATTATAGAATACCTGGCCACCTGTAGCTGCATGACTGATTGGCTACCCGGCTACATTGTAAAATTAAAAGGGCACGCATTCGTCCAAGTTTGGCAATTTTGGATTAGAACATGGGTGGTAGTGCGTTTAGGCGGAGAAATTAAGGTTAATGAGGGTAAAGGTTAGGGTTAGGGTTAGGGTTAGGGTTAGGGTTAGGGTTAGGGTTAGGGTTAGGGTTAGGGTTAGGGTTAGGGTTAGGGTTAGGGTTAGGGTTAGGGTTAGGGTTAGGGTTAGGGTTAGGGTTAGGGTTAGGGTTAGGGTTAGGGTTAGGGTTAGGGTAGCCACGTGGCAATGTAGCCACGTAGCGACTTATCTATGTAGCTACGTAGGTACGTAAGAATGTAGCCATTTAGCCATGTAGCGATGGAAGCACGTAGCCAAGTGGTGATCTAGAAAGTTTTTATAAACTGGCCAGGTATTCATATGTAGTTACCGTACGTATTCCATATATGGACTGATATATACTTAATATGGAAGAGCATATACACGATGCTGAACAGCATATACACGACGCTGAAGAGCATATACACGACGTTTCGAATATAATAGGTTACATAAGGAGTATAAATTTAGTTTTTAACGGTAAAGTTACGATTCGCCGCATTAGCTCAGTGGTCTAGGTCGTGCGCTTTAGCCATGTTTGTTTCGGGTTCGAGCCCGGTTTCGTGCTTTTCTTTTATGCTTTTTTTTTCTTCTTAACACAGGATACTTTTTTTCTTATATTCTTACATTTTTGCTCAATTTTAAAAGGGTTATTCTCCCTCACTGGGACTGTATCTACTTCACCAAATTTAGCTAAAGCGCGAGCCCGAAGGGCGAGTAAGGCGGAGTTTCTCTCTGCATGTATGCGAAATGTTGTTATTTTCGAGCGTTATGTATATGCTCTTCAGCGTCGTGTATATGTATCTAAATTCACAGTGATGGAACATGCGGTGTTTAAACTGGAATCTTAAGTATCCATATAGCTCAGTATTAGCAAAGCGAATCGGGTGCAATATGGCGGACGAACAAGAAGACCATCCAGACAGCAGTGGAAAAGAAGTAAGACTAAATTCTCATTTTTTACTTCTTTTATTGGGATTAGGCTTAAGCTTTTTCACGATGTTTGTTGCAGGACGATAGTTCTAGCGCTGGGAAGAGAAAACGTCTTTTTCACAAGGAATGTAAGTGCTCATTCGGCCCCGTCCGTTAATTGAATTCGGATTTCGGACGCTGGAATTTATTTAGTTTTTTCTCTTGACACAGTGCGGTGTATGATGTACGGTTTTGGGGACGACCAGGCACCTTTTACCGAGTCCGTCGATCTGCTAGAAGACTTGGTCGTCGAGTACATTTCTGAAATGGTTAGTAGGGTCCATCGATTCAAAGATGTTGCCAAGACCGTGCTGTAAACAAACGCTTTGTTTTGATTTTGAACTTCTGTCTTTCTAAAATATGAGATAGAAATCCGCTTCAGCGCGGGGAAATGAAGTAGTTACCTCCTGCCAGCTGAACTGTAATCAAACCTAAAACTTAGCAAATGCATTACTGATTTGATCATGATTTGGTCATGGTGTGGTATGGTCAAGGCAAGCATAGCTCATTTGGTCTATCACTGTGAACAAATGTTTAATTTCAGACAGTCAAGGCAATGGCGATTGGTAAGAAGGGAAGGGTGCATGTTGAAGATATTGTGTTTTTAATTCGCAAAGATCCAAAGAAGTATGCGAGAGTTAAGGTATGAATTTCTCATCCATCTTTTATCAGTGTTCACAAGTAGAAGTTGACTAATGACTAATCGTGATTTTTCACCTTCAGGATTTGTTGACAATGAACGAAGAATTAAAGAAAGCAAGAAAGGCGTTCGATGCAGAAAGTTATGGAGAAATTAGTTAATATGCTATGCATAGTTAATATGTAAACAGTTGCCATGCAACACCCAGCCAGAGCAGACATCAGTAGGCAACTTTGTGACATGTGACTTGACACACATCACAAAGTTGACTGCAGTACAATTATGGACTATGTAATAGCTTTACTTTTATTGAATGATAAAAATTGTGTCCCCATTTGATACAACTTTCAGATTTTCATATTTATTTATTTATTTAACTTAACACAACTGCCATAAGGACAAGTGCTAATACGCCACAAACACGTACACATATACAATGGCTTAGAAGACTACCACAGTGCAGACCGATTACGTTAGTCTCCTTTGATAGTATAAGTAAAAACGAGCAGGAAAAGAATGTTAAGTATAGAATACTGTTGAATAAGTTTAAAGAGATAAAAAAAAGATAAATCGCAGAGTTCATTCCATGAGGGTAATTTAGTTGAAGCTAATATAAAGTTTGACTAAGTCATGCACTGCTGAGTAACTAGTAGCCTAACATGCGATAATAAAATTGGGATATTTAGATGACGGTTACCTATCTAAAGAATAAACTATATTGCAAGATGCATTAGGCAACTTGTACATCGAACAGTGTCAGTGTTGGAGAAAGATAGTATTTAAATAGAGCAGATCTGAAAGTCAGGAAGGAAATGTATTGATTGCGAACTTCGTCCAGGAGAGAATTCCATATGCGTGGCACACGAACCATGTAGCTGTTTTGATGACATAGCATTCTTACTTTTGGGATCTTGTAAGTGTTGTTTGTTGACCTCAGATTTATGTCTTGATTTGCATTTGCTCAGGCACTATGTCTGTTTTAATAAATCCACGGGCGCACTTATGCAAGAAGACTTTAGAAGAGGATGTCGAGGTATTCGTGCCAGTAACAAAGGGGCAGCATCTTAGGAGAAGCAAGTCTTGTTTTGTATGGAGTGTTCCTTTAAAAGGTAAACCAAGCGTGAATTTAGTTGCTCTGCGTTGTTCGAGTTCCATACACATGGTGATGGTTCGTGGACTCCAGACTTGAGAGGCGTGTGCGCAAGATGAGATCGCTCTAATGTGAGGAAAAGTGAACGTCTGGTGCTGGAGTTTTTCACGTGAATAGTGAAGCGTTTTAAAAATCATTCCCAACATACGCTTAGCCTTGCTGACTTGCTCGTATGTCTGTTTGTTTTATTTGAGCTCTGAAGAAATCATAACAACAAGATCTTTCGGGGAATTGACGTGCTCTAAAGTTTTACCGTTGATGACATAGTTGCTAAAGGAATGTCCAAGTTTGGGGCCCATTTCTCGACCGATTTTTTAGCTTCGGATTTGAGAACATTGCATCAGTAAGAGAATTGACAACTGTGAAACACTTCGTGTCGTCGGCAAACAGGGAAGCGTCAACAGAAGGCGAGGAAGTTGATGTAGAGATAATTTATGTCGAGAAGAAAAGGGTGTGGTCCAAGTATAGATCCCTGTGGAACACCGGATGAAACTGGGAGAGTCTGGAATTCCACCATTGAGCAGCACACGTTGTCGTCGTCCGGATAGGTCATCTTTAGACCAATTTAAAATATTCCCTGACAGTCCATATTGGAAGAGTTTTTTAAGAAGATGTTTATGGTCTAGAGTGTCGAAGGCTTTGGCGATATCGATGTGCAAAATATCAGTTTGTTTCCCCGAATCTAAATTTTGACTAATTTGATGAAATACTGAGAGGAGTTGAATTGTGTAGGATGTACTGTACCTATTCCAAAACCATGTTGTGCAGCATGGGTAGTCAGTGCTCTCAAAGTGATGCAACAAGCGATTGTACATGCATCGCAACAACGCACGTTAACGAAATTCCTGTCTAATTCTCCACAAAACTCTTGTTTTCATTTTGTGTAATGGAGTGATGTTAGACAGTTTCCACTCAGATGGAATGAAGATCGATGTCAATGATGGTGTTAAACTGGACGCATATTCTTTCATTAAACGAACTGGTATACTGTCGGGGTCACAAGGTTCACTGGGGTCCAGATTGACCAGCGCGTTGTAAACGTCTGTTTCCTCCAGATTGATGTCAGTGATAAGCTCGTTTGTTGCAGGTATTGATGTACTCAATACACTGTGGGGACTAGTTATCAATTATAGTGGGGAAGGGCTGGTGCAAAAATAGGGTGGGTCACTAGAAACGTAAGATTTACCTTGCCCATATCTATAGAAAATGATTCACCTAAATCAATTTCCCGACATATATATTTCAAAAGTCTACAATTTGGAAAAGACTTAACCTTAAGAGTGATATTTTAAAATAGACCATTTTAAATAATCGACATTATTAATATTGAGGAAAATACATCTACGTATAGGACATGACGAGAGTTAAATGATTATATACATGGACGCTTGTATTTATATCTTGCGTATTTCTGAGAAATAAAACACGCATCATGCACGCACAGCAAGTAATACAAATCGCAGGCTCGTTTCGTACACCCTGACATCTGATTGGTTGTTCAAATCCCTGCGGCCAATCAGTACTCGAGATTTGTGTTTATGTAAAGCTGCATGCCCTGCAAAATTATATATGATTTCGGGTTGAGTAACTGTTTATTATAAAAATAGTGTAAAAATACCTTGAAAAGGAACGAAATTTAGTAAATGGCCTATCTAATGAACACATTTCGCTAGAACCAAATGAAAATATCGCGAATATGAGCTATGTCCTGTGTAAAGAACGAAACACGAACGAGGCTGGCCAAAACCAAGGCGAGTCAAGCAGCTCGGACATTTTCGAGTCCTTGACGCTTGATTTTGGTCCATATGAAACAGTTCATAGATGGAGGCGAATGCCAGCTTGCGATGAATTTGTTGGCGCCAGGTAAGTTGAACATTATGGTGTTATTTCTTCGGGTTATCATTACTTTGACACTATCTTTAGATGATGTCATAGAAATGACGTCATTTCAAAAAAGTCATTTAGATATAAATAATTTAATATCTCTAGGGCGGTTGTTCAAAGCTGAGTTAGCGCCAACACTGGGTTAAAGTTAAACCTACCGTTTTATTTTCTGTATTTCAACATGTCTGTCTCACTTACAGCTCGGACAGGCAAAATGAGGCTAATTTTGCATTGTATATAAGAGAGTCTCCCAGGGGGTACAGGTTCCTGTGTTTCCTTTGAAAAAAATTTTTACTTCATTCTCTTGCTTCCCTTCAAAATTTAACCATGTTCCCTTCTTCCCTATATTTTGTGTTCCCTTGTTCCCCAATTAAATGTCAAACCAGGGGAGGGGAGGGGAGTGACATTCTAGTGAGATTTTAAACACTTTCTCAGGGGGTTCAAAAAATTTAGAGGGGTTACCCCCCATGGGGGATCTGCCCATGTACAGATGTACTGTAAATTAGATGAGGATCACACAATTTTTAATCAGCTTGTTATCATGATCTAACATCATCAAGACACTAGTGGGTTGTTCCAGGAGAAATCCGGCATCTCTAGTCCCTGGCAAGTGGAGAAAATTAACAATACCCCCTCCCCTCTATTCTATTTTCTGATTTGTTTATTAAATTTATTTTATTGTAAGATTCATTCACGATAATTTACAGAGCCGTCAGTAAAACTGTTAACTTGTCAACTGTGCTTAAACTGTTTAACCAAAACTGTTAATTTGCTTATTTGATCATGTTTTTAAGTATAGCAAATAACATACATCCCATCACTGCATGTTGGTCAAGACTGCATAGATCCAGAATACATGTTGGTTGGTGAAGCTCCAACTCCCCTTCCCCCCCCCCCCTGTGAAAATATTCATGCTACGCCCCTGTACATGCATGCAGTCGCCATTTTTCAGCAGAGTTCAACCATGAAAACATCTTATTTACAGGCGTAGTAAGCACACGATGGTCGCATATAAGAATGCTTTGTACGTCTTTGGTGGTGATGATGGGTAAGAACACAGAAGAGCAATGCAGAAGGTTATCTTAAGTGATTTTCACATTAAAGTGCTATTCCTCATGATTTCTCACCCACCATGTGCCCTAAACAGAAGCGGTGACCTCCCTGGAAGTTTACAGTTTTTAATATTTTCAGGGGGGTAAGTGCTTCTGTGTAGAGCAATTACTGCATGATAAATCATGATGAATATGGCTTAGGGGAGAATCAGTAGAGATGACCTTTTGCATTAACTAAATTTTGTTACTCATGTATTCAATTTCTGTCAATGGATAGCATTTCATGGTGTCATAGAGTAGATACATGTTAATAGCATTGGACATTTGGTAATTATAATTTCAGACAAGTTCTACTTAGGCGCAGTATAGGGAATAAACAATTGGGCAACTCGGCAGTGAGGCAAGTAACTAACATCTACTTTCCTGCAGGAGGCGTATGTTAAATGACCTGCTACGTTTTGATGCTAAAGATTGCTCATGGGGAAGGTACTTGTGATCATTACCAGAAATTAGTGACAAAACAGCTTCCACACGTTTAATTTGATACTGTGCACACGCCTAATTGGTAATATGCGGTAGCCTTTAATTTTTATCAGGAAATACATAGGCTTGGGGAGGTTGGAAGGCTGTTGGATTTGCCTATAGATGTATAGATGATGTATTTTGAACACTGGATGAAATGAACTATAGATCAAAGACTATATTTTGAACAATATAACGTGGAATGTTTCACTTCAATTGCAGGTTGTTTCTTGGGCACTTGTTGTCTGATTATGTGATCATTTTGAGCTACATGCATGAGGACCCACGCAGACCAGACGCGACTTACAACGCAACGCGAATTTTCGACTTTTGACGTCCTTTAACTTCTTTAAACCTTTTCTATTGCTCTCCACTCTTCGGAAGCTATTAAGCAATTTAAACTATTTGGTGCACATATCTCCTAAAATTTCGCGTGTCCGGTCTGTTCATGGGCGCCTTAAAACCGCAGAAGTTGTAATAAACCTGCAGAAAAGTTGCTCAACACGTCGGTCTGTTCACAACCTTCTGACAAGTTGTGTTCGCACTGCTTGTTCCAAGTTATTAGAACATACTGTTAAAAAGCTTGATTGGACTGCAAACTAGTCACAAAGCTGTTGCAACAAGTATAAGACTAAAGTAATTCCGAAACTTTCACTACTTTGATATTATATTTAATTTTAAGTACTTTAGTCTTATATTTGCTGAAACTATCGGCCCGTAAAGGATGTTGCAACAAGGCTAGACTACTTGTGCGAGCTCAACTTGTTAACAGACTTGCGACAAGTTGTGTGGTTTTCTCATGGTAGAATTCTTCTCTTCATTTGGCGTGAGAAGTACAGGAATTCGAAATTTTAAGCGGTCTGCAAAAATCAAATATTTGTGAACTCTGTCTGTATTTGGTGTTGTTTACAGGGTCGTAACCACAGGCAACCCACCAGCTCCGAGATACAACCATTCTGCTGTTGTGTTCGCCACCAGTATGTTTGTCTTTGGTGGCTTTACAGGTAATGCGAACTACGATATTGGTTTTAAATAAGATCCATGCGCCGCGCATACTAAATTAAACATCGTTGCACTGATCGCTGTAGTTTAAAATCGTTGGCATTGCATCAGATGAATCTATTTTTAAAAAAAAACCGTATGGACAATGTCTGGAGCAACAAGCGAAATAATTTTTAACGAAGATGCAAGAATCTTTAACGAAGGTTGCAAGAAAAATTGCACCATTCAGAGAATGGCTTCGATCATAAGTACAATTGAACGACCTTCTCTGCAACCAGGACACAAACGTTTGCGCATGAATTGAAATGCTCGAGAAAATGCATGACAACTGACATGAGAACTGTTCTTTTCATTGGTGACTCGATAGCCGTCTCTAAATTGCCCTGGTGGCTTGGGTAAAGAATGTTTTCTGCTTACTGTCTACTAATACTATATGGTAAAGCCAGTTATAATCTGTCCATTTCAAATTCATTCAGGCTGGAGTTTAAACATTGTGTAACAACACTTTTTAATAATCCTTAAATTTCCTGCAGTTACAATGCGTGCCTCAAACTAGATTTTACTCGTTTTAACCTAAACGAATATAAGTTCCGCGAATGAAAATTGATATTTAGCTATATTTTAAGGTATAATTTACTTTCAATATAATTTAGTTCCCTTTCTTGAAACATGTAATTATTTTATTCTTGTAAAACTCAAAATAATACAGTTCTAGATATTCCATCATCCCGTCATGTTGGCGCTTGTAGTATATTTTCCCGGGAGCAATGTCTAGAGCATTTTTTTAACCTTTGCTGAAAATTTCATTACAACATATGGTATTACGTAAATGCTAAAATATTTACTTGTTTATGCGTTCTCGGTACAGAGTTTTGTTTTCTGGGAACCAAGTATTGGGAAATACTTGTTTTCTCATAATGTGACCAATTGCAAGCCAGAATTGGTAATATAGGTGATGACCTTTAGTCACAAGACAGCAACTATTCTGCGTCAGAAAATTCCTGTTTGGAGAAGACGCTTTAGAAACACTTTATGCGGAAGCAGTACTTGTATGCTGGTTGACAGATACCATTCTTAAACGTAAACTTCAAGCGAGTGAGTACTCCGACATTATTCAATAACGAACTCTGTGCAGGAGTAGAGCGAAGTAGAAAGTATTCGAATCTTACACTGCGAAGCGACATTCGTTCAGGACATTACGAAACGAGAATGAGGAGAAATATGGCGTCTTATATACCCGGCTACGAACAGGAAAGGTTTGTGACCACAGTAAGTCAAAATTTCATCTGTTCAATTTGCTTCAACGTTTTAAGGGATCCAGTTTTATGTTCGAGAAACCAGCACTGTTTCTGTCGCGGTTGTATCACGAAACATCTCGAGAATTCACGAAGATGCCCAACGTGTGCGGACCCATTGAGCTTGGCGACTTTGGCCGAACCGCAAAGAATGGTGAAAGATTACTTAAACGAGTTAAATATTCGCTGTGTGTACATCAACAGAGGTTGTCAAGAAGTCGTACAACTACAACATCTTGACCGGCATCAGAATTCGTGTGGATTTGCACCGGCTATTTGTAGCAATCAAGGCTGTGGGGTTACCGTAAACAAACGCGATCTTGTCCATCACGAAAGCGAAGTTTGTGAGCAGAGAAAGCTCAAGTGTCACTCGTGTGAAGAAATGGTTAAAACGTTGGCTGATGTGAGCAAAAGAGTCGAGAACGTCGACAAGAATATGTCGACAAATTTGACGGTGAAAACGGAAATGGCCGTTTTGAGGAGAAATGTGACGGATCTGCGAGGAAACTTGGCGAACATGGAAACAAATGTGAAAAGAGATATCGCAGACATCAAAGTACATTTTGAAGAGGAACTCAAAGCAGTTAGTGATGAAGTCGTGGAAGTGAAAGCAACTTTGGTTGAAGCATTCGATCAAATAAAAGATGTTCTCGTAAAGGTTGAGGCCATGATGGAAGAGAACCCGAGGAAAAAGAGGCGTACCGAAAGTAGTGTTGGGGAGAACATAATTGTTGCTGGGGGTGAATTGAATGACTCTGTAGAGATGTTTAACTGGCGTCAAAGAACATGGTCGCCATTACAATCCATGCCACAAGAGCTTTCGGGAGCGACTTCATTTGTTTACAACGATTACGTTACAATAGTAGGTGGTTACGGTTTTGACGAAGGCTATGTCTCTGACATGATCGGAATGAACATTGACCCTTACCCCGATCTCTCAAAACCCTGGATTGTCCCTCCTGCAAAACTACCTGCTCAGTTGGCGCACCACAGCAGTGTGTTGTATGATGAGAGTTTGATTGTTGCTGGTGGTTTTGAGGGAAACTCTACATCTGATTACATTGATGAAGTGCACGTTGTTCCACCCTATACTGTTAAGACCTTATCCAGGATGCCAGAACCAAGACAAGGTCATTGTGCGGTGGTATTCGACGACAGTTTGTTGATCCTTGGTGGAAGTACATCTCCTTATGACGAAGATAGCCTCAGCAGCGTCGTACTGTATGATATAAAGAGTGACTCGTGTAAGCAGTTGACACAACTGCCGTATGAAGTGATGGATATGGCATCTGTGAGATGGGGAGACAACGTCATTGTTATAGGCGGCATTAACAAACGTGGCAATAGCCTGGAAACAGTTATCATATACAACGTGACGACACAGCAAAGTCATATGCTGCCACCAATGAGATGCAAGAGACGAGGATGTACAGCCGTTGTTGTTGGAAACAACATTGTAGTGCTGGGAGGACAGGATGAGCAAAACGAACTTAATTCAGTTGAAGCATTTAATTTTCAACGCTATACTTGGCAAGATCTTCCAGAAATGTCTCAAGCAAGATGGCTGCACACTGCTGTTCTTGTTTGAAGAAGAACTGAAGATTAATGAACTTGCATGTGTTGCTATGCAACATCGTCAACTGTTTAAGAATGTGAAATGACGTCTTAAACTCGTGAATAATTCAGCTTGATCTTGAACTAGACACAGAATAAAAAAAATTGTTTGTAGGAGTTAATTGGGATGAACAATGTTATGCTGCCCATATTTTTTAGAGTTGTCGACAATATTGTTGAGACTGGACTATGAACAATGTAGGCTCTAGGACATTGCTCAATTCGGCTTTACCAACCTTGAACAAGTGATAATTTGCCAGTCAATTATACGTCATTCCTAGATGTTGAGAACAGGATGCAACAATGTCCCGGGGGCAACAATATCCCGGGGGCAACAATGTCCTGGGGGCAACATTGTTCCTGGTTGAACCTGAACAGTGCCATAATGTCGAACAGAAATGTTCCCACTCTGAACGACGTTACATCCTGTTTTCAAAATGGTTTTGATTTTTGGCCCTGTCGGCCTAGGCTATTCAGTGTTTTTCTGATCTCGTCACAAGCTATTCCTTTGTCGTATGAAACGTTTATAATAAAAGTTCGCGTAATGTGCAAATTAATTATTTTTGTAATGTTAAAAAAAACGAACTCAGTAATATCTAATGATCGATTTCTTTCCTGTATGACTATCTACACAGCTATTGTAAAGCTAGGGAAGCATGGGGGGGGGGGCGCAAGCGGTTCGCGCGTAGTTGATCTCTCCTGTGCTCCGAGGGTTATTCTCCGGGTATTCCGGTTTTCCTTCCTCTCCAAAATCAACGCATTACAGGTAATATACAGTTACTGGCTCAAAAGTTTGAATACAAGTGTGAAATGTAGTTTCATGTATTGGTAAAGTGATACCCATAGCTTTTTTTGGTTAGTCATTCTTTCATTGTTAAAAATTCTGACTTGCATCTTCTAAGGTCTTTGCACACTTGCAATTAAAATGGTACTAGTAGCACATGCATATAACCTTAAAATCAAGGAGTAGTTGACTAAGCAGATCAGCAGGTGTATTCAAACTTTTGAGCAGTAACTATATGTGAGAAAATGTAATGTGTGTAATTTTTGAATAGGGTGAACCTCACTATTTCCCTTTCAGGGAATGTGCATGTGTATACCTTCAGTATATGCTCCGAATATGAAATATGAAGGTTCTGCTTATTAGTGAGCATGACTTCACTTCAACTCTAATGCGTTTTCGTTTGAAAGCAAAGACTTTGCAATGAGACGTTTCTGCCTTCTGTCCTTACTCTTACGTTATTCATATTCATAAAAGGCGCAAGAATTTGAAAACGCTGTTCAACGTTAAGCCAAATGAAAACGTACAATTGCAAAGAAATGATCCTCTTTGGGTGTCTGTCTGCCGTCAGCATCAATGTACGCCAGCAACCGCTTTGGTATTGACTGTATCGATCGCTTGCTAAACTTCTTGTCCAGGTCGATCTCTTTCTCTACCTCCTATTTGCCATCTACCTCTTGATTCTTCACATAATCCTGCCCGTAGTTTTGTTGATTCCACCTGTTCTATTCTTTCTGTCCGTACTTCCCCGCTCCAACACGTTCATGTTGATCATGTTGAAACATCATGATCCTCTTGGTCTGGATGAGGTGAAACTATGCTTGATTGTGTCTGATCCAATTGACCATCTTTGCATGATTCACAAATTTACAATAATTGAAATCATTCTCCAAGTTCAGACCCAAATGACGTTTTAAAATCCACGAAAGTCACATCTCCATTAATATATCACCATTTTGTACACATTATAACATTAAGGAAACACATGTAGTACAAGTCATCTTTTATTATATGTCGAAACGTTTAGAATAAAATGTTGACAATTTACGGAGTATCAATAGTTTTGTGCTTTATTGAAATACTCTATGGCAATCGTAACTTTAAGGATTGCATGTAAGTAGAAAAATTTACTACAAAATATCGTGAAAAGATGCAATAAAGACCATTTACATTTTTGCTTGTGCACTCTTTAATTAATTAGCTTAGCTAACGCCCTTGTAAGTGTAATATGACACATATGCGCGTATAATAATAACGAATATGACACGCACGAACTCACCACTCAGTCAATTGATCAATCAAACTTTATTTAAAACACAATCCTTTCAACCATTGCTGGTTTTGAGCTAGTGCCACTACTACTGCTCACGGCATTTAAACTTTTATTTTTACTCTGATTCTCAAGGTGATATCAATTCGAATTCAAATCTTCTCAACAGAAATGACCTTTATGAATTCAAATTCACCAACGGCCATTGGTGCCATTGGCCCATCGAAGGAAGGTAATTTGCGATCCGTCAGCTCGGATCTTCATCACTGCTAATAATTACCAGCAGTATTATTAACATTGGTGAGGATCCGAGCTTACGGATCGAAAGCTTTGGAAGAATATGCAGAAAACGTGGTTTCCACAAAATTAAAGTCATGCTGATATTTCGTACCATCATAATGATGAGTTTTTTCACGCCCGAATTTCTTATTGTGTATGATTTCCGTTCGCGATTAAGGAATATTTGCCCTCCAAAATATTTGCGTATCTCTGATTCATTTGTTTGAACATATTTACAGAGTGCCTCCAGCGCGCTCAGCTCATGGCGCAGCCGTTTATAATAAAAAACTGTGGGTGTTTGCAGGCTATGATGGCAGTAAAAGGTCGGTATTACGCTATGTTGTGATTAATGTTTCACTCTAAACACCAGTATCTGACATTTGGACTGGAATTAAAATGTTCAAAGTAGAGGAGTATCCTAGATCGCTTGTTCCTGTTTTTTTAATTGTTGTTTTTCGTTCCAACTGCAGGCTTAATGACATGTGGATGTTAGATTTAACGAGCCTGGACTCCACTCTGTGGCAAGAAGTAAGCATGCATTGTTTTTTTGTTCCTTTATGGTACATTGATGAAGTTGTGACATGAATGAGGTAGTTTAGTTTAGGTTTCCTCCTGTAGTAACACTGGATCAATAAGAGATGATCCTTACTGGACCTCTAGGAAGAACAGTTTAGAACTGATAGAACTATCCAGTATAAATAAAGTTAGTTTAGTTTAGGTTTCCTATTATAGTAGCACTGGATCAATAACAGATGATCCTTACTGGACCTCTAGGAAGAACAGTTTCGAACTGATGGAGCGATGCAGTATAAATAAAGTTAGTTTAGTTTGGGTTTCCTTCTGTAGTAACACTGAATCAGTAAAAAATGATCCTTACTTGATCTCTGGGAAGAACAGTTTAGAACTGATGGAGCGATGCAGTATAAATAAAGTTAGTCTAGTTTGGGTTTCCTCCTGTAGTAACACTGGATCAACAAGAGATGATCCTTACTGGACCTCCAGGAAGAACAGTTTAGAAGTGATAAAGCTATTCAGTATAAATAAAGTTCACTTACGATTTACTTTGTGTTTCCGGCTGTAGTAACACTGATTCAAGGAGAGTTTAAGAATAAGAGTCGAGGTTATTGTCACAAATTTTTCAGATATTTTACAATTACACGAATTGGCTTCAATGAATACTCTATATATTTCCAGGTTCGTCAAATTGGCGAAGGCCCACCAACCTGTTGTAACTTTCCTGTGACAATCGCGCGCGATACGATGTTTGTCTTCTCTGGTCAAAGTGGGGCGAAGATTACGAACGATCTTTTTCAATTTCACTTCGACACAAGGCAGTAAGTGTGCTCATATAATCTTCTAGTCTAAATATCAGGGCCGCCGATGGGGGTTGGGGCAAAAGGCGTCAAAGGAAATAAAACCATAATAAATGATGCACAACAGAGAAAATTATGTTTGAAGATGCATGAGTAACCACAATACAACGCGAACATTTCTTTACATTTTGCAGTTCATTACACAATAGCTGCCGTCATTGTCATTTGCTGAAGCCACGTAAATGACTCCCGTTCACAACGTAAAGTTGGTAGATTATCTCAATAAATAAGCCAAACGGCCATTAGTGCTGTCAAAAAAAAAACAAAGAAAACAAAACCCAACTATAAAAAAAAACAAAAGCATTGTGACAAGATTGGCTTAGTTATTCAGGTAATCTACCATCTCTGACATAAGCAAAAGTTATTAATCTAAAATAACTCTTAGGCCTAGTTTTTATTTGATCGTAATTTAATGTGGTAGCAAAGTCATTCTCGACGATGTGATGTAGTCTGGATCTGGACAAAAGAAAACTTTTGTAAGCTGTATTCAAATTAATCATGTTATATTAAGTGTAGATCGGCGTACATACTCTATATCATCGCTTACTTTGATATATTCACCACTAAATAGAAGCAAGGCTTTTCTTCGACCATGATAACTCCGCACATCAAGAAATCTCATCGAATAATTGTTTATCATTTGTTTGGAATCACTCTTGCTTTTTGAGAAGTATTATGACAGGAGACGTAATGTTTCCGCAGCAATGTTCCAAAGCTTCCACCAGTTTGTACAAGTTTTTTTTCTTTATTTGTTTGGCTGCTCTTGTCATGTTAAGGTGGCGACGTATATCCAACGCTCACATATTGCGAGGTTCGCCACCGTCACCGCAACGTCGATATGGACACACGATGGTTTCCCACGAATCTTACCTCTACGTGTTCGGAGGGACTGCTGATAATATACTGCCCAACGATTTGTACTGGTATGTGCTTTCAATATATGTACACCGCACGAAAAAGAACCCTCTTACCTGTTAAGGGGTCGTTCACAAAACACGTGACGTTTTTTCGTATTTTTTACACCCTCTATATCTCTCTGTGGTACGCCATTTAAAACAACCTGCCACTCGATAAATCCCCCTCCACTGTTGATTGTTGATAAAGGCGCTCTTGCACTATATGCAACTTGCCTCGCAATTTTGTTGGGATTCAGGCTGCACGCGAAATAGCAAGATGAATTCAAGAAGCATTGCACGAAGTAAATCAGGTTCTACTTTTCGCAAAGATTGCCGCAACGCTGTAACGCACTTTCTGGCCATTGCGCAGTGTATCATCCCTCTTAGAACTTGTCCCTCTATATTTCTGTTGAGCAGCTAATAAAAACTCGGCATTTGAAAATAGATCCGAGACTGTACTGAGATTGCGAGACAAGGACTTGCAGGAAACGTTGCACGGTGTAACATATCTGATCATGAAACTCTAATTTTTGAAAATAAAGTCATTTGTCTTCGAGATCATAGTATTTTTTTTACAATCCATTTTATAACAAGTGGTAATTTTGAGATCGAATCAGGATTTTGTTCTTCTCCTAAACAGTTACGACCTAGACGACCAAACATGGCATATTGTTGAAGCGTCTGAAGATAGCCAGGTAATTGCGTTAATTATTCCATAGTCGATAGAATTATATACAAGCTATGGTGTTTGAGGCTTTCATAGAACTGGTTATTTATGTTATTGCCCATGCAGAATGCAAAAATCGATATCTATCTTTAACTTAAGGAAAGTTAGCATAATTGACTCGCATAATAACTCACACGTAAATACCAACATTCCCGTGTACCGAGATCTCGATTGTTGAGTTGGTTTCTGTCTGGTCAGAATCTACAAAATCTTCGTCACAGCCGAAATCTTCATTTGCTAAGCGGGATGACATTCCTTCATTTGAACAGAACAAAATTATTTGAATTGACGAAATGTTTTCTCCCAACCGAGATAACTTTGCTCCGGAATGAGCAGGCCCTTACATGCGGTTGTGTTTTGTCTCTCGTTTCTGCAGTTTACATTTCAAGGGTCACTGTGTATTTTTTGGTTTCTGCATAATTTGCAGGTCCCGCACGGAAGGTTGTTCCATGCTGCTGACGTCATTGATGACGCCATGTATATTTTTGGTGGCACTCTGGACAGCAATATTCGCAACGGTGAAATGTATAGATTTCAAGTAAGTATTTCTTTTCATATGCATTACTTTAGATTTCCTTCTGTAGTAACATATGATCAAATGAAATTTAAGTTTAGTTTATGTTTCCTCCTGTAGTAACACTGGATCAATGAGAGATGATCCTTACTGAAGCTCTAGAAGAACAGTTTAGAACTAATAGAGCTATCCAATATAAATAAAATTAGCTTAGTGTAGGTTTCCAAATGTAGGAACACAAAAATTCGTAGGAGATACACCTTATTGTGTGCAGTTCGTGAGCAGCGTGAATATGAGACATGTGTTTTTGCCAGTTCTCTAGTTATCCAAGATGCACTTTGCGAGATGATTTTGGAAGGTTGCTTGATAGCAAACAATTTTGTGATCTGACGTTTATCGTCGGAAAGGTAAGGTCCTATTTTTTGTCTTCATTGTTTGCAATAAATCCCTTCTGATTTGCCTCCCAGAAGTGGACGATTTAAAAGCTTGGTTCCATATTGTGAAAAAAGCTAATCATCAGTATTTTGATGAAGGAGGATGCCGAGATAAATGCTCATACAACGGTCGTGGCCTGTCGCTCAAGATGGCTGAAAAAGAAAATCGAACAAGTTAAGAAGGTGGGTTTTCTTCGAGTCGATAAAACGGACGAACTTCTTGACGAAGAATTACCAAGAGTTGGTCACTAGTGTGTCGTGCATTAGTCATCGTATGATAGATGGTTAAACGCATGCTATATCTAGGATATAAGTGGGATATCAGAGATAAGAAAGCGATAAGTGGGCTATACGAGTTATCACATGAGGGGCAAAGAGATATCAGTTTTATTGCTCGAGGGACGATGTAAGCTGGTGTTATTATACATGTACAATCATGCTTTTTTCTTGATTGTGACTGGTCAACAACCCCCGGACGATTCCCCATACCCGCACATAATTTGTGGTCACAGCTCACTGCATGCTTTTAAAAAAAATACTTCTCTTTTCTTCAGAATCTTTATTAGTGTTTTAGATACATGATTTTCTACATTTCACGTACATTACAGTATTAAAAGTTTCCTTTGACTTTAGCTTGAGAGCAACTCGTCAGATGCCTCAAGTGAGAAACTCCAGATACTCGTCGACGATGTGCAGCCAGAGGCTTTCTCCATTGCTTTACGATTCATGTACACTGATTCCATATACGCTCTTGTTAAAGGTGTGTTGTTTCGGGTACAGTGCGTGAACGAAAAGTAACCCCATCTAAAAAATACCCTTCCTGGATAATAATTAAAACTTATTGACTGAGACCGAGGGAAACAGTATGTTTTGTGGACAAGAGACTGTCGATCATACTGCTTTCCCGAGGTCTCAGTCAATAAGTATTTTATTATATACTGAGTGTCAAAAGAGAAGAAAAGTACCACAAATCAATCAAACATGTATAAAAAGGATTACCTTTTACCTGACATGGCTCCGTGAGGCTCTGTGGATTTGTTATTAACCTGTGAATAAAAGTAATGTCCACCGCTTAGCTACGTTGCCAGGGAGACAGTAGAATTTCTCCACTATTACGTGATACGTTCTTAACCAATAAGAAACAGGAATAAATGAACTTTGACACTCAGTATATAATAATAATGTTTGTGGCATAACTCTGAGTTTATATCCACACCGGGCAAGCTAAAGTATATGCTTGACCATGTTGGGAATAGATAACTTTTTGAATGCTAACCCAATGCTCTGCCAACTGAGCGACGCGGTCAGGTCGGTTCAAGTATGTGATATTTCGAAATTAAAGGGAAATGGCAACAAAAATTTTTATTGTCTCATTTGAAAGATACTCTAAAAGTAATATATAAACATCTTTACAAAATTTCTAAATCTGTTTTACTTTGGGAGATATTGTCACCTGAATAATCGAACTGTCCGCCATCTTGGATTAACTTTTAACCTCATTAACAATGTTTTGGTGACGTCACAACAGGGATAAGCCATTCAAAGCTTCTCCTAAATATCTACCTAGAATCAAATATTGTTTAAAATCTTTTCAGTCGGTGCTGAAATCCGAAACACTTACCATGTATGTGGTTATTGGAGAAGATTAGTCATTGTGTCGTAAGAAAAAAAAATTGCGTGACCCAAGTTGTGACGTATCATGCATATCTACAAATACCCAAGATGGCGGACAACTAAAAATTTCAAGTCAAAATATCTCACCAAATAAAGCAGATATAAAAATTCTGTAATAGACTTCTATATATTGTTTTGGAGTCTCTTTCAAATAAGCCGATAAAAATTTTTGTTGCCATTTCCCTTTAACTCTACTTCCTTCGATAGCAGCGTAATCTTAAATGTATCATGATTTTTATTATCTTAGTGTTATGTACTCAGGTGAAAATGATGTTTTTTGGTGTTTATATAACGCCCCAAAGACCATAATTTTCAGTAGCGAAGCCAGCCCGACTATATGGTCATGCTATGCAAATTTAAATCATTATCATTATTCATTTCTTTAGAAATTCATTCCTTATACGGTCAAAAACACAGAAAAATTTGCATTTGCATGACCAAATGTCGAGCTGGCTTCGTTACTGATCATTTTCACCAGGGTACATCAGAGTTTTGACTTGAAGCTGCCTTTTTTTTACTCATTTTATTTCCTCAAGTTAAGAATTCCTCTGATAAATTCCATAGAATTTTGAAAAGTTCGTAAAACGGTTGAAAAATCACAATTCTTATTCGTGACCACCCATGCACCAGCTGTTACTAGCAGTATATCGTATTCATTCTCCAGATGTGCCAGAGCTGGAAGTAATCCGGATCATTATGGATGTGTATTGTGTTGCCTTGAAGGTGAGCTACTTTTAATTAATACTATTCTTATGGACCTAGAGTTGGTTGTATAAACTGTAAACTACTTATTTAGTGGGGTAGCTATTTTTCGAGTTAAGCCCTTTCGAGTTACTAAGGCTTTGCCACCACCTTCTAAGCCCCTGGAGCGTAACTCAAAAAACGAGAATTGTATTATACTTTCGAGTTAAACCCCAGTGGCTTGCTCGTATGTACTTCCAGTCCAAACAGGAACCTCAAGATCTCATTTTTTCGCCTTCTTTCCAGTGCCTAATACCTTTTCTTTTTTTAATTGTACTTAATAGCTGGAACTTGGCAGGCTGGAACAAATTTGTGTGCAATACATTGAGACTTCGATCAGCCAAAGCAATGTGCTCATGGCGCTGGAATGCGCGTCTCGTTTGGAGCTGGCTGCGTTAAAGGTAATGATGTCATAGCGCTCACGATGATGGGGCAATTGAATTTGTAAAATAACTGCTTTTTAAAGAAACTACCGCGAGATCGTCTAACCAAGTTTGAAGAGTGACCCTTGGATCAGAACATTTTAAGGATACTGATTTTTTCCAAACTTTCTAAACATGTTCAGTAACTGGTGAAACCTGTTTTAAGTTCAGCATTTTTGAGCAAAAGTTTGCTTTTTATCACTTGCGAATTTAATATCAGCAGTTGAAAAAATCACTATTAGTGGATAGCGTTATCCACCTTTTGTACCGCCGTTACATCCATGTCTTCCCGACTGTCGTAAGTGGGAATATGTGAACATGCCTTGCATGCACGGCCTTTTAAATCTAACCTAATAAAAATGTAGGGTAATCATTAAGGCCGAGCGCACGCGAGACGATTTGTTTTGGACAAGACATGGCCCGTCTTTTCCATAACTGTCCATGTTCGCCTGTCCTTGTCCGCCTGTCTCTGCCCATGTGTCCCTGCCCGCGTTTTCCAATATGCCCGAGACATGCGCAGTGACATATCCGATAGAGGTAGCTTGTTCTTGTCGTTAGTTCTTGACTGTCCACACAAGAATACATACGAAAAATTAACAAGCACTGGTATATTTTTAATAACCGCCTGAACGACGACAAAAACATAAAGCGCGATATTCTAATTTTTTCAGGATTACTGTCTGCGTTTTATCGTGCGCGGTTCGAACTTCAAGACGATAATTATGACGCAACAGTTCGAAACTCTGCCCACCCCTCTCATGGTGGAAATTGTCCGACGTCGTCATTTTCCCGAGGTTAGTGGCGAAATAGAGAAATAAATTGGGTACGTACAGTAGGGTACGTTATGGTAGTGTAGGGTAGGGTAGGGTACGGTACGGTACGGTACGGTACGGTACGGTAGGGTAGGGTACGGTACAGTATGGTCGGGTGCGGTAGGGTAGGGTAGGGTAGGGTAGGGTAGGGTAGGGTAGGGTAGGGTAGGGTAGGGTAGGGTAGGGTAGGGTAGGGTAGGGTAGGGTAGGGTAGGGTAGGGTAGGGTAGGGTAGGGTAGGGTAGGGTAGGGTAGGGTAGGGTAGGGTAGGGTAGGGTAGGGTAGGGTAGGGTAGGGTAGGGTAGGGTAGGGTAGGGTATGGTATGGTATGGTGTGGTAGGGTACGGTACGGTACGGTACATTACCAGGCAAGAAGATCGAATTTCATCACTACAGCCAGAAAGAGCATCTTAATTAATATTGATGAACTGTTCAAGCTTGGTGGAGAAATGTTGTAAAATAAGGAAAATATAACCTTCCAAAGTTTCTAAATTTTTGTATACGGAAAGGAAAATTACTAAACAAAATTGGCAAACTTCGTAGGGTTATATTTTCCACATTTTACAACATTTCGCGACCAATTGAGATGCGTTTTCTAGTTGTTGTCGACGGAATTGTACATTATAATCAGATTTGAAATGAGGTGATGACCTTCCCTCTCGAGAAATCCGATATTTTATTGTATTCTAGAAATGTCTGTCTATAGTAACTCAAAACTTGCTTCAGAATTGCAAAATAAGAACAGCGTTTTGAAATATGGCGTCTTATACACCAGGCTATGACGAGGAAAGGTTTGTGACCACAATCAATCGAAATTTCCTTTGTCTCATTTGTTTCAATGTCCTGAAAGACCCGGTCCTGTGTCCGAGAAACCAACATTCTTTTTGCCGAGGTTGTATTACGAGACATCTCGAGAATTTGCGAAGATGTCCAATGTGTGCGGACGAACTGACCGAAGAGACTTTAACCGAACCGCAAAGAATGGTAAAAGATTATTTAAACGAGTTGAGCATTCGTTGCGTTTTCAACGACAGAGGTTGTCAAGAAATTGTGCAACTACAGCATCTTGACCAGCATGAAGATTCGTGCGGATTTACACCAGCTGTGTGCAGAAACCAAGGCTGTGGTGCAACTTTAAACAAGAGAGATCTCATTCACCACGAAAGCGAATTGTGCGAATATCGCAAGTTGAAGTGCCACTCGTGCGAAGAAATGACGAAAACCTTGACAGATGTAGGGAAAAGAATCACTAATGTCGAGAAAAACCTCGACGCAATGGAAAAACACTCGACGAACACAAACGAACAGCTAAAAGGAATCACCGACGAAATCAGAGTGTTAAAAGCAGCTATGTGCGAAGGTTTTGATCAAATGCACGAGTCTCTACTTAAAACGAGGAACAAAGGAAGAAAGCACGCAGGAAATGCAGCAAGATGCGATAGGGAAAACATAATTGTTGCTGGAGGTGCGACAGAGAACTCTGTGGAGATGTTTAACTGGCTTCGAAGACGTTGGACGCCTTTGCAATCCATGCCAGAGAACCGTCATGCGGCGAGCTCGTTTGTTTACAACCATCAAATGACCGTCGCCGGAGGTTGGTGTGACGGAGCTGGCCGTGCTTTGAGTATGATTAGCATGAATGTTGAACAACAACCTGATCTGTCAAGACACTGGAGTGACTGTCTTGTGAAACTACCTGCTAAACTGGCCTTCCACAGCAGTGTTCTGAGCGATGATAAGTTGATGGTTACTGGTGGTGAAAGCGGAAGTACCACATCTGACTGCATTTACGAGGTACAAATCGTTCCTCCCTATACTGTGAAGAACTTATCAAGAATGCCCGAACCAAGACAGCGTCACTGTACGGAGATATTTGATGACAGTTTGTTGATCTTTGGTGGAAGGACCACTGGTCTTTACACAGACAGCCTCAACAGTGTCGTACTGTATGATGTAAAGAACAATGTGTGTAAACAGTTGGCGCCACTGCCGCACGAAGTGAGCGACATGGCAACTGTGAGATGGGGAGACAACGTCGTTGTTCTGGGCGGCATTGACAAGCGAGGCAATAAACTGAATGCAGTTATCATGTACAATGTGAATACGGAACAGAGACATGTTCTGCCGCCCATGAGATGTAAGAGATGTGGATGCGCTGCAGTTGTTGTTGGAAACAACATTAGTGTCCTTGGCGGAAGAGACGAGCAAGGCCAAGCACTCAGGTCGGTCGAAGGTTTTAACTTTGAACGTTACACTTGGCAAGAACTTCCTGAAATGTCACAAGCGAGAGCTTGGTACACTGCTGTTGTCGTGTGAACGATGGAGGAAAGTTGAGTACATTATTTATGCCGTCGTCACACTATTGTAAATTAATCTTAAACCGTGCAAGTTTGTAAAACTTTAAAAAAATCTACAGTTTTTTTGTTGTAGTTATCGAGTCTATGCGGAGATGAGCGTAATTATTACGGATATATAACAAACACTGCCGTCATTTTCGAGTATTTAATAGACGTTAGAAGTCCTTACGTCACGCCAGAATCAAACAATGAATTGCAATGCAATGTGGGAAAAATTACCTTGTATTTATATGCACTGAAAACCGCGTGACGCAAGCACTTTTAAGGTCTATTCCTGCATGCAAAATGTATTTTTCTGAGATGAACACAACAGGCATTGTCATGATTCTAAACGAAATCAATTTTGTACTTTTTGTTTTATTAATAAAACAACATTTGAAAGTAAACCATTCATCAAAGATATTCAATTTCTCAAAATCTCGTCTTGTTTTCAAGATAGTCGTTTTATAAAACGTGGAATCAAATCTATTTTCTAATGTCACCTACTCACGCATTCGAAATGAGATCTACTGGGCAACAAAATCCTCCAAAAAGTTCGGCAAAATGCACTGAACACTTTCCCACTATTATCAACCATATCAACTTGCAACATGACATAACCACACTTTTGTAAAATTTGAATATGTTCTACTGTTAGTTGTATTTCTGGTTTTGTTCAATGTATCTTCACTCATCATAAAACGATATTAATAGCAAGTTATATTTCATCCCGAAGTATTAATGAAAAATTTTATTCTTTGTTTTTACCAAATCCCATAATGTTGTGCGCGTGTATTGTTTGGGATACCAAATCGCACCAAACTCAAAACAAAATGTCGTCGCTTTGGAGCTATAACAAGCTCTTTCAACTCTTTCAGCTTTTTAAAGCCTTGAGCTTTTTATAGCCCCAAAAAGACGACATTTTGTTTTGAGTTTGGCAGAATTTGGTACCCCAAACAATGCGCGCGCACAGCATTGTGGCATTTAGTGAAAATAGTGAATAATATAAACATTTCGCCAAACGCGCGTAGGATTTTTTATTAATAACTTTCGGACCGTGTAATTTCCTATGCTACTAATACCGCTTTCGTTGTTCACACAGTAACAGCAGTGTGCAGCCATCTTGCTTCGGACATTTCTGGAAGCTCTTGCCAAGAGTTGCTTTCAAAGCTGAAAGCCTCCGCTGATTTCAGTGGATTCCCTGGCGGGCGCAGTCTCCCCAGTACCACGATATGTTGGCCGATAGCAACTGCAGTACATCCACATCTCTTGCATCGCATTGGTGGCTGCATATGACTTTGTTGCGTCTTCACGTTGTACATGATAACCGTATAGTATTTTTGGCCACGTTTGTCAATGCCCCCTATAACAACGATGTTGTCTTCCCATCTCACAGTTGCCATCAGACTTACTTCATACGGCAGTGGTGCCAACTGTTTACACACATTGTTCTTTATATCATATAACAGGACACTGCTAAGGTTGTCTTAGTAACGTTCAGTCGTTTTTCCACCAAGGATCAACAAACTGTCGTCAAATATCTCCGTACAATGACCTTGTCTTGCTTCTGGCATTCTTGATAAGGTCTTCACGGTATAGGGAGGAACGACTTGCACCTCGTAAATTCTGTCAGATGTAGCAACTCCATCATGACCACCAGTGACTATTAACTTATTATCATACAACACACTACTGTGGTGTGCTAACTTAGCAGGTAGGTTTGCTCGGCAGACAGTGCAGTTCGTTGATAGATCAGTCTGTGGGTCAACATTCATTCTGATCATCGTATCAGCACGGCCAGAACCATCACAGCAACCTCCAGCTATGACGACTTGGTTGTTGTAAACAAATGAAGTTGCTCCAAAGCGCTTCTCCGGCATGGATTGCAATGGCGACCATGTTCTTTGACGCCAGTTAAACATCTCTACAGAGTTTGTCCGCTGACCACCAGCAACAATTATTTTCCCCCCATCACGACTTGGTGCATTTATGGCCTTCATGTCGTTCATCTTGACGAGAAAGTCTTTCATTTCATCAAAACATTCAATCAAAGCAGCCTTCAAGTTTCTAACGTCACTGTTCACTTCTTCGAGCTGTTCCTTCGTATCTGCTGATTGTTTTTCCATAATGCCATCTTTCTCTCGACATTTGTAATTCTATTCTTCAAACCTGTCACTGTTTTCGTCATTTCTCCGCACGAATGACACTTCAGCTTGCGATATTCACACGGTTTGCTTTCGTGGTGAATAAGATCTCTCTTGTTTAAAGTCGTACCATAGCCTGGATTAGTGCAGACAGCTGGTGTAAATCCGCACGTGTCTTCATGTCGCTCAAGATGTTGTAATTGTACGATTTCTTGACAACCTCTGTCGTGGTAAACGCAACGAATGTTGGACTCGTTTAAATAGTCTTTTACTATTTTGTTAGGTTCTGTCAAAGTCTCTTTGGTCAGTTCATTCGCACACGTAGGGCATCTTCGTGAATTCTCAAGATATTTCGTAATACAACCGCGGCAAAAACAGTGGTGATTTTTTGGACACAGGACCGGGTCTTTCAGGACATTAAAACAAATCAGACAAAGGAAATTTCGATTGACTGTGGTCACAAACCTGTTCTCGTCATAACCTCGTCTCGAAGACGCCATATTTTGAGATTTCAGTTTGAGATTTGAGTTTCCAGACAGGAATTTACTAGAAGTCTTAAAACAAAGTATCCAATATCTTGAGAGCAAAAGGTTATCATCATGTCATATTAATATCTCAATGCAATTGTTTATAATATCATAGCAACAATTTTCTAGTTTCATGCATTGGGAAAAATTGCAAATTCATACGATGGAAACATCTTTCATACATTGTATTGTAGTTTTTTTTTTGTATTTAAAACTTCTTTTAAGACGCTGGCCCTATTAGCTAAATGCTGGTTTTAATAGGGGCGTCTGGTTACTTAATATTTGCACAACTGATAAAAAATAACTATATTACATTATTTACAAGAAAAGAGCACACTAAATTATTAAAATTTACACGATTGGCAACATTGAGTTTGGTGAATTCGTGGTGTAGACTTTGCTTTCGTAGACTTCAATCTGTCACAGTTGTTTCGTATCTGCCACATTTCTTAAAATAATTGACCTGTTTTCAGCAGCGGCTGATTTCTTCTAAAGCCTGGCTAGTCGTAACTCTCGTAGCAAAGTCATTCTCGACGATGTGATATAATAAATCAAATTGTCGACCTAGTCAAACTGTTTCTTTTCAGGCATCTGTTCCCGAACCTCAACACCTAACCGTTCATTCAGGTAAAGTGTCCCTCGGCTCATTGATGCTTATTGTACTAAGGTTATATGCTTTTTGCACACGGGTAAAAACCTGCAAACAAGTATAGAAACAAGTCTGTTCTCAAGCTGTTGACAAGTTGTAGTGCTTGTTCCAAGTTGTTGGAACAAGTTTGGAACAATCTGTTAACAACTTGTAACAAACTTGATGGAACTATCATATGGTAGATACTGTCATAATACGACAATATTGTTACAGCTTTGTGTTGTCAAGTGATTGTTACAACAAGAAGACTGTATCATAGTTGCTTATAAGAAAACCTAGCAGCAAGTCTGATAGGCCCCGTCAAGCTTGCTACAATTTGTTAACATGGTGTAACTCCAGTGCGAACACAAACGTTGTGAGATCATACGTGTGTGCTCATTGTGTCATCAACTAATTTTCTAGTTTCTTCTCTGGAGGATGATTTAAAGACATTTTGGCAAGATTCGAGCGATGGTAGCTTGTGTGATATTACAATGGTGGTAGGCGAGACACACATCAGAGCTCACAAGGTAGATCTTTATACCTTACTTCCTTATTGATCCAGTGTGACTACAGGAAGAAACTAAACTAACTTTACTTATACTCTACCAGTCATAAACTGTTCTTCCTAAAGGTCCACTAAAGATCATCTCTTATTGATCCAGTGTTACTACAAGAGGAAACCTAAACTAAACTAACTTTATTTATACTGGATGGCTCTATCAGCTCTAAACTAATTCTTCCTAGAGGTCCAGTAAGGGTCATCTCTTATTGATTCAGTGTTACCGCAGGAGGAAACCTAAACTGAAACGACTTTATTTACTCTGGATACCTCTATCAGTTCTGTACTCTTTTCCCGTTATTACTGAAAAAGGGAACCTAAAGTTCCTAAACTATACTAAACTAGTTTCTGAAATAGTTTCTAAGCTAGAATATGCTATGACAAGCATGTCGTGCAATTCCAAAACGGAAGACATATAACGTTTGACTTAAGTGTAATTGTAATCAGTCCCATCAGCCTTCCTTTCCATGCAATCATCTCTTCTCTTTCCAAATTTGTTTTAGGCCATCCTTACAGCACGCTGTAGGTAGGTTGGCTCCTCAGTTCTTTTATCGTGGAGAGATGTACTCCGCCCGCAGCGTAGCATCTTCTTCCTGCGTACAATCAGCGAGCGACTTGTGGCCAGTCTGTAGTGATCCCTAATAATTTAGCTCACCTAACGTCGTGCACAGCCACAAATGCGTGAGATGTAATACGTCTGCCGGAGGCATGTTTCCTTGCAGTCATCAAACCGATATGTTCGCATTGATTGCTCCGGCTTGGTGATAACAAGTCTGCTGCTAGTTGTCAACAGGCTTGATGAAAGTTGATTGTCAAGTGTTTTTCTCACAAACTTAATGCAAGTTGTCTCAACAACTTTGGTCAAGTTTACAAATACCAAGTTGCATCAAGCTGATACAACTTAATAAAGTCAACAGACTTGAATGTTAATGTAACTTAAGAACCTGTCCTTATCGTGCTAATATATCGCATTTTCGTAAATTTCTTTATGTAGTTACTTCGAGGCAATGTTCAGATCTTTCATGCCCGAAGCTGGTCTTGTCAAGGTGAGCTTGAAACTTTGTTTTTATATAAGTCACTTTATTCCTTGATTGGGAAACGATGGTGAACAATCAGAGTATACCCTGGTTGGGTTTGTTACATATGCTACGCATTTTAACTAGTGATGCAAACTTGCATTACATGAACAATCGCGGTTCAAAAGCTGTTTTTAGGGTAGACTGTGGATTTTATTCTTCCTGTATTCAATGTAGATCACAATTGGCGAAACAGTTCCATCCCTTCAAGCGTTTAATTCACTGCTGAGATATATCTATTATGGAGATGTGAAAATGCCACCTGAAGATTCTCTGTATCCTTTTCTCCAGCATACTGAATACCTCAAAATAATCAGCTTCACGATATTTAAGTGTATCAGTTGTAGGCTGTTCTTTCTCACACACAAAAACACTAGCTTTATTGACTGACTGTTCTTACTAGAGTTTAATGTGTCAGCATATTCTCTTATTGCCGGATCCATTGTTACCACAGGAGCTAACTTTATTTATACCGGTAACCCTATTAGTTCTGAACTGTTCTGCTAGAGGTCCAGTAAGTGATCTCGTATTGATCCAGCGCTACTACAAGAAACCTGAACTAAACTAACTTTATTTATACTGGATAGCTCTTTCAGTTTTTACTGTTCGTCTTGGTGGTCCAGTAAGGATCATCTCTTGTTGATCGCATGTTGCTCAGTTTTATCTTAACTCGAAAATATAGTTATCTTTTATCGGCCCCATATTTCTTCGGCTTTACCAACAATAGGCTTCAGGTAAATTTGTGAAACTCTTCTTCGTAAATTCGTGTTACATTAATTGCCTGATAACCAATATTTTCATGATGTAAAAATGTTTTTGGATTTGTATGGTCAACATTGTAACATCAATATCGTGATTGCGTCGATTTACGTGTTTTTTATACAGGCTATTTGTAAAAGCAACTTGGAAATGAACGTGTCCTTTCACAACGTTGTGGAGGTAAATATGGTACTAAGTATCATCGTACTGATATTATACGAATTTTGAGAATAAACGTACTTTTGTCGGATGAAATGAAATTCGTATTTCACTGCACACGATATGAGTAGTGAAATTTGTCGTTTTGATTTTCACTGGTAAAAAATCGTACGAGCGTTTTGATTGGCTGACATTTTCCTGCCCAAAAATAAACATGGAGTCCGATTTTGTGAGTAATTTCACATAGAGATTTTATGACCCAAGCCGCGTGTAGCTAGGTCATGCACAACTCGTGCATTAGGCAGGAAAGCACCCCCAGACTCTTGCTAAATCGGAGCTGGCTCATAGAATACCATTGAGAAATGTATTTATACTTGTATATGTATAGCAAGCTTGCTTGCCCACCATCGGAGGGACCCGACTTTCTACAGGGTGTTCCAAAAAGATGCCCACCGCTAAACTTTGGTGTTTACTTCTTGAAGTCAAAGCACAGTCTATAAATTGTATTTGTCTGGTGAAATTTAATCACGATGTTCGTTCTTTGGCAAATTTTAGGGTGAAAATATTGAAACATGTAATTTCTGTAGCGATCCAAAGGAACAAGACCACAATTCTGACATGTCCAAGTTTTGCATAGTTGTATCTCTAAATGTTTAACAATTTGCATCTATTCATAAAATTGTTTGATTTAACACATTTACGTCGCCACCACAATCTTTAGCCATGCTTCACCGTTCTGTTCTCTTTACTTTAAATCCTAATTAAAATGTGTTAGTAAAGTTGTAAAAAACTTGGACATGTCACAATTTTGGTTCTGCCAAAATTACACACAATTATTGTAAAGCGTTAGTTTGTATCTAAGCCTCGTCAATTTGTGACTATTTTGTAGGTTTTGGAGGCGGCGGACAAGATTGGTGCGACAGACATGAAGAAACATGCGCTGACGTTAATTGCCCAAGACTTTCCGAAGGTAAGGATTCGCTTAAGTGGGTTACTCAGTGGTACGATAGCGCCATACAATCCATATTCATACACAAGTAAACACAACAGTTGCTCATGGACAGTCTGTGCTATTACGGAAAAGATGGCGGCGTTGGCATGCGCATTTTTCTACAGTGCATTACCAAGGCTAAGTGGAAATTGGTTGTATGTCCATGTCCTAGATACACGTTCCTGACAATCTATACAAAAATAAAACGAGATGCACAATTTTTATGTATTGGTGTATATAGGTCATAAACATATAACCTGGAAATTAGTACAATCAAGAAATAGATCTGTTCGCTTTCTTTAAAGATTTTCGACCGGAATGCATTACCGGGGAAATCTATACATCCGCCATTTTTGACATGATTGTGGATTCCACCTAAGATGTTCCGAAATCACATGTGATTGCATAAATTGTACATTGTGATCACATGAGTCTTACATGTGATCGCTTGAATTTCACATGCCATTACCTGATTTTCACATGTGATCACATGTATTTCACATGCGATCACATGAATTTCACATGCATGTGATCATTTGAATTGAATGAATTTCACATGTGATTACAAGAACTTGATACACCATTACATGAATTTCATTTGTGATCATAAAATTGTTATATTTTTGTAAAGTTATATTTTCCTAAAGTTTAATCTGAGTTTGGCCGATCAACGAGTTCTTTTAAGGCGGACTTACTCAATACATCAAGTCGATCCCACAACCGGGTTGTTCATTTTCATTCGGTGTCTCTAGTGCCTTTACTGTCCCGAGATTTGTAGGATAATATTTAAAACAGAGTAATAATAAAGAGCACTAGGCATGAGACATGGAACGAATACCGGGTGTCCCAAAAAAAGCACTCCGGTTTGAATTATCATAACTTCTAAACGCGTGAGGCTATTAACCAGAAATAACTTCCATTAGATAGAGGGAAGTCTAACTTGGATTTTGATCTATTACAGTTCTATTTTTCTTAAAAATTCACGGAGATATTAATGTTCAAATTCGGAGGCGTATTTCTCTCGATTGGAAAATGGCTAAATGCCCTTGATTTCTCTTTTTCAGGTGACAAAATCTCGTAGTTTTTCGAAACTGAGTCGCGATCTGCTGCTGGACATATTATACACGCTAGCTGAACCAGGCGTTTCGGAGTTTCCGGATTGATTCCAAGGTAATTGCACGGCTAGCTACTCGAAAAACAAAAAGCTTCATGCATCCACCTCAAGCCTCGGGCACATGTAATTTCACACTGCACATAGAATTAGATATGCGAAACGAGAGATGACTTTGTCGAGTCGTCAAGAAAGAGAGAGAGAGAGAGGCTTTGGGTAATTGTTGGGGTTTTTCCCTTTTTCTGCCGGGTATTACACTGTAATTGAGTTTAAATCGCCTTAAACTTTTCTCGACCGTTTAGTCGACTCTAACCAAACATCACCAAGTACGAACATATTAACTTCCTAACTAAAAATAGGAAAGAATGGACGATAGATATCTGTGATTCTCAGACATATGGGGGGGGGCGTATATTCGAATGCGAAATTTCATCATTTGAGTACACGCCACGACCAGTGACCACGACTGAAAACTGGACAGAAAACTGGACTAAAAGCGCAGCCAAAATAGCTAAGCGTTGTTGATGTTACATCTGTTACACAATCTTGATAGGATACACTAATCCTTTTAACTTTGCTTTAAATATATTCCAGCACTTTGTATTTACATAATTTAAATGAGAACAGCAATTGTTATGCAACTATTGAGTTTTTAATGTTCTTTTGGGTAAAACAAAGGCAAAAACCAATGCTGAATGTTTGTATTATTTTTTACTTCCGAAAAATCGCCATTGCATGTTGGTTAAAAAGTTTAACCAAAACATTCAATAGTCATTCTCGCCTTGTTTACCCTCTGAAAGGTCAAAAAGACGATATATATATAAAACTTTTCAAATTTTATGATTTGTGGTCACAGACGGTTCTGTTAAGAACAACAGTCTATTTTAAATCATCCTGAAACCTCTATGTCCACAGCTTTCTGGGTACCAACACTGTTTTAAGCAATATAAACACTCTTCCCATGCCATATAAACACTCGTCACTATTTCATGAGGTTTTATAGTATCTTGATTGGTTCTTGTTAGTTTCCACAGGTGACCATGCCCTGCTGTCAGCTGCTAGAGACATGAGATATGGTGATACCTAGGTGAAATTGCAAATACAATAAAAGTCATTAATAGCACATACGATGGTTCAATGCTCGTCATCACAAGCTCCATGTTGGGAATCATTCAAGCTTTGCTCACCTGTCTCATGTTAAAACGACATGGCGTGCCATTGTAATTGTTTAACAATGTCAGAGAACTCCATACTTTAATCAAATTGCTAAAATATTAAAATAGTGAAGTAAGACAGATACCCCATAAAATACTGTTTAAATTTGACTGGTTTCTCCTGCACAGCTTTACTAACACTGGATTAATTTAGAAGATCTTCCTTTATAAACTCTCAGCAACAGTGCACACAGTGCCTGCCAATCAATACTAGAAAGCTTCAGGTTTAGCTACCAGAACGGGTATGAATATGAGATTTTATATTTCGTAAATTCTCTTATACAAGCCCATATCCGTTTCACTTTGTATTGTCTGCTTTTTTCAAGGCATATTTGTGTAAAAAAAATGACATTATCGAGTTTTGAAATTATAGCTCATTTGAACAGCAAATTCTTGAGGTCATAATTGTTCTTCTAGCAAAATGTAAAGCTTCCTATTGCATTTGGGGCAATAACGATTGGCGGTACATACCCCGCCCATACAGGTACTCCCACACACATCCCGTAGAGCGCTGCACTGACAATGCATACCTTGCTTTTACTCTCAATATAATTTCCCCACTTGTTTGTTCACATTTTAAAACATCAACTGTAATTGATGCCCCCACCTATATATCAATTAATCATAAAAAATATATTATAAACTAAATTTGAAGATTAGTTACAAAATTTTAAAATTAGTCTAATTTTAAAATTGGCTGTTCAAAAGATGACTGGGCGATAGGCTAACTAAGGGGTTCTTTATATGGGAAGGGCTCCCAAGTTAACTGGGTTGATTTGTGTCACGATAAGTTATGAAATTGCTATATTGTATAGATGAAAGTAGTCATCCTGGTTAGCTGGACTAACTACTATAACTAGATAACCCCCCCCCCCCCCTGAGACTCTATCTTGTACAAATTGTGCAAAAGAACAATAAAATATTTCAAAATTATTAATAGCAATGCTTAGCCAAGCAAACCGCCAATGAGAATGGTTCAGGGCAAACATTTCAATTTGAGCAGAACATGTATTTCATTATTTTCGTACCAATCCATGCAACTGCTGAAGGGCATTAACAATCAGACTTTTCAATTTCACTGAATCCAATATCATGTGTTTTATGTTTCCATTTTCCTCTTGTTCTCTGTAGTTTAAAGTAGAGTTTTTTAATTAGCTTCAAGTGATAACAACAAAATTATCTAACCTACGTACAGAGATAGCTTATAACAATAATCTGCCATGACGTCCTAAATTAGAGACAGTCCTTACATACAGTATATACAGATTTACTTTAGTTAGTAATCATCTTAGATCAGATGAAAACCCTCAACCAAAAAATCTAATCAATCAATCGATGGTATAAATTGATATTAATTTTTGATAATATCAATCAATGATAATTATAATATAATAATACAAAAGCAACTGTTAAACAACTGTCAAAAAACGACTGGTGACTGTTAAAATAATTCATTGACTTCCAGTGCCAATCAGTTAATAAATATCGATCGGTACTGATTGATATTCATTAATTATGGATTTTATTGATTATTGATTTTATCGATTATCAATTTCAATGATTAACCACATATAGACAGTATACTGAATATTAACAACACTCTTACGATTTCATCTATGCTCTCAATCTATGTTTCTTACAATGGTTTGTGAGTGAGTACATATCTGTACCTCGTGATCAGAAGGCTAACTCGAAAAAAATTTAGACAGTCATTTTGCAAATACTGGTACCTATAGACACTTACAACACGCATTTAAGATAGTAATATTCGCTCTTCTGGGTAGCTGTCAATCTCCCTGACATTTTTCAGCTACTGTTTTGTAGCATGGCTTATGTTTATTTTTATCATGCCAGAACGTTTAACCGTAACGATTTTTAGCGAATAACCGCTGAACCGATGTTTACTGCTTGTGGATTCACTATAATCCTCAACGTATGCAATGATATGTTATCGATCAGTATCGATCATATCAATGGTACGATATATGACGTCATGTTTTGTATCTTTAATTAGGTAGGGGCATTATTTCAACAAATTATTTCTCGTATCCACAATCAATATAATAAGGGAATCCCACAATCAGGGGCTTGCAGAGCAAAGGGGGACGGGCACATGTGCATACAAACGTGCCATTGATGTTTCCTAGTTTGTATTTGACGCATTGATGATTTGAGGCCCAATTCAGGAAGTTTTATTGCGAAAACAACATTTGCCTGCCAGGAACCATATCTTTCACTGTTTTTCCCACATGTTTACTGCATAAAAAAAAAACAGTGTACCAGGGTGTACCAATTAAGTTCTGGTGGTAGTCTGTGTGACTTGCACACACAGAGTTCACATACAGAGGTGTAACCTTATTAGCGCTGTTATTGTGAGTCAGTGCAGGCCTGGTCAGTAAGAGCATGAATCCGTATATATTATTATATATTTCTGTTTTTCTAATCATTAGCAATTTAGCATTCAGCTGATGGACGGGGAAGTTCTCCCTGGAATAGAAAATCACCTCCAATAACACAGCCCCGCGAAACCCCGCCTACAGCCAACGCCCCACGTGTAATATAAAGCATTGAACTATCAGGAAACTGGAACGATAAGTCAGGGGGAAAAATTGAAGCCAATTTGGTTCAGTTTTTCTGAGTTTTGAGTTGAAATACTAAATGTGACAAAATGGGCCGTATATCAAATGAAAGCTATTAGAAAGTTGTATTTGGTGTAAAAAGTGTGAGGCTTTAGGTGAAAAACAAACACCTTAAACTTTGAAGGGAAATTTAAATTTGCCGTATTTTTCAAAATTGCAGTTGTTTTCGTATTTTTTAGGCATTCCTTTGTTGTCTAAAGTCTTGAATTTTTTATATTAAATGTAACTTTTTAATAGCTTCAATTTGATATACGGTCCGATCTTTGGCGTTTAGTATTTCGTCTCAAAACTCAGAAAAACTAACCTGGCTTCAGCCATTAACTGAACTTTTGTATTGAGTTAGCATTCCAGTTGTACTACAGTTCACTGCTATAAAGTCGCAAATTCCTCCGAGCTTTCGAAGGATTTTGGTTGTGTTGAGTCGCATAATTCGGCAAAGAAATCGATTCGAATATGTCCGTTCAAGCCGTTTGCGTTCTCAGAGGAGACAAGATAAAAGGGACAATTAACTTCTCACAAAAGGTGAGCAAATTTCCACCAAATAGATCTTATTCTGGGATACTTGAAGCTTCTTGCTTTAGGCATTGCATGAACAATTTCAAATTCTCATTGTACAAAAATGTGTACATCGCTTTGTACATGCTAAACGACAGTACCAACATAAAAATTTTGACATTGCAGGGTAATTCACCAATTACGGTTGGAAGGGGATGTAAAATGGCAGGGAAATTGGCTCAGTTCTATACAAATTTGTGCATAGATTCGTTGTAGTATTCCAGCTGTTTATTTTGTTGGTAATTAGATTATTTCTCGAATACAAGCTTGTACTTTTGTACAAATTTGTCTTGTCAAATCCAATATGATGTTAATTTTGCATGCTTCAATTATTGTCTTTGCAATTTCATCATTTTTAACTTGATCAAGTTTCAAATTGTATTATATGTGGTATTAAATTTGATCAATTGCTCCCAATAAATAATTGATTGTCATTTCCCCTATGCTACAGATTAATAATCTGACCAGATGTCTTGTTTACTCTTTTACTATATATTGCCATGAATTTCATGTCCATGATTTTTGGATGATCACAAATTGCGCACACAATGTAATGCACTTGCTGCGCTGACGTGTACTGCTTATGTCAGAGCAACACTTGCCAGCAACAGCAAGCATTTGCTCCACTGACACAGGATGACGTGAGCGACACTTGTTGGGCTGATGCAAGTGTGGACATAAACTTTGCTTAGTGAGACATCTGATTATTCCTAATCTGTGCCTATGTGGTGTTGCAATTTGTAAATACCCCTTAAATGGTTCATGCCGCAAATCTTTATTTCATAAAGATCTGTGCACACAAGGCAACAATTAGCCTTTCTGATGCAAAATAGTTGTTTTTGATGATCTGTTTATCAAATGAAAAATGATTCACAGTGCAAATTTATTTCTGGTGAAAATTTTGCACCAAACCAATTCAAACTGGTTTGAATTTGTGTGATCCATTAAAGAAACAGGTAAGAAATATATTGTAAGCTGATGAGCTCCAAGCAATTTGTAACTTGTACATGTAAAGGACTTGATACAGCAATGGAATTTTGATATAAAATTTATCTATTTTGTAATATTGTTAGGGCCCAGATGGTGAGTGCATAATCACGGGTTCGGTACAAGGCCTCTCCGAAGGAAAACATGGCTTCCACATTCACGTATTTGGTGATTACACAAATGGTAGGAATATTCATAGAGATATGCCTAACTAGTCAATACAGACTTGGTCTGTCAGGTGTTTCGATTCTCAAATGAATGTGATTTGAACCCAGTCCTCGTATTGTGAAAAGAGTACTTCATTACAACCGAATTTGTATTGTAACTCTGATTGGCTTAATGCTGTTAATATTTAGTACTAGTCTTGTAACTATCATTAAATTGTTGTTGTAAAACTAAAGTGTGGGCAGAAGGCTTAAGGATTTTCAGGCTCTACTACATAGTATAGAGCATGATTGCAGGTTAAGTCTGCACTTGTGGTGAAGCTCAATATGAAAATGATCGTGAAAGTTGTGAAGACTGGCCAAGTTGCTTTCTTTTCTCAGGATGTACGAGTGCTGGCGGTCATTTCAATCCCTTCAAAAAGAACCATGGTGGACCATCTGACACAGAGAGGTTTAGAATTATAAGTTTCTAATCATTTATTAATTTACTCATTCGCTGTGCAGGACCACAAAATCAAGGGCAACATAGCAAAACTGTTGAGTGTTTGGGAGATCGTAGCCCCCCAAATGTTGCATTTGTTGGGAAAATTAGGCACATTTTCTGCAAAATAAATTGGTCTAATCAGTGGATGGGGATATCTTCCAATGAAAACTTTCACTTGGTTTAACTAATCCAGGACAGCATGGAATTGAGCTGCCGTTTGTCATCAAAATCCAGTTCTTCACTTCTATACTAAAGGCCCTAATGATATATATTCCCATGCTCAAATTAGAGCAGGACTTCAAACACACAAGATGCCTCATTATCTCTCTGAAAAAGCCTAAAGGTTGTGTTTAATTGTGCTATTTATTCCATTGTACTACCTCACAAAAATAAACCAAATAAGTAGCAAACTTCTAACAATTGACTTTATCTAGTACTGTTCCTTTTTGCTCCTTGCCACTATGACACCATGTGGGATCTATCCCACAGACAGACACATGCTATAATGAAATATATGCCTTAATTAAGTAAATTTCCTGAATTTCTCAACAATCAATTTCTGTTCAATCATGACTGTAGCACATTAACACATTAATATACTGTATGCATGGTAATAAATTTTCTAGACATGTCGGTGACTTGGGGAACATTACAGCAGATAGCAGTGGTGTTGCCACAGTGGATATCAAAGACAGTCTGGTGACATTAAGTGGAGAACATTCGGTTGTTGGTCGTTCTATTGTGGTAAGTAATATCAATAAGTAATAGCTTCATAAATTTTTTTTTAGTCCTAAAAACTTTTTCCAGCTCTGATTACTATTCTGTAACTTCATCTCATGTCATGTCAGGTACACGAAGGGGTCGATGATCTGGGCAAAGGCGGACACGAAGACAGTCTAACCACTGGACATGCGGGCGGACGCCTTGGTTGTGGTGTCATTGGAATTGCAAAGTAGATGGATTAATAATCTCCATGCTGGTGTTGATTTACTATTGCTGGCAAATTTACATTGTCTGACCCTTGTTTGTTAGTTAGAGCTGTAGATTTATTAGTTTGAATTAAACTGTCATGATTGTAATTGTCAATTATAGTAACTCAAAGTGCAAATAAATTTATCATAAAGTTTGCTATATTTTTGATGATTTTTAGTTAAGCAAACATGCACATCTTCTAGAAGCACAATGTGATCATTATCTGCAAAAACGTTAACAATTGTTACAACAAGCCATTATCAGAATCTGTTGAAAGTTGTCAACTGACTTGTTGCAAGTTGATTGTCAAAACTTGTTTGTTACCCACAGGCTTGCTACAAGTTGTTTGAACAAGTTGTAACAAGTCTGCAAATGGCAAGTCACAACAACAATTTTAATGGGACTTGTTGATAACTTGCAACAAGCCTGTAAATTTGCAACCAAGCCTGTGGCATGTTTGGCTGTGTATGGTGAAAGAGCCATCTGTTATTTTGTGCTTTTGAGTGAACTGCTTCTACTGGTAAAGTTAGTCCCTTTTTCAAACTATTTTAATTTACAAAATGTTGGAAACCTAGAATACATAGTATGTGCTAATATTGCTATGAATTTATCAGGTTTAATGGTGCTGATTAAATTATTGTATGTTTGAATAATTAAGTCAGTGAGAGAGCTGTAACTATAATTTAGGAGATTTACTTAAATTGAACACAAATATTTAACAATATATTATTTGGTACAAAATGGTACACCAACATCGTAAAATATACAAAACAGATCTTCATTGGTCTTAAAAGTTTGCAACTGTCGCTAACTCTCTTGAGGCTAAAAAGCAAACAATAGGATTCACATATAGAATTACAAAACTCACAAACTTGTTCAAAAGCTTACTATAATTGGTAGTATTAGAGCTAATCAATTTTAATAAAATGTTCATTATAGCTTACCACTTGATCATCCCCAGCAGGTTCATACTGTTGAAGCTTTTGAACGAAAAAATATTTATTTAGTGCATCTGAAGTTGAGTAACGACTTAATTTTCCAATAACCATTTTTTTTAAAGTATAATACGTAATTTGTACAAGGAAGAAGTTTCACCTGTTAAAATCAGGCATGTTTATTGCCATTTGCAGACTTGTTGCAACAACTTGCAGCAAGCTACAAGTTTTGACAATCACCTTTTGCAAGTTCCGGTGACAACTTAATTGCAAGTCAACAACTTGTTGCAATTATATAGTAAGTCAGACTATAAAGCTAGAGGAGGGGTATAAACTGCAAAAAACAACTTGTTTGAACTTACTCTCTGACGTAATTCCTCATTCTCTTTTGTGAGCTGTGCATTTACTTCTTTTAGTTCTTCCAAATTTAACTTCATCTCCTCAAAATCGGCAGTCTGGGGTGGGCCACTGTGAAGAAAGTTGCTCAAATAGCTTGGAGTCATTGTTAAGAAATTGATTAGATCTACAACATTTTTACATCCTAAATTGCTTCCATTAATTCCAGGGTTATAGCAATTAGCAATGTAATAAGAGTAGCATCAATACTTAAAATGACCATTTTGAGTAGGGGTACACAAGAGGTATGTCATATAAGTAATACTGTACCGTGAGATACTAAATTTGCCAGATATTTTATTCACATCTCAAGCCAGGGCCTAAAATTTGCAATATCCTGATGTCCATGAGATACTAAAGTTAAATTTTGCATGCTTTACCAAATATCCTGATATGAAACTAAAAAAGTCATTGAAAGTGATCATAAATTAAGTGAACTTAAGAATTGTAAAGGATACTCAAGTGCATTTGTTGGCTTTTCAGGTTCTTCGTATAAAGACACTAAAACTGAAAAATAAGCACAAAACTTAAAGGTCAAAGTGATGGCATCCGGCAAAGAAAAACAACAAAGGTGAAATTAGACATATTCTTGGGCAATCAAGTGGTACTGGCTGCTTAAGTTATGCTATATGCTTCAAAATGTGGAAAACTATATATATATAGCAACGTTATGAAATATCATGGGGGGGGGGGTAACACGACCATCTATCTTCACTTGGATTCAGCCACACCTTTAGTGATCGCGTCCAACACTCCTGCTTTTTCAAGATATTTTCGAAACTCTTCCCGTTTGGAATCGGCCACCTGGAAAAAATTGTAACATTTGATCGTCATAGAAGGCTAACATATTTACAAATTACAGCACAGTGAATATATTGAGTTAAATAATAGGAGATACTAGCAGATTAACACCCACCACCCCCAATTTGACATATGTAAATGACGTGTCACGCCAGCATTTGCACCGTGTAAAGCAAAATAAAGTTGCACCATCACGCCAGTGAAGCAAACCGAATGTCACTACATCATAGCCTGTTCACAGACCCAACTCTAAAAGAGTAAGGTCTGTTAAGACTTGAAGCATTGCTTGTCCTGGCCGAGAGAAGAATGAGAATGAAATTAAGTTAAATATGCTAATTATTCTACATTTACATTGCAAATATTCGCTCCTAGTGCAATTTATTGTAGAGAGTTTTAAAGGAAAAATGGACATGCTAACGTTAAAGCAAATTGAAAATTTCCTTTCAAAAAATGCCATTTTAAATACATTAATTGATGTATTATATTATGTTGCATAGATTAATTCTTCAAAACTTGAGATTTAATTTATGCATGGACAAGAAATCTTCCAAGTATTCACAGACCTTAATCATTCTGATTTAGGTCTGTGCACTGGCTACTACACCAAGAAGTTACTTTAATACATGGAGTGCACCCTGCCCCCCCCCCCCCCCCCTTACTCCCAAGTGTCATTACTGTCCCTACAGGCAAGATGTCGTCATATCGTCACTATTAACACAAACAACAAACATAATTTTTGCAAGTGTCAAATGATCCCAATGAAATATATTGTCCCCATTTAAAACAAGGTTATTTTTACCATATTCTGTGTTTTTAATAATTCTAAAATTATTTTAATAGCCCTTCAAAACAAGTAACTTGGAAATGCGTGAATCAAAGCAGTGAATTTTAGCAAAAAACAAATGAGAATAAAAGCAATTTGTTTACCTTGTATTGCGTTTGATTCATGTTCAAAAATCAGGAAAAATTCTGAACAATTTTGCTCCCAATTGTTTCTGTTTACAACAAAATGGTTGCCAATGCTGTTGAGCCTGCATTTGTCAGCGGCAATATGGAAGCGTTTGTTAATGTACTTGATTTAAGAAAATTGCTATGTATTATCTAAAATCAATGAACAACAAAGGACAGTTATGACTGTTTCAGTTTCAATCCGGGGTTAGTTAGGGTTACAACGGATCAGTGTAGGGGGTGTTAAAGACTATAAACAATATGAACTATATTGACAACTGGATGGTTTGGAGGTGCCACCCGCTCCCAAAGTGCCAAGAAACTTTACGAAAAGTCTTGGTGGTGGTTTTTTGCACTATTCGTTCCATGTCTCTTGGCTGATGTTTCCTTTTGCACCTTCCTTCCAAACTCTACAAGTATAGGGACCAGGGTGGGGTGGGGTGGTCTTGTTTCCATTTGGGAACCAAAATTTTGACTAAATTTTAATGGCCTCAACATCCCAGTGCACAAATCCTATCATCTCAGTAGCTTTCTGAAACTCTGTTTCCATTACTCTTGTTTTCTATTATTTTATTTACATCTTTTCCCAACCAAAAAAATAGGCAGCTTGGCCAGCTCCCATTTTACCCCCATCAAGGCCCTCTCTCCAATATCCAATGTATTGCTCACGTTTTACTGATTTCATGTTCCCTTCTATTCTTTGTATATAATTCCCCCGTATCATTTTATCTTTTTACAATGTTCCCTCACTCTGGTTTCATGGGATTCGCGCGTGTTGTATCCAAGGTTTGCGCGCGTGGCGAGTGTCCACGCGTCACGCGTGGGAGCGGCCATTTTGTTTCGACAAGCGGCGAAAGTTGAAAAAGCACATGGAATGATGTGCGACGAAAATCGTTAAAACTTTCATTTTTCGCTTCTTTCACCCCCTATTCAGCATGGCTGAAATGGAAATTGTACGACAGTTTAATAGCGAGGTGAGTGACGGCTATTCCTTGTCGCGTTTTTATCGGGAACGTGCAAAACTGTTTCTTTTCTTTCGGTACTGTATGCCCCATTTTGTGACGACTGTCTCTTTTTATAGTTATCCACGCTTTACGCAACGAAGCCGCCGATCTCCAAAGCTAAAGTCACCTCGATAACTCGCCTAGCTTTAAAAGCAGTAAAGGTACGTCCTAGAACTGGACTAATTTCAATGTAATTTTGTAGGTTTCTGTAGGTTGTGTTAGCTTATACAGATTATTCTATTAGGCTATGCTTGGAACTTTCCCTCAGGAAGTTAAAAGCTTTGGTTTGTACCCATTGTTATATAGGGCAGGAAGCGGCCATTCTAGCATTAGTGCCAGGTACATATTTCTATTCGTCTGGGCAGACAAGTAGATGCAAGTCATTAGTCTGATGTGCACAGCATATTTGCCTAATATTCCTGTTAACCAACTCAATAACAGTAATTCTATCATTTTGTTGAGGATGATGTTAAGCCTGCTTTGCACGATGAAATAACATTGATTACATAGATGCCTATATTTACGTCCAGTTTCTCTTGGGTGAAAAACCGTTTCATGATTTGTTCCTAACGAACCTTTAACAGTCAGTCAGTCAGAATCATGAAAATTTTTCACACATGCGAAAACCATTTCGTCCGATCAGCACAAGCCTGTGTTTACATACCTGGGAATTTGCTTACGACGAGCAAAGTTTTCCGCAAGGATTTTTTAAAGTTACTAGCTATTTTGTTATGGCTTGAAGTCTGTTGGACAGATTGGACAATTTCTCATGTTTACAAAGATTTACAATGTTATGAAAACCAAAAACATAGTTTGAAAGAGAAATATGCAAGCAAGAGGCATGCCAGTAGAGCCAAAACAAACAGCTATGCAAGTTACTGTATGAGATTATACCCACAAACGTATTTTGGATTGCCAGATTGGGAATTTTGACTAACACCCTGTTTCCTGAAAGCCTGTTCATGAAGGGTCTATGCTGACGTTTTGTTTTCATGAAATCATCCTTGAGACTTCTAAAGTTAACTGAAAAATAAATAACAAAACATCAGCATGAACAAACATTAATAAAAAAAAATGTCTTCTATTCAGTAAATAACTCAGTTATAAGAAATGTCACAGTTTCTGTAATGTTTGATTTGTGAAAACTAAACACTAGTTAAATTTTGTTTGGTACAAAAAAGTCCAGTTCAAGGTTGTATGTTGTGCCAGAAAAGCCTTGCCAGCGATTGACTGGTCAGTCGTAATACAATTTTTCTCACTATGCCAACAGAATGCTGTGATCATGAAGTTCATTATTCTGCCCATAGATATCTCATATACACTAGATGGTGCATCCCACACTGTGGATAGGCGAAAATTGAAGCCAGATCACAGGCGCTGGTCATTCCCACAGAGTTGACACGGAGCATGATAATTTGTGTATTTTGTATTGCAGAACAGACAAAATTGACAATAAATCCTCTTTTATGCAGCTAAAAAGTATTTAATACCCAAATACAGAAAAATCTAGTGTTTTCTGTAGCATTTTTTTTGATGAGTGGGAAAGACCAATATGGTCGCCGCCTATTGTTATGAGGGGATACCGCTGTGATTTTTGGCTTCACTTTTTGATATACAGATGCACTATCTACTGTATATGAGATATCTATGATTCTGCCGCGCAATTTACTCTGTTTGGATTATTGGGAATTTTGAGCCCTGAAATTGAGCCTATTGTGTTGTGCAAAAGTTGTTTGTCTTAGCCTCAAAGTGTGACTGATGTTTGGTTCAACACTGACAGTCCTTTTTCAAATGACAGTTTTCACTAAACCTGCATAAAGCATTTGCAACTGTTTGTGTGTGATATTTGATGTTGTTTCATACTCCTTGCTCAAAAAACTTTGGCTAGAATTATCTTTTTGAACCGACCCAGCGCAGGAGTGCATGTACCTTGCGTATCATTGGTTATAGACAAAAAACCCATTAAGACGATGGAAAAAATTCTAACCAATATTTTCTAATGGTTTTGAATTTGTTTTTAATTGCAGTATTACAAGCATGTTGTTCAGAGTTTGGAAAAATTTGTTCAAAAGGTAATTAATGCAGTCAAGCTTAATTTCACACAAACATAACTTTATCCTGTATCTGCTTGTGTTGGTAGGCATGTTGTTGCATTTTAACCAAGTTTTTTTTGTTGTAGTGCCGTCCGGAATATAAAATTCCAGCATTGTATGTGATTGATTCGATTATCAGGCAGTCTCGGCATCAGGTTAGTTATGAAACTTCAAATATCATACATTTGTCTGTCACTTGACTTTACCCACGTGTATTTGCTTCTATACCAGGGATGTGTTGTAAAGTATTAGTAGGAAGAGCAGCACTCTTGAAAAAAAAGCTACTTAATCAAAGTAATAAGTATGGAACCTTTGTTCATGACATCATGCCAGGCATGTAGAGGACAAATATATATTTGTATAAACTTTCAAACAATGTAAAAAATTGATTAAATTTGACAATTATTGATAAAATGACTTTGTCAGTTGTTTTCAAGCCATATAGGGCTTAATACTTTGCATATCTATTGTTGCTGGTTGAAGCATCTGGAGGGCAATTTTAGGCCCCCTCACAGATGAGCAAGTTTTCAATGACAAGTTTTCATGGGGCAATTTTTTTGCTCAGCTGTATGAGCCATTTATTTTCTTTGACCAGTGCACTTGTTGAAAAGTAGCATGGTAGCTGTTCAACAGTCCTTTTCACGATAGAAAAAAAATTGTGAAGTAAAAACTTGTCTGTCTAAATGGTGAACAAAGAAAACTTGTCAACGTACATTGAGCCCACTAGTACATTGGCAGGTGTGTATCTTACACTTTGTGTAAGCATCGTGGCAAGAAAAACAATGTTTAAACTTGTCGAAGAAAAACTTGTCATTAAAAATTGTTGTGCCTACACACATACTCTTGAGAAAGTAAACTTGTCATTAAAAGTTGTGATTCATATATGCATACAGTTAACAAAGTAAACTTGTTGTGAAAAAACTTCTCATAGAAAACTTGCTTATGTGGTCTAAATAAGAGTGTACAAATAAAAAATCATCTTAATCTGTGTATCAATATACAATATAGCAATAGAGCAGGGCACGGAATAGCGGGCTGCCAATGGCCAAAAGCAGGCCATATTTTTGAGATGGCAGGCAAAAATAAAACTGGACTGCCAAATTGAAAAAAAAATTGGAGGCGAAATCAGTTTATTTCATTTGATTACCATAACTCGTAAGAAACAATGACTGATTAAAAATGTCAAATTTTAAGCTTATACCTGAAATGCTCAGTGAAATCTAGATTGTTTTGCTGTCTAAATATATTTGTATATTTGCACTTAAGTCCAAGATTAGTACAGTCAAATACACCAGTTTAGCATGAGACAATAAAACGAAAAATAAATCCTTATCATGAAAACATTCATTTCTACGACATACAAGACCTCGCCATTTTTGCCAGGTAAAAAAAATGACAGGCTAAATGGTATTTGAACTGTGAAAAAGATTTGGTTTTGACAACTTTCAAATATTCACATTTTTGTTGGCTTTTCATTATCTGTTTTTACAATGAGAACTTTTTGCCAACGAGGATGGTGGCAGGTACTGTTAGACATCTGTAGTTTTTCGCTTTGCCTGAGTAAAATAATAAAGTCTCAGTGCCCTTTGATGCCAAGGAAAAATAACTAAAGTGCAAGTTAAAAAGGGCTATTTTCCTCTGGTTGAGGTACAAAAGAAGCACAAAATGTTTTCTCTCACACTGCTGGGACCTGATGAAATAAAGGTGTTTGCAGGTGCTGCAGGTTATATTAAAAACATTTTTGTTGTTGCTCTACAAAGCTTTACAGCAGTGCCCACACACCCAGCCTCTTGTTTGCATTAAGAAAACTTATAGAAGGTTTCTACAAAAAGACAGGGAAATGAAGTGGAGACATTCTTTGTCATGAGCTGTTAGTAGTATATATGTAATTAAGTAATTATGTTTTAATAAGTAGCAAGCTTGCACCTGATGCTGCAACAGTACCCAGAGGTGTGTGAGAAATCACCTTTAGTGTTTGAAAAAATGTTGGCTGTAACTGACACTCACCTGCTCTGCTGAGCTCTGACTGCCTGGTATCAATTCAAATAAAAGCAGAATACATTTCCCCTTAATTGAATTAATTGAAATATCATCCTAATTTCCTTACCAACAGACATTTTTAAGAAATACAAGAAAAAGCGTACTCCAGATAACAATGACATCCTGCAAACTCAAGATATGAGTTGCTTGAATAAAAGAAGACACAAATTATATTGGTGATATTTTGACTCTATTTCAGAGTCATTGCCAAACTAAAATAATTATTTACAAATGTGCTCAGGTCTTCATAGTAAGGAAATGGAAATTGACGTAATCAACTGTACAGGGAAAGGGGAATATAAGCGCTATATTTACAAACAGATAGATTATAATTTGTGTCTTGTGATTAATCACCATTCTCACACACCGCTGGGAGCTGCTGCAGCATCGGCCGCAAGCCTGACATTTATTGACACATTAAAACTCAATTAAGTACATATTACAAGTATTTTACATATCAGTTCTGATACAGCATGGTAATGACCCTATTTCTGTTAAATTCAGAATCCTCTTATTCCACACTGCACAGACAAGGGGCTGGGTGGGTGGGCTCTGCTTTCAAGCTTTGCCAAGCAACAACAAAAACGTGCTTATCGAACCGGCACCACCCGCCAACACCCTTATTTCCTCGGGTCCCAGCCGTGTGTGATAAAAGATTTTACGCTTCTTTAGTGCCTCAGTCAGCGGAAAATACCACTTATGATTTGTGTCTTGTTTTATTTAGATAACTCATATCTTGAGTTTATAAGATGTCACGAATATTATTCGGAATATGTTTTTTCGGGTAATATCCCAATTTACCGTCTGTGTAAATAACAAAACGAGTCTCTTTGGAGCCAAAACAACATACTTTACGTGAGTTCTTACTCATCCAAGTATTTTTATTTCATTTAGTTTGGAGTGGAGAAGGATGTGTTTGGTCCGAGATTTGGCAAAAACATAAGCAGTTCCTTTCAGAATTTTTTCAAATGCCTTCCTGAAGAACAGGTATTGTATACACTTTTCAGCTCTCTCTTAAGGGTAAGATCAACTCTTTGAAAAAAGACCAAAAGAGGGACAGTTCCTGAAAAGGTGTGGGTTAATTTTGAAAGAAGATCAGCATAAAAGTTGTCATAAATGTAACAATGTACGTTTTTGGGTGTACTTTTGGAGTTAAAGGACGTTGGCAACATAAATTAAGTTTGATTCGTCTTACTCTAAAATATCAGTAAAGGCCTTCGTGCAGTCTCCATTTATTCACATATTGAAATTTGGAATGAATTATTGGGGGGTGAGTTTATTATAATTTGCCACGTTCTTCATTGTTTCAGAGTAAGCTTATTAAAGTGCTTAACTTATGGCAGAAAAACAAGGTGTATTCGCCAGAAGTGATACAACCTTTGCTCAATATGGCTCACACAAGACCCATGACAGAACAGCAAGGTGAGCAGATAAGAATTGGGCATTATAGACTGTGCACATGTCATGAGTTGTGAAGCGTAGATTTGGGCGATATTTCAAAAATCATCTCGCCATTATTGTCAAGGAAAATATCGCGATAATCGATACTATCGCGATAAACGAAATTGACAAATATGACCATATTTTTCAAGTACAATTAATATCAAATCATGGCATAAGCTTGTATATAATCTTAGTAAAGTCAACAACAGATTAAAGAAATATGAAAGCTTTTCCTTGTCTAATATTTACTGTTCATAACTGTGAAATTGTCTACGCAGTGCGTACTGTTGAACTTTATTCTATGTTTTGTGGAAGTAAACTAGATTATTGACATGCAGCAGAACTACTACGAAAAGTATTTACAATAATCCACGCTTTGCCACATACACTTTCTGAGGGTACATTTGTCCCTGGAATGCAAAGATGCTTTCTACTTTTTTTAGAATTTTGCAAGCTATGCACAGATTTCTAAGCAATATCGATAGTCAGCGAACACGACTATGATTTCGATAAATCGTCACCAATCACTCAAGTTTCTAGCTTCCATACAATAATCATGATTGGAAATATCACGATAAATCAAAATACCGAAATATCGCCCAACCCTAGTGAAGGGTAATTTGATAAATTGATAAGGATTCCTGTACATGTTGAGATTCAAGTTGGGAACAATTAGAAAAATCATCAACCAATGCCCCCAGACCAAATAATACAACATGTGACATCACATTGTATAACGACTTTTGAAAAGGCTTCATTTAACTTAGTTAATGAATCTCATCTGAAGTCTTAATTATTTAGTTTAGTATTCATGAAATATCTAAGTATTCCCTGTGATTTTTAGCGAATATTTGAAGAAAATAAACAGTTAGAATGCATCCCACATTTCTGTCAAATCAACAATAGTCTTTGGGATGCCATCTTCATGGCTGTCAAAGTAAAAATGTCAAAACAAAGTTTTGAAACATGCGTAGGCATGTTTTTAAAACAATTTATTCTTCAACATGCTGCGAGAAGCGAAAAATATAGCGAATAAAAGAAAATGTTAAAATCCGTTGGCATATTCGCAATATACCCGTGACGTCACAATATACTCGTGACGTCACAAAAAATATTAAGACAATACTCGTGACGTCGCAATATACTCGTGACGTCACAATGTACTCGTGACGTCACAAATCGCGAAAAGGTTTTAACAATGACGCCAGCTAGTTTCCTATGCAGCTCTTCAGCTATCTGTGTGTGAACATTTAAAATTCATTCCATCTTTGTGGGCCTGCTGACGTCATATATCTCTGGAGTGGCGAACCTAATAAATTACATATCACATGTTTCATTAGGTTCACCAAAACTGGCCGACGATGTAAAGGCGGTCGCTGCCGACACGACCCAGCCCATTGTCGAGCAAATGGCACAACACCACGACTCACAGCAAGCCACTTCCGCGGAAACTCCGCAGGAACAAGCCTACATTGCGCTGCTCCAGCAACAACAGGAAGAACAGATGAGACACATTCGAGAGCTCGAAGCTCGGCTGCAACGCCAGCAGCGAATGAACCAACAGCTACAGGAAGGACAGCCCCCTCAGACTGAGGGGCAAGAACAGTCCGGCGAATCTACGTTCCAACTGCCTACCGAAGTCTTTGCGCAGATCCAAGCTCTGACCGGCATAGTAAATCAGCCCGGGAACAACCCCCCTGAAAATTATGCAACTGGGCAGTATCCAGGGGGTGGAGACAATTACGAGTATGATCAAGGACAAGAAGTGTACCCCCCTGAGAATTACGGTGAGCAGCAGTATCAACAGCAGTTGTATGGAGAAGGACAACGCGACAACAGCTACATAGCTTCGCAACAGGTAAACTTCAAATTAACAGGGTTCAAAATGGCGGCCATAGGATAGCATAACATAGAATAGGATAACACAGCATACTCTTTTGTATGCTATGTGTTTTTATGTATGCTTTGTATTCGGGTCCGTTTAATGGACCATTCCCATATTAGACAAAACTTTTGAATTCGGAAAATCAATTAGCTGGAAAAGCTGGAAAGAGCATCCTAAATTTCATACAATTGTGACGTTTGGTTGCAAAATATTGTAAAATGTGGAAAATATAGCCCTGTAAAGTTTGCGAATTTTGTATACTTTTGTATTACGCACGTAAAAACGTTGCCACTATTTGGAAATGTGGTAACGCTTTTTCCCGCGTAATACAAAAGTATAGAAAATTCGCAAACTTTACATTACTATATTTTTGACATTTTTCAGTATTTTACTACCAAACTTTACAATTTCACTAAATTTAGCAAGCTTTCCAATTGTGCTAAAATTGTTTTCAAATTTAAAAGTTTGTCTAATTGGAGAATAGTCCATTAAGTAGCTTGTGTTTGTTTTGGTGTTTCAGCATCATCAAGGTTTTGTGGATGATTTTGATTATGGCGACGATCAGGACGATCAACAACGCCTCGAGGAGAAGAAACGACAGCTGGAACAAGAAGCGAACAGATTAAATACAACAAGGTTTGTCTCAGATTTACTGCACTGTTCTTTAATACACGCACGAATTGTAACTAACCTGCAAACAAGTTGTGACAAATCTGTTCACAAGGTGTTGACAAGTCGTATTCGCAGTGCATGTTGTCAACAAGTTTCGGACAAGCTATTAACAACTTATTGCAAACTTGATTGGAGTATCAGACTTCTCACAAACAGGTTGTTCCAACAATACTGGTACAGTCGTAATATAACAACATTGTTATAGCCAATATTGCTATAATGTTGTCAACTTTGTGGTAGTCTTGTTGCAACAGGTCTGTATCAGGGTTGTTTTTCTGGTTTTAAAGCAAGTTTTATTCTCATTATCTCAGTTCTTATGAACACGGCGACACCGTAGATGCCCGCAAGCGCATGGAGGAACAGTTTCGCCAGCAACAACAGATGGTCAGCAGCGCTCCGCCACAGCCTGTCCCGGAAAGCAAACCAATTCCTGGTATGTCTAAAGTTGCTACAGACATTTACATCGACTCATATTACGTCGAACTGCTTGCTACACAACCAAAACGCGCATGTTGCAAGAATTCTGTTGACGTCTTAGAGAAATTAAATTGAGGGAAGGGCGTGGGGGAGGGTTGGCCTAACCCTTCCATGTTTGTTATTAACTCCACACCACAGTCTAATACTTTTTAACGTGTACGAGTGTCGGGAAAGGAACTTGGAAATCTTAAATTGAATTCAGTTTTTGAAAAGTTTTGAAAAGTTTTTCTCAGCCGGACTTGGTATATTACTGTTCTGTACTCCCACACAAAGCCTGCATTTTTTTTGTGTTGTGATGATTTGGAGAAACCGGCGGTCAGAGTCCTATTTGGATGTATGCGTGATTGTCTCTTATCTGAACACAAAGTAAAAGTGTTGGACTTTCCATTTGTGTTTTGCTTTGATGTGCATGCTTTGTGGCCTTCAACCAATCAATGGACAATTTGCATAATTCTTGGGTTTCACTGGAACATTTTGCAGTAATTCTGAATGGGGGTCAACCCAAAATGTATTGATTATTAGGCTGCCCTGGAGTAAACAAATCTCACGAAATTGCGCATATTTGCTGCCATACACAAGGTCAACACGTATAGTGAAATTTTCTTCCATTCCGATGACAGTGTATCGATTTGGAGTTGACCCCAGCGAAATTTATGACGTCACGTGAAACCCAAGAATAAACAAACCTTCAATCCTGGCAAAAAGAACAAAATATTTTACTACAGCTGGAAGCAGGGCTCTAAGATTAGTGGAAGTGCAAAGTTTGGTAGCAAAATGTTGTAAAATACGGAAAATATAGTATTGCGAGGTTTGCAAATTTTTTTATATAGTTGTATTACGCGGGGGGGGGGGAGTTACCATTTTCGCGGCAATTTCAGCTCAAAAATAGTAACTTTTCCCGCTCGTAATACAAATATATACAAAATTTGCCAACTTCATAGTGCTATTTTCTCCGTATTTTGCAACATTTCGCCACCAAAGTTCGCAGTTGTACTAATTTTGAGATCCTGTTTCCAGCTGTCGTAAAAGATTTTGTTCTCTTGCCTGGATTGATGGTTTGTTTATCATGCAAATTGTCCATTGTAAACAAGAATTACATACGAAGATTTATGTAGATTCATAGTTATTTTAACTTTCCATCCGTTGTGTAAACCTTTTGTCTTATATTAACAATTTTAACATCGATTTCAAGTAAAATTTTGGTGTGAAAAGACCAAACTGTTTTAACTCGCTAAACACAACATTTATTGCTTCTGTAGAGCTTGGTTAAGGACTGCATTACCCAGGATTAGTTTGCAGCAGTATTGATAAAATTTGATCATTTTACTGGTTGCTACAAACTTATTTGATGATTCTACTTCAAACACTAGCCTGAAAGTACCACAAGACTCCACAGTCAACAAACAATCTTTTTCTAATTTATCTATTGTTTTGTTTCCATAGAAACTCTTCAGCCATTGGGTGATTCGGCAATCCCAGCATTCCAACCGGCATTTCAGCCAGCGTTTCAACCACCACCCTCCAAATCATCCCGGAGCCGTTCGAGATCGCCACGGGAACGAAGGCATCGCGAAAGTGACCGAGAAAATCGCGACAGTGCAAGGTACCTGATCAAATTGTATTTTAACAAGTTTTTTTAGCATATAGTTTACTTTTGTATTATAATTTATATGAAGAAGCAACTAGTTGAATGCCTTATCCTTTCAAGACTGGACTGTAACATTTCTGTTTTGGATCCACTCCCTTCGTACTTGATTAAGAGACTATCGCAGGTGCAATTATGTGCAGCAGCTTTCGTGAATAATAGACGTGCTGGGGGAAATGATATTATAAACCTTGGCTGGCTACCCATCCCTGAACGTCGTGAATACCATTTACTTGAATTAGCCCATAAGGCATTGCATAATCCTCAATGGCCACCCTATCTTCCTTTGGAGGTTTAATTTTGTAATCATAGCGGTAGTATTACGTAAGCACTTCTATAGTCTATTACCTAAATGTTTTTGAAGCGGCTGATTCTATACTGTTTTTGCTTACATTGCGTTAACTTTCTCTAACAGTGACCGTGAGCGTGATAGGGAGAGGGGCCGTGAACGACAGGCCGACGGTTCTGATCGAAATAGACAACGTGATCGGGATCGAACACGCGAGGATCGGGATAGAGCTCGCGAGGAACGTGATCGAACACGCGCGGAACGTGACAGAACGCGCGAAGGACGGGACAAAGCGCGTGTGGACCGTGACGAGCGAGACCGGTCTCGCGTGGATAGAGATGAACGCGAACGGCCTCGTGAAGAGCGTGAAAGGTCGCGCGAAGAGCGTGAAAGACCACGGGAGAATCGGGACGAGCGTGAGAGGCCACGCGAGGAACGGGAACGATCCCGCGAGGAACGGGAAAGGCCACGCGAGGAACGGGAAAGAACACGAGATAGAGAACGTGGCAGGGAAGCGGACAAGGAGGCACAAACAAGAATCGAATTAGCAACGGAGGAAAAGAAAGAAGTCAAAAATGAGAAATGGGTTCCTCCTGTCAAAGACGGACATGTCAGTGGTAAGTACAGCGGATATAACTGCTCAATCTGCAATTGTAATTTGTCGAAAGACGTCGAAACATTTTTGTGTCGTGATGATTTTGAGAGACGGGCGGTCAGAGTCTCCTTGGGACGTATGGATGATTGTCTCTTATCTGAACACAAAGTAGAAGTGTAGGGAGCTTCAAAATCCTCCTTGCTTTACTTCATATCCATATGTTTATGTACCTCACTTTTGGGTGAGCGGGATTTCCCAGCTGACTTCTACTACTGTAACGGGCTGCACCTAGCTCTTTATCTGGAGGACTCGTAGTGCATGTATAAAACTCGCAACTGATTGCAAGTTGTGTTCGCAAAGTTTGGAACAACTTGTAACAAGTTTGGCGAGAATATCGGACTTGTTACAAAGTTGTTCTAACAACATTGATGCGGATCTGTTGTAACACGATTGTCACAAAGTTGACACGCAATAATGTTGTTGCATCACCATTCTCTTATTAGAACAACCTTGCAACAAGTCTGATAGTCCTATCAAGCTTGTCACAAGTTGTTAACAGCTTGTTTAAGCAACTTAATGGAACAAGCAGTGCGAACACCACTTGTTTGTACACGCAAGGTTGAGGATAATTGGCACACCTAACTTTATTTTTCTTGTAGTTTGTAGTCGCACTATCTGGCTTGGTAGGATGCACAGGAACACCACGAAAGAGAGCTTGGAAGAACTATTCCAAGAATTTGGCGAAGTTCAGATTATTGATGTGAGTATTCTGTACAACACACAAGTGGGCGCCTTAAAAAACAATTCCGACAAAAATTTAGCCTGAAAGCCATGTTAATAAACCACAGAAGTGGAGTTGTGGTTAATTTTGGAGAAAACGTTTTGCACTTTGGTTTCTCGTGCTGACGTAGTTCCGACAAAAAAAATATGCGATCTTTAGCCCTACCACCTTGTAGAACGTATTATCTATGTTGCTCGACATTATACTTACGACAAAGATACGATCCGTCGTCGTAACGTAGTATTAATTGTGTTTTAGCCAATTCCACCAATAGCAATTCTTAAATTGCCTAATTGTTCAGGTCTCGACTAGCTTTCTTAAAACGTTGCTATTGGTTACTTGTGACGTTGAAGGACCTTATTGCTGCATAAACAAGAACAAAAACATAGATAATGATTTTATTGTAGTTCTAATAATTTTCTAAAACCATCACTTCTATTGACTATGGTCAGTAGCGAAGCCATCCCGACATTTGGTCATGCAAATGCAAATTTTTCTGTGGTTTTGACCGTATAAAGAATGAATTTCTAAAGAAATGAATAATGATAATGATTTAAATTTGCATAGCATGACCAAATTGTCGGGCTGGCTTCGCTACTGACTATGGATTAAACAAGAAAACTCTTTCGACTGGAAATCCCTCCAGTATCGTGTAGAAAAATAACAAAGCTTGATACATTTATAAGGATTAATTAAGTTTGGATTTGTAACAATGATGTTTTCAGATGATTCCGCCCAGGGGATGTGCTTATGTACAAATGGCTGAACGAGAAGCTGCTTACCACTCGTTATCGAGCAGACAAATTCTCAAGCAAAATTTCAAGGTAAGATGCACGGGTTTAGATCGCTCAAAAATATAATCGAACCTTCTGCATGATGAATTGTGTTGTGATGAGTATTTGAGACGGGCGGACAGATATCCTTTGGTGATAAAGTGACGATTGTCTCCTTCTCTGAACACAAATTTTTTACGTGGGAATATTTTACTAAGATAGATGATTTAGAGTTTTCTAAAGTTATTAAATCTACGAACGTCCAGGTCCGGTTTTATAAAAAGTGATTAAAATTGACTATGATTAGTAGCAACGTCAACCAATCAGAACCACATATTTTGTACTTAATCGTTATTTAAGTTGTCCTGATATCGGCTTGTTGATAACTTTTATTTGGTTGTGTACTCAACTTTCAACAGTTCATAACTCTGTTTTGTAGCTGGCCTGGGCTCCAGCCAAGGGTGCTAAAGAATACAAGGATCATTTTGATAAGGAACTCGGTGTTACCTACATTCCTGTTGCTAAACTAGAAGAGTCAGAAGATACCATATCATCGTTGGCTGAGGGTGGATGGATTGATCCAAGAACGATACCTGAGTCGTTACGAAAAAGTGAGTATATATTTCTAAAGTGGGTGGGAAGCCATCTAAATAACCCAGTTGCTTTCACACAATGACGCTATAGCTCTAGTGCTCTATTAAAGAATCACCACGTTTATCATTGTGTTTAAAATGGGACAGGGTGGTTTGCTGTGTTGTCACAATGAACTGCCAATGCGTTGAGCAATTCAGTGGGAAAAAAACACGCTAGAATCAATTTGCATTTAGTTTAGCTTTTAGTCTCAAATGAGCTTAGCTCACTCCCGACGTACTAACCCTTCTTTGTTATCGACTATATCATCTGTTTCTCAATAATTACTTTATTCATCGTTGTTTTTCAGAAGAAGATGCTGCCGCCACGAGTATTGCAAACGCTGCAGCTGGCCAACCTCCGGGTGCAATGGGAATGCCGTTAGGGCAAACCCCTTTCCCCGGTATGCCTCCAGGTCAGGGCGTTCCGCCGGGAATGCCCCGCCTACCATTCGGCATGCCTGGTTTGCCTATACCGGGCATGATTCCACCTGGTATGAACCCACAAGGGTTACCCGGCATGCAGTTGCCGCCCGGTATGGGTAACATGCCTTTCCAAAGAATGCCGATGAACAATCGAATGCCATTTATGCCAGGGGTAAACCCATTCATGATGGCCGGTTTGATGCAAGGAATGCAGCAGGGTGCGCCTATGCCCGGGATGCCGCCATTTTTTAGGGGACTACCGCCTATGGCCGGACAACCTCCCGCAAATGCTCCAGCTGACGCTGGTCAGCCACAACAAGATGGTAATCAAGGGAACGTGGCTGTTCCGCCAAACGAGGAAAATCAAGAAGGGAAGACCGAATCGTCTGTGCTTGCGGGTGAGAATGTTCTGCCCGGGCAAGGTCCGCCTGTAGACCAAGAACAAAATGGCCAGGAGCTGAAAGGCCCTGAACAGTTTGGCGGACCGAATATGGGTCCTGGTCAGCCGAATATGGGTCCTGGTCAGCCGAATATGGGTCCTGGTCAGCCGAATATGGGTCCTGGTCAGCCGAATATGGGTCCTGGTCAGCCGAATATGGGTCCTGGCGGAGGACCTCCATTCCAAGGTGGTCCTTCATTTCCCGGTAGGCCACCATTTCAACCGCAATTTGGACCGCAAGGTCAACAACCTCCATTCCACGGTGATCCTCGATTTCAAGGGCCACGTCCGTTTCATGAGCAAGGTGGACCTCAGGGACCTTGGGGACATCAAGGTGGTCCGGATAACCAATGGAGACACGAGAACCGGCCGTGGGGTCGCGACGAGGGACCACCAAATGACAATTGGGGGAACGAAGAGGAATACTGGGGTCATGAGGATGATCATTGGGGCCACGAGGACAGACATTGGGGCCGTGGCAATGATCGTAGAGGCCGACGGGATCGTCGCAGTCAGGACGACTGGGGTCACGAAGAACAATTCGATCGCCGCAAGCGTGGGCGATTTGATAACGATTGGGACAGACATCAAGGGCCGCACCGCGATAGACATCAAGGACCACACCGCGACAGGCATCACGGACCACCGTTTGATCATCATGAAGGACCGCCATTTGGTCGAGACCATCCACCAAGATTTGGTCCGCCTGGACGAGGACCACCTTTCCCGATGGATGGGCCACGGCCCTTCGACGACAGGCCACCGTGGATGCGCGAGGAGCAGAGAAGAGGTAGGTGGGGTGACGAGGAAGGACAATTCGGGGGCAATCCCATGGAACAGCAGCAAGGGTTTGACGCGGAGCAACAAGAATTCGTCGAACAGCCAGATCCAAATGCACCATGGCATGGTCATCAGGGTGATGGTCATGATCGGCCACGTGATATGCCATCGCTTATGAATAATCAGTTTAAACCTGATCCCGAGGTACCGGGTGGGGATTCCGGTGTGCCAAACGAAGAGATTCAGAAAGGTTGGGCAGAAATAAACGAGCTCAAAGCTAAACTAGCGATGAATAAAAGTCAAGGAGCGACTTCCGCTGGAGTTACTGCAAGTGAGCAGGTAGAAGGAGCGCCAGTTGAGCAGGGGGTTACGGAAGAGCAGCCTATCGTGGTTAAACAAGAGGTGGATATTGCAGCGGTGCCGTCGGAAGGAGAAAGGATGCAGCAGGCAGCTGTTCCCAATGAACAGGTTGTACAAGAGATTGCACCAGTTAGTGAAATGGAAGTGCCCAGTGAACAGGCAGCAGTTCCAGGCGAGACGAACGTTGATCCTTCCGTCACTGTTCAGAATATAAAGAAAGAAGACGAAGGTATGACTGGGGATACAAACTTCAACAAAACGCCGCGAGACATATCCGCGGTTGTTCCTGAGCAACCTGCGACAGACCTAGGCGAATCAGCGGCAACAGATACAGTTGTGGAAAAGCCGCTTGGCGAAGGTTCTGGACCCGCGTCTGAAACTTGTACAAGCCAAGAAGGAACGAACCTTAGTGAAGCAAGCATTCAAGCAGAGGAGTCCAAAGCAGAAGGGTTTGTGATTGCCCTTAGCGATGATGTCGAAAATAAGTTGCTGCCAGCAGTCCAAAGTGACGCACAGATGCCGTTAGATGAAAACAAGGAGTCGGAAGAGGCCAGATTGGGATCCATTGAGGTGAATATAGGAACGGCTAAGGTCAGTATAGGATCGGATACCGTGACTATGGGATCAGAGTCGGACAAAGCAAGTTGCGACGAGGTAAAAATGAGATCCGATGAGGTTACTGGTGGATCGAAAGAGACCGACGTGGCTTCCACTGAAGTTAGAATGGAATCCGAACATTTCACCATGGGATCAGAGGAAGTAAATGTGGAATCAGGTGTTAATTTAATATCGGACGAGGTCAAAGTGGGATCACTTGAGGCAAACGAATGTCCAGTGCAGACAACAATCGCTGCTATTGTCGAACCAGATCCGACGGGAGCTACAACTCAGTTGAATACAACCGCTGAGAGCTTGGGATTAGCGCCTGAAGAGGTAAAATGTTTTCCCGTAGAAAACCAAACTCCTGCAGTTAATATAGAAGAAACATCGCGTTCAAACGAAAGCGCCACTAATGAATGCGAAGCGATTGGAAAGACTACTGAAAAGACGGAAATTGGCCAAGTTCCTGAGCAGATTGGAGGTGGCTCCATGAGGGAAACAGTTTCCGAGGGAAGTGAAAGGATTGATTCGGAACAGCTGAATGAAAAAACTGAGAGCGAAGCAACTGTAAAACACGAACTCGATGTTAGTTCAGAAGCGAACAAACAAGTCGGCGAAGTATTACTTAACGCTGAACATGATAATGCATCTGCTGATGCAATCGACCGACAAGAGGTAACCGACGATGCTTAAAAACTTAGCTACAATTTTGATATCTACTTTAACCGATCTTTAATCGTATCAGTCTTCTGAACGCTAAGTACTTTTGTGTGTTCGGATCAAGCCCAAATACTCTTGCTTTGTACATAGATATACAGCAGGTGCTGATTTTTTAAAACTCTAGGATTGCAATGATATAGGTTAGGAACAATATTCCAACCGTTTTTTTAACCCAAAGTCGTGCGAAAAGCTGTGCTAAGCGCGTGCTAAGCGCGTGCTGGTAAGGTATGAGGAGATTATGACATTGTAGTAATGACAATAATATGCATGCGACAGTAGGAAATTATTATTTATTGCCCGCGGTGAGCAATGTACTAAAAAGAGTTGGCTATAGAAAAAAATAAGTACAGATTTGGAAATGGCACGAAAACGAAGTTCTCCCCGTGTATCGGTTAAAAGTCTTTTTTACTATTAACTAAACCAATGGTACCTTGTTATGACCAACAAATGCTTAAAAGAAATGATTGTAATAAGCCACTGCGAGCTTTGCAATTGGATAATTTTTATCGGATGCAGAATAAGTCAAGCATAACCTATTTTTCACACAGCCGTCGACAGACTAATATGGGTCTAATTGTATGTGCTTGGTGTGCATGATATACATGATATTTCTGCCTGCGTTTAAAAAACTTTGAAGTTGTTTACCATAAATCCAAGGACAAATTGTAGTTTATCCGAAAATGTCCACTCTTTTCACTAGCACCTTGAGGCATAAATGTCGGTCCATCAAAACCTACAATTTTGCGATAAATATTTTTTTAAATAAACATTAAGTTTTCGTGCAGCGAAAATGTGCGTTGAAACGTACCAAGATGCAAAGGTAGTGTTTTAAAAATTCGGTGACATTTTTTTGGGCCGTCCAATCGAAAACTTTGATCAACCCAATTATTTCGGATTCCAAAAGGCAGCGGAGTGCAAAAACGCAATGACAACTGTATGTTGTTTCCTGTGATGATAACAGGTATTTGACATAGGTAAATTCTAACATTTGAAGGATTTCTAAGCAATCTTCAGGAAACTCGCTAATTCTGCGCATCGGTTCTGCTAATAACAAGAAGGGTAGATATAAACATTTCCTAAAGTCTTTTTTGAATTGAAACTCCGGTTTTATATTTATTCAGAAGGATGATAAACCAGAACAGTGTTAGATATTTAGTTAGTCTCTTCAAAATGTAAACAAAGCGTTTGTTTACATCGACGACTTTACATCATCTGTGTTCACCGTTTCGGTAATCTCGAAATTTATTACAATTGTTTAGCGATATGGTAATATATTTTTATTCATTCTAGCTTATTGATAAGAACCTTCAAAGTCAGTGTAATATACGTTATTTTTTGGTAACATGTATAGTTTCTGAAATTCTGAAGGACAAAGACACTAGCCATCCGCCATCTTGGATATTCAACCCATGGTGTCGCATGGGTATATTCTTTTCTCCTTGGAGCAGTTAGCAAACGTGTTTAATGTTAAAATTCAACTAAATTTCTATGTCTTATTAGGAAGTATTCTAGAAAATTTCACTAAGATTTAAGACAATGACAGTAAATTTTATGAAGTCTATCTTTGTCGTTCGTAAAATTGTCATTTCGTTATCGAGAAAACTTGTGTACCAAAAATTTAACAATAGATATTAAAATTACGTTAGAGGTTCTTATCGAAAGACAAAAAATATGTTCCCATATCCCTTTAAAACTTAGAATTTCCCATGCCAAATTCCTACTGTACTTTCATCACAGAAACACAGGGAGTGTAAACGAGCAATTTACTCCACTAGGTCATTAAATCATGCTGTTCTGTGCTTGAAAAACTAGAACATAAACCAGACATAGCAGATATTTGCATAAATTTCCCGTCTTCGACCATGTTTTCGTTGCACAAGATCCGTAAATTATTCAAACTGACTGTCACACACGTACGTTTACTAAAATATTAATAAGTTAATAAACATCTCTACGCCATAACGTGAAGACTGTTCCGTAGTATGCGATTTTAAACCAAAATGAGCTACACATACTGCAAATGTCTCTAAAATTTAATTTTTTTCATAGTCAAATATCGTATAGTCACCATATCACGGTCAATGATATAGGATAGCATTGATTTGAACTTTAACCAAATGCGAGTGTTCACCATCACGCCTAAGTTTATCCACACAGCTCAAATTAGTGTATCGTGTAGGATTCGGCAAATATAACCACCAATATTACAAACGGAAAGATCTAATTCGGTGTTGACAACATAACTATGTGTTGTGAAGAATTTGGTTGCTTCTGAAGAAGTTCATCGAATGATTTGCCTCGATTTTGCGTGAAGATATATGGATGAAGCGATAATTTGGCCGCTTATTATGTATAGGTACGAAGTGGAAAATTCCTTGTAATAAAAGCCCTGTTTTAACCACCAAATGGGCAATGATAATAATACCTGTTTTCAGAACACATACAGGACTTTAGAACGTCTTTTCTTAGAAGTTTATCCTGCGCGAATCTCCCCATAGAAAGCTCTAAAAAAATCCTCGGATAAAATTGAATCCAGATAGTGCAAAAAGTGCTTTTCATACAACTTATGCTTTAAAGTCAGTAAATTATCGTTGCAGCTCGTATAAAGTTAACTCAGAAACTACAATGCGTAGTCACGGTATACAAGAAGTAATAAGTATAAGAATACAACATGATTTCATCGCCTCCAAATCCTGGAAACTTTAAGTCCCTCGCGAAAAGTCTCCAAAAAAAAGCAGATTGAAAAGCTGAAGTTGTGCATCGAGGTTGAAAACAAAAAAATCTCAGCTTGAATCTCAAGTTATTTTTGTCATGTTTCGAAGAAAAAGTTCTCATTTTTAAAAATTCTGACAATATATAGTTATGTAAAAATTTTACGTTATTCTGGTAGCAAAATGTCGGCAACAGTTTGTGGTAATAGGGTTAGCTTACGTTTTTACTAAGTTTGTGTCATTTGAAACGTTTCGAGAAGTGAAGAACATTGAAAACGACTTACCTGCAATGTTTTTAAACACAATCTTAATCTATTTTATGGCGCAAGCTTTGAACTCAGGTCTGACGTACATTTTTTAATAGTCGGTAAACATTCGTTATCTGTGAGACAACACCGCTGTACAAAAGTCTACGTTTTAGCTATAACACGACAAAAAAGGAACAATTAGGTGTTTGGATGTTGATGAAAACAGGATTGAAGAATGTTTTGTTGCTCACATTGTTCACAGTTGTTACACATTCATCCTCAACAATATTGTTCAATATTCCCTAACAACTATGAACAGTGTTGCTCATTGCTGTGATCATTATGTTAAAGATGCAAAAAAATTAGCCAAAAACAGATTGTCTTTTTAAAGAAGCTCTTTGAGTTGTACGTACCATAAAAAGTTTTTCTACTTCGCAACATTGCTCTAGCTAACTGGAAAACTTGTCAAAATCATGACGCACAAGTTTATTTCAGAAATTTTCCCTAGCCTAATCGCTTTGGTATCAAAGCAACCATTTTTGCGGGCAAGCAGCTTTCAATGTTGGCAAGATAGATATTTTGGAATACTAAACCTTGAAGCTATAAGCTGAATTATGTGTACGTTGTATGGAGTGCAATTACTTTAGGCCATGTTACACCGATACTACAAGTTACGAAAAAAGAACTAGTGGAGTTTGATAAACAAAAACAGGCTATTTCCACTAAGACTGTTAACATCTGTCAGTTTGTGGCTACTGTGGCTAAAATTTTAGTATCATCTAAGGTGTATCGTGTGATAAATCAATTTTCTAGCATAGAGGCTTGTAGACGAACGATCCTCGACGCATATAGAGCAAGGGACCTTCCTTGAAAAGGTAAAATGAAACGAAGGAACGTGAAAGACATTGAGAGGGGCGTAAGGAAGGAAAGCAAAAATAAACAAGTTAAAAGTTGAATGTGAAAAACTAATTTTGGGAAAGGTTTACATACAGCAGAAACCGCACGATATAACATGGAAAAATTCTGGAATCTTAGGCTATACCAGAACGATACAAAAACACTTCGACATCTCGAAACCATTCGTCGGAAAGTCATGGTAGTTGAACTTCCCGACGAAGGGCCTTGAAAGATTTCGCTTTGGTGTGCTTTCGACTGATCTGCGGACACTGACAACGTAAGTTCGAGATATTATATGTAGCATTGAGTCTTATCACACACCAGTCTTATCTGACACAAGCTGCCAACGTTAAAAGCCGAAGACTGTAACTATTAGTCTGTTAACAAGATGTTGACAAAGTTTCGTTTCACGCTGTCAGAACGACAAGTTTTGAAGAAGCTGTTGAGAACTTCTTGTTAACAAGGTTGATGCATTACCGCATAAAAATCTCGCAGCTTGATGCAAGTCTGTCAACAAGTTGTGTTTGCAGTGCTTGTCCCAAGTTGCCAACATGCTGCAACGGTTGTCAACAACTGGTAACAAACTTGACAGGAATGTCAGATTAATCACAATCCATCAAGCTTGTCACGAATTGTTAACAGCTTGTTCCACCAACTTGGGACATACTGTGCAAACAATCTCTCAACAGCTTGTAAACGGACTTGCTACAACTTGTGCGTTTTTGCTTCTGGGCAATGCTTCCCACATCAGCAAGGCTGTGTCGGACCTGTGCGCCGTTTTGTTGGAAGAAATTAATTGACGAACATCCGCGCTTACCTCTCGCTTAGCACTGCTTTCCACGAGATTTGACACTAAAACTAAACAAGTAGATGTTTGCAAACTATTGTATTAAATTGATAGTTTTGAACGCTTTGAATGATGTGCAAAAAAAACAAGGAAAAACTTGTGTTTTTGCGATATTCAATTGAAAGCATTCAGAGCTGTCCGATTGGTAGAATATAGCTTTCAGCTAATTTCAATTCAAAAGGTTTACTTTTTAAGGCATCCAGCATAGTTGAGCTGCAATTTTCTTGTGTGAAATTCTGCTTAACACACGCTTATATAGAAACGGGTTTATGCTAAATAGGTAACTGAGCCTTCTGCTTGCCCGTAATTTAAGCCAGTAGTCATTCTAGTCGTGTGCATTTAATAGACAATAATTCGATTTTTACAAATTGTCATTCGTGTGTTCTCCGACTGCTGCAATGTCTTGAGAGCATTAATGCTTGTATAACCGTTAATTAATTATGCGTTTTCAACGCTTGTATGAACATATTGTTGTATAACTGTTTAGCAATATAATCATGTATGTGTAGAACTAGTTTTTTCATCAATTAAATCTGTTCTAGTAACCGTCTTGTTTGTTCTCAGGTGATATGACGCGATTTTTTACATTGCTTCGTGTGAAAGAATCGCCAAAATGAAAAAGAAGCCGCCCTAAAGTATAAACTTTATGGTTTTTTGAAGCACAGAATAGCGAATGAACAGTAGGGCTGCTCGGCAGTGCAACATCTCCCCCAATTTTATGCAATTGAATTGACTGGCCAGAATAATGGCGGAACAGCCAGTTCAGCGTTTTTATTGGCCAGAAAAGACAACTAACTGGCCAGAACCTGCATAATCAACATGCGTAATGCGACATGCGTGGGGACAAAAATATCATGATACCGGACCAGCCTCGTACCCAGGCGTCTCTTAAAGCGCATTCGGGACTCGAGCATTGAACTCTTAGGACTCGAGTAGCCCTTCTGTTTGTTTTCTATAACGGCTCTCTTTTAGTCTTTTATGGGTCATTCAAGAATCACGTGTCCGAAATGGATAATTTATATTTTTTTTCTTTCGAGCGTTCGCGATTCAGCGACTACCTGCCGCACAAAGTCGGATTAGTTCGTCGGCAGCCGGAAATTGCCGAAACTTAAACAGATTTTCTGTGCAATGGCGGGAGGCAAGCAAAATTTATGGCGCGATATTCGAAGATCTTCGAAGCAATCCTGTCTTTTCAAGGTAATATGATGAATTTTCTATCAGTAGTTCTAGGAGAGTATCTAGATATCTAATATAAACAAATTTTGTTGACAATCAGGTTGAATTCAGCGAAATATATGAACATACAAAGTTTGTATTTTGCATGTGTGATTCAAACCTTGGTCTTGCTTTAAATTTTGCCGATTGCCACAGTAGTTTCCGCATTCTGGCTGCAATCTACTGTTAGTATTTTTATGTATGTTGGTAGGAAAACTAATGAGGGCTCGGAGTAAATGTAGAAGCGTAAGAATTCCATCACAGTTTGCTTGTGTGCTTCAGTGATCTGGGGCACTTCCCTGTGTGGTCTGGAGCATAGGCTACATTATTTTTCAGTCCCATCTATTCAGACTACGTTTACAGGGTACAGGACAAATCAAATCAGCTTGCGTAGAGCCATGCAAATTCTGGTCCTTTTTTTGATTGTTTATATGTTACGGGACCAAAATTGGACCTGCCAAACGTTTTGGGTTTAATGGGTTTAATTTGCTGCATATTCCGGTTACCTACCACCTGGAAAGTTTACATTGTGGGTTAGCCACTTAGGTGTATGGGTACACATTAATTGGCAAATACTGTTGTGGTGACCCTGCCCATGTGTGCAAACCTAAATAATATATGCTACCTCTATGGAATAAAATTCATGCAACTGTGACTATTAATTTGTAATTGTCTGGTCAAATTTAGTTTCTTTATCTTGTATTTTAACATATTTTAGATCTCAACAACGCATTGAAAGTTGCATGAATGCTTATCAGGCAGATCAATGATGAAAAGTGAACACTGTTGATGAAAAGTGCATAGAAGGTCTTAATATTTTCGTGTTTTATTTCAAATTGAAATGCTTCGAATAATGTGTGATTTTTCACAATAAGTGGCCATGTTTATGTTTTGAAAAATAGTTTTATCCAGCATGAATAATATGACAAAAAAGAAAATTTGTACAAATGGCAGTTTTTATCTGATTTAATGATTATTTGTGTGGCCACTTGTCTTGGAAGGTCTCATGTGTTCAATGCATTTTAATCATAAAAAGTCAAATAATGATGAATTGCATTATAAAATCTTAATTTGTGATTTGAATCAGACTGTATGACCATATTTTTGTTTGAACTAATTTGATTAAAGTGAAAAAAAACATGTAAAATTATTTAAAACTTTTAAACCATCAAATCTTTTTACCACATTTTAATATGGAAGGAGTCAAATTTTCATTGGTGTCATTACCACTTGAATCAATCATAGTTAAAGACTGCTTTAAGAAGAAAGGTTCCTGCTTGTCATCACAATTATTATATTTCTAAATGTACGATGGTAAGACAATGATTGCTTAAGTGCTGCTTAATGATTAGAATTTCACACAAAAAAAACCCGGCAAAAAGAATCCAATCAAATTGAAAGACTGTTGGGGCAACAGAGTAACAAGTAACCTTTTTTCTAAACAGCAGTATTTTTTTCTGAAAATTAGAACCAAAAAACGTTTGTAGTAGGCCTGACAGCAGGATATCTCAATTTTGACAAAGTATTTTTACCAATTTCAAAAAAATTTTTAAAATTTGTTTTCAAGCTTAAAACAACTGATTCTTCTTCTAAAAATGTCAAAATATTACTCAGGATTCTCTTGAACTCAAACTTGAAGAGGTACAAGCTCGAAAACGGATATTAAAACTGTCTGAAACGTTGCAAAATAAAAGGTTTAATGAAAACCTTTGAGTTAGAATCCTGAGTAATATTTCACATTAAAAAATCAATAAAACAAATGAGTTTGTCATTATTTGACTTGGTAATATTATGCTATACTGATTAAACATGCAGGAGATTGAGGTGGTTTTATCTGGTTTACTATCTGAAACTTCTTTTGTTTAAGTTGGCCTTCAGTGTTCATCTTAAAAATATTTGAAAGTTTATTTGAAAATCACAACAGCTTTAGATGTTATATTGGAGCGTAATTTGAATATTGTGTTTTTCCAGAAAAGATTCATACCGACACTGAGGAAATTAAAAATGCTCCCTCTATGGACATCCCACAGAGGTTGAGCCATTCCTGTCCCTGGGCATCTGGGTTTTAAATTAACCTCTTTATTTTTTGATAAATTTCTCTATGTCCAACTACAATCATAAGTTTTTACAAATTGTAGCTTCGTGAACCAACTTGGTTGACATGTCACACCCGCGCCTCTTCTTCAAACCAGGGCTCGAAATAGCAGGCTGCCAATGGCCAAAAGCAGGCCATATTTGAGAGATAGCAGGTGAAAATAAACCTGGACTGCCAAATTGAAAAAAAAATGTCAAGCAAAATTTAGTTGAAAAGTTTGATGTCATTTTATTTCATTTGATTACCATAATTTGTAAGAGTCGATGACTAATTAAAAACGTTGAATTTTTTGCTTTTACTTGAAATACTCTGTAGAAATCTAGATTGTTTCGTTGTCTAAATATGTTAGTACAGTATATTTGCACTTACATCCAAGATTAGTACTGTCAAATATACCAGTTTAGTGTAGGGCAATGAAACTAAAAATAAGTGCCTATCATGAGAACATTCACTTCTACAACATACGAGACCTCGCCATTTTTGGCAGGTAAAAAAATGAAATAACAGGCTAAATGGTACTTGACCTGCGAAAAAAATTTGGTTTGGCAAGTCATATTTTTTTTCTATATCGAGCACTACTTCGAACATTTTAACACATTTTCTCTATATATGGATCTTTTCTGGATCGACCCATCTGACACAATATCATAATCCATGAAGTACAAACCCTAAAGGTTAAAAAATGTATATTCTGTTGTGTTTAACTAGTGGTTTATCTCCAAAGCAGACTTAGTGATTTTTTAATCAAACTTTCATCCCATAAGATGAACTACTTCAGGTTAAAATAAGCTAGCATATTTTCTTTACTACAAGTGAAACTCTTTTGGAATTGAAATGAACTAAAGCAGTAGAACTATACTTGATTTCAAGGGAAGTCAAGTGTGAAATTGTTAAACAGAAAGAAAATTACTTGTCAAACTTAAAAAGAAAACCACAACTAGATTGTTTAGGTTATGTTGTGCATTATAGCAAAGATGTGAAAAGTATTTATAAAAAAATAAGAATTTAAGTAGAAATTTTAAAATCAACAGTGATGTCAGTTTACACAGATAAGCAAGTTGCTTGGAATTCAAATGATAAGAAAACACCATTTCTATTTTGAAAGTTTTGCAATCATACTTGAGATACAGTTAGATCTGAATCAAAGTTCTCTGTATTACTAAGACTTAAAACAGTTATAAGTCAAGTTTGGTATTTGGATGGTATTGAACAATTTAAGATTTAACAGATTTCTTAACATGAAAAATCACCCCTTTGCCCCCTTTTAACTTCAAGTTTTTCCTATTAAAGAATGGTGGATAAAATTGTTTGGCATTCGATGAATGTGAAGTAACTAGTTTGAATATAATAAAGAATTTCATTTGTTAGAATTTTGATTTAATTTTAAGATTAAAAGATATTTTCTTTTGATTTTTTTATGTTTTCTGCTGGTGGTTATTTTGTGTTGTAGCAATTGTAATAATTCATGATTCTGTATGTTCTTTGCTTCAGTTCAAGTTTTCAAATTGTTTCACTTTGTAATGGTAGTATAGTAATAATAATATAAGAAAACAGGTTTCCATGGCTTTCGAACATGGTCTTTTCAACAAAGTAAGTAAAGGTAAATTTATACTTCAAAGGGATGTGTTTTTAACCTGACAATGATACCTTTTTCAATCAAATTCAATAATTTCTCAAGCAATTTCTCTTACAATATACTCTACACAATATACTATTTAACTAAACTATTTAACTCTTCTTTTATATATGTATTTTTTGCACTTTTAATTTCTTCAAAAAACGAGGTCAGTAATATTTAGTCAACTCAACACCGTCAGGTTAAAAACACATACAGGAAAACATATGGCTTATTTTCATACCCGTTGAAAAGGATATGAAAATGCTTACTAACTTTCTGAAGAGAACAAAACTGTCTCATCGACTTAATCAGCTGCATCTATTTGAGCCATGTGTTTTCTTTCTAATTGTGAAACAAGTCGGTATTCTAGTATTTTGAGCCATTTAGAAATCAGACTTCACATTCTGTTTCACATTTATTAAAATCTTGAAGTAAACATTTATCTTGAAAAGACCAAGTTTTTTTAACGTTGCTTTTTCACACTTGTGTTCATTCAACAACATGTGTTTGTTCACTGGTGTTCGGTGCAATGTTGATTATTTTTCCACTATAATCTGTTTTCTTCTATTGTTGTTTGAAATAATTGCGTGTTTGTGGTAGTTAATATATTTTTATTGTTATTTAAATTGTAATCTCTACAAATTCTTTTCAGTAAATTGTTTACAAAATTTACATGTGATCCCTTTTAATTAAAAATTCAATTCCCATGGGAATTGAGAATTTGAATAAAAAAAATCCCCGTACCCCAGCCAGCTCCCCAAGTGCTACTTCCACCTAAGTAGAAGTACTTCTACTTGCGGTGAAAGTCGCACTCGGAGAGCTGGCCGGGGCAGCGAGGCGAAGAGAAGACCAACCTAGCAATGTCAATGCAAATTGCTAAGTTGATCTTCTCTAGAGAGCAGCCGCGCATACCTAACAAGTTCAAACAAAGAAATAACGTTAGTGACTTAAGTACTTAGCATGCAAATTTGAATCCCAAGGTCAAAATGACAAGTGCCCCCCGCTGATCCTACCAACTGCCTACCTGCCTCAGTTCTAAGCTGTCTTCCTCGGTCCTAAGCTCCTGCATTCCATTCGTTACCCTCACATTCCTCGCCATCGCACAGTCACTCACAGCTAATAAACCCTCATGCACCACTACCACCCGGGCTGCCAACCAAATCCGAAAATTAAAAGAACTAAAATTTCGATAAAGTATGCATAGTAAATGTAATCTATTCGGATATTTTAGGTCAAAAGTAAAAAGAAAAAGTCGAATGTAAAAATACCGAAGGTCGTATACAAAAAAAGGTGAGCTGTGTACTTGATTTTATTTACTGACTTGCTTGACGTTTTCAAAATATATAAAGTTCAACCCGCATTTTCGAGTTTAATAACACTAGACCAACTTACTTAATTTTGAGACCTTACTCCTAACTGTTTTACAAGAAACGTGACAGTAGATTTTGGGTTTTAAGCATACTTTAAAAATTTTAATTCCTTTAATAGGTATAACCCCATGCAACTTACACACGGCTCACACCCTCACAGTCCATACATTTAGCTAATAAATTACGTTATAAACAAAAAAGCAAAATAAAAAATAAATTACGTTATCTCTAGCTACCTAAACCCACTTAGACTGAGTTTTGATTGAGTTTTCAAACGTAAAACCTTAACTGAAAGGGTATGGGCTTTTCTTTGTGTTAACTGGTCCGAAGTGAATTTAAACCTGATACTTACCAAAGGCTGGGTCAAATAAGCATGAGAAGTACGCTAAGAGTATAAATCATCTTAAGATGCTAAAAGTTTATATTATAACGTAAAAGTTTAAATCCTAAACCATAGTCACCATGCAATTTAAGGTCCCTACAGCTGGTATAGTTACTCTTTTAAGTTCAAAAGAATAGAAATATTTGAAAACTTAACTGCAATTCCCATACTTATTTAACCGAAACGCCTTCATTTGCATGGTATGTCGCAGCTGCTGTTTAACTACATCCGTAGTTGACTTCAGTCCACAGATACAATGGCGTAATTGCTCCATTGTTCCTGCTTACCAAGACAAAACCAAGATACTTATCATATTTATAATCAAAGAGGATTTATAATGTAAAGTCAAATTTTTACTATGATTAGCTGTCTACATTACCATAAAAATAAAGCAAGCTGTATTTCCATGGGAATTAAAAATGAGCAAAAAAATGTGAATCCTATTGATCTTCATGCATGTGATTCAAATTAGCAGATAGCATTACAGGAAGTATATTCCCCTTCTTAAGACTTAGGAACATAAGTCTTATTTACCCATTGTTTGAAACGCCTGCCAATTAATGATTGTAATTGAAAAGAATTAATTATTTAGATATAACCCATTTTTTGGATATGGTCTGGAGACTCGGCCAACGTCATTGTTCTTTGTTTTTGTTAGTGTTTATGCAGACTTGTGCAAGGTGAAGACGATGATTTTTGTTATAATGAAGCGCAGTCGTCCAATAGCGTTGCCTCGCAGAAACACTCAACCGTACTATTGAAATATTTATACATTTCAAAACATTTGTGCGAGGTGAAGCCAACTTAACAAAAAATCGTAGCTCATTATAAACGCTTTGAAGTTCGCCGGGTTTCCAGACCATGTGCATGTCTGAATTAACTATGTTTTTGCGAAACGTTGTTGAACATGCTACACATTGTGACATGCACTCTATATTTTGGGTTTTTTTCCAAAATAATCACAATCCAAAACTTGAAAGCAAAATTTCTTGCGTTAAGGTATTGTTTCTTTAACGAAATTTTTCAACATTAGTCATTTTATTTTTAGCTGATTTTTTGAACTTGAAAATTGAAACCAAACAAAATTGGCTAACTCGTCGAGCACATTCTATGTAATTTCTCTCTTACGTTAAATAGAAATGTGAATTCTTTTTATTCTGTTTGATAAAAAATAAAAACAAAACTTAAATCCTCTTTGATTTCTAAATAATAAATATCTTGTTTTATGCTAACTCACATTCGTATAATTTCCATTACTGTCAGTGTCATATTATTATGTCTTGCTTTCTCATTCTTATAGACTGTTATTCTTTTGTGGGTCTATGTCAACCACGATAGTTCATTCAGGTATTTTTCTCTTGCATGTCTTCATCATCCCATTACCTTTTGAAATGAAAGAATAAAATGATTATATTCTACTTTATTAAAAAAAACAAACATACAACAAAAGGAAACGTTTTTCAGTAGTAGCTTCAAAATGACTGATTATCGTTGAACGTTCAACAACTACGCATAAATGTTGTAAACAGTTAAAACACAATTTTTCTAAACTATTTTCTCGTTTGGAAAATCACATTTTTAAATAAAAATGAAAACATTAAATCTTGATACATTCCGCAAAATTGTATCAGCTGCGTCAATAAAAACAATAAAAATAGACTGACACAATTTAGTCAAACTTTCCTCTCCCCCCTCCCTGCCTCCCTTCCTCTCAATTACGCCTCTGTAAATAATAATAACTAGGTATTGCTAAGAAAGGGAATTTCTCTCGACGTTTTGGGATTTAAATCGCCTGGAAAACTTCTAGACAAAAATATTTTTCCTTTCAACTCACGTTCTTTCATGTTGGCCTTGACTGATTGTTGAAGGTTGAATTCTCTAGTTTGATTCTCAGAACATTTCGCATCCTTTTTGAAAAACAAAAAATATTTACATTAGTTAAAGGCCTTATGCATCGAAATTTGGCATGACATTTTTGTTATGGCAGCGTAGAGAACATTCTAATTGGCGTAATAAAACATTTCCCCAAATTTTCATAACTCTCTTTGTTGTATAGATATTAGCCTATGTTTGATATGCAAATTGAGATCACTGTGATGTCACCATGCATAATGTGTAACTTCAAACTAATATTTCAGGATGGCAATCAATTCAATTTACCGAAAAATAACATAATAGAGTTTCCAGTATGTTCACACAACCATACCTATATATGTCTACGTCGTTTGATGTAGAACAGTCCATCTTATTGGGGTTTTGAAGTTACACATTATGCACTGTGACATCACAGTGATGTCAATTTGCATATCAAACATAGGTTAATATCTACACAACAAAGAGAGCTATGAAAATTTGGGAAAATGTATTCTCAAGCCATTTAGAATGTCCTTCATGCTGCCATAATAAAAATGTCATGCAAAATTTCGATGCATGAAGCCTTTAACAACGAAAATAGCCGCAATTGTAGGGTCATTGTATTTTTAGGACCGTGTACCTTTCATTTCTTGTGCACAATGATAGTTTAGGATAGGTGACAATAAAATTAGAGCTTGTCTTTAACTTTCAGAATTATGTGAAAAGCGATTTTTCATCTTCCTTAAATGTTCAGTTTTCGAATTATTTTGATAAAAAATGTTAGATGACGTAAAGTTAATCCCCAGGGGTGTATTAACATGCACACCATTATCATCTGTTATCTATAGTTACATAACTCTACATTTGCGCATTTTGTTGTGGAATCCCTGCCATGTGTAATTTATATTGTAATATTGTGCATGTATTGTTTTGTTTTGTATTGTATTGTTATTTATGTAACTAATTACCGGCGAAACTTATAAATTAAATTAAATTAAATTACATGGTAGAATAGCCATCCGTCATCTTTGGGTTATTAGGGACCTTACGATTTACAGAATGACAACGTGACGGCAACGTCCTAAGACAAACAGTCAATTGAAAAGAAGTGAATAATTATAGTTGTGAACAATGCATTTGAATATTTGAAAAGCGGCTCTCGTATTGTTGACGACGGCAAATCAAATATTTTCACGTATTGTATTAACGCAGGCGTATTGAATTTAGCCGGTGGAGTTTTAAATCCGATCTAGTTAAGAACTCTTCTCAAACATGTAGCTCATGTCTTCAACCAAAGTGTTGTTAACATGTGTTAACTCAACTTATGCGATTGATGATAAACAAATTCTATGCTTTGCTAAGCTATATCATAAAGTGTTTTCTCGCCGTTGCCGTCGCGTTGCCGTTCTATAAATCGTAAGGTCCTTATTACGGGTATGTATTCTACGTCACAAGTTAAGTTAAGCAAAATTAAACTTTCGTGTTTATTTTTAACAGTATATTTATTAGTAACATTTTAGCATCATCTTGTTGTTTCGTTTTCCGTGGCTAACTGCTTGTGACGTCACTAATGAGATAAAAGAATTCCAAGATGACGAACAGCCCATTTGAGGTAATAATTCCGTGTTCTCAGTATGGCGAATATAAATCTTAACCAAGCCCTAACCCAAACCCTAACCCTAACCCCTTACCTTAACCACCGCTTTATTTGTCATGTTTTAACTTTGATGGATTGAAGATTTAAAGATTTGATTAGACTTAGAGCTTTGATTAAAATTTAATTTCGCTCATTGAGAACACGGAATTATTACCCATTATTATTTCTATAAAATCAGGCAAACTTAGTCATGAATCTAACTAACTTCCCGCAGTGCCCCAAGTCCGCTATAATTTCATAAATATAAGTTTATAATATCGTTTCAGGTAGTGAAATGACCCGTGTTTTTGTGTGCTTTTGACCGGACTAGCGACACTGGCAACATTAGTTCGAGATATTAATATTTATTTTCAGGAAGCAATGAATTGAAAGCTGACAATGAAAATGACAGCGACAAAATAAAATAACAAGCTTACTTTTACTGTAAGTTTGGATGGATCATCGTGACTTCGGTTGATCTCCTTTCGTCGATCATGCTGTTTATGGTTTCATCTGATTGCATGGCACACACTCTCTATAACATCACCTCGGTCCAGTAGGTAGGAAGCTCACTCATATGCCGTCATCCATCATTAAATTGGAAGAAAATTCATAAAATTACAAAACAACATCTCATATTATTAGAAACTAAACGGAAAATTGATTGCAAATGACTTTAACAAAACGTACATTACGATTTACGATAGTATTTCACCCTTCATCTTCTAATAGACACGGGTAGTTTTTCACTCCAGGGATTCCCATCTTTTATTTGTCCTTGGTTGGTGCATTCACTCATTTTCACTTGGCATCCTTTGAAAACACAAGTAATTACGATGCTTAGAAAACTGTTCAGAAGATAAGCAAAAAGACTACTGGGTTAATAACTACTATAGAGGACTAAGATGAATAAAATGCGCGGACAAAATCTTGGCACGACAACATTCCGGTTGCAAGAAATGCACCAGGTGAAAATTATGTACGTGTTGGCACAAAACTGCTTATGCGAGACGGCAACTAAAGCTAGAAACGTAACTCAAAATGGCGGAATTTGAAAGCGTTCTTGGGCATCATTTTTACTCTCTCTCTATCTTGCGCTGTTTAGTTTTCGAATAAAGAATTGAATGCTGGTGGTTTTCTCCGGAAGGAGTATATTTTTGGCTCACTTTAAACACTTGGATATATTTTAGAAACTGAGATAAGTATATTTGACCGCGCACGTTAAGAGACTGTGAAACGAACGCCCATGAGTGGCCGCAAATGGGGTTATATTTTTTAGTATGTATAATAATGTAATAAATTAATAAATAGTTTATGTTCAAGGTAGCGTCATCCATGCGTGCGGGCAACATCTCAAGTATATGAATGACACTATCGTGCTCAGAAAACTGTTTTGTAAAATAATTACAGTGAAACACAAGCCACCATTGTTTGATCCTCCACAGGAATGATCAAGTGGCGCAATCGTCAGAGCAAGCGCCTGTCAACTCTGAGATCGTGGGGACAATCCCCACTTCAGACTTGCAACACTTATGCGAGGAGTTAATCAACGCTCTGCCGACAGTCATAGGTTTACAACGTAAGCGATATTGGGAGCGTTGTTGGTATTGTGATAAAAAATATCGCTAATCAATGCGACCCGGGTAATTAAGGAAGGCTGTTAGGGCTAGGTAAGGCTGAATCGAAAATAAGTGAACAACCGGCCGTGTTTCACTGTAGCTATCATATAAATCTGATTGAATAATATAAAGTAATTGCACAATTGTCGGCACCAGTAACTAAGTCAAATCAGTGTAGTATAAAAGGGTAGTGAGGGACAGAAGGATTTGACCAGGAAGAAGATTAGGTTGTAGTAAAGGAAGGTGGTAGTACCCTACGAGCACGATAGTATGGAAAAGAAAGAGGTAAACAGAAGGAAGATTGGATTGCAGTGAGGGTAGGGGGAGATTCAGACTTGCATTTCAAATCAAAAGCAGTTCAAAAGTGATGTTAGCACTCGCTAAGAAAGTTGCTAACATCGGTCTAACTGGACGAGCTTGCACTTGACCTCAGCCCAAAATTCCTGAATTTACTATTTCCTGTATAGAATGCAGTGTATCAGTGGACAGAAGAGGTTTTGAAGAAAAAGAAAAGTAAGTAAAGTTTCTAAAGAATAATGAGAAAACTATTGAACAGCGGTTGATACATATTCATTTTATTAAATCATCAAAAACTCTCGATAAATTCCCATAGGGTAGGTGTTGTCTTACTGGAAGGGAGGATTTAAACAAGGGCAGGTGCAAAGATGAAAGTTAATATAACAACTTAAATCATGGTAAATTTTTGAACTGAGTGGGGAAGGAGGTGGAATTAAGAATTTACAAAAATAGTAAGTATATTGTTATATTTGGTTTCTTACCACTAAATCTTCTTGAATGTCATTGTTTGGTGTGGTTTCTCGCATCGCATTTGTCACGTGATATCGAATTATCTGTGGAATATCTAAAATGTAAAGCAAAATGTGTTAGAAAATGAAAATAATGGAACATTTCAGAAGACAGCAAATATTTTAATTTCTTGAGCAAAATTAATGTCTCAACGTTAACCTGAATCTGCTCTACAGCCAAATTACCCCAACTTTGGATAAAACTGATTATTTTACCTCCAAAATGTTTTGCTTTAATCAAGTCACTGGTGTTCGCACGGTTCTTGTACTGTTCAGCTAGATAAAAAAAATAGAATGTCAGTAATTTATATCAGTACATTTATCTGCATTTTATTAAATTTGAAAAGTGAGATTCGACGTGGTATAAGCAGACAAGATAATATTTCACCACTAAACCATACGTAGAATAGTTAGAGGATACTTACATGTGTAATGAAATCCAATATTGTTGATGTCCAGATACACTAGAGCGATTTTCGTTGCATCTTTAGATTGGACAAGAAGATGACGCCATTTTTGATTTTCACCATGCACAACACCATACTATATGCTTCGCAATTCCTTAGCAACTTCTTTGTCATTTTAGCTCGAATTTCCTCCAAATGTGCTGTCGAAGTTGCTCGCCATTTCTGTGGAATCAATGGATCTTTATGGAAGATAATTGACGTTTTTGAAGACTCTGAAGAAGCAAATTTTCTTTCCATGTTACACGAAGCTTCGTCTTGGCCGAAGTGGCAAATGACGTCAGATGACTATTGTCCGCCTGGAAATACCCGTATGTATAATGTTTAATGACTATTTACGATGCTGAAAATAGGTTTTTATTGCGTGAATGAAGTGTTTTTGCCATAATTTCTAACTCGGATATTTCTTGTACTTCTTTACTTTTAGTTTACTTAGTTATTTCGCCCAAAAAACGCATGAAAAGGGACGTTTTTGCATTTTTTTTTATTTGCGTGCTGATGAGCAAGGAAAGACCCGTTCGAGTTTTCACTGGTAAACGTCTTTCCATCCGTGGCCGAGAGGAAAAGGTAACTGTCTTCCTGATTCTCTACATCGTTTGACTTCGGTTTTTGGTGGATCGTCGGCAGGCCAAGCCCAACTAAGAATTTAATTCTTCACTTGCTCAGTAGGACAGACCGCCAGGCCGGTCGACGATCCACCCAAAACTCAAATCAAAGCTGGGAGTGGAGTGCAGGAAAACACTTGGCAGTACCGCGAGGCCAAGGAGGAAAAACTTATTGGCCTGGTGTTTTTAACTAATATTTAAGCAAATTTCCTTAACTTGACTGTTGGGAACAGGCCTGTAAAGCTGGTGCATTGAAGACTTCTCGTCGTTATTTCCCTTCGTTCAAGAAGACAACTTGTCTTCCTCAAGAAATAGCGACGAGAAGACTTCAACACACCCCTAAACCACTACACTGTAAAATTACAGTGTAGTGGTTTAGCTAACTAAACCACTACACTGTACCAATTATGTTAGGCTGACTTCTTCCCAAAGCTTACGGTACAAACATCGATGCACAAAGATGCGCAAACACGTTAAAGCCTTTAAAGAAAGTGTTTTCTTTCAGGAAAAAGTTAAACACGACATCGCTTACTAAATCAAAGCCGTGTAGTCATGTTTTAAGTTGTTTAGCTGTGTTAAACGATCTTTTATGGCGAGGTCTTTGCAAAAAGGAAAGTCGAAGTTTGCATAAGTATTATGGTTTTGCTGTCGGTCGTTTTTTCTTGATCGAGCTTTACATGCCATTGCGTTCAGTGTCCTTGATATAGGAGTCATTTATTTATGGCCTTGGGTTTAATTCCCAAATACTGAATGGCAGTCCTCAGCTCTTTCAAGTGATGAGTTAAGATTGCAACAAGATGGCTCTGCGTTACCATATTACTTGGCCTGGTCACTGTGTCACGCCTGTGCTACCAAGACTCACAGCTTGTACATAGCGTGTCTAGCAGGGGTTATACCACAGGAAAGCTGCAGAGTAAATTACATCCATCTCGTCGTAAAACAAACCTGTTACTTCTCAGGAAAATATTAGTTTCCTATCAACAGGAACCGCGCATTTAATCGGTCATCGCCAGGTTATATAGCACGAAAAACTGCATCGGCACCGTTGTCTCCGAGCTACAACGTTACCAGTGTCGGCAACGTTTCAAGGCAACCATAAAAAACCTTTGATAATGTACTATAGAAATAATGGAAACTGAATCGGCAGCGTTCTTAGTCAAGGCTTATAGAATATACTATGTGTTTGCTTACGTTATGACATGGTGACTAAGAAAAGTAATGACTTGCCATCTTGTTGCAATATTACTTGGAAGAGCTGACGAAGACTGCCATTCAGTGTTTGGGAATTAAACCCAAGGCCATAAATAAATGACTCCTGTATCAAGGACACTGAGCACAATGGCATATAAAGTTTGCTCAAAAAGTAAGACCACGGAAACAACAGTTATTAATCACGTAAACGTCGAATTTGCTTCTTGCTAAGACCTTGCAGTTGCATATTGATAAGCTCAGAGTTGCAAAAAAGCCACGGGTATGCGGGTATTACCCGTGAGGAAGGTTTGCAAAATGGGCAGTCAGTGAGGAAGGTTTCATGTCAACACACTACATAATGTATCCTAAACACTAAACTAACAAAAAAATAATAGATGATGATCCATTCCAGAAAACATGCCTTCTTTCCAAAAAAAATAGTGATTCATTTGCAAGACTAATTCTGATCTTCAGTTTGTAAAGCCCAACTTTACAACATTTTGAGGAAGGTTTGCAACCTTAGAAAATTTTGCCCGGAGGAAGTTTGAACGCTTTTTGCAACTCTGGATAAACTACTTAAAACATGACTACATGGCTTTGAGTTATTCCTGAAAGAAAGCACTTGCTTTAAAAGCTTAAAAGTGTTTGCGCATCTTCGCACATCCTGCATTCTTGTACCGTAAGACTTGCTAATAAGTTAGGCATATATAATCGGCACAGTGTAGTGGTTTATCTAGAACAGTAGTTTTACAGTATAGTGATTTCGCCGGTGGTGCCTTGAAGTCTTCCCGTCGCTATTTTTCAACGAAGAGACAACCTGTCATCTTGAACGAAGAGGAATAACGGCGGGAAGTCTTCAATGTTGTTTACATGAGAAAGGTTTAAGTATAATAAACAGTAGATAGCCACTATAGTGTAGTGGTCAAGGCAAGGTGTGACTAATCCATGAGGCTAAGATCGACCACCACCCAACCTGTAGAAACATTTTGGGCTTCGTCAAGGCTAGGAATTAATTACAGGCTTGGGAAGAAAAGGATTAGCTATGATAAAAAGTAATAACTTTCACCACTTGAGCTTATGTCCAAGTGGTACCTGCTAGTCTGGCAGGCTGTTCGCCAACGAATCTTCGGGTTCAAGGACAGTGTTGTCAGAATGGGAGGGACAATAGTAGGGGCGATGCTGCCCTGAAAGTTCTGGATATGAAAACGTGGGAAGTGCACTAGTGAAGATAAAGAAGCAAGCCTGTTTTATCTAATTTTTTTGATGGAATTTTTCGCGAAGGTATGTGTGTGTAAGTCAAGAACACCTACATGCATACTTCCCCGAAAAATTTCTTCAAAAAAATTTAGATAAAACAGCCTTGTTTATCTTCACTAGTGCACTTCCCAGGTTTTCATATCTAGAAGATTCGGGGCAGAATCGCCCCTACTATTGTACCTCCTGTTCTGACAACACTGTCCTTGAACCCGAAGATTCGTTGGCGAACAGCCTGTCAGACTAGCAGGTACCACTTGGACATAAGCTCAAGTGCTGATAGTTATTACTTTTTATCATAGCTAATTCTTTTCTTCGCTAAGCATGTAATTAATTCCTAGCCTTGACGAAGCCCAAAATGTTTCAACACGCTGGGTGGTGGTCAATCTTAGCCTTATGGATTAGTAACACCTCGCCTTGACCACTACACCATAGTGGCTAACACAAACAACGCTTACCATTTATTATACTTAAACGTTTCTCATCTAAACAACATTGAAGACATCCCGCCGTTGTTCCTCTTTGTTGAAGAATACTAGTTGTCTCTTCGTCGAGGAACAGCGACGGGAAGACTTCTAGGCACCACCACACTACTAAAATGCAAATTAAACTTCAGTGTAGTGACTGTGCCAACTATATATGGCTGACGTTTTACCAAAGCTTATGGTACAAGCACGTAAGATGTGCGAAGATGCGTAAACACTTGAAATACTTTTACGTCACGCAACTCATTTTTACTTTTAGCTTCCATGAAAATTTAAGATTCTTCCGTAATAGAAATTTATATTGAAATATTAGAGATTTCAAATTTTTGGCTTTCAGCATTAATTTCAAAAATGACATCCTGACATTTTGGCACTTTCTTCACAAAATGTACAACGCTTCTACATATTCGCTCAACTAGTGGAGTTCCAAGTTCAAGAAGACAACTTTTCTTTGTCAAAGAAACGTAGCCAGCCCGATGATTTAGCCCCGCTGTGCAAATATTTTCCTGTCATTGACTTCGAAAACAATTACTTTCTGAAGAAATGAATGATGATAATAACTTGAAAATAACTTGAAATTTACGTAGCGGGACTAAACTGTCGGACTGACTACGTCACTGTTCTTGATTATGCTTGCCTAGTGACATGGGACCAGACATGCATAAACGCATTTTACAAATAAAATATTGGGAGTAATCAATTTCACCCATAGCTACAAAATGGTCATTTTAATATTAACGATCAAACTTTTACACAACTCATATTGATCCGTTACATTGTGACACGCTGTAGCGTACAGTAAAACACAATCAAACGTTAAATATCCCAAACTAAAATGAATAAACCAGAAAGCTCTGTTGGCCATTATTAAAATTCGCCCGTAAGGTAAGCAACATATAAGCAGATTAAAGCGAGGTTATAAAAATACCTGTCATACGTTATTTCAGCAGTTTTTTATTTGTTATTGTTAGATGTCACACTGGAATCTTGCTCCAAGACTACATCCTGCATGGCGGGAATGAGACCTTTGCGGAATGCAATCGAGAGCAGCTCTTCGGCATCTCTAGCATCCGGGTACTCGCGTGCCGCCCACTTCAGGTACAGCGCAAACTCGTTCCAGTCCACGCTGCCGTCTTCGTCCATGTCGATGGCCTTTAACGCGCGCTTAGTCTCATCGCACCGATAACAGCCGAAGTACGGTGCCATAAAACCGTTGTAGAAGGAATCGAACTCAAGCTTGTCATCGCCTTGAATCTCGTCGCGAAGATCCCACACGTCCCACATTTTGCGAATCTCGGACAGAAGCTCCTGAGTGCGCATGCTCTTCGGCTTCTCCTCAGCAACGGCGTCGGCCATCTCCCCGGTGAGTTCACCACCAGCGCGATCGAATAGCACAACCAGACCAACTTTGCTCATGTACTCTTCCTTTCGGCCACCACGAAGATCTTCAAGCATCTTTTCCAACATGGCCTGCCCAATGTCCAACGTAAACTGCGTGTTTTCGCCGAAGAGATGCGTGAGACGATCAACGACCATTTGGGGCGAGGCAAGCGTGGTCATCCTCATGACGGGCTTTTCGCCAAAGAACTCGGCCATGGAGAATGCTTTTTTGTCGTGCCCGAAGTTCGGCATGCCGAACACCATATCAAGAGCTCGCTCACCGTAAACAGGCTGTTTCGGATGTGGCGGTAAACCAGTGGTGATCAAGGTGACGTTTTGCGCAGCCTCGCGGAGCTTCACGCAACCTTTATATTGCTCGAGGACTTGCGTGTTTCCCATTCTGATCATGTTCATCAACATAATGGAAGAACACGCGTGGCCCATTGCCGCGCCTTCCTCGCAAAGACTCGCCCAGATTCCGGTCGCGCCGTTTACAATGCATTCCAGCTGGGTCATGTCGGCTAGTCCCCATTGCTCATGCACGTGGACCAGCAAATAGCCTTTTTTCTCCGCGTCCTCCGTCCAGCCACAGTCGTCCATCTCTTTTCGAATGGCGGCGGTCCAAATGCCGACCTCTTCCGGAAGATTTTTGCCACTTTCTTCGTACATGATCGCAAATGGACGTTGATCTTCGTCAAGAGACGACAAATATTTGACCACTTTAAGAACGCGCTCGGGCTCCAATCGCATTGCGTCAGAAAAATCACGGATGTTGTAAAGAACTTTGGAATTCTTGTGTAGTCCTTCATCCGAGCGACACCATTCCATTCTCTTTTTTGCAAGGGCGCAGATATCGTCCACTGTAAACTTTGTGTAGTCGATTCCCTCGTAGACGAGGTCGAATTCCAAGATAGCATGTCGAATCCCCAAGGACCTCATCTTAGCCAAACCGACCGGAAGCTTCTCGATGTCGGGCACGCCATCTTTGCCAATCGATTCTACGAACTCGCTGAACGCGTAGAACTTGTTGAAGTCTTCCCCAGCCTTTTTAAGATCTTTGCAGAATTCATCTCCCAGGCGAGTCATGTGCGAGAAGGAGGCAACAATTATGTGCTGAAAGCCAACTTTTTTCACCTGTTCACAAAATCAACCGAAGTGCAGCTGTTAAAAACCTGACGCAATGTTTAGATCAAACATTATCTCACTTGAACGTCTATTGTGATTGGCTTTCTGAAACAAAGTGACCTTCTCCTTTTTTTACTCAAAACAAGATTTGTAATTGTAATTCTTCAAAACCGGTGTGTAATGAAATATGGCCCCTGTTTAAAATGCCCCCAGGCTATATTTCCTAGGAAATTTGGCCCCTTTGGGGGGGGGCATACTTCCTAGGAGATATCACCTCCTCTTCGGAAATTTGGGTTAGGGTTTCCGAACGGTGGGGACTTATTTCCTAGGATATTTGGCCTCCGGCCTTTTTTTTAGAAAATATGGCCCGGGGGGGGATTTTTTCAGGGGGGCATATTTCCTGTTACACCGGTTAGAAATGCATGAGAGGAGGGATACAGCGTACAAATCATAATTTGTCAAGTTTCTTAATTTTCAATCATCATCGCAATCTAAAACATTCTACAAAGATGTCTCCAATCCAGTCTTATCTTCCCAGTGAAAGAACAGATACCCAGCAGTTCCCCTTATTGTACCCCTTCATGGTCACCATTTAGCGCGGTACCCACCTCTTCATAAATCTTCCATTTATTTTCCAGAGTGTGACCCCGTAGTTGCCCAACCGTACTTTCGCGCAGCGAGTTATCGAGCACAAACAACTGGGAATTTCTCAGCTTCTGTCGCTTAATCGCCTCCGCGGACAATTTCTTTTTCATCTTCGCGATGTTTTTCTTGATGTCTCCCATTTCGAGCTGCGAATTAAAACAAAATACTGTCCAGGGGAAATGGTCGAAGGTTTCAGCATATAAATTAATTGAAACAAAATAAATTAACACCAATGAAATTTCAAAACAATTCTCTCGATAAGCAATATTTAGAGACGTAGTAGATGTGAAAATCATGTTTTTTCTATATGCATTGTAGCCAACTCGGCCGAGATTCACATAAATTGGAAACCTCGACCCGCAAATCGAAATGCCAAAGTGAATATCAAAACTCAATTCATATATAGTGAATAAGTTTCCTATAACATAAACAATACAAATAGTTGCTGCTAAATTTACGCTATATTGTTTATTTGTTTCAATTAATTTGTATGTCTTACCGACTGTTTCACATCAATTTCAAATTATCCAATTCGCATAGCTGACAAACAAAGATTCGCATCGCAATCAACAAATTAGCATCACCACTAGTTATAGCCTTTATATTAACTAGTTCGTTAATATTAATTAACAAATATCAACACAATTTTGGTAGCTACATACGTGCATGCATATACTCGTGTTGGCAATAGAAACAACGGATTTCAGTAGTGTAATTTCATTTATCATCTCAAGTCTTATTACATAAGGCCGTAGTTGTTCATTTTTGACATGGAATTTCGCAACCACTCATCAAGATCAACTAAATCAAGTGTCTCATTCCTGAAGACCTCGATCATCACAAACTATCGCTAAAACGTAACTAAGCCCGAAAACGTGTGCTTGTGAACATACCTTAGAATTTTCAACTTGCTCAGAAATAAGGCCTCACTTTGGCGTGCAGTACTGCAAGACAAGCTTTTCGTTGAACCAGCAAAATGTCGTATTCAAGTTTAATATCTTACTATTGTGATGGTAACTCAGCATGCCTTTGTGAGGAATGTATTCTTTTGAAATTATAAACGCCATTAAAACCATAACAATGTAAAATAAGATTATTCACACTAGGCCAGGGGCCGCCGCATTTTGCGTATTATAAATGGTATCCGCTCAGGCAGGGTAATTTTCATGTAACAAGGCAACCAGAGCGTGACTAATAACACGATAAAACGAAGAAAACATTCCTGTGGGGAATAATTTACAAGGTTATTACCATAATAGGATTAAGGCATTGACATCTTATCGCCTTGTAATCACCTTTCTGTCACAAAATAAACCTTTTACGCAAAGTTTGTTGGAAACGTATGGTGCACGATAAGAACTTTTGTAAAACGTACTAAGACAAGCCCCTCTAACACCAGCAAACGTGATGCGACACTTTTCATGTGACGAGTTTTATTTGCTCGTGTACACGAGGGTATTTGCTGTTAATTGACTAATTGTTAATTGTACGACTCGTCATACAGTGTGTCCCAAAAAAAGGGCTACCCTTTGATGTCAAGCGTTAGCGTTGCACGTTGGAATTTGGATGTTTTGATTCCCTAAGCGGGCCTAAGCAGCCCATTCTATGTTATTTCGGCAAAACAAATTCGATTAACTTGCAACGTAAGCATAAAAAATCTCTGTGTAGCAGAGAATTACGCATTTTTGGGTTCATTAGGGAGTTAAAGCATTCAAATTCGAACGCTCGACACTGTTGCTTGATTTCAAAGGGTAGCCTTTTTTCTGGGACACACTGTATATGCAAGGACGTTGGCAGAGAGCCGAGTGTCCCCCTCGAACTTTGTTGATGGAAGGTTCAGCAAATACGATGAAGCACCAAAGACGATGTAAGAACGACGCGGCAATGGCCTGGGCACTTCCACATATGAATAAGCATTTAACACACGTTTACTTCAAATATCACAATTATTAGTCATCGATAAGAGCCTTTGAAGTGATTATAATGCTACCACCCCTCCGCCATCTTGTTTGGTTATTAGGTCTATTTCAATGACGTCACAACAGGGTAAAATGTATACATTAGGCACTGACATTTTCTTGCGCACTTCGCGATTTATGCAAGAAATATATGCATACAAATGTATATGTTGGTGTAAGTTATATCTTTGTTTGCCTCACACTTACATGCACACCTTTCCGAAAAATTCCATCAGAAGATTTACATAAAACAGTAAAACAGCCTTGTTTCTTTATCTTCACTAGTACACTTCCCAGGTTTTCATATCTAGAAGTTTCGGGGCAGAATCGCCCCTACTAATGTCCCTCCTATTCTGACAACACTGTTTTTGAACCCGAAAATTCGTCTTCTTCCATGTCAGTGAACTCTAAATTAGACTGGAACGATAACTTGGCCGCCATCTTTGAAGCCAAATTGGTTATCAATAGGTTATCACGTTCAGTCCTTTTCTATTGTTTCTCTCGGCGCGGTTGACACCATTCTTCTGGGAATGTACCGATATTTGATGTTTTTATTTTGATTTAAGAGGTAATTTTATGGTTTATGAACTTATAACCTAGTTTGCGATACAGTCTTTTTTTAAAATAGCAGATACCTCGGGAAAATAGTACTAAGACTGTTTACGACATTTGTAGTTGTTGCTGCCATCTTGGCTGCACCCAAACGTAGGGTTTTTATCTGGAGTTATCGTTCCAGCATTTATAGAGTTCACTGGTCCATGTCGATGGCCTTTAACGCGCGCTTAGTCTCATCGCACCGATAACAGCCGAAGTACGGTGCCATAAAACCGTTGTAGAAGGAATCGAACTCAAGCTTGTCATCGCCCTGAATCTCGTCGCGAAGATCCCACACGTCCCACATTTTGCGAATCTCGGACAGAAGCTCCTGAGTGCGCATGCGCTTCGGCTTCTCCTCAGCAACGGCGTCGGCCATCTCCCCGGTGAGTTCACCACCAGCGCGATCGAATAGCACAACCAGACCAACTTTGCTCATGTACTCTTCCTTTCGGCCACCACGAAGATCTTCAAGCATCTTTTCCAACATGGCCTGCCCAATGTCCAACGTAAACTGCGTGTTTTCGCCGAAAAGATGCGTGAGGCGATCAACGACCATTTGGGGAGAGGCAAGCGTTGTCATTCTCATGACGGGCTTTTCGCCAAAGAACTCGGCCATGGAGAATGCTTTTTTGTCGTGCCCGAAGTTCGGCATGCCGAACACCATGTCAAGAGCTCGCTCGCCGTAAACAGGCTGTTTCGGATGTGGCGGTAAACCAGTGGTGATCAAGGTGACGTTTTGCGCAGCCTCGCGGAGTTTCACGCAACCTTTATATTGCTCGAGGACTTGCGTGTTTCCCATTCTGATCATGTTCATCAACGTAATGGAAGAACACGCGTGGCCCATTGCCGCACCTTCCTCGCAAAGACTCGCCCAGATTCCGGTCGCGCCGTTTACAATGCTTTCCAGCTGCGTCATGTCGGCTAGTCCCCATTGCTCATGCACGTGGACCAGCAAATGGCCTTTTTTCTCCGCGTCCTCCGTCCAGCCACAGTTGTCCATCTCTTTTCGAATGGCGGCGGTCCAAATGCCGACTTCTTCCGGAAGATTTTTGCCACTTTCTTCGTACATGATCGCAAATGGACGTTGATCTTCGTCAAGAGACGACAAATATTTGACCACTTTAAGGACGCGCTCGGGCTGCAATCGCATTGCGTCAGAAAAATCACGGATGTTGTAAAGAACTTTGGAATCCTTGTGTAGCCCTTCATCCGAGCGGCACCATTCCATTCTCTTTTTTGCAAGGGCGCAGATATCGTCCACTGTAAACTTTGTGTAGTCGATTCCCTCGTAGACGAGGTCGAATTCCAAGATAGCATGTCGAATCCCCAAGGACCTCATCTTAGCCAAACCGACCGGAAGCTTCTCGATGTCGGGCACGCCATCTTTGCCAATCGATTCTACGAACTCGCTGAACGCGTAGAACTTGTTGAAGTCTTCCCCAGCCTTTTTAAGATCTTTGCAGAATTCATCTCCCAGGCGAGTCATGTGCGAGAAGGAGGCAACAATTATGTGCTGAAAGCCAACTTTTTTCACCTGTTCACAAAATCAACCGAAGTGCTGTTGTTAAAAACCTGACGCAATGTTTAGAGCAAACATTATCTCACTTGAACGTCTATTGTGATTGGCTTTCCGAAACAAAGTAACCTTCTCCTTTTTTTACTCAAAACAAGATTTGTAATTGTAATTCTTCAAAACCGGTGTCCCATGAAATATGGCCCCTGTTTAAAATGCCCCCAGGCTATCTTTTTTAGGAAATTTGGCCCCTTTGGGGGGGGGGCATACTTCCTAGGAGATATCACCTCCTCTTCGGAAATTTGGGTTAGGGTTTCCGAACGGCGGGGACTTATTTCCTAGGATATTTGGCCTCCGGCCTTTTTTTAGAAAATATGTCCCGGGGGGGATTTTTTCAGGGAGGCATATTTCCTGTTACACCGGTTAGAAATGCATGAGAGGAGGGATACAGCGTACAAATCATAATTTGTCAAGTTTCTTAATTTTCAATCATCATCGCAATCTAAAACATTCTACAAAGATGTCTCCAATCCAGTCTTATCTTCCCAGTGAAAGAACAGACACCCAGCAGTTCCTCTTATTGTACCCCTTCATGGTCACCATTTAGCGCGGTACTCACCTCTTCATAAATCTTCCATTTATTTCCCAGAGTGTGACCCCGTAGTTGCCCAACCGTACTTTCGCGCAGCGAGTTATCGAGCACAAACAACTGGGAATTTCTCAGCTTCTGTCGCTTAATCGCCTCCGCGGACAATTTCTTTTTCATCTTCGCGATGTTTTTCTTGATGTCTCCCATTTCGAGCTGTGAATTAAAACAAAATACTGTCCAGGGGAAATGGTCGAAGGTTTCAGACATATAAATTAATCAAACAAATAAATTAATACCAATGAAATTTCAAAACAATTCTCTCGATAAGCAAAATTTAGAGACGTAGTAGGTGTGAAAATCATGTTTTTTCTATATGCATTGTAGCCAACTCGGCCGAGATTCACATATATTGGAAAGCTCGACCCGGAAATCAAAATGCCAAAGTGAATATCAAAACTCAATTCATATATAGTGAATAAGTTTCCTATAACATAAACAATACAAATAGTTACTGCTAAATTTACGCTATAATGTTTATTTGTTTCAATTAATTTATGTGTCTTACCGACTGTTTCACATCAATTTCAAATTATCCAATTCGCATAGCTAACACACAAAGATTCGCATCGTAATCAACAACAAATTAGCATCACCACTAGTTGTAGCCTTCATATTAACTAGTTCGTTAATATTAATTAATTAACAAATATCAACACAATTTTGGTAGCTACATACATGCATGCATATAGTCGTGTCGACAATAGAAACAACGTGTTTCAGTAGTGTAATTTCATTTATCATCTCAAGTCTTATTACATAAGGCCGTAGTTGTTCCTTTTTTGACATGGAATTTCGCAACCACTCATCAAGAATCAACTAAATCAAGTGTTCCATCCTGAACACCTCGATCATCACAAACTATCGTTAAAACGAAGCCGAAGGCGTGTGCTTGTAAACATACCTTAGAATTTTAAACTTGCTCAGAAATATGTCCTCACTTTGAAGCTTTTCGTTGAAGTAACCAGCAAAGTATCTCATTCAAGTTTAATATCCTACTATTGTGATGGTAATATTAGCATGTCCTTGTGATGAAAGAATCCTTTGAAGTTATAAACGCCATTAAAACATAAAAATGTAAAATAAGGGACGGACGATTAAATTTTTGAGGGGAGGGTTGGGCAAATACCAAAAAAAAATTCGCGCACGAAAAAAAAAAAGAGAAAAAATATCGTGCACAAATCAACAAATTTAAAAAAAAAATCGAGCAAGTTGTTTAAGGTCGCTGTTGTTAAATCCCAGATGATATATTGGCGAAAATATCTTTGTATTATGAATTAAATAGCTCACATTGTATGTTTCGCATGTATTTCTGTCCAAAGTGGTCCCCTGGTCACATTTTAGGGAAATTAACATTAAATTAAAATGAGTTTTTAAAACTGTTCCTTCAACATTAATCACGCCAGTGTAGCAAGTTATCAGTTATCAATGTTCATTACTGAACTACTGGTATAACACAACATGAATAGCATACTAAAAACAAATAAATGGAAAGATACAAAAGTCATAGTAATTTTAGCTTATTAATTCAAGCTCAGCACATTCCACAAATTCTATGCCTTTTTCTGCACCAGTGTACATCAACTTAATATCATAATCAGTTATATATCTGGTATATAACTGAACTGGTATATAATTTAATAGTGCAACATGTGAATTTTTTGTGGCATATATACCACCAAAGAGAATTAAAAGGACATATGTGTGTGTGAAAAAATCTTGCAATGAAATGTGATAGAAAACAAAAATCCAACGTGTTTTACTGCCCCAAAAAAGAAACATGCACAAAAAATTGCCCAAACCTCCCCTCAAAAATTTAATGGTCCGTCCCTAAGATTATTCACACTAGGCCAGGGGCCGCCGCATTTTGCATATTATAAATGGATCCGCTCAGGCAGGGTAATTTTCATGTAACAAGGCAACCAGAGCGTGACTAATAACACGATAAAAAAACATTCCTGTGGGGAAAATTTACAAGGTTATTACCATAATAAGCAATGACATCTCATCGCCTTCTAATCACCTTTCTGTCACAAAATAAACCTTTTACACAAAGCTTTTAAAAGCGTATGATGCACGATAAGAACGTTTGTAAAACGTACTAAGACAAGTCCCTCTAACACCAGCAAACTTGATGCGACATTTGTAATTTGACGAGTTTTATTTGCTCGGGTACACGATGGTATTTGCTGTTAATTGAAAGAGTTGTATGGCTCGTCATACAGTGTTTCCCAGATAAAAGGCCACCCTTTGATCTCAAGCGTTAGCGTTGCACGTTTGAATTTGGATGTTTTGATTCCCTAAGCGGGCCTAAGCAGCCCATTCCGTGTTATTTTGGCAAAACAAATTCAATTAACTTGCAACGTAAGCATAAAAAACCCTGTGTAGCAGAGAATTACGCATTTTTGGGCTCATTAGGGAGTTGAAGCATTCAAATTCGAACGATCGACACTGTTGCTTGATTTCAAAGGGTAGCCTTTTTTTCTGGGACACACTGTATATGCAAGGACGTTGGCAGAGAGAGCCGAGTGTCCCCCTCGAACTTTGTTGATGGAAGGATCAGCAAATACGATGAAGCACCAAAGACGATATAACAACGACGCGGCAATGGCCTGGACACTTTCATATATGAACAAGCATTTAACACACGTTTACCTCAAATATCACAATTATTAGTCATCGATAAGAACCTTTCAAGTGATCGTAATACTACTACTCCGTCAATGCCCCTCCGCCATATTCTTTGGTTATCAGGTATATTTCAATGACGTCACAACAGGGTAAAATGTATACATTAGGTACTGACATTTTCTTGCGCACTTCGCGATTTATGCAAGAAATATATACATACAAATCCTGCTGGATTTAACATTGAACATATTTGCTGAATGCTTCTTTATATTGCTTGGGACGTCATGGCATCCTATTGTTCCTGTGACATATTTCTTAAAGAGATATGGTAATATACTTTTTGATCGGCTTATGGCTAAGAACTATTGAAATAACTCTAAAATCCGTTTTTAAATTTTTGATAGCATGCCTAGCTTTTGAGATATTAAAGGACAAAAATATGACAAAGAGAAAAACCGTCCGATATCTTAGATATTCAAAAACCAATGACGCCACAACCAGGGTAAAATTTGTTTTCTTTAAAAAGCACATAGGAAATATGTGCAATGTTGAAAATTGCTGGATTTGTATGTATATACTTTTTACATAAGTTGAAAAGTTTTCGGAAAATTTCGTAGGGATTTCAACAACTAACAGCATGTTTTATACTTTCCTCCCTGGTTGTGACGTCATTAAAATAGACCTGATTATAAAACAATATGGCGGATAGCTGGTGTCTTTGTCGTTCGATAATTCCCAAACTAACATGCTAAGCTTCTTATCAAAAGAATAAATATATTTCCACGTAACTTTAAATTTCGTACGTCGTCTAATGTCCAGAGTCGCAAAATGCAAATATGTGCGTGGAATTTTAACGATTTGCACCTGCCAGTACAGGGCTCTATGATAATTCTAATTTCAGTGAGTGTGGTCCATGATTCCAACATTCCGTAAAGATTCATCTATACAAAGAAATCATAAGATTCATATTGATTCTCTTGACCTGGGGCGCACAGAATGTATTGCCATCCCCAAATCGTCGATGTACAAGCACAGTCAAAAACGCGTAAGTTGCAACAAGCCTGTTGAAATCTTGTATCAACGAGTTGACATCAGGATGCGTTCGCACGGTTCGATTGTTGACGACAAGTCTGTTGCAAGCTGTCAACAGACTTGTTGCAAGTTGACTGTCAAAACTTGTTATCCACAGGCTTGCTGCAAGTTTCAACAAGTTGTAACAAATCTGCAAATGACAAGTTGCAACAAGCCTGATTTTAACACACTTGTTGTAACTTGATGAAAGTGATAAGTTTGTTGCAACTTTATGACAAGTTAAAACAAGCCGGTAAAGTTGAAAACTTACAACAAGTCTAGAGCGTTTTTGGCAGGTTACGTGACGACAAATCACAAAATATATTCATTCCTTCTGGAGTTTCTCGAACTTTGTCGGAAAAATCCTCGTATAAATCGTGCACAAATTACCTTGCTGAATCACATGCATTCAAACTGATCGACGCGTTGCTTGGTGTTGCCCATTCGAATTCGCTTCAACGTTTTATACTTGTTTCTCCCAGCTTGGATGTTGGCCGCGTAAATATGGTCTAATGTTGTAAGCTTGGTCTCCTTCAGCTGTGGAAATATATCTTTGCCAAGAACCTGGAAACAGACGATACAAGACTTAGACGAGAGAATCATACTTGATACAACTCATATTTGATACAACTCATATTTGATACAACATATTTGATACAACTTGAATGTTTTTGGCTGTGTGATAAAGTCACCTCCAGGTAGCTCTGTATGTAGGTATCCATGGTAGAATCGCGATCATACTGGGGCAATCTGGCATTGTTCATCACTTGTAAGTCATGCGCAGCAGACGAGTTGCCGTCAACTTCGTCCGGCTCTTCAATGCTGTGCTGACCGCGAACTGGACTGTTCATTACATCTTGAACATTATTGTTGCTCACGTCGTGTGCGTCAGCAAGATGCTCTTCGCTAGCTCGCCGTTCTTTAAGTCGTTCCTCCTAGGTAACAAAAAATCTTGTTTGATAAAATCAATCAGTGCATGGGCTTTAACAGGTGCTGGGCGGGATCGATCAGTAGGGACTTTAAGATTACACTTCTTAAAAACAAAGTATTTTCGTTTAGACAACAACTATGCATAATTTGTGGTCTCACAAGTATGCTCAAGTGTCATCACGCTTCCTGATCAATGGGGAAACGTGTTAAGATGTAGGAAGTGTTACTGAAGTCCATCTAAAAGCAGACACCATTAAATATTTGAAACAAGCAATGTCTGTGCAACTATTGACTTTCAAAACGGCAAATATTGGCTTTCTTTTGCAAGTTGTCAACAGACTTGTTGCAAGTTTACTGTGAAAACGTGTTACCCACAGGCTTGCTGCAAGTTGTTTCAACAAGCTGTAACAATTCTGTAAATGACAAGTTGCAACAAGCCTGACTTTAACAGACTTGTTGCAACTTGATGAAATTGACAAGAATGTTGCAACCTGTTGACAAGTTGCCGGTAAAATTGACAAATTGTGACTGTGGCGCAAGACTGTGGCGTTTTTGGGTGCGTAGAGGGTTTCTAGGAGACTAAATTTCGGTTAATTAAAAATCCTACTTCATACCTGTTCAGCCAACAGCTTGTCCCTCTGTTCCTTCTCGCTAAGAGCTTTCTGCATTTGCATATTGACCGCGGAGAACTTGTAACGCTATAGAATGAGATGCAGTAAAGTTGTGTTGGATGTTTATGATTGCTGTTCAAAATTTCAAGAGATTTGCTTGACTTTAAGTGCTTTAAAACTTGTATTTGTCTTGATGAAAACAGTTTTTCTGACTAATTTTAATTACATGTCTCTTGAAAGGTTTATGTTAATAACGTAAACGCTTAAAATTAAGCGTACACAAAGCTGATTTTGCTGAACGGCTTAGACTCAAGCAAATTTTTTAGAATTTTGAACATCAATACGCATTAAAGTTTCGTCTGCAAGCCATACTTAACTTGTTGTAAAAGACACAACCCCTCGGCAACTTAACTTTTTGCAAAGCCTACTTTTCATTTGGTCGTAATCGTCGTAGCAAAATCAATTTCGACCACGTGATATAGTCTGGATCAGCTTTTTCTTCAGTGAGCTGTATTCAAACTAGTCATATCAAGTGTAAATCAGCGTACGTACTCTATCACATCGGTCACTTTGATATATTCACGGCATTCACGAGTACATGGAAACTATAGGCTTTAAAGGCACAACCCCTCTGCGTTTTAAAGTTTGGAATTTTTATGTATACTCTGCATTACTCGGCGAGTACCCAAACGATTTACTTCAATAAGAGACGCTTCGCGAAGCAAAGATGGATTGCAAATTGGTTCAGCTTTTTTATACACCCTGTGTATCGACTTTAGTGCAGCGAACAATTTAGATAGCTTGGCGGTCATATTAGTGACCACGAAAATATTTTTTGAGTCTTATCGATAGGAGCCTTTGAAATAAATGCACTATCCATCCTAAATTTTAATAACATCCTTAATTTCTGAGATGTTATTCGAGGACAAAGATGAACGAAGACACCAGTCATCCGCCATCTTGGATATTAAAAAGATCCATGACGTCACAACAGGGTGAAATTATTTTCGCTAAGAAGCAATGGACAAGAAATGTTCGATATTGAAATCCAATTGTATTTCTATGTACTACATACTTCTTACGTTAATTTCGAAGTGCTCAAGAAACTTGCATTGGGATTAAACGAATTGACAGTAAGTTCTATACAGTCTATACCTTGCTGTGACGCGATTACAATAGACCTTAGTATCAAACAAGATGGCGGATGCCTAGCGTCATTTGTCCTTCAATATTTCAGAAACTAAGAATGTTACCAACAGATCATGGGAATTAATCCAAAGCTTCTTATCAATATGTCAAAAAAAAGTCAAGACGTATCCATCTGGAACTGAACCTACCAGCGTGGATAGTTCAGTTAACACTTCACACGAAAGGTGATATGTTTTTTTCACTGTCTAAAATGATAAAGCAGAATTCGACGTCTCGAGTGAAAACCTTTCGTCGGAAAGTTTGTCACGAGCTTTCGAATTCTGCTTGTTTTATCGTTTCAGGCAGAGAAAGAATCTTGCACTTAACGTGTATTTTTGGCTAGAGTGACAGAAAAATTTAAAATTTACCAAATATTCATTTTCGTTCTCTCGCTGGTTCAGCTCTCTAGAGATCATATTCTTCTCCCGTTCAATCTGTCGACTCCGCTCTCTCTGTCTGGCGTTTTCCTCCTCCGCGGAAAGACGTTGTTTTTCCAGTTCCATGTTTGTATGCTTTTCTCGTTCCAGAGCTGGGAAAGAAAACATTGAAATATGTTTTTCACTACACAGCCAAACATGTAACAAGTGCTTGTTTGCTGCAACAGCTGTTACAGACTTACAACAAGCCGATATCAGGATGCGTTCGCATAGCTCGGGACAGCTAGTTGATGACAACTCTTTTGACGTCTTGCAACAACTGGTTGCAACAATCCCGATACAAAGAAAAAAAACGCGACAGACCTGTTTAGCTGCAAGTTTCAATTTCACCGGCTTTGTTGCAACTTGTCAACAAATTGCCACAAACTTGTCAGTGTCATCAAATTGCAACAAGTCTGTTAAAGTCAGGCTTGTTGCAACTTGTCATTTGCAGACTTGTTACAACTTGTTGAAACAACTTGCAGCAAGCCTGTGAATAACAAGTTTCGACAATCAACTTGCAACAAGTCTGTTGACAATTTGTAACAGACTTGTCGTCAACAAGATGTCGCAAGCCATCCGAGCGCATCCTGAATCGGCTTGTTGGTAACAAGTTGGAGGAATTAAAGCTATATTATGACAACGCATGATAGCGCACTGCATACCAACACACCATAAATCAAATCATATACAGCTACTTAGAAAGGTTGTCTTTCTAAAAGCGATAGCTGTAAACTATGAGCTCACAAGCGATGACGGGTTATTGCTTATTTTAACCTCTAAACTCGGAATTATTTTTTCGAAACGGTGTCGAGGTTGAGGGCACATAGGAAACGTACGACCGCAAATTTACTCGCTTAAAGGCAATTCCCGGAGTATCACGGCCTGAATAAACAATAACCCATCATTCCTTGCACGCTTATAAGTCACAATTTACGCTTTTGGAAAGACAGCTTGGATTGTATGTTAGAGTTAAATACCTCGAAAGTCGGGATTTATGGCGTATACAGCCCGCGAGGACGCGCAAACTAACTTATTTTATTTTTGAGGAGGTTTTCTAGTAGAATCTTTCGACTTTAAACAATTTAAATCGAAATTCGTCGAGATTTTTCCACAAGTTTGATCTAACTATTTATTCAAGAACTTTATCTGAGTTACAGCCCGCGGTACATCAAAGAAAACCGAGACAAAAATAAAATAATACATATCATAGCACGCGACAGCAAACCACATAACACCACATGGTATAGTGTAGCAAACACAACACAACATTGCATCATTTTATAGCCAACAATATAATTTTACCTTCTGCGGCTTCTTGTGCAGTCATTTCCAAATTTTTCGCTCTTTCCTCGAGTTGTTTATTCATTTCCTCAGCTTTCTGTCTCTCCTCTCTTTCTCTCAACAACGTCGTCCTTAAAAAAGCACAAGCAAAACACGAACTATACAAGTTGCAACTTAGGGCATACACAGTTTAAAAACTTGAAAATAAGCGCCATAGTGCAGTATTTTAGACCCTACTTGTTGTTATTGCAGGCTTGCTGCACGCTGTTTTAACAAGTTGTAATAAGTCTGTAAATGGCAAGTTAAAACAAGCCTCAAGTTAAAAACTTAATATCTGTAATATGATGGCAACAAAATTTTTTATTGTCTCATTTGAAAGAGACTCCAAAACAATATATAGAAGTCTATTACAGAATTTTTATATCTGCCTTATAGTGGTGAGATATTTTGACTTGAAATCTTTAGTTGTCCGCCATCTTGGATATCTGTGGATATGCATGATACGTCACAACTGGGATCACGCGATTTTTTTTTTGTTACGACACAATGGTGAATATGCTCTCATAACCGCATGTACGGCAAGTGTTTCGGATTTCAGCATGGACTGAGAGGATTTCAAACAATATTTGATTGTCGGTAGGTATTCAGGAGGATTTTCGACAGGCTTATCCCTGTTGTGACGTCATCAAAACATTGTTAATGAGGTGAAAAATTGATCCAAGATGGCGGACAGTTCGTTGATTTAGGTGAGAATATCTCCCGAAGTAAAACAGATATAAGAATTTTGCAATAGACTTCTATATATTGTTTTAGAGTCTCTTTCAAATGAGACAATAAATTTTTTTTGTTGACATTTCCTTTTAAGCGCCTTAATGCAGTATTTTAGGCCTTTTTAATCCATCACGTAGCGCGAACATTTCACGGTTGATGACTTCGATTTTATTACAAAGTCAAAGATGTTCCCGATGTTAGCAATTTTGTCTCTAATTTGTGCGTTTTACGCGCGGAACATACCGTTCTTCGCGTTTCATTTTCTGTTCGTGTTTTGCTTCGGCTTTCAATTGCAATATTTCAACCGGGTCAGGTCTGCGTCGTCTCATGTACAGCTCGTGGTTGCCCATGGAAAGGGCGAGAATTCGTTTGTTTGTTTCGATAACTGGAACGCCAAACAAAAAGTCCTGAAGATAAAAGGAGAGGACGTTTTACGCCAGTGCCTCTGCCCGGGGGGGGGGGGAATTGTGGGCTCATTTAACAACGACTATACACAGTCAAAAACGCGCAAGTTGTAACAAGTCTGTTGCAAGTTGTCAACAGACTTCTTGCAAGTTGATTGTCAAAACGTATTATCCACAGGCTTGTGCAAGCTGTTTCAACAAGCTGTAACAAGTCTGCAAATGGTAATTTGCAACCAGGATGATTTTAACAGACTTGCTGGAAGTTGATGAATTGAAGTTTGTTGCAAATGGTTAACAATTGGCAACAAGCTGGAAAAATTGACAACTTGTGATAAAATCTGTGGCGTTTTTAGCTGTGTATTGCAGTGCAGATTATAAAGATTTTGTTATGATCTGACTAAAGTCCGACCAACAGCATTTAGGCCTGGGCATTGGAGTGCTGGCGGCCAGCATGCATGAAGGAACAAAAACTTCAAGTGAGTGATATGCATCTCTATATCGCATCATTAGCCAGTTACGCATGTCGTAACCATAGATATTTCATATACACTAGCTAGCGCATCTGTATATCAATAAGTGAAGCCAAAAATCTCAGCGGTATCCCATCATAACAATAGGCGGCGGCCATATTGGTCGTTCCCACTCATCAAAAAGATGCTGCAGAAAACACTATACTTTTCTGCATTTGTGTATTAAATACTTTTTAGCTGCATAAAAGAGGACTTATATTGTCAACTTGATCCATTTTCGCAATGCAAAATCCACAAATTATCGTGCTCCGAGTCAATTCCTTGGGAACGACCAATTCGCTTCAATTTTCGCCTGTCCACAGTCTGGGATGCACCATTTAGTGTATATGAGATATCTATTGTAATAACTGGCTACGTCGAAACGTGCTCTGAAACAGCTCGACATTTTAATCAAGAATAACATTCGTGCAATTATAATTCATGCATTATATCAAACAAAAATATACATCAAATATCTACACACCGGACTCTTCTTCTCTATTGGTTTGATGATAAATTTCTTGTTTGTAAAAGACAACGTCTTTATTTCATTCCACGGGAAGCCAACTTTAGGAGTCAACCTGCAAAATGATACAAACTGGTCTAAAGTGATCATCGATCAAGTCATTACACAGCTTAAGAGTGACGCAGGCATAAACGCGCATGTCTGTTGACAACTTGCAACAATTTGGTACAACAAGCCGATATCTGGATAGTTTGCGACAGTTTATTGACGACAAGTCTGTTGCAAGTTATCTACAGATTTGCCGCAAGTTGTTTGTCAAAACTTGTTATCAACAGGCTTGCTGTAAGTTGTTTGAACAAGTCTGCAAATGACAAGTTGCAACAAGCCTGATTTTAACAAACCTGTTACACTTCGAACTTGATAAAATTGACAAGTTTGTTGCAACTTGTTGACAGGTTGGAACAAGCTGGTAAGATTGACAAATTGCGACAAGTGTGTGGCGTTTTTTTGTTTGGTACATGACGTCAGTAGGTGGATGACACGCTCACAAGCTCAATAATAAGAACGAGTGCTTAATACAGTAGCACCAAAACAAATGTTTTAAGTCCTCTGGAATTTGGCACCCGGACTACTTTTGACGAAGGAAGCCCACAAAACGTATTTGTAAAACCTCTGCACGCCAGCAAAAGCGTAGAAGGGAGGGGGCGACAATTTCAATTCACCGTAGCAAAAAAGATGGCGGTATGTCGATTTTACCAGAATGTATTGCGGTATGAAAACATTTAAGAATGACAATTAAACGTCTTTTGAAGAACAGATTGAAGATAATAGGTTATTTTCACACTTGTGTTAAAATTTCAATCCATTAGCTTTACTTCTTATCATCTTTTCCCAGCTATTCTTACTTGATACTCGCAATGCATTCTGGTAAAATCGACATGCCACCATCTTTTTGCTAAGGTGAATTGATCTATGATCCTTACCTGTTCCCTTTTTCGTAAATGTGCAAACCATACGTGTCGATACCAAGCCACAGTTCGCTTCCTTTTTTGTTTTGGATTTCAAAATAAGTCACTCCGTACATCTCCAGATCTTGGACGATCTTCAAATACGCCATGATCGCGTCCTCGCTGTTGGAAATGAAATGAATGAATCAAATTTTCAAGCTATTCTTCGAGCTCGTAGTAATTGTCTATCAAAGACTTCAGTTGATGTACTTTCTATTCTGTGTATTGCGTGTTGTATGTTTAATTGCAGGAGTACTCTTCGTGAGGAACGCCTTTCATACATGTCAAGTATGCGCCCAGGTAAAGAAATGGTCGCACATATTATTACGGGGGGGGGGGTATCGGTTTTTGTTTGTTTTTAAATGTTTACTACGATAAAATAATGGTGATTGCTGTTACATTACACAAGTGTTTTTTTTCAAATTCTGTTTCGTCCGTGTCAAATCTAGACCTGAGACAGTAAATAGCTGTAATAGAGATTGAGAAGTGGGAAGAGGACTATTAATCATACTCTTGCCCCAGGGAAAATATTCGAAATAATCACGTTACTAGCTAAGGTGTGGATTTGTTATCCCCCTAATAATACCGCTCCCCTCTAAGTACCAATTCCCTGATGGCATGTAAATCTTATTCAGGGCAACACATGCCCAATTGCCCTCCTTGGCCCAGATAAGACCTGATGGATTTATACAATACCTATGCATTTCTCCATGACGTGTCCATAATTCTGTGATTCTTCTGTCCCAATCACCTTTCGTCAACTTGTACTGATTGATTATTCTGTACGAAAACACGAGATGTATAAAAAACCAGCAGAATCGACGGCATTTAGAAGATCAGTTTCAGTGACCTTCAGAAATACCAGATTTATTTTTGAGTGTTGACTTGAAATAAAATCTGGTATTTTCAAGCACCCATGCATGTATTTTTCAATTTACTCTATAAACTACAGTCTTTTCCAGCAATATAAAATATCCAGAAGCTATGATTGATGATCGTTTGAAAAGCGATAATTTTCACATGTAAAATTATCATAAATAATCTCACATGACGTGAGATTATCAGTTTCTCTGTGCCCGCAATCACTATAAAACACTGTATTTTATATAATAAATATTACATAAGATATAAACTCCGAGTAACGCCACAAACATCATATTTAACACAACACATATAAATTGGATAAATAATAGTAACAAAGATCGACATTTTAAAACTTGCCTGTCTGGAAGTAGTTTTTCCTTATTCAAAAATCTTCCAGAAATGGGCAGCTGACTGTATTCACCAAATTCCGCTTGGCACTGAATATGCAGAGAAAAAACAAGGCGATGATGTGCTTTAGTTTTTAACCCGGTAACATCTCAAAAAGATCAAAACAAATTCCAAATGTAATTGTCTCGCCTGTCGAAATATTCAATCTCATCTGATAGGAAAAAACAACAACCGACGTCATTTTACATTAATGCTTCACTTATTCCAAATCGCAGCAAAATACATGTTTTAGTTATTCAAACGATCTTATATGTTGCAAAATAAGCAATCTCATATAGACTCATAACACAGTGTAACGTCGGTGGTTGTATTTTGTGGTATATCCAATAAATTGAATATCACAAAAGTTTTGCCAAAGAACTTTTACTAATTGCCATTTTAACTGATCTTTGCAAATGCAAATCAATAAAATATAAGACAAATTTCGTTTCATTAACACTTCAACTTTCACAACAAACAGTATTGAAATGGAAATGCTTACCGCCAATGAGGCCAGCAAGACAGCTTTTTCTGTTGGACAGTAGACCTCATCTTGAAGGACGGCCTCTTTCGCTTGCAAGAAAAACAGTTTCTGTAGGATGAAGAAAATTGGACCTTTAACCTTCTAGACGAAATTTTGAAAAAATTCGAAACAGGCAAAAACATAACCATATCTTGAAAGAGCATCCTAAACTTAGTAAAATTGCAAAGTTTGGTTGTAAAATGTTCTAAAATATGGAAAATATAGCCTTGCAAATTTGACAAATTTTGTATACATTTGTATTGCGGGTGGAAAATAATGACCAGTTGATACCCTTGGTTATTCATTTCTCACGGATAATGCAAAACTACAGAAAATCGCCAACTCCGCAAGGCTATATTTTCTATAATTTACAACATTTCACAACCAAACTTTGCAATTTTACTAAGTTTAGGACGCCCTTTCAAGCTGTGCTAATATTTTTCCTATTTCGATTTTTTTCAAAATTTCGTCTAAAAAGGAAGTTGTCATATTTCCTTACTTTTTTAGACTAAAATATTGCTTTGTATTATTGCTGAAGGCGCAGTTATATGAGGATTTGACGATGTAATAATTTGCAAGAAGATTTATGCTAACTTCCCGACGAAGGGCTGGAAAGGTCGACTTTTACTTTATCGTTTCAGTAAGTAACAGAAACTATTCCCCCTTCCTCGGTCAAAGTGTGCGAATCTGACCTGTGTAACAAGCTGGATGAGTTCATCATTTAAATCTTCTGGGTAGAACTTGACTCGAAATCTTAACCGGAGGACCGTGCCGTTCCATTTTATGTCGTGGTGAAACACCTGAAGACAAAAAGCACTAGTTAAAAACGCTTATGCTGCCGGCAAAATCACCTTATAGTTAAACAAGAAAAAACGCCACAGACTTAACCGCTGCAAGTTGCATATTTTACCGGCTTGTTGCAACTAGTCAAATTCTTGTCGAAACAACCTGCAGCAAGCCTGTGGATAACAAGTTTTGACAATAAACTTGCAACAAGTCTGCGATAACTTGCAACAGACTTGTCGTCATACTTTGCTGAAATACGCGTTTAATGAGTATCATAATACTGAAAAAGAATCGGCCTGGTTTGCATAAACTTCAATCGAAATTTTCTAAGCTTGCAACATCCAATTTTAAATGTAATCTTATTTGAGTGCGTTTTTGAAGCAATTTACAAAATGCTTGTTCGTTCTTTATCATTGTACAAAGGTACTCCTCGTTCGGAGCACTTGTGTCTTCATACACTGATAAACAACGACCACTAATTTCGTAAATAGTATATATAACAAGTGGAGGATCCATTACCTTTCTGTTCAGCTTTATCCAATTTTTATTATCTCTGTTGTCCGTGTATTCCAGACCAAAATACCAAATTTCTTTCAATCCGATATGAGCAACGATCTGTCAACGGAAAACGCGAATTATTACAACATAAAACGCGCTAGTTCGAGTTTTAGCCGTCTACTTGTCTTTTGGATTCGTGTTAGATTATATTAATTCACCACATCCTTTCTACAGTATCAAATTGCAATTCAACCCTCTGTCGAATAAATCGAGCCAAGCATGCGTACAGTAAAAGTCTGCTAATAACTGTGATAAATCGATCAGTGTTTAGCATGCTGTATTATTGTTCCTCGCTCTGGTCCTCCACCTCCTGGATCAACAAAGACAACCTGCAAGGAGTTCACAATTTTGCAGCGCGAGTTGTGAGCAAGTCTAGAAAATTCGACCATATCACCCCAATCCTAAAAGATCTGCGCTGGATTCCTGTGAAATCACAGGTTTACTATCGCGATGCTCTGTTGGCGTTCAAATGCATGAACAACTGTGCACCTGACTATTTATCATCCTAGTTCAGAACTAGACTTGATGTGATTTGTCGGGAAACGAGAAATGTCGATAACTTAGATGTTCCTTCCTTACACGTTGGTAGCACAGACAAATGAAATTGTATTAATTTTAATTGTTTACAGTGTATTTAACAAATTACACCTTCTTTGAATTAATAGAAGACTAGTTTTTTTTCATTATTTTATTTGTTTCAGTTTTGGTATTTCAGTTTCACCATGTTTTCAAAGATTGTATCACGGTTATCATCAATCCAATGTCATCTTTGTGTAGACCCCTCGTGTAAAGTTCCCCCGTTTATTAGCCTATAAAAAACGCTCACGAGCTTGCACAAGCCCAGGGCTTATCGTCAGAGGTTTACGGTGTTGCCCTTTTCCTTACGTGAAGTTTTTTCTTGTACCAGTAAACTTACCTGTCAGTTAGAAACTATGTGATGTAACCAACCGGGGATAAAGCTAAGATGAGGAAATCCGACCAAAACGTAAATTCTTCCTATCATGCAAGTTTGATTTCGATCGAAAATGTGTTAAAATTTAGATTACTTTGTAGAGTTTAAAGTTTGGCTGCGTGAATATATTTTCTTTGCAAATTGTATACGAGTTAGTCCAGTGCAATACCTTGTAAAAGAGTTCCCTTCCTGTTGTATTTTGACTTATCGGAACCCTCAAATCCTTTATCTTCGTTGACACTATTGTCTCCACCTAAATATTAAAGAAAATAAACGTGTTAAACAACCAAAAAGGTGCAGCTTGCTAGCCAACTTACAAGAACTTGTTATAACAAATCCAGAGATCTTTTAACCAAGGATAGGTCTAATCTTTGACAACTCTGTTGCAAGTTGTCGACAGACTTGTTGCAAGTTGATTGTCAAAACTTGTTATTCACGGGGCTTGCTGCAAGTTGTATTAAATGACAATCTGGAAATGACAAGCTGCAACAAGCTTGATTTTAACAGAATTGACAAAATTGATATTGACAAACCGGTAAAACTAACTGGCTATAAAAAAAAATTACGACTGCTATATAGTATTTTTATAAAACACAGAATAATTGAAACTCCGTAAAAAAATGTTGACAATTTACGGAGTTTTAACTGGCCATCATGTTAAAATATTGACTTGATCGTTGCAATGTTATTACGACAAGTGCGTATGAAAAAGCGTTTTACACAAAAAATGTTTAAAATACTGATCACTGACACGTTGCAATGGCCCTTCTTAAAACAATTATGAAGAATAAAAAGCTCTTTTAAAACAATGCAGTGACAAATGTGGAAAGTTGAAGAGCGTAATGACACACAGGAAATGCCATCAAAATGTGTTTAGACTACTTTTTCAATATTTTTCCCTCCTTCCAGTCGAAAGCAATGGCTGTATGCGTGACATCAAGGATTTTTTGGATATCCAAGAGGCCGGATGGCTAATTGCCTTTCTTTGTCCTTCAATATTTCAGAAACTAAGCATATGTCATGAAAAATTTAATTGGATTTGTATCTGCATGTACAAATGTTACGTAAATTGCGAAGTGCATGTTCAACAAAATCCCATTCTTATTTAAATTCATATTTGAATTCATTCAAAGGTTCTTAAGGATGAGTAAAAAAATATTGTCATGTGAACAAGCATTTGAACACATTTGTGCTTAATTCGTTTGACAGGCGCCTAAGGACGTATTCAAATTATTCAAAGTAACTTACTAAATAAATTGAATTCCCACAGATGCTAAGCGAAGTGTTGATTTCCTGGTGTGCACAGACAATTTATAAATATAAACACAGCTGTTTAAATTATGCACGCTCACAATGCAAACACAGTGAAATGCTTATGGTCCAAGTTGGAAGAGTCAATCGCGGTATTTGACTCGCAATTATGTTATATTATATAATTAGCTTCTTATGAACATTTGTGTATAATAGTGGGAACGATTCAAGAAAGCAAACGAAAATAAGACTTAATAATCAAAGTGAGGGCTTCCCAATGAGAATTTTTTCAACTTGTATTGCACACGCCAGAACGCTGCCTTTGAATGAAGTCAAAATAAATTATTCAAAAGTACTTTCAATGTGCGTACCTGCGAAAGTCTTTTAAACCAATTACAAGAACTTAATTACAGAAACCCTCAATAGATCAGAATATGTATATTCGAAGCCTTGAAACATACAAATTTCGTTTAAACTTATTTTATTTTGTTTCAGGGTGAAATAGTATAGGTCCCAGTGAACTCTAAATTAGACTGGAACGATAACTTGGCCGCCATCTTTGAAGCCAAATTGGTTATCGATAGGCTATCAAGTTCAGTCCTTTTCTATTGTTTCTCTCGGCACGGTTGACACCATTCTTCTGGGAATGTACCGACATTTGATGTTTTTATTTTGATTTAAGAGGTAATTTTATGGTTTATGAACTTATAACCTAGTTTGCGATGCAGTCTTTTTTTAAAAATAGCAAATACCTCGGGAAAATAGTACTAAGACTGTTTACGACATTTGTAGTTGTTGCCGCCATCTTGGCTTCACCCAAACGTAGAGTTTTTATTTGGAGTTAGCGTTCCAGTATTTATAGAGTTCACTGATAGGTCCTTCTTCCTTCGCAAAGACGTGGGTTCGACTCCTCCCGGAGGATCTAGTGTACTTTGTTAACGATGATTTTTTCTCAACTACGTTCCCGGTTTGAATTTCGACATGAGTAAGATTATGACGTAAAACTCCTTAAGCATGCTAATGGCGTTTAAATGATGGTTGCATGCAAAGCTATGACGTCAAATCTTCAATACAGCTGAACACTTTAGTCCAAAAACAAAAATGTACGCCTACGCCATTTTATAATGACATATTTAAGTATATTCTGGGATGAAGCCAGTATCAGCATACGCCATTCTATAATGACATATTTAGTATATTCAAGGATGCAGCCAGATTTTCCAAAGGGGAGGGAGTTAAGGAAACTAATTATGATAGCCGCGGAGTCACATAGGCGTTAATGACGACGAAAAAAATGACCTAAATTTCCATCTATCGATCTGCCCACGACTTTTCCAACCTCTCATGCAAAAAAGGAGAAGGGCTCCATCAACTCCCCCCCCCCCCCCCCCCCCGTGGCTACGTTCCTAAGTCTGTATATATTCCCTGGAAGTTTAGCCCAATATATTTAAGAACGAAATTGCTAAAAAGCATCCCAAATGTCAATCAAACCATATACATTGGTTTACGCATTCCGAGGTACACAGGTTGAGTAAAAAAAGCCCTGATGATGTCCTTTCATATTCAAACTCACTGCATAGTCAAGCATATAGCGACTCTAATTTGACAGAAGTTGCCTAAACACAATTAATAGTGCACTTACTTCATATTCCTCGTGTGCCTATGAGATATATTTAGGCAACTTCTGTCACAACTGCAGTCACTGTGTGGGTAATTTGAATATGAAAGGGCATAAGTTTTTTACTCACCCTGCAATATTATTATATGCTCTATAATATAGCTCACTCTTTGTTATACAAGGCATAATAGCTTGGGTATTTAAACTCTTTATATATATATGTGAACAAACTAGAGTACATGCAGGACAAAAAGTAGATTACTTTTGCCATGGTAAAGAATTCACTCAATCACATCGGTCAGAAGCAGTCATCTCCGACTCTTACGTCATGTGTGAACCAGGTTTTATCTTAAAAGGGCAAACAACTTGACCAAATCTTGAACTTACCAATTTAGGCATACTGAAAAGCTGTGCAGCTTACTGAGATCACGGAATTCCACGGCCCAGCACGATGTTAGGAATGAGACGGCACGAAAGCGAGATCCCTCGCTCGCACAACACCTCACAACGAATTAACGAGATGTTATCGGAGCTATAAAATGAAAAAAAGTCCAACAATGCATTGAATTGTATTGAATAACACAAGTGTGATTTTGCCAAATAACGTTACTTACTCATGCTAGGAAATACGCCAAAAAACCCCCTCAGTCTAACACAGTCAATACTACACCAATGGTATAGATTCTTTCACTACCTCAAACGATGAAGAAAAATCCGACGTTCTGAGCGAAGGCGCCGAGAGGTTAGTGCTATCTAAGAACCTTAAAACGTCGAATTTATTTTATCGTTTCAGCTCATAGTGAAAGCTAGAGCTTCATATACCTTCCCGTACTATACCTACCCTGTTAACGTTAGTTGGAAATGGTACCACAATCAGTATATGCCTTGAATACACATATGCCCTTGCAATAAGTGAATGTTTCGTAACAATATACTCTCATATGCATCAACCACCAAAATCGTTCATTTGACGTTCCAGTTATAGAAACAACATACTTAAAATTACGAAGGCATTCGAAGCTTGCCGTAATTGCTCCCGCGAATTTGTCAACACGGAATTCCAATTCAAACCACAACATACCTTAATTCCCGATAGTTGACAGCACTCTATCCTTCCAAATCGACGAAAAGGGTACAACAGTCTCGGAAAGTACAGAATTTGCCTGTTTTCGAACACCTTATTGCTTCAACGTCCTCCCTGTCATACGCAGGGGTTTCGCTCGGTTGACTACAAAACGCAAAGCCACTCTTCGACGCAGCGAGGGGCCCATAACTATTTTACATCTTTCTTTCTTGTGGGCAGACTTCGCTATTTCGCCATTGTGAGGTAAGCACAAGGAATGACTGATGGCCAACTAAGCATTTTGCGAAAGAATTGGCAAAACATTTAAAAACTTCCACGATGCATATAATTACTCCCTCACGCGATGGACAAAAATGTCAAATTTGGCTCACGTTTGGTAAACGAGCAAAACTTATATGCGGCTATATTTTTATGACACTAGTTTTATTTTGATCAAGTTGTTGCAGATATCGACAGAACTCAGACGTGTTGCAACTCACGCCGTTTTTTTTTTGCGGTGTATGTATGTGTGTTATAATGATCCACGTTGACTTATACACAACTTTTGCCTTGATTTTCTGGGTTTAAAAAAACATCTATGTTGAAAATTTCTTCGTAAATAAACTGATAACATGGGTATAAAATGGGTCGTTCTTGAAGCCATTTAAAATACTCGCGGTTCGTGATTTATCAGATGTAAAACGTTCGGCTACGATATCTGATGAAGCACTCTTGCCCGTGTTTTAAAAATCGTACATAAAATATAATTTTGTGGAAACACCACGTAAGTTTAATATCGCAGAGCTTTCGATCCGTAAGCTCGTAGATAATAAACTTACGTGGTGTTTTCACAAAATTATATTTTAATTTGATATTCACCATGCAATCATAAAAGGAACTTATTATACATAAAGTTCAACAGACATGACATCGTCACTATATACATGCAGTAGAAATAATTTAATAATCTATTCGATTGCTGACTCTTTTTATATACAATTACACAAAAACTCGCTGGTTGTGCGTCTGCTCATGCGCTGGAACTGTCGCCAATTGCCTGGCGAATTTCAGCGGAGCCATCTCTACTTGGGAAACGACATTGCCAGAGCTACACCAGAGCACAAAGCGATACAGAAGGATATATGTACCTCTCACCCAAATATGTCACCGCGTGTAGGTAGCTGATCTCTGTTCATCGTGAAAAAAATTCTGTTTTTCTATATGTAAAAGAGAATACATCATATTCAAGATATAGTCGGGGTTCTGTGCATAAGAACGAGAAAGTCCAAGATATCACGTTTGCCCAAACTTCACATCTTTCGAACTCTTTTTGAATTGAAACTCTCGTTTATATTGACTATAAAGGAATCTGGGACAGATTTATCGATAGCTAAACAGTTACAAAAATTCTTTCAAAGAAATTATACGGCATTATTTTAACTAATCTCCACAACGGATCGACTAACCGCAGGAGCAAATTTCGTTTTAATTTCAAACACTTTAAAAAGCAGAGTCTGGTCGCATAAAAAAGCGATAAGTTAACTATATACGATTAGTAGAAACGTCAATCAATCAGAACCAGGTTTTTTGTACTCAATCACTATTTAACTACAAAACAGTGATTAAAAAAGTGATTAACAGTTTTATACAACCGACCCCAGGGTCCCCGTCGCGTCAAGCCGAGGACAGTTGAAAAATTCATCATTAATTATAGGTCCTCCGGTAGGAGTTGAACCTACGACCTCGCGATGCCGGTGCAATGGTATGACCACTAGGCTACAGGGGTAGCTGATAATTTAGGGTGGTAAGCCTCCAAATAGGCAGAAAGTCGGAGGACCTCTACACAGCCAAGAACACGCAAGTTGCAACAAGTCTGTTGACATCTTGCAACAAGTTGTTGCAATAAGACGATCTGAGGATGATGGGTTGCATGACTTGCGACAGCTTGTTGACGACAAGTCTGTTGCAAGTTGTCAACAGACTTGTCGCAAGTTGATTGTCGAAACTTGTTATCAACAGGCTTGCTGCAAATTGTTTCAACAAGTTGTAAAAAGTCTGCAAATGACAATTTGCAACAAGCCTGATTTTAACAGACCTGTTGTAACTTGATGAAATTGACAAGTTTGTTGCAAATTTTTGAGAAGTTGTTTGTGCTGGCGTTGCAGTTCTTTTCTCCTTACCAGTTATTTTCCCTGATGTAGCGCTTGTCGCATATTCCTTCCACGTCGAGACATAGCTATCAAAATTTAATCCATTCGTCCATTCCAATATCTCGTCGACTTCCCATTCATTTACAGCCTCGTAGCCTTTCTTCTCTGTAACTTCCACCATTTCTTTCACGGAGTGCTGGATATCTTTCATCACTGGCGTTTCCGTGCCATGTTTTGCCAACAACATACCTTCCTTGTACCTAAAAGGCATAATTATTAGATGGATAGTTTATTACATTACAATTGCAGCCACATTTATATTGAGCTGAATTTGGTGAAATTTACAAAAATATGCAAGACTGCGATTGGAAATTTCTAAAATTGAGATAGAGTTTCAAGTGGCTATCAGGATTTAATATCTGTGACAACTTGTTGACACAACTTGAAGCAAGCCTGTGAATAACAAGTTTTGACAATCAACTTGCAGCAAGTCTGTTGACAACTTGAAACAACGGATTTGTCATGCCATGCAAACGCATCCTGATATCGACTTGTAACAAGCTGTTGGAAGATGTGAACGCCTTCACTCGCGAACAGGCACTGCCGAAACGAAACCAAGAATTGTTCCAATCTCTGCAGCTCAGTAGCGAAGACAGCCCGACAATTTGGTCATGCTATGCAAATTGAATCATTATCATTATTCATTTCTTTAGAAATTGATTCCTTATACAGTTTATAAACAATGAAATATTTGCACTTGCATGACCAAATGTCGGGACAACAGACATCTGTCTAATGCAAACATCAGTCTAATACTGACATTTCTTTAAAACAGACATCTCTTTAAAACAGACATCCCTCTAATACAGACATCTCTCTCTAATACAGACACCTCTCTAATATAGACATCTCTCTCTAATACAGACATCTCTCTCTAATACAGACGTCTCTCTGTAATACTGACATCTCTCTGTAATACTGACATTTCTTTAAAACAGACATCTCTCTAAAACAGACATCTCTCTGTAATACAGACATCTCTCTAATATAGACATCTCTCTCTAATACAGACATCTCTCTCTCATACAGACATCTCTCTCTAACACAGACATCTCTCTCTAACACAGATATCTCTCTCTAACACAGACATCTCTCTCTCATACAGATATCTTTCTCTAATACAGACATCTCTCTCTAACACAGACATCTCTCTCTAACACAGACATCTATCTCTTTACTACAGACAACTCTCTCTAACACAGACATCTCTCTCTAACACAGACATCTCTCTCTAACACAGACATCTCTCTCTCTAACTGCTACAGCTTACACATAGTTGTACTAACATTTTTTTCATCCATTCAACTTTTCGTCTTTTTCGTTTTTTCTCTAAGTCAACCTTTCTCATCAACTATAAATAACAAAAAGAAAAAGAAACAAAAAATTTCTCTCTTTATTCAATGGACCACTTTCAAGAAAAAATCAGCCTTAGTCAACCATTTTTCTCCGTGAAAAAACATTTGAAACTACACCCAAAAAGCAATCATATATTGCGAATTTGTATAGGCGTGCCTTCATACCTTACAATGCTTGAAATCGACTTTCTTTTGAGCCGAGTCATAGGCAATTGCATCTTCGTCAATTTTTCGCAGGATCTGTAAGACAAGCTTTTAAATTTAATGAGGGATTTCCGTTTTATTCTTTTTGGTCCACTAACAGCGAATACACTGACATTGACTTGACTCTAATGAAGACATTGACACGATTCTAGTGAAGACATTGACTCGATTCTAGTGAAGACATTGACTTGACCCTAGTGAAGGTAAAGGCATTTACTTGACCTAATTGAAGACATTAACCTAATTCTAGTGAAGACATTGAGTCGACTCTAGTGAAGACAATCACTTGATTCTAGTGAAGACATTGACTTGACCCTAGTGAAGGTTTTACTTGACCTAAATGAAGACATTAACTTGACTCTAGTGAAGACAATCACTTGATTCTAGTGAAGACACTGACTCAATCGACTCTAGTGAAGACATTGAAATCATTACCCTATCAGAAACAAGTCTCCATCCATTGTTTTCGAATCTCTGATACCAGCCTTCTTTAGTTTCTATAAAAAATACACGTGTTTGGAATATTATTGGGTTTAAATTTGTACTGTCCTTCAAAGTTTCAAAACACTTACTCGCGCCTGCGGCAACAAACTTGTCAATTTCATAAACTGACAACAAGTCTGTTTATTTAAAATAAGGCTTGTTGTTTGCAGACTTGTTACAACTTGTAACAAGCCTGTGGTTAACAAGCCTGCTGACAACTTGCAAGTGATAATAATCCAGTGCTGTGATCCTCGTCAATTGTATATTACGGATCGAAAGTTATGCAATTATGAATTCACATGGTACCTCAGTTGGCAGAGCACTGGGCTAGCATTCCAAAGATCAGAGGTTCTATTCCCACCATGGTCTGGTATATTTTTAGCTTGCCCGGTGTGGATATAAACTCAGAGTAACACCACAAATCACGCACGATATATTGTCCCATATTAAGAATTAGCAAGCGTGCCCTCGTACCTTGCAATGCTTGAATTCGAATGCTCGAAAAGACGAACCAGACGCAATTGCATCTTCATCAATTTTTCGCATTATAGTGACCGTCGTATACACTCACCAGGCACTCGCTCTCAGTCATTTCAAATAACTACCCCCCCCCGTCTCAACTACTTTTAACCCCCTTACAGACGTGCAAGTTTAGCCATTTTTCCATGCACATCATGACGGCAAACAACAACGTTTACACTTGTCAAAAAAATTGCTCGCCCGTTAGGGACTTTATATTAAAAGGGAAGCTACTCTTTTTCGCAAAAAACGGACCTCCCTGCCCCACCCGAAAGCCCCTGCACACATTAAATTAACTCCACTGACCATACCTTGTTCTACGTTCATATATTCCCAGTTGTGGCATTGCTTCGGCAAGAGGTTTTTGGTCGACGCTTTCGTATAGTCTTTAGGACTGTTCGCACACATGTCGACCACATTTCTATGCGTGAAAATCTTGTAGTAGATATTAGGAGGGAATGTACTCTGAAATGAAACATACGAGAGTTTGAGACATCGAGACGCGGGTTAATTACGCTAGCATAGTTTTCGAGTATAGTCGAGTTGTCAGAGTCGATTGCTGCGACATAATTATTTTATACAGGCCAAATCATGCAAGTTTCAACAATCCTATTGACATGTTGCCACAACGCGTTACAACAAGCCGATATCAGGATGCATTTGCACGGCTTGCGACAGCTCGCTGACAAGAAGTCTTTTGGAATTTTTCAACAGACTCGTTGGAAGTTAACAGTCAAAACTTATGTACACGCGTGCTACATGCAAGCTGTCTAGACACCAAGTTGTAACAAGTCTGCAAATGACACACCGCTTAATTAACCCACCTTATGCCCCATTAGGCTACCCTACACAATATTAGACCATCTTAAACCACCTCAATCCACCTTAGGCCTCCTTACACCATCTTACCCCACTTTACACCCCCTTAGCCCATAGTACACCACTTTACACCTATTGCATCGTCAGACCCACCTTAGACAACCTTAGACCCCCACTGAACCCACCTTAAACTGAGGGCAAAAGCTACCTTAGACCCATCATTGACCCACCTTAGAATTATCTTAGCTTGGACCCACCTCAGACTAACCTTAGACCCACTTTAGAGGCACCTTAGACCCACTTTAGAGGCACCTTAGACCCACCATAGACTTACCTTAGACCTACCTTACACCCACTTTAGGCACAACTTTAAATAAATAAATATAAATAATATATACATACAACTTGATCTACTACACCATAGACAAAAGGTACACACACCTTAGAAGTGAGTCCCTACCTCAAATACACGAAAACTTGTTCTAAACCTTACCCCAGCAAGTCGAAACTTCACGTGAGTTCCAGAACCAGGATCTAAAAGTTGAGCCTAAAATAATACATTGTATCAGGTATAACGGTAACAGAAAACATCAGAGGCACCTTATACGTAAGCTGGATAGCTGAATATGCTCAAAAAATTTGAAAAAATTACAATCCGATGAGTTGTGCAATTCACCTTTCGTAGAACCATAGACAATCGAAGGAATGGACTGCTGACGTGACATCCGTGATACGACCTGATACGCTTTACTTTAGAATCCTGTAACTCCTCTTTAAATCTATTTCTTCAGGACTTTGTATTCACATATTGAAACAAAATCAGCAATGCCTATCTCACAATCGACTTTAAATTTTTTTGGAGGGGGGGGGGAATAGGATAAAAATCACAATTGAATGTTTTCGTAAAACGTTTTAAACAACATCAGTGGTGATATTTCTCGGCACTAAAAAAGGAGGCAAACATTCAGCGCTGGTTTTCAGCTTGTTTACACCCAGAAGAAGTGTGAAATGTCGATAGTTGTAGAGACATTGCTGTTCTTGTTTAAATTATGTAAATACAAAGTCCTGAAATATATTTAAAGTGAAGTTACAGATTCCAAAGTAAAGCTCATCAGGCCGTATCACGGACGTCGCGTCAGCAATATTGAGCAAGTACTTTAGCTCACGCTTCCTCTCAATTCCTCTGAAATGGTTGAACTCATGCGCTCAAATAACCAATCGCTTAACCCGCCAAGTTCATGTCAATAATTCTTACCTCTGTGGGATTAATGCATCGCAATAGCAGCGCTGGATCACCACGGAACTTAAAGCTGATCAAATCCTTGTAGTAGCGATACACCTGCATATCCTAAAACACAATATCAAAACTAAATAGGACAACCACTTGAGTTTGCCGAGATCATTTTTAAGCGAAAACATTTATTAGCGATCGCAGATACACAGCCGAAAACGCACAAGTTGTAGCAAGTCTGTCGAGATCTTGCTACAACTTGTAACAACAAGCTGAAACACGCTGCAGAAGATTTGATGCAAGTTTTGGATTTTATCGGCTCGATGCAAGTTTGTCATCAATTTGCATCAAGCCTGCTGATTCAATAAGTTGCATCAACTGTGTGGAAACCAGTCTATGTCCAACTTGATACTTGCAGACTTGTTGCAAGTTATTTCAACATCTTGTGGATAACACGTCTTGATAAACAACTTGCATCAAGCCGCTTGATAACATGCAGCCGATTTCTTATCGGTTTAATGATTGCAAGACCAAGCCTGTAGCAGACTTGCGACAGTTTGTTGATGACAAGTCTGTTGCAAGCTGTCAACAGACTTGTTGCAAGTCGATTGTAAAAACGTGTTATCCACAGGCATGCTGCAAGTTGTGTCAACAAATGTCATGTTGCAACAAGCCTGATTTTAACAAACTTGTAGTAACTTGATGAAATTGACAAGGCAGTAAAATTGGCTACTTGCGACAAGCCTGGGCGTTTTTAGATGTGTGGAATATTAATGGCAATTCCATAATGCACAAAATTTTGAAAAAAGTTGAAATAGTAAAATTCATTACCACAGCATTGAAGAGCATCCTAAAATCACTAAAATTGCAAAGTTTGATTGCGAAATGTTGTAAGACACGGAAAATATAGCCCTGCAAATTAGGCAAATTTTGTATGCTTTTGTATTACTAGCGGAAATCGCTAACTAAATTAGTTACAAACTTCCGCTTGTAATACAAAAGCATACAAAATTTGCCTAATTTGCACGGCTATATTTTCCGTGTCTTACAACATTGCGCAAACAAACTTTGCAATTTTAGTAATTTTAGGATGCTCTTCAATGCTGTGCTGATGAATTTTACTATTTCAACTTTTTTCAAAATTTTGTTCATTATGGAATTGGTCCATTGATACCGCTATTTCTGCTCAGAACATTTCTCTGTCATTACCACATGTGTCCTCCACGCTTTCTGGATAACTTTGGCTGCTTCCGGCCTCGTCAGCGGTCGCCTTCTCATCCGAGTAGCGACCCTAGAACGGTTGCCGCTGTAGGTCGAGTAGCTGTCGGCCATCGTCGGAGGACGTACGGAAGGTACTCGGATGTTTCCTCGCTCTTCGCAGACTTGGTGCCACCAAGACTGGATAACCAGAGCACAAAAATCCTCGAATCTAAACAGGAATGTAACATGGTATTCCATTAAATAGTGGCCAGTAAAATACGAAAAACACTCATTGAGATATTTTCCATACGTTCACGTTTCGTGTTAAGTTCCAAAAGGTACGACGCCAAAATTACAGTAACTGGATATTATTTTGTTGTTGCAATACAGCAACAACACAAATTACCAGTTCCGTAGTTATTATAACTTGTGACTTATGAAACAAAATTTGCATTTGTCTATTGCACAGTAAAGATAGTTAAAAAACACTTGTCGAGGTATTTAATCTTATTTGATATGAAAATAACACAACCAACCTTGACGTTAACACACTTGTTGCAACCTGATGAAATTGATCACAACGAAAAAGCTGGTAGCATGTTCATTTTAGCAGAATGCAATGCGGGCATCAAATTAAAACGACTGAAAAACTATACAAAAAAAAGCACCCAAGAACGAAACTTCAACAAAACAAAGAAAATAATCTCTTCTGTTATGCTTGTCCTTCAATAGATGTCGAAACGATTTCTGACCACAAAGCATTCTGGTAAAATTTACACCCGCCATCTTTTTCGTTACGGTCAAATGCCAAGTTTGTTGTAGCCTGCTCGCAGTGCATGAAATTTCAGCCTGCGAGCAGGTTAAGTTTGTGGCGACTTGTTGACAAGTTGCAACAAGACGGTAAAACTGACAACGTGCAGCAAGTCTGTGGCATTTTGCCTGTGTATAGACGACTAGACGTCTACTGTAAATATGATTATTTTAAACATTTTACTGGACTTACGAAATCCAAGCGTGCTTCTCTCTAAACAGGTTAAAATCTTCCTCCAGCTTGATGCGAGAGCTGGATTTTGGAATTGCATCCGTCTGTAGTTGTGAAAAAAAATATTTTCGAAATATAAAGCAAACGATAACGGGCAAGACATTTAATGTCACTGCACACATCATTGCTCAGTGACGAGCTAGATTTTTTGACCTTTTGACCAAAGAGCCATTTGAATGAGGAAAATACATAGAGCCCTGTGAAGTTTGTAAAGGTCGCAAATGTGGTAGGCTTTCTAGTGCCTAAAACAAATTCATACAAAATTCGGAAACTTTGCAAGGTTATATTTTCGGTATATAACAATATGTTTCGCTGCGAACTATATTTAAAGGAAAACAGCAATATTTTTTTATTATCTCATTGACAAGAACCTCTAAAGTAACCTTCATATGTGCTGCCAATTTTTTTATAACATGCTTAGTTTCTCAAATACTGAAGGACAAAGAAAGACAAAGACACTACTCATCCGCCATCTTGGACATGAAAAACCACCACAACCTGGGTAATTGTCTTTTCTCTTAAAAAAGTGTTTAACAAGTAAGTTGAATGCTGAAATCCAACTGAATTTGTATTGAATTTGTATGTATATTGCACTGAACATTAAGAAACATATTCTAAATTTAATATTTTAGTTTTACTTCATGTAGGGATATTAATAAATTCGCAAAATATATACTTCTCACGTAAATTGCGAAGTGTTAGAGAAAATTTCATTGAGATTTAACTAATTCACAGCAAGTTTGATACAGTCTACCCAGGTTGTGACGTCAGTAAAATAGACGTAATTATAAAACAAGATGGCGGATTACTAATGCCATTTGTTCTTCCATATTTCAGAAACTAAGTATGTTACCAAAAAATTAACAACGGATGTTACAATTACTTCAAAGGTTTTTTATTTATTATCCGATAAAAATATATTGCCATTTTCCTTTGAATGCTAAGATGCTCTTTTAAGCTGAAATGAAACATTTTGTTGATGTTGTCTGGATAAAAGTTTAGGTCTGTCATGGAAATTAAATATGTATTGATCAAACGAGGTATCTGAGGTCAGCCGTGACGTCACTATTGCACCCGGTTTTCAATAAGAGCCTCTATTCTAAACAGTGGCAAAAATTATTCAGTACCTGAACTGCTAATGTTGCTGGAGTGAGAGGAGGTTGGGGAGATTGCAGTGCCGAATCATGAGACGTGTTTGTCAAGTCGGACCATTTGTACGAGCTCTGAGGTGCCGGCGTTTCGTTCGATATCCCGCCATGTAAGACGCCATAGAGATAGCACCTGAAAATAAACGTGTATTAAATTAGAACATGATTTTGTTGAAACACCAGGTAAGTTTATTATCGCAGAGCTTTCCACCCGCAAGCTCGGATCTTCATCATGCATTGCTAATAATGACGAAGATCCGAGCTTACGGATCGAAAGCTTTGCGATAATAAACTTACGTGGTGTTCCTCAAAATTATATTTTAATTTGATATTCACCATGCAAACATGCAAGGAACTTATTAAACGTGTATTAAATCATACGCAATAAAAGGAATGGAATGGAAACGCGAGCTAAAGCGTCAATGTTGCTGACGCGACATCCGGGATACGACCTGATACATGTACTTGCTGTACTTTGCAACCTCACATGGGTTGTACTTATCTATGTATGTAATGACACTGCAGCGATGATTGGACACGTGAGCTGACTTTAGGCGAAAGCGCAAATCGTGTTAAAGCGACGGCCGTGATACGGACCGACATGTTTCCTAGTCGAGCGGATATGTAACAGTACCGCGCATTTTTTGAAGATGTAAGGACTTAGTGATACGACTATGAACACCAGATATGCCCCCCCTGCATCTTCCAGTAAATCCATCCTTAATAAAAAAACATCCCTAATACTCCGAAGGACAACATCTTGTTGCAACAAGACAACTGTTTTGCGGTGATCTTTCGACTCTATTTTTAAGGCCCGGTCAAACGAGGATGAGAGTTCATGAGAGCTGATGAGAGTTGCAACTCTCGCTAGCGTTTGACCGCCAACTCTCATCCACTCTCATCCTCGTTTGACCGGCGCATGAGAGTTGCAAAAACTCTCATACAAACTCTCGGTTCAAACTCTTGTCAACTCTCATTCTCGTTTGACCAGGCCTTAAATTAAGTCATGATAGCAAGCATGTAATAAATGGTTTATTCTGGTTTGACAATGACTTTGAAATAGAGTCGAAATATCACTGCAAAACTGTTGTCTTGTTGTTAATAGCTCATATCTTGAGTTTACAAGATGTTGTTCTTCGGAGTATGTTTTTTCTTAAATCCTTCCCTGGTTGCAAGATGTCAATGGACTGTTGAAAGTTGCGCGTTTTTGGCTTACTGAAAGGTTACTATCCCGCCGCATCTGCTGACAGCGCTGACGCTAGCATGGCCACACTATACCCACCTAAGCATGTACCCCCTGTAAACTCTCTGGATCTCAATGGCAGCAGCTGTTTCCCTGTCTTCATTTCCTTGGTCCCTCAAAATGGCCTGCAGAATAAACCACGTTCGCAATTGTTTTGATATTGAAATAACTACAGTAGTAGATTCCAAATGCTTTCTGACTAAACTATGACAGGCCAGGTCAGTATGATGTATGCGATATTTCCGAGTCTATTTCCTTCAATGTCAAAGTAATCTTTTACAAGTGTAATCAAGATTTTTATGTGTCTTGGTGTTATATACTCAGATGAAAATGACACTTGCGGTGTACACCAGGCAAGTTCACTGAAAAAGATGTCTGACCATGGTGGGAATTGAACCACTGAAAAGAACTGCTCTAAAGTAGGCCCCCCCCCTTGCAAGTAAGCATGCCTTGAGGACAATAATTTTGAAATTAAACAGACAGCAATTGCTGCTTTCTGAGAAAGTTGTCAGATTCCATTTACTTGGATGCGACGAGATCTGGAGCGTCTTGGTTCACAGGAAGAAATTAGTCGGCTCTCGACATCCTTTGTTGACGACTGCCAGGAGTTTACTTAATGATGGAGCAGGGGGGGTGAAGGCGGTGGTGTTGCTTATGCTATAAGCACCTTTGGGCTTTAGCAAAACCTGTAGTGCATACATCCTACCTGTCTGGTGTCCTTTGTCTCTTGCGCTAAGAGTCGTACTCGATCAGAAGAAGCTGAAAACATGAATCAGTTTTAACTGTTTTTCCATTGGAGTTGATCACTAAGTGCTTAACATTTTATACAGGATATCTATATGCTACTTTGTCTTTTTTTGGCATTGAAGATATAAATTCTTTATTCTGCTATTTTAGACATTGTAATTTTTGGTATTTTTGTACATTCATACCAGGTAAAGACATAAACAGGGAAAGCTAGAGTAATGAAGTGAAATAGTATATGTAAAATTTATACAATAATGAAAGTTCATTTTGGATTTTCATTGGTCCAGAGGTGTGTGTATTATTACTGGCACACACGCACAGAGGAAGTCATCCACTGGTGTGATGTATTTGAACAATTGAATTGTCTTCCCCACGCACTTTGCAAACTCGGCAATATGGTAAGGGACTTTAAAACTGTTTTATTGCATCGCATTTGTGTTGTTTTATCAGACTAAGAGCTCATGCTTTCTATGAATCAACTATCACTGCATAGAAATCGAGAGCGATTAATCTACAGTCATAAAATTGTTAAAAATAAGATTCATTTGTGATAACAATTTAAATATATTAAGATATTCGACAAACACTATAACATATTGTAGCACAGACATGCCAATGCCACTTACCTGGTAGAGAAAGCTTGTTGAGTAGATCTCTAGCTTCTTTCTTCGATAATTTCATCTTAATTTTCCGTTATAATGTACTTTTTAGTCGCTTATTTTTTTTTTATCAAATCCGCCGCCATTTTGAAGAACACTTGGTTGCCTGGCAACATAAATTCGAGGATTTTTACGATGATCTCTATTATATTTAGTAACGGGAGTAACACTCTCGAATCTAACAACTCATTATCGGTTACACAGGCAAGAACGCCAAAAACGTGTTGCAGGTTGTCAATTTTCCGGCTTGTCGCAACTTGTCACAGCAGTGTTGGAACAGGTCTGTTGCAACAGTGTCACCTGTTGCAACAGGTCTGTTAAAATCAGGCTTGTTGCAACTTGTCATTTGTAGATTTGTTACAACTTGTTGAAACAGAAACAAGCCTGTGGATGACAAGTTTTACCTATCAAATTGCGACAACTCGTCAACAAACTGTCGCAAGCCATGCAATGCATCCTGATATGTTAGTTTGTCGATCAAGTTGTTGCAAGACGTTGATCAACTTCCGCGTTTTTGGCTGTGTATTGAAAGATTGTAGGATTCCGTGCGCTTTTGGCAGCACTACCGACACGTGAACATGTTAAATCGGCTATTGTTGAATGGCAATAATTTTTTTAAATAATTCATCTTTTTTCACAGCAACGGTACAGCCAGAAACGCAGCAAGTCCACTGCAGGCTTTTTGATATCGGGACGTGTTCGCATGGGTTGTTGACGACGAGTCTACTACATGTTTTCAACAGACTTCGCCTGCAAGTTCATAATGCTCAATTCCTATTTGCTCCGTTTTTATTCTCAAAGAGAAGTCAGCGGGGAGCAGACTGGAGAGAATGTACTTGGGTCAGCCCATGGCTCAGGGCTGTCACCTACCGGTTTTCTACCGTCCAGTATTTCTATTTCAATGGCACTTTCACATTAGTATATTTTTCCAATATTTTTCTTTTACTTCAGCAAAATTTTCAAGCAACATTTTTTCGTTTATTGATAGATCATGAATATTTCACAATTATGAGCTTAAAGACAAAACCAAAATTTCTTTCTGTATCCAGATTTTTGGATAGCTGTACAACTAAAACAACAGAGAACTCTTTTACATCCAAATATTTTTAATATTTAACAAACCTTTTCTTTTAAAATACTGTTGGTCTTATTTACCTTTAATGCAAACATAAATTAATTAGGATGTTTTTTAGATTACTTGGATTAACTTGTAAACATAAAGTATTTAATATTTAATAAACCTTGTCTTTTAAAAATGTTTTATTATCTTTATTGTAAACATAAATTGATTGGGATGTTATATAAATCACTTAGATTAAATATAAATTAATACCGAATATAGTCGAGGGCAATTGAGAATAAATATATATCATTCAAACAATACGTAAATTGAAACAAAATTTTCCATTTTATTTCTGAAGATGATTTTGCCGTAAAGCAAAGTTTACAGCTTTAATTTTACGTTCTTTTACGTCGTTTAAATGATATCCTGATTCCCAAGAAGTCCTGTAGCATTCGGAATTTGTTTTCACTTTACTCAAATTGTCTGCTGCAGGAGATCTTTTTTAAACTATAAATATATTTATTGTATCATATAGTTAATATATATACTATAATATTGTAAATATATGTATTAATTGTAAATATAAACTCTGCAATTCAGTCTTGTAACTGCGAGGGTTTCACAAAAAAAATTAATTATAATTATTTTTATTTTCTTACAAGCCGATATCAAGCTCAGTTTGAATGGCTTTTGACCAGTGGCGGCGCCAGAGCAAGGGGACATTTGCACACACCCTAAATTCCCCCCCAACATTCCTTCGCTCCCCCCCCCCCCCAATTCAGTTTAGCCTGGCGCCGCCACTGCTTTTGACAACCATAGAAATGTATGGCATAGAATGCAATTTCTTTTCTCAGTGAAAATTTTGCCGCCACAAAATGGCGGATTTCGAAGGGCATTTTGAAAGTTGTCAACAGACTTGTTGCATATCTTAGTATTAGTTATTTTAACAAGTTGTAACAAGTCAGCAAATGATACGTTGCAGCAAGCCAGATTATAACAGACTTTTTAACCTTGATGCAATGGACAAGTTTTTACAATAAGCCGGTAAATTGACAACTTGTAGCACGGCTGTGGCGTTTTTGGCTGGGTACTCCCCCCATTGAGCTCAATATTGAGTTCAATGCTCTCCCCTCCCTGACCAACTCAAACAGGCGACACGGGTGTCTGGACATTGGCCTCGTTTGCTTCAATAATTCTCCATTCCTCGTTGAGATTTTTCCAGTTTCCCCAAAATGAGCTTCTTTGGACAAACCAAGTCCAGAAATAACGCGCTTTCATCATGATAATCATTCCGCAAAGAACGTAGATAGACGCGAATATGACGGTTGTTTCAATCTGATCGGTGACATCGTAACGACTTTGCAACACGACGAAACCGATGATAATGAGCACGCACAAGGCCAGCACGAAACAGTACCAGATGTCCAACTTGTTGCAAGGACCACAGGTGGCAGATGGTCGAGTCCACTGTAAAAACAACAAGGAATATATAATGTTAATACATAATGTAAAGTTACACCTTCACTTCATTTTTTGTTGTGCTCTGTCCGATTCAGAAGAATCTAGTTTTTCACATCTCTAAGGACGACTTTTATTATGATAAAGAATTGAAACCGAGCGTGTGTGTTTTGTCATTTTTGAACAATCAACCCCTGGTAGAATCTTTGTTGATTGTTGAAAACCAACCATTCGCGAGGTTTTAAGATAAACACCATCAAACTTCACAAATGGTCTACACACATCAGGCACATATCCTCTATACCAAGTAAACGCCTATGCGCATTAGGCATTTTAAGACAACAGGGCGTTCGCTCGAACAAGTGACCTTATATAATGTAGTTTTATCAGACCTTGCAAAAACTTTTTACCACAAGCCTATGTCAGGATGTGCTCAAGTGGCTTGCAACAGCTTGTTGACAACAAGTTTGTTGCAAGTTGTCAACAGCTTGTTGCAAGTTGATTGTCAAAACTTGTTATCAACAGGCTTGCTGCAAGTTGTTTTAACAAGTTGCAAGAAGTCTGCTATTGACAAGTTGCAACAAGCCTGATTTTAACAGACCTGTTGGAACTTGATGTTCTTGACAAGTATGTTTCAACTTGTTCACAAGTTACAAGAAGCCGGTAAAATTGACAATGTTCAACAAGTCTGTGGCGTTTTGGTTCGGTAGAGTGCATTCCAATTTGCATGATCCAACACCCAGCACAGCGGGTTAGCTTGGTTGTCACCGATAAAAATAGATGTGACAAATTTTTGCGGTTCCAGCAGAAAATACTTACAGTCATATCTATGTTTACAATTGGGAAAGAAGAACTGGTCACGGCTTAAAATAGAGTCTACGCAACTCAGCACAAGTGTTGTTTTTTAACTACCCAAAAGACAGATACGTCAATGCGTTCCTATACGGGCTCCAAGCTCGACTCTAATAAATTTGCATTTCCAGGGAAAGGGGTACCTTAGCTGCACAGTCAAAAACGTCCTAGTTGAAGAAAATCTGCTTCTTACTTGGCAGTCATCACGATGTGTTCAAGTACTACCTTGTCAGCAAATTGCAACAAACGTGTCAGTTTCATCCAAGTTGCAACAAGTCTGTTAAAAACAGGTTTGTTGCAACACGCTCCAATCTTTGTACTACTCTTAAGAGATTTTAATTAGTGAAGAATGTTGGATGCGATGTGAAGAAGACGTTACCAAAACGTAATGAAGACGCCTATTCGTCAATTTTACATCTCTCAAGAGTAGAACTGGGTTGCAGGCTACAAGAAAACTTGCAGTATGTGACAGTGTCTTTAATTAAGCGCGTAGAATATCAGTTGGCATTTAATGTTCTTGTGTTTGTAAATTCTGCTGGCGTGATCGTTTATTTTTACTTATAAAATTTAATAGTGCATTGGACAATTAACACACAATTTATAGGTTGTGGATTAAATTTTGATTTAAGCAAACAGAACGATATCAACACAGCCAGAAAGAGCATCTTTTGTTGCCCATTGAAATCACAATATAACTTTACTTTAGTAGGATTTTTGTTCCTTGTCGAGATATTCAGATTTATTGGATATCGCTACCAAACTTTACAACAATTTTGCTAATTTTTAGATGCTCTTTCTAGCTGTGCATCAGATTTCGTTAATGCTTCAAGTCTTGCTTACGTTGAAATTTGGTATACTTTAATTTGAATCGTTGAACTGACTTCTGCGTGATTCGCAGATCAGATGATGGAAAACCGAAGCTATAAGAGTCAGTGCAAGCAGGTACCAGCGCTAACCTCTCAACCGCGCAAACAAAATTAGAAATTAATATCGCAAACATTCGCCCACGCAAATTACATCTATCGCGAACATAAGTATAAATACATTAAAAATGACCGCATACAGCCATAGCTATAGCCAGCACAAGACATTTCATCACTTGACAAACACAATCTTGAAACAACTTGCAACAAGTCTGTTGAAAAACTGTCAACAAGCTGTCGCAAGCCAAGCGAACGCGTCCTGATATCAGCTTGTTGTAACACGTTGTTGCTAGATGTCAACAGATTTGTTGGAACTTGCCGCTACTGCCTATGTGTAGGATAACTTTATTTGAAACTATATTAAGATAAATTTCTCACCTGGTCTATCGGTTTCTTCTTGCGCTTCACAGTGATAGGACACGTGCATATTTCGCATTTCTTTGTTTTTGTATGGCGTATCCATTTTATGATACAGGATTCGTGCACCCATTTCGACGTCCCAGCGCAATGACACGGGCTGATCAGATCTTGCCCTTCGGCGTCGTGGCAAATTCGACACTCCAGGTCCAGCTCCAAGCATAGATCTTTCCTGCTTGGACACCTTCTGGACGAAGCCAGTGAATCTTGGCATGTCGCAAGACTGTGAAGGCTTGCCCGGAAAGAACCGCTCGAATCTAGCTCGATGTCGGGAGGAAACTTGCAAGACGGCTGCTTTCGAGCGATGCTTTCCGAAGATGAAACATTCCGCAGCATGCCGGCTTTCTCAGCACCGCAAAGTTTAGCCAAATGTTCCGAGTTTTCTTCCAAGATTTTGAAGCAATTGTCGCAAGCTTCTTCGTTTTCGACGTTCTCATAAAGTACTAATCTTTGTTCCTCGGGCTGGTCGGCTTGTGGATCGTATTCGCTTTCGCTTTCCTCCGGTTCAGCCAGGGTCGCAAATGTTTTCACCGTTGTTCTATCATCCTCCCCGCTTTCTTCTGTGATAGATGGCAAAGTTTCGTCTCTTTGTCTGAGACATCGGTGCGTTTCTTCTTCACCTTCATCCAAAATTCCGACGTCCTCTAAGCCAACTAAAGACGCTTTAATTTCAAGCTGAAAAGCATGAATAATAAATTCAGTGCTGGAAGAGTTGAGACCCAAGTATTTCTTTTCTATCTTACCGTTTCCTCGTCAACTCTTGCTAGGAAGTCATCTTCTTTATAAGGATTCTTCGTTTCCTCTGATTGAACGGATGCCGTTGCGTCATCCGTACAAGAGTAGAAAAAGCAATGTCTTTCCTCGCTTTGACTCTGAAGAAAGCTTTCCTCGCTTTCTTTTGAACTCATGTTTTCAACGAAAGTAAGACTCCAGAACTTTATTTAACTTTGCCAAACAAGAGTCGAGCCGCCTGTTTATCGTCCGAATCGTTTGTACAAACTGGTCTGTATCGCGACACGAGTTTGCATGTTTGTGACCGGAGCATATCATTAACAATACACCGCAAATATATCATGTTTATATTTGGTCCGTAATGACTAATAAGCCCCGTTAAGTTTATAAGCGCGGTCAATTTTTGTGTATAAATTTTCTATAACAAATACAATCGCTAGTGCCGATGATACAACAAATAATTCTTGACGCTAAAACTTGCTTTTAACACACACAAAACTTGTGTGATGCCGAGCAAATGAAACTTATCCTAAAAACGACGTTTTTTGAGTGGTAATTAGTTAGGGTACAAGGCACAATGCGCATAAAAATTATCCGAAATGGCTTGAGATAAGTCTGTGTGGCGATTGACGGAAAATATAGCATGTCCTGGTTGTAGATTCCCAAGTTTTCACGCACCTAAGCAATAATCATTACCAAAATAAACATGAGAAAAATTCGGTGATGTTTTAGACAAGTACGAACTTTAATTTTCTCGTGTCGAAATAGAAAGACATTTATATGGAAATAACACAAAGTACCACCATCTTTTTCGTGGTGCGTTTACTAAAAACAAAATGGCTTGAACGTTAGATATATTAGGTCAAATTTAAATCACACTCCTATTTATGGGAAAGGCAACAACACAAGTCATCCGCCATCTTGGATATTCTACCTATGATGTCACAAACGGGGTAAAACAATTTTCTTCAAGAACAATGGTACAGCAAATATGCTCTTAATGTTAAAATACAACTGGATTTGCAAGTGTATACTTCTTACGTAAACTGCGAAGTGTTCACGAAAATTTAACTAATTAACAGTAAGTTTTATACAGTATACCCTACTTGCAAAATAGACCATATGAAATAGACCTCATTATAAAACAAGATGGCGGATGCCTAGTGTCATTTGTCCTTCCATATTTCAGAAACTAAGCATGCTACCAAAATTTCAACAACAGTTATCACAATTACTTCAAAAGGATCGTTAAGCCAAACGGAAAATATTTTGCCATATCCTTTTAATACGACTTTAAGACTAACATGCCGACGGAAGTAAGTCGACCAGGCGACCATTAAAAATTTACTTACTACCAAACACAAGGCACATTTAAATTATCGTATCCGCCTCAAAAGAAACCTCAACCTTTAAATGGTAAACCTATATTATATATTAGTAGAATCATACTAGTATACTATTGCAAATGCTGTAATTTGATTGGTTACTCTACTCGCTATCTATTCCTCGATAGATAGCGAGTAGCGAAACAATCATCTTCCTATAGAGATTTCTTTTAAAAAAATTGCTTGAAAATCAAATTTTTTGTTGAATATTCCATGTTTGATCTCTGATATCACCACATAGAAATCGAGAGCGAGTAATCTAATTGTTAAATACAAAGAGATAAAACTCCGCACTCAAACCAGGGTTTGTGTGTGGGTTTTTCTTAGGTACGGTTTTCTTCCAAGAAGAAATAATTTCCAGCCATTTTTTCTCAACTCTCGGTTTTCCAGCTAAAAGTAATTTCTATCAGTGACGAATTTAACGAAAACGACTTCATTTTAATTGTACCGAACGTTTTGGTGAGAAAATTAAGTTTCAAAACTCAATTCAAGATTGAATCTTTATGGTCGTGTTACTGTCCTAAAAAATCCCCGAAAACCCCCTCGACTGTTTGATGTCCAATGTTTCCACTCACATTGCTAGCTTGACGTCAAGTATACAGCCAAAAATGCCACAGACTTGTTACAAGTTGTCTATTTTACCGGCTTGTTCCAACTTGTTAACAAGTTACAACAAGCTTGTCTATTTCATAAAGCTAATCGTAACAAGGCTGTTAAAATCAGGCTTGTTGCAACTTGTCATTGAACACTTACAACTTGTTGAAACAACTTGCAGCAAGCCTGTGGATAACAAGTTTCGACAATCAACTTGCAACAAGTCCTTTGACTTGTCGTCAACAAGCTGTCGCAAGCCATGCGAACGCATTCTGTAATCGGCTTGTTGACAGACTTGTTGCGCGTTTTTAACTGGGCCTATAGAGGAATTTGAATTTGGCGGTTCACAAATTTACACCTAGTTATGCTACAAACGCCAAGCGATACGATTCTGTCAACTCAGTTGTGGCATTCAGCTACTGTATATACATTGTTCTGAGCTATACTGTCAGTGTGTCTCAGAAAAAATGTCAATCTAACGAAAATCTAAGTACTTTAGAGCCATTCTTCAAAAAGACTTTTTCAAAGTCGAATACTATCACGGCATTTTGTTATGTTGACTAGCATTGCTGTTAATCTGAAGAACATTCAACATCGCATCACAGAAATATTGCCTTTTGATTTAAACCATGATTTTTCTCACTTTCCCAACTTCATTAAAATGCAGCAGCCAAAATATGTGATTCGCGGAAAAATGAAAATCAATTTTTAATCCTCATTTGACATCTGCACCATTCTCTGTAGTGAACTAAACACAAGCCATGTTGGCTTTAAAAGAAACAGTTGCACTTTAACTTTCTCCAAAATGGAATTTTTGACATGCAGAATTTGTGCAATGCAATTCATTTTGCTCGTCTTGGGATTTGGGGTCTTGGGATTTGGGGTCTTTTTATTTGGGCACCTTTATTTCTCCGTCGTATCTAAACAAAAGCAGCCGATATTTGGAGGCCAGTCAACATTGCCAACTTCTTCTTTCATCGATTCGTTTAACTGTATTTCAATCAAAATGATTTTATTGTCATTATTCGTCACAGTGACACTTTTTCTTAGACACACTGCATAGCCGCTCGGCGCGAATGTCACCAAAGGTCCCGTCACACGGTGCAATTTTTCTCGCAATTTGCAAAGCAATTCTACTCTTAAGAGATGTAAATTTGTAACAAATGTTTGGTATGTTAAAAATATAATAGCAAACTGTGATGGAAACATGTATTTGCCAATTTTGCATCCCCCAACAGTAGAATTGCATTGCAAGTTGCATGAAAAATTGCACCACGTGACAGGGCCTTAAGAGATCACTCGACTTTCATGTCACATTATAAACCTGATCACAATTTATGAGCTTTGAGGTGTTTTCTTAACGAACTGGGATCAGTATATTGCTTAAAGCACCCGTCGACCTTGCATCGGTAGGGCTTGCTTTCGATGTGCGTTCGAGTGTGCTTGAATCGATCGCTCGAATTCGAGTAGCGTTTTTCGCAGCCCTCGAACGGACAGACATAAGGCTTCTCTCCCGTGTGAGTTCTGCAATGTATCTTCAAGTTTTCGAGCCGCGAGAACCGCTTGTCGCATCGCTCGAAATGGCAGGCGTGCGGCCTCTCGCCCGTGTGCGTCCTCAAATGTATCAAAAGTTTATATCTTGCGTTGAATCCTTTCCCTCGCCTGATACAGTTCTTCCACAGGCACGAGTACTCGCACGGTTCCTTGTTCGCGAGCACGTGAGTGTTGTTCAAATGATCCACGAGCTCTTCGACGCTCGCGAAACGTTCGTCGCAATCCTTCCATTGGCACGGATGATTCTGCGCGACGTGTCCGTACAGCGCTGTGCCGGCCGTGTTCTGATACAGCGGTGTACTACTTGGTGCAACCTGTATCAAGTGATCGTTTTCCTGATAAAAACCCGGTATGAGTAACGCAGTTTGACTTGTTGAGCTCAGTAAAACCGAGCCGCTATTGCCAAGATCTTCATGAGATTTGTGGAGTAAGACGTCTGACGGATGTACCTTGGTTAGAATAGAAACATCGGATTTCACAGGTTCGCTAACCGTTAGTATGGGCGCGTTGTTGAAGACGGAGGTTAAAACGATGTTTGGAGTCGATGCCGTCGCACGGATCGCAGTAGGATCGTTGAATACCACTGCGGTCGAACAGTGTACTAGATCTTCCGGATTGAGAACGTGTGTTCCAGTCTGGGTAATCCTGTGCACTGTTAACTGTGGCGGCTCGCTCGTGCACTCCGAAGAATGCTGCTCTGGCGACTCCTCGACACTTAACTCGGGTGTTTCATGAGTTGTACCCTGTTCCCCGCTCGACCGCTGCGTCGAGCTTGTCGTTGATCTATGCTCCGTATCTATTTGTTCCGTCAATTCGTCCGCCTCGCTGTTGCTCTCCAAGCGAGCCGGCTGGAGAAGTGCTTCGTCCTCATCTACTGTAGAGCAACGACCTGGGAGGAATATACGTCCCTGTTACACAAAGCCGCATTGCATTATGGGGCGAAGCGATTTTTGCACTTTTCGAAAATACGCCGAGCAAAAACCTACTCCACTTTGTTGTTGATACGAAATGAAATCCAGTGTCCCAGGAGATCCCCCCCCCCCGCCACTAAAATATGAATCGTGATTACACGATCACACGCACACAAACAAAACTTTGTATTCTGCAGGGGCCCTCTTAACACCTTTTTAATCACTGTTGTGAAGTTAAATAGTGATTAAGCACAAAATACGTTGTTCTGATTGGTTGATGTTTCCACTAATCATTGTTAACTTTAATCACTTTTTTCATGCAACGGGCCCCAGGCAGATAAGCTACACCTAAACTTATAATAATGCTTTTTTGGTGCAGTTTATCAGTTATTTGCCTACAGGGTTTTTTCAACGTTTTCCTTGGATCCATTTTTTTTTTGCATTGAAAATTGAGTTTAGGTGAACTTCAGAGGGTCTGGAGGGGTATATGAGATGAAATGAGCGATTCCTGCATGGTCATTGTATAATTCTGTTACTATAATTTGCAGTTTTTATTGTGCTGTGAAGTGGTTTTGAGGCAATTTTTTCTGATTTTTGAGTATCCAACCCGAAAAATAACTTCCATAAGTGACAATTTAACTCAAACAGCACTGGTGAGAAGATTGAGTTTCAAAACTCAAATGAAGATTGAGTTTTAGGGGCCATTTTTCATACGCAGAAATTCCTTGAAAAAACCCCTTGCCTATCAACTATGTTTATTATTTGTGACAAAAACCTAAAGAAGACCAACTGACCACAACTATATTAAATCTAATATTTATACATATAGAATGAGTAATGACCACGTCCCTGCAATATAATGAAGGTGATCGTGAAACTGATGCAATATCACCTTAAACAAAAAAATCATTTCTTAAAACAAGTTTAAAATATAATTTATATATAATTCATTTACTAATTTTTTTACTAACTGAATAATTTATTCACCAAGGCAAAATGCTTTAAGGACTCACCTTCGCCTGTTCTCTCGTCAAGTGCGTTTGTGTGTACAGTAAGGTCATCGTGTGAGGCATGTTCTCTTGGGATACCATGCAAGTCTTTCGACACTTCTTTCTGCATGGGAGCAAATCCCGAACACTCCATCTCCAAAATTCGTACCTTGAAAGTAAAATAACGTTGATTGATCAAAGTTGAATTTGATTTGAAAAGAAACTTGTTGGGCAGAACACGAATACATATCCCTTTATTAATGGCTCTACTAGTTGTGGCCCTGAATCACATACATTTGTACTTAATCACTATTTAACTACAAAAAGTGATTAACTGGCATCTGAATGTTTACCTTATTGTCGACAGAATATACAGCAAATGACATGAATGTTTTGAATCAGGTACAAAGCTCATTGGTTGCTAATCAAAGAGTAGATCATCATTAGTTCAAATGCCACCTGGTTCACATGTGCCAGAAGTATGCCTGAAGGCACCCACAGGATACTTCACAGAAGATGGGAACATTGTAAAATTCCTCACAGCCAAAGTAGTTTTGGTCAAAATTTGTGGCAAAATCAAATTTAGAGCAACATCAAAAGTAGCATTGATACTGCCACATCATGCCGTTCGTTTAACACTTGATACAAAGCAAGCTAGTTCAAAGAGAAAGCATGTTCACAGGTCATAAATGATAAAAATATGCCATGACACACCACCACTTAGCAAGCAACCTGCCAAGAATGTTGAACTCCAGTCGGCTTACCGCCAACAATGTTGGTGACTGCCATATGTTTGTGACATTTGTGACTCTGACCTATACCTGTTCACCATAGGTATAAGTCGGAGGACTAACTCGGGCATATGTGAATCTAGGCTTCAGGATTCTCTTATTTGCAAGGTATTAAACATTGCCTACAATTTTATCTTTCAACATTAACACTTCCAGCCTACATGTATTTGCCAGCCGTTTTTCACACGTCCCTTTTTGCCTTTTCTCTTTTATATGTAAAGCATATTATTTTATAGTTTATACTTTCAAAATCTACTACCTTGAAAGTGCAATATTTAGGTATCCAATACTAGCAAGCAAGTTGCTTTCATTTCAAAATACTTATGTAAACCTACTTACCTAACTAGTTTTCAAAGCGGTAGGGAAGAAAAACGGCAGAAATTTCTGGCAATCCATAGAAAAAACGCAATCTAAATTAATGTTGTTGACTTCCATGAATTTGAAAGAAAATTTAAAATATTATACAAGGCTGCGTAACCTCGCCTTATACTGGGCTTGATTGTGTCAGATTACCAACTGGATGTTTACGGTAATTTTTTAAATGTATTATATTTTTGTAAAAACGAGAAATGCGTTACAGAACAAAAAACTTTGAAAAAAGCTTTAAAAATAAAAGGCGCAAACAGGACTCGACCCACAGAGCTTACGTATGTAAAGTAAAGCGGCGCCAAGGTCAGTTAGACTATATATTTGTTATATATGCCCTAGCATGAAGTATTCATCTCATTAAGGCCTCCCCCCTCGGTACAGTGCCTCCGCCCCCCCTGTCATGCCTCCTCAATCTTTGAGTTTGATCAGTCAAATGTTGACACGTTTGTTTGTCTACGAAAGCTCACTCATATATTTGACAGAAGGCATTGAACTGGCCGTAACTTTTCCACAGGAACGATTGTGCTTTTCACGAAGCGGCTCGCGAAGTCACATTGGGAAAAGTAAACTCTACCCACAACAAAAACGACGCCTATGGCCATTTCAAGAAGGGCAGTTATACAGCATGACCAAGAAACGGAAGAGCTGGACAGTGCATCGTCGGAAAGCGCTTCAAAAGAGAAGGGAAACGTGCAAGATGATCGCAAGAGCATAGCCCTCTTGTTGTTATTGTATGTTCTGCAAGGAATCCCATTAGGCCTTACTGGTAGTATACCTCTAATACTACAAAGCAGGCATGTAGCTTATAAAGACCAAGCCGTGTTCAGCTTTGCATTCTGGCCTTTCAGTGTGAAGCTGTTGTGGGCTCCGATAGTTGACTCAGTTTTCTCCAGAAGCGTGGGTCGTAGGAAATCCTGGCTCATTCCGACACAATATCTCATTGGATTCTTTATTATCATGTTGTCATGGGTAAGCAAGTGATCTGGGCACCTACTTGATTTGGTGTTGGACTGATGAAAACGCTTCATTCTATTTCTAATTGGCCAGACTGCAGAGTATGGCTTTGGCGCACCCGAGATTTATTTCGTCACAATTTTTGGCACCCCTAAGGTGCATTACATAATAATTTTTAATAGCCTTGACCGCCCTGATAATTGTAGCGTATAAAGTGTTGGTTTGAAACTCATCTGACTTCAGTGCAGTCAGTCGTATTTTATAATAGTGAAATTACCATTTGTTTATAATTTCGAGCAATTACCACCCCTTGGCCGCCCCGGAGGCTGCCCCTAGGTCATTTTTGCGCCCCTGCTCCTAATTTTACAGCTTTTTGCACCCGAGATCTCGGCGAAAACGGCCGCGCTCTGCAGTCTGGCTAATTGGCTAAGATATTGATCAAGATCTGAGCTTTTAAAAACAAAACAAGACACCAGTGATGAACATGCTTTATACAACCCATGATACCCTGTATTTGCTGGAGTTGTTAGAATAATATTCAGTCCACTTTCATGACATACATTGTGTTCTAAATGACATAATGTTCACTTTGTGGTTAATGGGCATTGAACCTATGACCTTTGCTTGGCTATTCCAACACTCTACCAAATGAGCTACAAGGTCTAGTTAAGTCCAGTTCTCACACACTGCTGGGAGATGCTGCAGCCATCTGCCACAAGTTTAGCTTTTACTCAATAACTCATTTATATGTACTGTATATACAAGTAATTATGATATCTTTTCTTATTGAACCGTTGTATTGTACACCCACAAAATGAACTTCTTAACTCTAAGGGTTTGGTGGGCAGGTGTTTAGTCAAGCTATGGTGAACGCAACAACAAAACGTGCTTGAAAACCTGCACCAACTGCTCCATAAACAGGCCGTAGGGGTGTGTGAGAAAATATTTTCTGCTTCTTTTGTGCCTTAGCCAGCAGAAAATAACACTTGAACTTTAAATGCTAGCCCAATGCTCTGCCAACTGTGCTAAGTGGTCAAGTCTGTTCGGGTTTCTTCAAAATGTCACAGCATACACTGTACTCAGACAAACCTTACCAGTTTCACGACTGATTTGGCAGAGAATTGGACTAGTAATGTTCCAAAGGTCGTAGATTCAATTCCTACCATGGCCAGACGTATTTTTCAGCTTGCCTGGTGTAAATAGGAGCTCAGAGTGGCACCACAATCATTATTAAGGTATATTTGATTGTATGACATGTGATTTTATGTTGTAGGATGCAGATACACTGCTCGGCCAAGACAATCCAGAGACTCAAATCAATGTGTACCAGCTGACTGCATTGTTTTTCTCTCTGTGTTTTCTTGCGGCAACACAAGACATTGCAACTGATGGCTGGGCACTTACCATGCTCTCGGGAAAGAACGTTGGATATGCTTCCACTTGTAATTCTGTCGGGCAAACTGCTGGCTACTTCATGGGGAATATTTGCTTTCTTGCATTAACATCGCCTGATCTTGCCAACAAGTATCTCAGGTCCACTCCACAAGCAACTGGGATAATTAGAATATCTGATTTCTTGCTTTGTTGGGGTCTGATATTTATTGTAACAACAACATTAGTCTGGATTTTTAAACACGAGAAAGATATGAGAAATAGTGACGATGATGTCAAGCATGGAGTGACTGAAGCATACAAGACAGCCTGGAAAATTGTGTGTTTACCAAATGTACAGCAACTTATTATAATACTTTTGACAATAAAGGTAGGTTTAGATCGATTTTATGCGAAGTTTTTCAGTAAATTTTTCTGAAAAAGCCTTAAGATTTGAGTACCAAATCTACTGAGAAAAAATATCTACAAAAACCATTTTTACCAACAGGCAATACATAGTTGATAAAATACAAGAGAAAAATACTCCGATAAACATTCCTTAAAATTGCATGTACTTTAGTTAACAACTTGTGCTTTTCTAATTGACAGATGGGTTTTGCCATCACGGATTCTGCAACAGGTCTGAAACTAATTGAAGCTGGAGTTGCCAAAGAAACATTGGCAATGTTAGCTGTGCCGATGATACCATTACAGATCACGCTGCCATGGATAATCAGTCGATATACCTCGGGTATGGGGGCAGACATCCTACATAATGTAGTTTTACTCATTGCATGCAAATAAATGCAATTTTCTATATTACCCCAGCAGGCGTAACTAGCTATGAGTCGACCAAGTCATTGACTCGGTAGGAATTTGGGGACGAAAATTTAAACAGATTTACGTCTTGCAAGTCGATTCTTCTTATTATGTATATTTATTCAGTCTCTAGTTAATGTTAGATTTGGTTCCTGCTGCAGCTGGTGTTTAGGTCCAATGATTGAAACATTTGTGTGACCATGGTGGGAATCGAACCTACGACGTAAAGAAAGCAAGCCCAATGCCAACTTAGCTACGTGCAAAATCTTGCTTTTCAACTATTGCAATTTCACCCTGTTTAACACCAGGGCTTGAATACGGATTTATTTTCTTTGTAGGACCAAGACCATTCAATGTTGCCCTCTTTGCTATGCCATTTCGATTGCTGATGTGTATAGTATTCAGTCTTTGTGTGTGGTGGGCCCATTATGTTCGTTCCCCAGGAGAGGAAGACTTTCCAACATATTTTTACCTCATACTGCTGTTGTTTTATGCGTTACATCAGGTAATCTCATACAGGGTGTATAAAAAAGGTTGTCTTATATTTACATTACACGTTCGGGAGGACGAATATGGTGGATTTCTTGTGGATAATACAAATAGAGAATTATAGAGAAAAAACATTACAGGGCCATATTTTTCATACTATACATTATTTTACTAATTTTAAGATGCTCTTTGTCACTGTGATGACAGATTCTGTTCATATTGTCCAGATCAAAATTTAGTTTATCGTGGGAATTGTCTGTTCTAACTTGCTGTTCACCTAGGTCACAACGAATTGCATGTTCGTTGCCGCAATGGCTTTCTTTGCACGTGTCAGCGACCCAGCCGTGGGTGGAACTTACATGACATTACTGAACACGCTTAGTAACCTCGGCGGTGTTTGGACCAGCACAACGGCTCTTTGGTTTGTGGATGTTCTAACATGGAAATCATGTGTTGGAGCTAACACCACTGGCGTCTCTTGCAGCTCAAAACTTGATGAAAAGGTTTGTGAATATGATAGTGATTGAGCCATACCTCCTCCACAGGTAGGCTGTGCGGGTCAGACATGCGTAGAAAATCTGATGTGAAATTCCGAGAAATAACGCCTGCGGAAAAATGCTCACATAGTGCCAACAATCACAGGATCCTAAAATATCAATTGAAATATGATCCATCGAAACTTAAATTTTTTTTCAAGTTTGCGGTCCCTTTTCGACCTTGTTTCACCAAAAACTCTGGCAGAAGCGAAGAAGATATGCTGACATCAGCTGAGCTTTTAGTTTTCTACAGCATATACAGAGATTATCCAAATGCAAGGCATTCAAAAGAACACCATAGGACTGGTGTCATAGCGGTCTACATGACTCATACATGACTCCAACCGCTCAGTTATATAAATTTCTGAATTTTTGTACTGAGGGTTTCGCCTGTAAAACGATCCCAAGGTTCAACAATAGTTGTTGAATTGATATGGGGAAACCCTGAAAGAAAGATCCTGCAAATTTGTACTTTCTTATTAGATGTGCACCGACGCTGGTGGAAAATGCATTATAGACATTGACGGATACTACATAGAAACTGTCATATGCGTTTGCATCGGCTTTTTGTGGTTGAGTTGGAAACGAAAGGAAACTATTCATCTGCAAAATCAACACCTCAAGACATGGAAAACATCATAACTTATCCACGGTCTTAGCCAGTCGCCCTTGCTACCATCTTTTACAGCGCCTTCAAATTTTAAAAGCTTTTTGCATATGTAATTAATCTCACAAGTTTGTCAACAAGCCGTCAACAATTTGTGTCGGCACTGTTTGTCCCAAGTTCAAAACAACTTGTAACAAGTTTGATGGGAACAATTAGGAGGTTGTCCTGATACAGACCTTTTACAACAAGATTGTCACAAAGTTGTCAACACAAGGCTGCACTGTTATATCATGACTGTTCAGTCTTGTTGGAACAACCTTGCAACAAGTCTAATAGTCCTATCAAGGTTGTCACAAGTTGTCTACGGCTTGTTCTAAACTTGTTGCAACAACTTAAAACAAGCAGTGCAAACACAACTTGTCAACAGGCTTCGATTAAGTCTTTGTATCATGGATGAGTTTTTTAGGCACAAAAATGTCAAAATGAACCGAAATCCAGTATTTCGAAGGCTAAATTTTGGAGTCTGACATTAGGGGTTGCCACCAACCTATACTAACAGGATTTGTGAGTGGTTGGTTAGAACATTGAAAGACAATAAACTATAGAAATTGGTTTCCTAAAGAACAAATCATAAAAAAGATGACTATTGTTTTGAAAGTTCACCTGATCACTTTGGGTTGGTATTTACCTTGACATGGCTGAGACCCTGGACTTATCCTAGACCATTGTTCGATGTGTATGTATTATTTATGCAACACTCTGTTGTAATTGTCATCTCATTCTATTAGGATTAAAATAAATTTTATTTGATTTATTTTATATTAATTGCTCTCTATTATTTTGTTGTACTGTGGGACGCGTTGTATGGGAGGTGGATAGCACTATCCACCAGATAGTAGTGACCTTTTTAACTGCAGCAGAAAGGCATAAAAAGCAATATTGAACTTGCAAGAAATAGAAGTGACTTAGTTTATAACTCAAAAATGCTGAATTTTAAAATACTGATACTGACTCATGTTTAAAAGTGTTGGAAACCACGACAGAAGTTCTTTAACCATCCACAGTGTCATGCACACAGGTAAAAATAATTTTTGTGTTGTTACTTTAAGTGTGTGCATATATAATACACACTGGGCAAGCTGAAAAATATGCCTGTTAAAATAACATACTCTTTAGTGATTAACAGTAAATGATTAATTGTCAATAAATACTACATAATTATGATTTAATTAGGATTCGTCACACTCTCTCAGTTTACTAATAGCCTGACTTAGCATTTGATTACACAAGGCGGCATACGGATTAACCTCGGTGACTTGCGATTTTGCAAAGGAATTTCCCAATCTTGCACCCTTTTTAAAATCTTCTAATGCTGCCTTGCTGTCGCCATTTAGTTTGTGAATCAGCGCTCGTTGAGTGAAAGCTTGTCCGGCCACTTTACCTTCATTGTGACAGAGCTCAAGAGCTTTTTCTAGGTCTGCACTTGCTGCCATTTTCTCACCTGAATTTAATGTTATTTGTGTCACACAGTTAAAAGTTATATACAATTACTATTTATAAACCACTCACAATATAACTTATAACTGATGGACAGTCATGAAATAGTTGCAGTGCTTTTAATTGTTGGTTTAGTACCTACTGATAATGCCATTGTTGATTTTACTAGCTTGATGCAAGTTTGCAATCAAGTTGCATCAAGCCTGTAACCTTGTCCAGCTGCAGCAAAACAACTTGCATCAAGCTTGTGGTAAAAATAGGATTGGTAGATTGCCTGCATAAATAAGCCAAATTTATCGTATTTTCACAATACTCATTGTTTTCCTTTGTATTTGCCTTTTGTTCTGTTTGTTATTTTTATACTACAAATGATGGTTTGGCTTATTTATTCATAAACATTGTTGAAAACTTGCAGTGAGCACATTGTGTGATATAAGCTTGATTATATTGACTTGCATCAAGTCTTGCACATTACTGGCTGTGTGCAACATATTATATACTGACATATTCTTTGTTTAGTTGCTGTCATACTTGTTTGATTTTCATTTATACATATAAACATCTGATCATTTCAGTGGCAGTGCAAGAGGGGGGCACTTGCCTCCCAAATTTGTGTCCCACCCCTAAGTTTGTCCCCCCTAAGATGGCTACAATGTTTTGCAACTTCTCTGAGTCTCATTAAATTTATGGCCTACATATCGACTACCATCACTATCTAAAACAATCTCGTTGCCCCCAAAAAAAACAGTCCTTTGCCCTCCAACTGCCCCCTATTCAGATTAGCCTGGCGCCGTAACGTGATCATTTTCTCGGCCACTTTTGTTCAGACTGTCATTTTTTAGAGGTCAATGATGGGGTATGTGCCAAAAACACCAGAGACCTGTTGCAAGTTCTAAATTTTACCAATTGCAACAAGTTGTAACAAACTAGTCAATAGCCAGATTTGTACTAGAGATGGATGGCCCATCTTGAAGGATCATGCATCTCACAAATCATTTGTCTAATTGTGCAAATAAACTACATAAAAAGAAGTCTGTTAAAATCAGGCTTGTTGCAACTTGTTGACACAATTTGTAGCAAGCCTGTGGACAACAGGTTTTGACAACCAACACGCACAAGTCTGCTGACAACTTGCAACAGACTTGTTATCAACAATGTCGCAATATTAATTAAAATGTCAACAAATCCGTTTTAACTTGTGCATCATTGAACAAAAAAAAACAACGAAAATATGCACCTTTTAACAGCAATACTTGAGCTCGATTGTTATAGACGGAGGCAGAGTTTGGAGAACAACTTATAGCTTCGTTCAAATAGTTCAAAGCAATATCAACTTGGCCCTCTTCGGCACTTTTCACTGCTGATATTTCAAGTTCCTTTGCCTTTTTCTCCTCCTGAGTTTCTTCATGCCCATTTGCAATACGTTCTACGTTCTGACTTTCATCCGATTGTACTTCATAACCAAATGTCTGATTAGGATTGAAAATACTTTCAAGAATTCTCTGGTCTCTCTCCGATAAAGTCGCCATTTTCGTTGGATTTAAACTCGAAATTTAATCCCAACCTAATTTAACTTTTAATCTTAATCTAATTTTTAATCTAATCCCCAGGGTTCGCATCACTGAGATTTTTAGGTATTCCATACTGTTCCACACAGACAAAGAGTAGTATATCCTTACTCTTTGCCACAGAGCCAAAGGCTCCAAGCCCCAATCCGGGGTAGCCATATCTTATACAAGGTGTCCCAAAAAACCCCAAAAACCATTGAAAATGATCTATTGTTAGAATTTCAATGCCTAGCACTATGATGGCTTTATTGTAATATTCGCATCACTTGAAATCAGCAATGACTTCGTTGTACGTCGCTGGTCCCTGGATGTCTCGAATTAGTGTGACTGACTGTGGCGACCATATTTGAGAGCTATATACTAGCTGACTTCTGATTAGTGTCTTAGATAGTGCAGTACTGGTTCAAAGATTGGGAATGTCTGTACATGGTCGTCTAGTAGATGAATCTTAGCATTCTTTTTGCTTTTGTGCATCTTCTTGATACTGACATGCATATACTTCCACCCCGAGTGATAACAGTGAATTTCACTAAAGGGGTTACGTTGTATGTTATGTTATGTAACTTTAACATCAGAGATGACCAGAACTGCAAGATCTTTTTGCCCGTTATTGGTGTTGTTTATAGGATTGTTCATCTGGGGCCGGTTGTATAAAAAAGTAGTTAAAGTTAATTGCAGTTAGCGTTAACTACCCTAGTTAAATCCCCAACCGTAGTTAGTTAACTGCACGACTTAACTGCGTTGCACAAAACGCAGTTAGTCGGATAGTTAACTAATCACGTAGTTAACTTGCGTGTGGCTCGCGTGGGGGGTTGTTTGTTTAAAAATGGCTAACAAATTCGATTCAAATAATTGCAGAAGAATGCGCCTCATTTGTGATAAAAGCAACCGTTATACATTTTTTCGTACAAATACAAACATTCGCCATTATTGAAGAAAGTACTATTTCGTTGGTTTGTAAATTTCGACCTTAAAACTGGCCAAAACTTGTCTGGATCACTGGACGTCACATGTGCTAAATTGTGTAATTTGTTTGTGTGACTCACTGACTGTATCGAGAGTGCCAAGCAGATTTGTGTAAAGATATTAAAATGTTTAGTTTGCAAACATATGCTAATGAAGAAAAGCGAACTCAAGACATGTACTGGAAATGGATTACTAGATATTGGGGGACTGGTCATTGTTTATTGTGTGGGTTACACTGTCACCTATTAATTAATTAAACAAGCAGTTATCAAACTCATGTCATAGAAGTGGTGAAATACATGTGTGACAACTTAATGGTATCCTTTTGTAAAGCTTTTGGCTATAGGTGGCAGTTTGTTACAGAAACTACTTCAATATTTTAATGGTTTAATCAGCAAGTTTTTAGCAAGAGAAGACATTTCTGTTTGGTGCAAACTTCCACCATGAATAATGACTGGCCCTTACAGAGTCACAGGATGAAAAATCAGGTTTGCAATACATGTTCAACCCAGTGCCAAAATGCAAATTCTGTGAAGGCAAAACATTTGCTATATAGTGCAAATTTGATCATTTGAAACACATACATAAAATGAAAAACCAGATTCACACAAAATTTGCACCTGGGTGCCAAAATGCAAATGCATCAAATGTGCACAAATCATTCAAATGTGTGGCAAATTGTTGAAGCAATATCTGTCTAAAAGAAGAATATATCAGTTTTCAAATGATCAAATTTGCACTATATAATAACAAATTTGTTGCCTGCATGGCATTTGCATTTTGGCTCTGGGTTGAAAATGTATTGTAAATCTGATTTTTCATCCTGTGAATTGTACTATCCTTGGTTACCAGACTGCAGAGTTGGTCAGAGTTGCCCCCAAGATTTTTTGGGGAAAAGTTTTTAGTACCCCTGGGAAGTGCTTCATTATTTAAGCAATTAAAACTTAAATCTGCCCCAAATCTCTAAATTTTACTGTGTTTGGTACCTATTTGCATGGTTACTTTTGTACTGTTTTGCACCCCTGCCCCTAGATTTTACACCCCCAAGATCTTGTAGAAAATTCTGCAGTGTGGATAAATTTATAAATAAACTCAAGTCATTTTCATCATGAAACCTAATCTGGGTTGGCCTAGATTAAAACCAACTTGGCTAATGTTGTTAAAGTTTAAATATTTCAATCTGTATGAGTTTATTCACTATTAGATGGTACACTATATTTTTCAATATTGTGTTATACACAAGAATCAATATTTATTTGATGTGTTGTCAGATGTAACAAAAGTCAATATACAACTCATGTCACACTGTATGTATTTGTATCATGTCTGAGGTCATATTTTCCCATGTAACCACAGTTGCCAAGCTTACAGGTATTTTGAGTTACTCAGTTACATTTAGTTGAATTACTCAATTACATATACACACAAATTCAAAATGTCTGCCCAAAAAGCAACTACTCTAAAATAAGGGAAGAAAAGAAAAGAAAACAAAATTTTAATTCAGAAGAATGCAACCTACTGGTTAATATAGTTGAACAAAATTTAGACACATTACGGGGCCAATTTTCGAGCACAATAACAAATGCCAAAAAGCAAAAGTTGTGGGAAACTATTTACTTCCCAGATTAACAGCTATGAAAAACGTACACCAATAGAAATTCGGGAAAATAGCAAAGCATGGCCCAAATTGACAAAAAAAACCCAACAAATTCTGGGATAATGCAGTCTCAAAGGAAAACAGGTGGACGACCTGCAGCAAGACCACCAACCACTACCACTGCTAAAATTAGTCTTAGGCGATGAGCCTGGTTTTGCTTTGTTAGTGGTCCCACTTCCCGGTCGATGAGTCACGCTATAAAAAGCAAGGATTTTCCGCCAAATCTATAGCGTTTTAGGAGTTCTTCAACTGTGAAATCTGCCTAGGGAAGATGACAATTAAAAACTCTAGGTAAGCGTTGCCTTTCAGTATTATCTCGCTCATGAAAGTTGATCACTCTTAATACAGCCGCCATATTTAACTAGGTTTTGGGAAGTTAACTATGCTATTGAGGATAGTTAACTTTAACTACTTTTTAACTGCAGTTAACACTAACTGCTTTTTTGTACAACCGACCTTACTACGTGGTTATGTTAACCACTATTTAACTACTTTTTGGGTAGTTAAAAAGCAGTTAAGAGCTTTATACAACCGCCCCTGCATTTGAAGTTGTTGCATTTCAGTGTACAAAATATATTCATGCCAAATTCCTTGCACTGTGTTGTTTTGATTTTTTGTGGGGTTTTTTTTTTGGGGGGGGAGAGGGAGGTGGCAGGAATGAGATGGTTATGTAGGAGGGGGAGATAGGTGTTGAGATAGTAATTTAGTTTGTAGCCTACATAGTTTTGTAATAATTTTGACCCATATTCAAGGAATTAGAGGTTTAGATGGGAGATACAGTATTGAATAAGTTGGGCAAAGGTGGTGGGTTTGTAGTGGTAGTTGTAGTTAGGAAGGAGGTTGGAGGGAGGCGTGCAGTGTAATTGAAATTTGGAAGGAGTATATATATATATATATATATCAGATTTTGATATAGAGAGATATAGGGTGAGATGGGACAGCCATATAATTGTGTTTAGCACTCTGTTTTGATGTTTTCATAGATATATCGGATAAATATTTGACAGAAAATATTGTATTTAAAGCAAAGTGTAAAATTTTAGAGGTTTTGTGATTCAACATGAGGGGTACATAGACTTACTGGTATGGGGGAGGAGCAGTGAGGGTGTAAATTATTCATGGTCAGTTTGTTGCTTATCATAGCCTTGTAATAGATGAAATTTTGGAGCGTTATGATGAAGTGTTCAGAGTTATTTTTTATGAAAGGAAAGGAGACCTTTCCAGAGGGATTGAAGTCTGGATGGGTAGGGGTGGAGGTAGGGGGGGTGCTAGATAGTAGTAAAATCTGGTCTGGAGAAGACAGGGGAACATTGGTAAAATTTTAATTTTATGGTTGATATTTTTTTCATGAAATGAGACCTATTCAGGGGGAAGGGGGTTGGAATAGGGTAGGGGTGGGGGGTAGGTGCTGTGTAAAATCATAGCATAGTTCAATACTTCTAGGTTTATCAAACTTCATTTTGCAATGTTCAAAGTAACATTTGACTGATTAATTTAAAATATAAATCAATTATAATTAATATTTCATCATTTACACGTAATTGATCGTATTTCACATGAGCGAATATAGAAAAATATAGCTAATTAAGTTATTAATGTGAGTAACCAATCAACGGTCGATTTGAGCGCTGAAGCGGGAACAAGAAATAAGATTTTTGATGGCCACACGTCTAATTCAACCATCTGTGCCTTCAATCATAAAAAAAAACGGTAAAACAATCTTACAGAAGGCGGAAAAAAACAAGAAAGAAGTGGTATAACAGGTGTTCCCCCATTACAGGTAATAATTTATGAAAGTTGTTCTTTTTTTGTCAAATTTTGCGATTTTTACACGCCAAAGCGGCGGTACCGAATTCACGAAGACGGTCACATGTGTTCGCTTTGAAGACTTTTTAAACAAGGTTTATCAACAAGGTTTCGACTTTTTCCTTTCTTTTTATCGACTACAAGATGTTGGGAATGCTTATTTAGCGTTACCTAGCGAAATTTTGTATAACTTAGGTATTTTTAGCGAATATTTTCTGGTTTTTCACAACCCAGTACTGGTTGAATGCACGAAGGAGGCCAAATGTATTAATTTTATAATTTTGACAACTGAATATTAAAGCATTCCTGAACAACATTGGCCTTTTACTTTATTTCCAACGGCTAAAAAGCTTGGGAAATGGTTATTTAGCGTATTTTATCAAAAATTTGTACAATTGAGGTATTTTTAGCGAGTTATTTTTGGTTTTTGACAGCCCGAAATCGAATACGAAGGTCGCAGATGTATATTATTTATAACTTTGACAACTGAGATTTAAGCATGCTTTATAACAAATATTTTGGCCTTTTACTTTATTTTCAAGGACTACAAAGCTTAGAAAATGGTTATTTAGCGTACATTAACGAAAATTTATACAATTCATTGAGTAATTCAGTTATTTTAGTCGGTCAGTTTTTCTGGGTTTTGTTTTTTGACAGACCGAAATTGCACGTTTACATGTAAGCATATTTTAACAAATATTTTGTACTTTTTAAATTAGTATCTTTTTTAAAGGACTACAAAGTTTAGAAAATGGTTATTTAATGTAATTTGACGAAAATTTCTTGATGCTTTTTTTCAATATATTGGCCAATAATGAATATTCTTGCTTCTGACTGCAACCGAAGCGGCAGAACTGGCCGAATGCAAACAGACGGCCAAATGTATTTATAACTTCGCCGACTGACTTTAATGCATAGTTTAAGAATGACTTTAACAAATATTTTTGCACTTTTACCTCTATTTGAAAAAAACTACAAAGGTTAGGACTTAGGAAGGTGTTGTTTAGTCAAATTCAACCAAATTTGTACAATTAAGGTATTTTTAGGGAAGAATGGAAACTAGAGCCTTTGTCTTTGAAGTTCTGCATTTGAAGTTGTTGCATTTCAGTGTACAAAATATATTCGTGCCAAATTCCTTGCACTGTGTTGTTTTGATTTTTTGTGGGGTTTTTTTTTGGGGGGAGGAGAGGGAGGTGGCAGGAATGAGATGGTTATGTAGGAGGGGGAGATAGGTGTTGAGATAATAATTTAGTTTGTAGCCTACATAGTTTTGTAATAATTTTGACCCATATTCAAGGAATTAGAGGTTTAGATGGGAGATACAGTATTGAATAAGTTGGGCAAAGGTAGTGGGTTTGTAGTGGCAGTTCTAGTTAGGAAGGAGGTTGGAGGGAGGCGTGCAGTGTAATTGGAATTTGGAAGGAGTATATATATATATATATATATGTATATATATCAGATTTTGACATAGAGAGATATAGGGTGAGATGGGACAGCCATATAATTGTGTTTAGCACTCTGTTTTGATGTTTTCATAGATATATCGGATAAATATTTGACAGAAAATATTGTATTTAAAGCAAAGTGTAAAATTTTAGAGGTTTTGTGATTCAACATGAGGGGTACATAGACTTACTGGTATAGGGGAGGAGCAGTGAGGGTGTAAATTATTCATGGTCAGTTTGTTGCTTATCATAGCCTTGTAATAGATGAAATTTTGGAGAGTTATGGTGAAGTGTTCAAGAGTTATTTTTTATGAAAGGAAAGGAGACCTTTCCAGAGGGATTGAAGTCTGGATGGGTAGGGGTGGAGGTAGGGGGTGGGGTGCTAGATAGTAGTAAAATCTGGTCTGGAGAAGACAGGGGAACATCGGTAAAATTTTAATTTTATTGGTTGATATTTTTTTTCATGAAATGAGACCTATTCAGGGGGAAGGAGGTTGGAATGAGGGTAGGGGTAGGGGGTAGGTGCTGGGTAAAATCATAACATAGTTCAATACTTCTAGGTTTATCAAACTTCATTTTGCAATGTTCAAAGTAACATTTGACTGATTAATTTAAAATATAAATCAATTATGATTAATATTTCATCATTTACACGTAATTGATCGTATTTCACATGAGCGAATATAGAAAAATATAGCTAATTAAGTTATTAATGTGAGTAACCAATCAACGGTCGATTTGAGCGCTGAAGCGGGAACAAGAAATAAGATTTTTGATGGCCACACGTCTAATTCAACCATCTGTGCCTTCAATCATAAAAAAACGGTAAAACAATCTTACAAAAGGCGGAAAAAAACAAGAAAGAAGTGGTATAACAGGTGTTCCCCCATTACAGGTAATAATTTATGAAAGTTGTTCTTTTTTTGTCAAATTTTGCGATTTTTGACACGCCAAAGCGGCGGTACCGAATTCACGAAGGCGGCCACATGTGTTCGCTTTGAAGACTTTTTAAACAAGGTTTATTAACAAGGTTTCGACTTTTTCCTTTCTTTTTATCGACTACAAGATGTTGGGAATGCTTATTTAGCGTAACCTAGCGAAATTTTGTATAACTTGGGTATTTTTAGCGAATATTTTCTGGTTTTTCACAACCCAGTACTGGTTGAATGCACGAAGGAGGCCAAATGTATTAATTTTATAATTTTGACAACTGAATATTAAAGCATTCCTGAACAACATTGGCCTTTTACTTTATTTTCAACGGCTAAAAAGCTTAGGAAATGGTTACTTAGCGTATTTTATCAAAAATTTGTACAATTGAGGTATATTTTTAGCGAGTTATTTTTGGTTTTTGACAGCCCGAAATCGAATACGAAGGTCGCAGATGTATATTATTTACAACTTTGACAACTGAGATTTAAGCATGCTTTATAACAAATATTTTGGCCTTTTACTTTATTTTCAAGGACTACAAAGCTTAGAAAATGGTTATTTAGCGTACATTAACGAAAATTTATACAATTCATCCAGTAATTCAGTTATTTTAGTTGGTTTACATGTAAGCATATTTTAACAGATATTTTGTAATTTTTAACTTAGTATCTTTTTTAAAGAACTACAAAGTTTAGAAAATGGTTATTTAATGTAATTTGACGAAAATTTCTTAATGCTTTTTTACAATATATTGGCCAATAATGAATATTCTTGCTTCTGACTGCAACCGAAGCGGCAGAACTGGCCGAATGCAAACAGACGGCCAAATGTATTTATAACTTCGCCGACTGACTTTAATGCATACTTTAAGAATGACTTTAACAAATATTTTTGTACTTTTACCTCTATTTGAAAAAAACTACAAACGTTAGGACTTAGGAAGGGGTTGTTTAGTCAAATTCAACCAAATTTGTACAATTAAGGTATTTTTAGGGAAGAATGGAAACTAGAGCCTTTGTCTTTGAAGTTCTGCATTTGAAGTTGTTGTATTTCAGTGTACAAAATATATTCGTGCCAAATTCCTTGCACTGTGTTTTAATTTTTTTGTGTTTTTTTTGGGGGGGGGGGTGAGAAGGAGGTGGTAGGAATGAGATGGTTATGTAGGAGGGGGGAGATAGGTGTTGAGATAATAATTTAGTTTGTAGCCTACATAGTTTTGTAATAATTTTGACCCATATTCAAGGAATTAGAAGTTTGGATGGGAGATACAGTATTTTATATATATATATATATATATAAATATAAATATATATATACATATATAAGTATATCACAAACCCCCCCCCCAAATAAGTTTAATAGCATTACCAATATAAATATATCACAAACTAAACTTTGTAAATTCAAAATATTTTTTATTATATTCACACCCCAACGTTTCGGGGCATGCCCCTTCTTCAAGGATGAATACCACCCTTGAAGAAGGGGCATGCCCCGAAACGTTGGGATGTGAATATAATAAAAAATATTTTGAATTTACAAAGTTTAGTTTGTGATATATTTATATATATATATATAAATATATATATATATATATATATATATATATATATATATATATATATATATATATATATATTTATATATTTATATATATATATATATATATATATATATATATATATATATATATATATATATATATATATATATATATATATCATCAGGATGGGTTGTATATATATTGTCAGGATGACCCATATTCAAGAGGTTAGAGGTTGGGATGGGAGAGATAAGATTGGGCAAAGGGAGTGACAGTGAGGCAGTGAGGTTACATGGACGGAGACCATGATTGTGCTGGCATAGATGTGGGTATATATTCATGGTATGAGCGGATATTCTTTTCTATATTATTTTCAATGTTGTTTGACTCAACTTCTCAAGCTTTGGTCATTTAGGGAATCCCCCCTGGAAATTGTTTTTTATTAAGCTGTATTATTAAGCTGTATTGTTTTTTATTAAGCTATTATTAAGCTCATAATATTCAATCAGTCATGTGACATTATACTATCAAGTGGGCAAAAATAGCCATTCATATTCTGGCAAGTAACCATCCTGCAGGATGCAGTGGGACTAGCCAGGGCTGTGGGTTTAGGTAAGAAGGGGTAGTGGTGGAAGGGGGGCAAGTGGTTGTTTAAGGGAAATCATTCAGTATGTTGCCTACTATGTTTGTGATAATTGTGGCCCATATTCAGAGAAATATAGGGTGGGATGGAGAGTGTTGGGTTGTATGCATGGGCAGGTAGGGGTGGTTAGGTTTTTACCTACCATAGTTTAATAATACTTGTGGTCTGCATCTGTCTTTCAATAATTTATTAGTCATATCACATGATATAATCACATAGGGGCTTCAGTGGTGTAGTGGTCAGACCACTCGCCTTTCACCTCTAAGGTCATCCCCAGTAAGTTGGACTCGAACCCAGTCCTCATGTGAAAAGAGTATAGTCAACGCTCTGCCGAAAGTCGTGGGTTTTCTTCGGGTACTCCGGTTTCCTCCCACAGGGAATGTTGACAGGATGGGATAAGTAATATGGGCCCACAGTAATTGGCTCACGCTGTTGTGGTGACCCTGCCCTTGTGGCTTAGTTAATAAAAAAAACATAGGAAATAGCAATTATATTATGACAAGCTTGTATGCAGTGCAAACCTAACTAACTGGGCTAGCTTACCAGCGTCGCTAGTCCAGGTAAAAGCGGAAAATGGGATCTTTCACTATCTGAAACTATATAAACAGAATTTGCCGTTTTGAGCAATTCACTGGAATTCTAGGAATCCTGGTTTCAGGAACTTTTCAGTAATCCATTTGTCAGTAAACACTTTTTTTATATAAGATGTAAGAAAAAGTATTAAAGAATACGGATATCAAGATGAAAATTGTTACAAATATCGGGGTCTCTCGATCCTCGTTTATCCAAATTATTTATTATATCAATCAAATCGATTTCATTTTTTTTGTGTTTATGTACTGTAATGGATTACAGAAGACGTCATGGTCTGCGAAGGGCAAAAAGTCACCATATCTTCTTTTGCGCGTACTTTCTTATAGTTATTCTTTCATTTTACGAGTCACGAATTTCCCACATTTGATCTCATCACGAATTTAGGACTGGGATCAGAGAACGGAACATTTGTAGTGATCAAAACGTAAAAGAATACCCTTTTTTATCTTGGCACGCTATGAACTGAAATCTGAATGAAAAATTGAAATGTATTTGTTATTAAACAAGCAATAATTGTTTTCATCGTTATATTTTGTAGTGATATGAGAGCATTTGCACCTCACGATATGATGTCGAAGTACGTAATTCAGGAAATTAAAATTAGAAACCTTGACAAAATGGAACTTGCTAGCGAGAAAGGTATGAAGTCTGAATATAGTGTGTCTCAATAGGTCCTTCTTGTAATTACGTCACAACTATGTGGAAAGCGAGGCAGTGGTACTGCTGACTATTGGTGGGTCTGCCAGCCTTGTTGTTACCTGGGGATGACGTAATTAATAGAAAGGTCTTTTACGTGTTTGGAATTATGTAAAATGTTACTAACCTTTGATAAAAAGACAGATTTGGCTCCTGAGTACTATAGGTATATCGACATTATTATTATTACAAATATCAAAACTATAACAGATGAAAAGAAACTGAGACATGTTGAAATTAAATATTCTTGTGGTAAAACGAGGTCAAAATTGGCGATATTTTCTAGTGTACATAGAGGGGGTGGTGTGAAGTGGGTTTTTTAAAATCTGGTCGTCTTAGTGATTTGCCTATTAAAAATTTGACTGTACCGTTTACCAAGCTCCTCATGCGGAAAGTCGCGCTATGCATTGATAAAATATACCAAGAAAAAAGTACTTCAATAGACCATACCCATAATGACGTCATTTAGTAGTTAAGCATGTAAAACTATTTAAATGTGCCAATATAATTGAATGGTTTAAGTAACAAAAAGATTATTTGTGAAACAAATATGTTAAATTATTTGTTTCATTTAAAGTCCTGGACAAATAAGGACCTAAAAAATTAACAATATTGCCATATTTAAGTAGTTTTACTCGCTTAACTACTAAATGACGTCATTATGGGTAAGGTCTATTGTTTGATGTGTAAAAAGACGGTGCCAAAGTTAGCGGAGATGATATTCATAAAAGCTATAAAGTGAATAATTGTTTGCATGTTGATTAAAAGTCACAGCATAATTTTGTGGAAACACTGCGTAAATCTATTAGTCGCAATAATGTATTAGTACTGATGAAGATCTGAGCTTAGGGATCGAAAGCTTTGCAATAATAAGTTTTCGTGCTGTTACCACAAAACTAATAAAACTGTTATTTTTCAAAGCATTAAAAACGAGTACAAAACAAGTGAAAACGGGTGTCATTTTCCATCATGTTTCGCTCCAACTTATGTTACTTTTCTTTCAGGTGCAAATATTTAGCTGAGCAATTGCTTTGGAGGTTTACTTTCTCTGTACGCATTGATTTTTCGTCCTAAAATATTTTAGATAAGTGCATGTTTTGAAGGCATTAAGTACTGGAACCCTGGGTCCCGGGCTCGTCAGATATTTAGGGTTAGAGGTAATAATAAAAAACATAAATGCATGATATAATAATAAAATAATAGCTAATCATGAACGGACAGCGAACAATAAAGAAAGACATACGATTCTTTAGAAGATTCTTATCAATGGTTTGAAGATGTCAATTAATTTCTTCGCTACTCGTTGGAAATTACCATCCATCAAGACGTATATCTGATTACCAAATGATTGCTTAACGTTACCATTATTGTTGCTGAAAGTCGTTTCTAAAGTCATAATTTAAAGTACACTTTTCCCGCATGATCAATAGTTCCTTATGGATTCATCGTTTTCTTCCTGATTTTGGACAAGTCAGTCAGAATTTTCATACGCAAACAATCATCTGCTATTTTGCTGTATCATTAATTCGCTAAAGTGGTTTACAACATTTTCCCTTTCTTCCGTATTAGCCGCGTCCTGACCCTTTCGTTAATTTCTTGTTCCTTTCTGAACGGCTGCTTTCTTCTCTTAAACACATGAAATTACCATGTACCAACACGTAATCTGGTTACCAAGTGATTACTTTACCTTGTCACATTTATTACCGCAATTTGTCTCTAAATTCCAAAATTAATTTTCCCAATCGATGGTTCCTGAATTCCTTCCTTTGTAACCGCGGTCAGTCAGAGTTTCCATACTTTGACAATCATCTCCTATTTTACCATTTGCTTTACCAATAACTCTCCAAATTCTATTGTGGTATGATTGAAAGATGTCAAATTATCTTCGCTACACCAAAGGTTACCAAAGGATTACCAAAGGATTACTTCATGTTACCATATCTGTTACCGCAATTCGTCTCTCATTCTGATCAATGGTTCTTGAATTAAAATACAATCTTATTTATTTATCATTTTCTTCCCGATTTTAAACCAGTCAGTCGGCGTTTTCCATACTCAGACAATAATGACTTATTTTCCCATTTTTTGCCAATAATTCGTTAAATTCAGTAGTGGTTCATCATCCTTTCACTGTTTCACTATCTTCTTTATTACTGCGTCCTATTTGTCAACAACGTCCCATATTATCCTTTCACCGACACCTTGTTTCTTTCAACTCTAAACTCGTACTTCCTCAGTTGTACTATGATCTACCTGTGATTACATCCGTCATCGTTGTATTGATTGTTTGAATGCATCCTGGCTTTTTCTCTTTAAGAATAAAGAACTTGATGAATTTATGTTTCAATATATTCTCACTTCTACTTCTAAGATTTTCGATTTTCGAGATCTTTTATAGGACCAAAAATATTTTTACATATGGTTATATGAAAAAGTGATGTGCAGTATATTTTGTTGTTTATCGTTGTTGTATATTGTATATTGCGCTACGCTGCGTCTGCGCTACCGTTCCATTGGCTTGTGTGGTGGTTGGTGTGGTTATGGTTTCATGTCTCGCTGTTTTAATGATACGGTCGTGAATTCAGGCCATTTTCCATTTTGATCTATTTGCATGTACGGGCGAAGCCTGCGTTGTTTTGATGCCCGCACTAGGCGTGGCAGATATTCATAGCTCGCTCCGCACATGCGGCAAAGCGATCGTAATGGAAAATGGCCTTTAGCTAGCTTAGACAGGCAGGTAGGCAGGCAGGTTTTTAATAATAAAACAGCGAGACATGAGTGATGAGGTTGTGGATGGGGTGACGTCACGGATTCACACTTACCCTGCGCGCGCTTGCGATCGTATTGTGTTGTGTTGTGTTGTCATGTCTTCGTATTGTAACTGTCCTTTACAGCACTTTGTCATATACAATCATATGCACAAAATTATTTTTGGAATTTAAAGGTTTGCTTCGAGTACTCTGGCTTGCTTTATTAACTTAAGAGAACACAGACCTCCCGTTCTTCCCTTCATTTTCTTTTGAACGTTTTCATGTCTTACTGGTAGCCTTGATGATATTCTGTCACTGATACCTTGTTCTTTCAAATTCGGGCCCTGCCTTCAGTTGTATTCCAATCTATATGATCTTTGTTCACTTAACTCTTCTAGTACGTGTCTGCTTTAAAATTATCAAACTTGGCTATGGAGCAAACTTGGTTGATAGAAGGTTGATTATGAGAGGGAAAACATTGGAAAAAAATATGATTATGAGAAGATGTCTGATAAACATTGGAAACATTAGTGAAGGAATGTGATAATGAGCAAATGTGATAATTAAGCAAGAAGATAACAAGATGGAAGATTGATTGTAAGAGGGAAACATTTGAAGAAAATTAGAATCATAAGAAGATACTGTCTGATGAACATTTGAAACATTAGTGAAGGAATGTGATAATGAGCAAATTGATAATCAATGATAATTAAGCAAGACGATAACAAGATGGGAGATTGATTTAAAGAGGGAAAACATTTGGAGAAAATTAGAATCATGAGATGAATCTGTTGAACATGGAAACATTAATGGAGGAATGGCAATTAAAATGGGTACTCCGGCTTCCATTATAAATGAATATCTAAATTTTCTTTTCTTCATTTGCCTTTGATTATTTACGTTTTCTTATCTCGTTAGTAAGTACGTGACATGATATTCCTTTACTTCATTCTTAAATTCTGATTATCAAACCCAACTACGGAGCAAAACGATAACAATTGTGGAAGATTGATTGTGAGAGGAAAATATTTGAAGAAAATTAATATGACGAAAAGGGTGCTACATGAACATTGGAAATACTAATGAAGGATTGACAATAAAGATGGAACATTTCATGTAACAGACAATAGCGATCGGACAGCTGATAATTTTAGATATGTAAATATTTTAATAAATAGTAAATAGTTAAGTAATAATAATAGTCAACAGTTACGTCCACGCATCAAACGTTACCATGGAACAAACGATAATAATGGAAAATTGATTTTGAGAGGGAAAAGGATCATGAGAAGATAATGCCTGATGCACATTGGAAACATTAATGACGGAATGGCAATTGAAATGGGTACTGCGCATTCCAGCATAGATGAGTATCTAAATCTTCCTTTCTTCATTTCTCTTTGATTATTTACGCTTTCTTATCTCGTTGGTAACTACGTGAAATGTTATTCCATTTTTCATCTACTATGTACCTTCTGTATAGTTTCTTTGTACTTCGAAATGGTTTTCAAACTTAACTATAGAGCAAAATGATTAAAAATTTGGAAGACTGTTTGTGAGAGGAAAACATTTGAAGAAAATTAGGATCATGAGAAGAGCGTGTATTGAACATTGGAAATACTAATGAAGGAATGACAATAAAAGTGGACCATTTCATATTAACTCTTTACGGAACTTTAAAATTGTGGAAGAGACAATAGCGGCGGACAGCTGATAAACTTTAGATAGTATAATAATGATTAAACATATGTAAATATTTTAATAAATAGTAAATAAGTTTTGAAGTCCACGCATCAAACATTACTATGGAGCAAACGTTAATAATGGAAGATTGATTGTGAGAGGGAAAATTTAAAGAAAATTTGGACCATTTGAAGATAATGCCTGATGAACATTGGAGACATTAATGAAGGATTGCAATTAAAATGGGTACTGCGCCTTCCAGTATAAATGAATATCTAAATTTTCTTTTTTTTTTCATTTTCCTTTGGTTATTTACGCTTTCTTATTTCGTTGGTAACTACGTGACATGGTATTCCATTTTTCCTGTACTAAGTACCTTCTGTATAGTTTCTTTGTACTTCGAAATGGTTGTCAAACTTAGCTATGGAGGAAAACGATTACAATTATGGAAGACTGTTTGTGAGAGGAAAACATTTGAAGAAAATTAATATCATGGGAAGAATCAGTTTAAACATTGGAAACATTGATGAAGCAATGTCAATTAAAACTGGTACTCCAGTCTCCACTATAAATGAATATTTAAATTTTCTTTTCTTTATTTTCCTCATAATATTTACGTTTTCTTATCTCGTTGGTAGCTGTGTAACACGATATTCCTTTGCACAATTCTTCTTCTAAATACCCGCTTTAGAGTTTATTTGAATTTCGAGTTGATTATCCCTTACTATGGAGCAATACAATTACAAATACGGAAGATTGATAGCGAGAGGACAACATTTGAAGAAAATTAATATCATGAGAAAATAATATTCGATGAACATTATTAACGAAAAAATGACAATCAAAATGAGACATTTCAAAATGACTCTATATAACATGGCAACCGTGGAACAGACAACAGCAATCGGACAGCTGATAAATTTTCTATAGTTTATTATTAAATTAAATATATTAAACCAGTTTTTAAGGCCATCCATCCCATCGCTCTTGCCTTTCCGTTGCTTAATGTTTTCAGTTAGCATATATAATTTCGATTTCATGCATGATCTAAAACGTGTACGGGGAGGAAAATCGTCAAAACGAGAGCCAGATGCCCGGTCACCAGTGCCAGATGACCAGATGTCAGGCGGCTAGTGCCAGATGTCAGGCGACCAGTGCCAGATGTCAGATGGCCAGTTCCAGATGACTAGATGTCAGGTGACCAGTTCCAGATGACCAGATGTCAGATGACCAGTTCCAGATTCCAGACGACCAGTGTCAGCTGTCAGACGACCAGTGCCAGATGACCAGATGTCAGACGACCAGTGCCAGATGACCAGATACCAGACGACCAGGGCAGATGACCAGATGTCAGACGACCAGTGCCAGATGACCAGATGTCAGATGACCAGTTCCAGATTCCAGACGACCAGTGCCAGCTGTCAGACGACCAGTGCCAGATGACCAGACGACCAGTGCCAGATGACCAGATACCAGACAACTAGGGCAGATGACCAGATGTCAGACGACCAGTGCCAGATGACCAGATGCCAGACGACCAGGGCAGATGACCAGATGTCAGACGACCAGTGCCAGATGACCAGACGACCAGTGCCAGATGCCAGATGACCAGATGTCAGACGACCAGTGCCAGACCGATGCCAGACGACCAGTGCCAGCTGTCAGACGACCAGTGCCAGATGACCAGATGTAAGACGACCAGTGCCAGATGACCAGATTCCAGACAGCAAGTACCAGATGTCAGACGACCAGGGAAGATAACCAGATGTCAGACGACCAGTACCAGACGACTAGATGCCAGACGTACAGTACCAGATGACCAAATGCCAGATAAGCAGTGCCAGATGACCAGATGCCTGACGAATGACAACAAGGTGACACAAATGGTAAAAGGTAATTAGTATAGAATCCTGGTGGTCAGAATTAAAGTTGAATAACTAAGCTGAATTTAAGTGGACTTTGTCTGGAAAACGGTTAGATTAAGTTAGTCATTAATGTCTTTCGTCGAGAGCAACCGGTTAAAGAATCGGATATAAGTCTATGATATTTATTAACTTTCCGACAAAGGGCCTTGAAGGGCTTTCGCTTAAAGCGCTCGAAACGGAGTTGTATAAAGGTTTTATGTTATGGAGGTTGCATAATATTCGATTACAAAACTAATATATGCTGCTCATTAGATATTTGTTCAGACAATTGGCAAAATTTAGGGGTTGTGCTTGAAGCAACTGGAGGAAAGAGAGTTTTTCTCTATTTCCTAAGGTTCTCTTCCAGGCAACCGTGCTCAACCACCAGGATTTGCCTGCTTTAACATAGGTTATTATAATTATAGTGCATGATTTACCACAGTATGTACATGTGTTGAAGTCATTCAGTAACATTACTCAGGAATGTCTCGAGTGATATAAGATGGAAGTAATTCAGGCTTGGTAAAAATTAAATAAGAAATGTGAGAAATACATGCATAGTTATACTCCTCATCAAATTACGTCATTACACACTAGGACGTAATGTTGATTAATAACCTTCATACACATAGCTACTCCTCAAATGCACGACATACGTACATTCTTGCATAAATCATGTTAAAAACAGTCACATAAATATGCATTGCTACTCTTAAAATGCACGTATCAAGAACATATAGTGATGATGTAAAATGAAATAACAAAATGAAAATGCACGCGCAGAAACCAAGCCTGGTAGAAAAGAAAGGACTATTGAAATGATATAGAGGAGTGAATGGCAAACATGGCGGATTTTGATGAATAAAAAAGTAAAACAGCAATGACTGCGCGGCATCCATGAACTTCTATATATTAACATTTCAATAACGACAGAGGTCGCTTGTATTGAATTTGATATATGCTGATATTCTGTCGTAGGTTTTTATATTTGGCATTATAAACCCTTCAAACAAGTTTAAGCTATCATTTTGATTTTGTGCTCTTCTTGCTTGTATGAATTTGATTATAACTGAAAAAATTGCATTACTAAAATGAACATGACATTATAATCTGATTAAAAAATCAACGCCATCACTGGCAAAAAAATAGTAGGGTTAAACTTGTGAAGGGTTCATAAGGTTTGTTGGAGATAAGGTCATAGACTGGCTGTTGGTATATAATTTTAGAAAACGTTAACGAAATACCTCTTATATTTCAATCCAGTTGATTCATTTTGTATTCTTTTTGAGAAAATTCGAATCAAACTTGACAAATTCAGAAACAACAAAACCCAACAAGAAAGATACCTAACCTTATTTTGTTACAAAAAGAGTCAGAAATGCATGATATCATTTTACTTTGGCAAGCAATGTCTCATATGATATGACCTCATTAGACAAATCTCCTCAAACCGAAAAATTCCTTGAGCATGACTACGTTACTGACTGACTTACATGTCCATACGTTAATGACTGATGAACAATTTAAATCATTACTTGCGTTCGGTCTGTATATCTAATGACTTTCAGGATTGCTGAAAGGGTAAAAAAATTAAACGCAAGCGTACGTTCAATGAACGTATGGGGTCAACAGGGAAAAAGGGAATTGAAATTAAGATGAACAACAAGGGTCTGAAAGGGTAGAATGGGCATAAAACAAGGTGCACGAAAAAAGGTGTACATCAATAGTTTAATAATGAATGGAGGAGCTTCTGATTGAGAAAAATGGAACTACCTGAAAATGAATGTAAAAGCTTCTGAGGAAAGGTCCTTTGTCGGGAAGTTACAGGTAGTTGTATGTTTCTCAATCAAGTATAGCTTTCTTTTTATTGCGGCTAATTACACCTTTCAGAAGAATCTTGGTGGTGAGGGTTAAAGCTGAGTAATGTCAACACGACTTAAGCAGTTCAATTTTTACCACCAAATTTTCATTAGAATTACAAAGAGCATACCATTTCGTTGATGAACAATTTTGAAAGAACAAATTACGTTACTCAGCTTTAATCTTAAGCTTATTTTGATTTTTGAACAAAAATGCATGTTAGCAGTGCATGAATTAGGAGTGCATGTTATAATGTAAGCGGTACAAATGGTACCTAGGTTAAGTTTCAGGTACGCGAGTGTTGGACACAGAAGGATTGGTGGACGTCTTTTTTGGTAACGTATATGGGCCCGGGTGGGGGCCCCAACCCTTAAGTCCCAATTCGGTCGGGTACTAACATTGCCTTTCAGGTTTCGACAACGACAGTTCATCGTCAGGTGATCAGAATCGAAAAATACTAAGAGATCAGTTAGGATTTTTATAACTATAAAATACATGACTTAAAAAACTATGTATGGTCGGTTTCTATTTAGTCGAAACTTTCGTGTTTACGGCGACCGTTAGAACTAAATCGAAACCAGGCTACATTGCACACACCACCAAGATTAGTGAGCTCCATATATATCTGGAGTAGGAATTCTAGTCAGTCGGCCTTAAGAAAGGTAAAGTCAAAGATGGCGGAAATTAAAGGAGCTATAGGGCGCCAATCTCAGTCCTCTGCGCGGTTAACATAGCAACATATCTCTATTTTGATCGCGCAGAGGATTAAGATTGACGTCTTATAGCTCCTTTCTACCATCTTCGGCTTTTGCACTGGCTTGAGTTCTTATTCATGGTATATATGGAGCTTATGCTAACAAGTATATATGGTCAGCACTTGTTTCCATCTACCAAAGTCCAAACTGACCGTGTCGTCTATTTGGTAGATAGATAGCGTAAATAATTTTAATATGTAGACTATTTTAGTATAATTAGATAATTATCGATAATTTTTGCTTATTAATACGCAATTAGACAAATTAGATATTGCCGGAACACCCTTCGGGGAATATTATAATAATAAATGTAATATGTAGTGTGTATCTCTACAAGTGCTGACCATAGTATTATAGAACGCGGATCAGATATACAGACCATCAGGCTATATGGAATTCTGGGATTAAACAAATATAGAGTAAAAACAAAATGGCGAATCCGGAAAAAGAACAATAAAATAGAATGTGCGTGTTCGTTTAAGACCAGTTTTCTGAGCCTGAATGTTTCTATGTTGAGTTAAATGTTAGCTCAACATAGTATTATTGAAAGTTATATGTAAAAAATATAAAAAAGAAATAGAAAAAAAGAAATCCGTGATTCTTCACATATACTTTCAGAATTCGGCAAACATTAATCTTCGACTCAATCCAAGTAAGGAGCACTTCTTGCGTCATTCTTAGGCTGTTGAGAAAAACAAAATTATTATTTATCCGGCGTATAAGCTACACCATACAGGCATACTGTCTTTGAAAAAAAAATGGACGGAAAAAAAAATGACACAAATTTACTGACATCAACAACAAATAGCAACAGAAGAGAAGCCATATGACCCAACCCTGATCATCTAACAAACCGATGCAAGACCTCCTCATACCAGGTACCCTGTAAATGGTCTATACGTATGTACTATTTCTGTATGTAATGTGTTGTTTTTTCATTGGCAAATTTATATAAATAAATAAATAGATAAATAATTGCATGTATCGAGGGTTTTTACCGTAATTAAGGCCTGACAATTTAAACAATACACAATGAGGCAAGTCGTCTAGCTAGTATATTGTTTGAAGTGCATTCCGCATGACTGAAATGTACGTACAGTATATATAAATCAGGCCTTAGTTTAGGTTTCCCGCGTTAAAAAAAAAGTGTGGCCATGTTTGGGACCATGCATTTTAGTTCACAAATTACACGAATTCTCATTGGACAGGCCTAAGTATAAAAACTTTGCATCAGTGATGAATGGTGATCAATGGTTCCAATTTCACCATCCACATCTACACATCAGGCTTAATTTATTGTTTAGCCTGCGTATAAAGCCATAATGATTATTATTTCTGTAAAAGTTCTTATGCTTGTGCAGTTGTGCAGCCATGAGCGTGTGACCAAATAGGTTTTAATGGTTACCTGGTTAGATTCCTGGTCCACCCGAAGACAAGAATATTATATTGACGTGGAGGTGATGGAGCATAAAATGTGTAATTATCACCTATCATTTATCAATGATATATGATGTTATATAACAAGAAAATATCAATACATATAGTGCTGCTAACATTTCCTAAGTTTAATTTAATAACTTTTTTTATAAATAGTTCAGCAACGTTTGTTCGATGATGATTTGACGGGTTTAGCCATTCTATGAATGATAAAGAAACTTCAGTCAAAATCTGAAAACGTCAGCTTCAATTTATGTAGCATAATTTTGCATGGTTCTTATAAAAGAAATATATGAAACTATTTTGTTTAAGTATTTTCTATCTAATAAGTCATTTGTCTTTATGCAGATAATCCTTATTGACATTTACCCGTGGGTTTTTTGAAGTCAAATTTAGCTTTGGCGGAAATCATATATATTGGTCAAAGAAGATGCGGGCGTTTGCGGGCTGGACTTTGATTTGAGGGTGAAATTTATAGCACAGTCACAGTTGCACAGTGCATGCAGTGATACAGTATTTTTTTTTTATTTGTGATTTTACAAGATTGCATTGTATTTTGTAAGGCGATATCATAGAATGTGTGATTTCCGTGTATTATCTATTCAAAGCCATCGTTGTACATGGATATGTTGGAAATAAATCTGCAACATTTCCTCTGCAGGTAAAATATATTATATATACCGGTAAAAAACATTAAATGCTACAGAATTTATTTTTATACATGTAGAGTATAAAGCATTAGTGGGTCGTAGATATTAGTAATGTAGTACTTGAAATGTCATACATGAAATATCCACACTACATATATGTATCTCCAAGGTTTAAAATCTGTATCTTCAATGATTAGCATATACTAAATAAATCAATTGATCCCTATTCAACAACAGGGTGTAGTAGGCTGGATCTGCTATAAGTGTAGTTAGACAGGCTGTCGTTGTAAGTGCGGTCGCATAAATTAGCATAATAAACTTTCTCAGGTTTTTGTGTTGTTACTGGTGCGGATGCGAACGACAACTGGCACATTTGCATGAGTTTCGTTATAACTACTCGAGTTGAACCTTCATGTATATTTAAGTGATCTATTACGTCGATAACATCAATTAAAGTGACACTAAATAGGAGAAATATCGGTCAGTATACTTACTTGTACGATTTATGTAAATATGTCTTCGAATTGTCATTTGTCATTTGTTCGTTAGTTTTAAGTAATCCTTTTATTTTTATATTGTTAGTTGACGTCAAGTCTTGGAAATAAATTGTTGCCAATACATATATGCGTCCTAGTCTTGTCAGTATAACGACTCCTAATTTCTGGTCGTGCGTAGTGTCACTCGTGTGAGAATTATTTGCGAAATAGAATCGAAATACGACCGGGAGTTATAGTCGTGTTAGGCAGAGTTAAAACCTTTGGCTATCTCTGTGGTCGATGCTGTCTCACTAATATCTTCAGCATAATTCTAATCTTCAAATTTTCCACATTAATGCATGCTCAAGGTGCTAGAATAAAATGAACATTATTTTAGCAAATGATTAGTGGCCAAAATTGATCTTGGGTGGTATATGACATTGGTATACAATTTTCATTTTTATAATTAATTTTATAAACTAGGTCCATGGTTTTGAAGTAGATGCAATAAATTCAGTCCAGTTCTCAAATCATACAGGTACATAAATATGGAAACTATAAAATTCAAATATTTATGCATCAGGGGCCGGTTGTATAAAAAAGTAGTTTAAGTTAACTGCAGTTAGCGTTAACTACCCTACTTAAATCCTTAACCGTAGTTAGTTAACTGCACGACTTAACTGCGTTGCACAAAACGCAGTTAGTCGGATAGTTAACTAATCACGTAGTTAACTTGCGTGGGGCTCGCGTGGTGCAGTTAACATAAATTAAAATGAATTAAGTCTTGTTTATTTAACAGTGGCTAACAAATTCGATTCAAATAATTGCAGAAGAATGTGCCTGATCTGTGATAAAAGCAATCGTACTTTTTTTCGTACAAATACAAACATTCACCATTATTGAAGAAAGTACTAATTCGTTGGTTTGTAAATTTCAAATGATTTGTCTGGATCACTGGACGTCACATGTGCTAAATTGTGTAATTTGTTTGTCTGACTCGCTAACTGTATCGGGAGTGCCAAGCAGATTTGTGTAAAGATGTTAAAATGTTTATTTTGCAAACATATGCTAATGAAGAAAAGCGAAGTCAAGACATGTACTGGAAATGGATTACTGGATATTTTGGGACTGGTCATACTGGTCATTGTTTATGGTGGGGGTTACACTGTCACCTATTTAATAATTAAAACAAGCAGTTATCAAACTCATGTCATACTCAGTCATAGAAGTGGTGAAATACACGTGTGACAACTTAATGGTATCCTTTTGTAAAGTTTTTGGCTATAGGTGGCAGTTTGTTACAGAAACTACTTCAATATTTTAATGGTTTAATCAGCAAGGTTTTAGCAAGAGACATTTCTCTTTGGTGCAAACCTCCACCATGAATAATGACTGGCTCTTACAGAATCACAGGATGAAAAATTAGATTTGCAATACATGTTCAACCCAGTGCCAAAATGCAAATGCTGTGAAAGCAAAACATTTGCTACAGTGCAAATTTGATTATTTGAAACCCATAAATAAAATGAAAAACCAGATTCACATTAAATTTGCACCTGGGTGCCAAAATGCAAATGCATCAAATGTGCACAAATCATTCAAATGTGTGGCAAATTGTCGAAGCAATATCTGTCTAAAAGAAGAATATACGAGTTTATATAAATATATAAAGAATATATGAATTTCAAATGATCAAATTTGCACTATATAATTGCAAATTTGTTGCCTTCAATTCTGCAGTATGGATAAATTTATAAATAAACTCAAGTCATTTTCATCATGAAACCTAATCTGGGTTAGCCTAGATTAAAACCAACTTGGCTAATGTTGTTAAAGTTTAAATATTTCAATCTGTATGAGTTTATTCACTATTAGTAGAATCATACTAGTATACTATTGCAAATGCTGCAATTTGGTTGGTTACTCTACTCACTATCTATTCCTCGATAGATAGCGAGTAGCGAAACAATCATCTTCCTATAGAGATTTCTTTTAAAAAATTGCCTGAAAATCAAATTTTTTGTTGAATATTCCATGTTTGACCTCTGATTCTACTAAAACAATTCGATTACGAGCTCGAGATTTCTATGCGGTGATAGTTGATTCGGGCTTTGCCCTCATTAACTATCACCGCATAGAAATCTCGAGCACGTAATCTAATTGTTAATTAGAAGGTAGATTATATGTTTCAATATTGTGTTATACACAATAATCAATATTTGTTTGATGGGTTGTCAGATGTAACAAAAATCAATATACAACTCATGTCATATACACTGTATGTATTTGTATCATGTCTGAGGTCATATTTCCCATGTAACCACAGTTGCCAAGCTTACAGGTATTTTTCAAGTTGAATTACTAATTACATGTACACAAATTCAAAATGTCTGCCCATAAAGCAACTAATCCAAAACAAGGGAAGAAAACCAAAACAAAATTTTAATTCAGTAGAATGCAACCTACTGGTTAATATAGTTGAACAAAATTTAGACACATTACGGGGCCAATTTTCGAGCACAATAACAAATGCCTAAAAGCAAAAGTTGTGTGAAACTATTTACTTCCCAGATTAACAGCTATGAAAAACGTACACCAATAGAAATACGGGAAAATTGCAAAACATGGCCCAAATTGACAAAAAAAACAAATTCTGGGGTAATGCAGTCTCAATGGAAAACTGGTGGACGTCCTGCAGCAAGACCACCAACCACTACCACTGCTAAAATTATAAGTCTTTAGTGATGAGCCTGGTTTCGCTTTGTTAGTGGTCTCACTTCGCCGTCGATGAGTCGCGCTATAAAAAGCAAAGATTCTCCGCCAAATCTATAGCGTTTTAGGAGTTCTTTATCTGAGAAATCTTCCCAGGGAAGTTGACGATTAAAAACTCTAAGTAAGAGTTGCCTTTCAGTATTATCTCGCTCATAAAAGTTGTTCACTCTTAATACAGCCGCCATATTTAACTAGGTTTTGAGAAGTTAACTATGCCATTGAGGATAGTTAACTTTAACTACTTTTTAACTGCAGTTAACGCTAACTGCCTTTTTGTACAACCGGCCTAACTACGTGATTAAAGTTAACCACTATTTAACTACTTTTTGGGTAGTTAAAAAGCAGTTAAGAGCTTTATACAACCGGCCCCAGATGATAATGAGACTCTATAGAGTTCACATTCCTGTTCACCTTGACTGCTTGAGGACTCCACATTTCGATTGATTCAGACCACTTGCCATTCTCGACACCACGCTTAACTTTTTTGCTAGTGAAACCCCTTAAGTACGTAATTTTTTATTTATCGTCAATTAAAAAGACCTTAATTTGTTTTAACAACAACAACAATCAGTTGTCGCCTAGCAATATTTAATAGCAAAAAACGCATAGTCTGAAGTCAAGTAGATTTTGTTGCTAAATTTAAAAAAAATCTAAAAGGAAACTATGTTGGCAAATGGCACCTACTTCGGGAGGTATAAATTTTTCAAGCATGTTTCACGTACTTTTTGTGGGCTCCCAAATGGGCAGTGATAAAAATGTGTTAAAATTAAGAATGGCGGCTTCTGAGAACTAATTTCGCAAAGCCTCACTTTATTTATTCCAAAATAATAAAATCCCCACGCGAACAGCTGATATTTTGTTGGCGGAAGTTTTTGCTCTTTTGAAGACGTAAAGAAATATAATAAAGAATGATAAAGACCTTTCGAGGTCTCAGCCAGTTCTATTAGATAAACTTCCGCTCAAGACAGACTCTTTCACTCCCCAAGACTTTCACTTTTGCATAGTTGGAATATTTCGTAGAATTAAAATTTTAAATTAAATGCAAACTATTACAGCAATTTGTAATATATTATAGTTTGTAAACAATCGGCGGTTTTCGACAGAATTGAACATTGTACACAAACGGAACATCTAAGGCTGATCCGAGCTACAACATGGCTTTTCCAAAGCTTTCGATTATATTTTTACAGGTAAACAAAAAAGTAGACCTCTGCCGTTACTAGAATGGACGAATAGCTATGTCTGTACCTATATAAAAGAGTATTTTATTTATAGACGCTTTTGGGCTCTTGCTGATTTGTTACCTTGCAGCTGCATCAAATTTTTGTATACAAATCTTATAGTTAAAAGGTTCCAGTTATGGACGAAAATCTTACAAACATGTAAAACACTTGAATCGATTATCGTTTTGAAAATTTCTTTTTTATTTTCAGGTTATAATTGTGCTGCACTTTGTGCTGACTGTTTGGTGAGTAAATATTCGCGGCTGAGAGCCGACTCCTTTCGAAAGGATACAATATGGCATGATATTGTCCTGTTTTCGTAAAGCTAACCGGTTTACGTTTACTGACGGGAGAAGCCGATTTTAATAGAACATCAAAAAGCGCTTAACTTTCGAAGTCAACGTTCCATAAACACCAGTCAATCGAGATAGTTTTGGTTTGCATTCCTTGCGGAAATTCGAGTTGATACGAACAAGAGCGCCAAGTGTGAGAATAATAACTTTTACCGTTCTAAAAAGCACTCAATATTAAGGAAACTGGACTATTACTATATGCTATCGTGGTCGAATAAATCAGGTGAATAATTAGTCCTATAAGGCATAACTCATAAGCAAGTAACTCACAGGTCCAGTCGGATGAATGGCTTAATTTACTCAAATCGAATTACAATCTCGTGATCGAATCACTTGAGTCAAGTCTAGTGACTTCCTTTGCAAAACAACCGCCAGCAGAGGCTCTTTAAGGCTGGAAACTATTTTGATATAGCGAGTTTTTATTGGCTGCTCAACAGAAATATTGCGAGACAAGTTGCAAGAAGGATGTTATATACATCGTGCAATGGCTAAAAATGCGTTGCAGCGTTGTGGCAATCGTTGCGAAACGTAGCGCCTGATTCTACTTCGCTCACTGGGCTCTTGTTTTCAACCAGAATTGCAGCGTTTAGCACAGAGCAACAAGCCATGTTCATGGCGCTGGATTTATTTTCAAAGCTCTAAAAAACTGCACTAAGAAAGACGCTTCGTACATAACTATTAGAAAACAGTCGACGTGTAACCGTGTCATTGTGAACCGCTAACGTGTCAAAGGTCATGCTGTGTAGACAGGAAATCATGGATGTGAAGGAATTTTTACTGCCTCCTCCACAGGCTCTTATTAAAAGCTCTTAATAATGCGTTCAAATTTTTATGCGCGCTTATACGCGCAAACAGTTACGTATAGAGATCAGCACTTACAAAGAGAGAAAATACTGTATCCTCTAATTAATAACTTTAACTTAATTTATGAGCTTTTTGAAGTTAATAAAAGCGACTGGGGACGAGGCAGGAATTTTTGTATGTGCCAAAGACCCACCCTGATTTCCAACATCATATATGTTGAAAATTTCTTCATCAGTAAATTCACAAGATGACTGAATAAATGCGTATCGAAACTGACAGTTGCATTGTAGCATAATAAATATGCCTGATTATTTTTTTTATAAATCCGCCCTAATATCAACTGATTTTAAAATAAATTTGTCGGGCAGGACACGAATATATGAATTTTTCTGCATTCTGATTGCTCAAGATTCACTGTCTTTATTGAAAGTGATAGTCACTGGCCAGTGACTATTGCTTTTTACAGCAATAAATTTGAAGTGAATTTTTGTAAATTTATGTTGGTTATTATTTGTGGACACCTGGAAATTTATACTAAAACAATTGGTCGCCTCAGACTTCACCTTTGCCTCAGTGAATATATAGGCTTGTAATTGTTATCTACACCACCGGCGGGGCAAGTTGTGCAAGGTGTCCCAAAAAATATCACATTCTTGAACCAAAGATGAATGATTATAAGAGTTTTGTCAGCATGGTTTACGAGACCATCTTGCTTTCTCGAATTGGATGGATTACAAAAGAATTTTTAATTCTTTCTTGGGAACTCACCATGCTTCGTTTTCGTTTCAATTCCCAATCCCATGCAAAGATGCATATGAATGAGATTTCTACTCGCAATTTTCATTTGAGGTTTATTAATTTTGTCCTTTCTTGCTGTGCAAAAATTAAATCGTTAAATTTAACATGTGATGCGTAACAGGCTGTCGAATTTCTCTATCGTTTTTGTTGAGACACCGTGCAGTTACGGCCCTGTTTTTTTTTCTTTTAAGGGCAAACCAATGTTTTTGGCTGCCAGTATCTTATCAATTCTGCAATTTCCTTGTACTAGCAGTTGGCGTTGGGGCTGTGGTGGCACAAACTGATCATGCCATTTCTGAATTAGTGAGTTGCAGGAGTGGGGGGGGGGGCTATCTTAGATCTATTACAACACCTTTTTACACCGCCAGAAACGCCACAGACTTGCTGCAAGTTGTGGTTTTTACCGACTTGATGCACCGGAGTTTGTCATCAACTTGCGTCAAGCCTGTTGGCTTTACCAAGTTGCATCAAGTTGAAGTCTGTGAAAATCAAGCTTGATGCAACTTGATATTTGCAAACTTCAAGTTCTATAAGTAACTTGCATCAAGCTTGTGAATAAAAAAATTTGAGAATCAACTTGTATCAAGCCGGTTGGCAACTTGCAGGAGACCTGTTATCATCTAGCCGGGGCAAGCGATGCAAACGCATCCTATATCCTGATATCGGCTTGATGGCAACAAGGTCACACGCCTGCATGCAGTATACTCTTGCTGCAGTTTGTGTGTTTCTGGCTGTGTAACGCCGCACACAGCCAGTAACACACTAACACGCAAGTTGCAACAAATGTGTCGACATCTTGCGATAGACATGTTGCCAAAAAGTCGACATCAGAATGCGTTTGAATAACTTGCGATGTCTTGTTTAAGAGAAGTTTGTTGCAAGTTGCCAACAGACTTTTTACAAGTTGACTGTCAAAACTTTTTATTCACAAAGAGTTGTTTCAAGTTATTTAAACACGTTGTAACAAGTCTAGAAATCAAAAGTTGCAACATGCCTGATTTTAACCGCAGAAACTGACAAGTTTGTTGCAATTTGTTGACGAATTGGGTGTTAGGGGTTGTTACCCATAAAATTAAAAACTTGCAACAACTCTGTGCTGTATAAGCAACAAAAACGATATCTACTAACACTGCTAGAAAGAGCATCTTAATGTTTGTAAAAGTACAAAGTTTTGTCAAGAAATACTAAATACGGCAAATATAACTGTAGAAATCAACAAATACGGCAAATATAACTTTAGAAAAATATGTATATATTTGTATTGCTCGCGGCAAGCATGAACATTTTCACGCAAACCTTGGCTAAAATGTGATACCAAGGCTTCTCCGCCCGTAATACATACAAATTTTGTATACATACAAATTTTGTAAACTTGACAAGGCTATATTGCAACTTTTTTGCCACATTTTCCAACCAAACTCCGTTATTTTACATTGATTTTTGCAATTTTAAGGTGTTCTTTCGATCTATGGTCGTTCTAATACGTTAGGTCAAAATTTAGTCTGTAATGTGAATTGTTATTACTTTACTCAATTTCTTCGTTTAGTTTTTATTTGGAATGGCATTCGCACTTTTACATGACATCATAATTATTGCTACGACTTACGATGGCGATGACAAGACAGGTAATTTGCAACAATTCAAACTCAGGGTAACTACTTCACGGAGTACATATATTGCAGATCAGCTTTACACAGCCAAACACTTGCAAGATGCAACAGGTCTGTTTACAATTAGCTGATACCAGGATGCGTTCGCATGACTTGCGACAGATTGCTGACAACAAGTGTGTTGCATGTTGTCAACAAACATGTTGCAAGTTGATTGTCAAAACTTGCTATCCACAGGCTTGCTGCAAGTTGTTTCAACAATGTGCAACAAGTTTTTAACAAAAAGTTGAAACAAGCCTGATTGTTGCAACTGGCAACTTGGTGAAATTGACAAGTTTGTTGCAACTAGATGACAAGATACAAGCTGGCAAAATTGACAACTCTCAACAAGTCTGTGGCGTTTTTGCCTGTGTTGATTAATCTATTGTTGGAACTAACATCACGTGTGATTTTATAGGTCATACGTGCAAGGAAAAAGATCATTTCAGATTCAGTTTTGGGTATCCTTTTTTCCTATATAGCATTCGTAACTACAGTGACTTGGAGGGAAGGGGTACAATTGATAATTTGTTCAAGGGTAGGAATGCAAAGAGGAGAGGGGTACAGCGTGATATATCAAGTAAGCCTCATTACCCCAAAATGTTTTTTTTTTGTTTTTAAGTTAATATCAGCTGCCTAAATTGCATGAAATAGACGACACGTGCACAGTAGCAAAGCCAGCCCAACAATTTGGTCATGCTATGCAAATTTAAATCATTATCCTTATTCATTTCTTTAGAAATTCATTCCATATACGGTCAAAAACACAGAAAAATTAGCATTTGCACGACCAAACGTCGGGCTGGCTTCGCTACTGCACGTGCATCTTTCTAAGCAGGATACCCGCGTGTACTGGGTGATTGGACCCCCTCGCTTGTTTAGAGCTGGCTACGCCCCTGTCAGATTACAAGAACCACAACGACAAGGTAGCGTAGGCGCCAGTCATAGGTACGAAAGTGAAAAGTGTATATTCTTACAAAACGCGCTTGCTGCAAGTTGTTTCAACAAGTTGCAACAAATCTGTACATGAGCAGCTGCAACAAGCCTGGTTTTAACAGACTTGTTGCAACTTGATAAAATTGACAATTTGATTGCATCAAGCCGTTGAAAAAATGGACAACAATGGCGTTTTTGGCTGCATACGCGCCTTAAAATTTGTTGATAAATTGTTGTAAAATATTGTTGATCAACTGTTAATTCCGTCTCCTTAACATCATATCAAGAATGTCCATTTTAAACTTGCTTTTAAAGGTATGTAACTCTATACAGCTAATTCAATAAAGGCTGTCCTTCCAAAAGTGTAAACTGTAAACTATGAGCGACAGAATGGCGGGTTATTGTTTATTTTCACCTCCAAACTCGAAATTATTTTTTTGAAACTACATCAAGGCACATATAGGAAACCTACGACGTTAAATTTGCGGGCTGCAAACGTATTTCCCTGAGTATCAGGACCTAGATAAACAATAATCCATCAGGCCTTCCGCGCTTATAGTTCACAGTGTACGCTTTTTGAAAGTCCACCTTAATTGAAATAGCTGTATATGCAAACATCTATTCCTAGTAATTTAGTCACAGGCTTTTTAATTTGTCTATCTACATCATCTCTGTAATTTCAGCCAGTCTCGTTGATCATAATTTTCTTGAATTACCTCAATCGTGGGGATGGCGGATTGAGGCAAAAAGTTGGGCAATATCGTTCGAATCAAAATCAATGTAAGCTTACTTACTACATTATGGATAGTTACAAAGAAGCAAACTCCGAAAAACAGACACACTTTGCAATTCGAAATGTAGATTCGAAAGACAATCAACCAGTTGAGCGTCGAGTGTATTTCAAAGTCATTATCACGGATGACTTCAGTCGAAAATTCACAGTCTCAATTGCTTGTTTTCTTTGTCTCTATTTTTCGAAATTTGTTTCTTATATTTTCTAAATATGGATTGTTGCGTTGTGTAAATTATATGGCCTGATGGCTAATGCCGTGAAGTTTATGAAGCTCTCCCTCAACCCTCTAATAAGACCCATGCACTCAAAACATGTCTCTTTATTGGATTTGTTGATCGATTTGTTTAAAGTAATTTGTTTTTAGTTATTGGCTCCACATTTCGTATGTACGTCTCATGTTTTTCTTTACACACGTACGAACTTTAGTTATTCGTATACAACATGATAAATTTAATTTCAAGAGAGATAAGGGAAAGAAAATTATTTGCAAATATATAGAAGATGAATCACATAATTCTATAAATGTAATAATAAGCCAGATTCGACTAATTCTTTGTTTAAAAAAAACTTAATAAATAATCGCGGCAATAGAAGCGTTCCGAAAAAAAATAGGGCCAATTTATTTCCTTAAGTTGAGCAGTCCTCTGATCAGTTCCTTAAAATTTTGAAAAGCTCGTTAAAAGGTTTAAATCTCCCTGTTTATTGACCAATCAAAATGCGCACGAATAAGATGTTACATTCTGATTGGTCACTAAACAGAAAGTTGATTCAAGATGGCGTCGCTATAATGATAAAGAGTTTGTGTTAATCAATTATGGGTAACAATATTTTTTTTTATTTAGCGGCACCAAGTCAACAACCAAATGAACCTCTACCTCCACCTGCATATTAGAAAACCAATTTGATTTCTTCTCAACTGCACTGTTTAATTAATTAGCGCTTAATTATAGTGAACGTTTCACACTCATCCTAGATTCATGTCAAAGGTCGTAGTTTCGATACTCGCAGTAGTCAAGCATATTTTTGAGCTTGGTCGCTGTGGCTAGAAACTTCGCGTAATTTCTCAAACATTTTTTAACAGGATCTGTGCTAACACAAAAGACGAAACAAATAATTCAGTGAAGTGTGAGACATAAGCATCGACATAAACACATGCATAAGCGTGGAGAGATTTTCTGAATGTCCATGGGGGTGCAACCCCCTTACATATTAGCTATAACCACCCAAAAACAAAATTTTCCACCCCTCCAAAAATTTTTTAACCCCTATAATTTTCAGCATAATAAATAGTCCACTGTTTCGATCTTTGTATATAGACATGTTTTCGAGGTTGTCCAAAGCTTCAGACACGGACAAGCTTATCCAAGATGTAAACAATTGTAAACGCTATACTTTATGTAATAAATTTAATTGATGGTCATTTGAGGACATTTTTATGACATGGAAAAATATGTTTTTAAAAACTAGAACCTCTGCCCTGTTTCAGATACATTAAAATAGCCTAGGCTAAGAAAACCTTTTTATCAATAACCCAATAGATTTTATACGTCACATTTTTTAGTGATCTCTATAATACACATTTTACATTATAATGGTTTATAGTGGCGTCTCGAAGTCTTCCTGTCGCTATCCCTCCACGAACACAACTAGTCTTCTTGAGCGAAGAGGAACAACGGCGGGAAGTCTTCAATGTCGTTCGGATGAGAAATGTTTAAGTAGGATAAACGGTAAACGTTGTTTGTGATAGCCACTGTAGTGTAGTGGTCAAGGCATGAAGGTGATACCAGTCAATGAGGCTGAGATCGACCACTACCCCACCTATAGAAACATTTTGGGCTTCGTCAAGGCTAGGAATTAATCACAGGCTTGGGAAGAAAAGGATTAGCTATGACAAAAAAGTCATAGCTTTCACCACTTGAGCTTATGTCCAAGTGGTACCTGCTAGTCTGGCAGGCTGTTCGCCAACGAATCTTCGGGTTCAAGGACAGTGTTGTCAGAATGGGAGGGACAATAGTAGGGGCGATTCTGCCCTGAAACTTCTGGGTATGAAAACGTGGGAAGCGCACTAGTGAAGATAAAGAAATAAGGCTGTTTTATCTAAATTTTTTTTGAAGAAATTTTTCGGGAAGGTATGCATGTAGGTGTTCTTGACTTACACACACATACCTTCGCGAAAAATTCCATCAAAAAAGTTAGATAAAACAGCCTTGTTTCTTTATCTTCACTAGCTCACTTTCCAGAATTTCATATACAGAAGTTTCGGTGCTCAATCGCCCCTACTATCGTTCCTCCTATTCTGACAACACTGTCCTTGAACCCGAAGATTCGTTGGCGAACAGCCTGCCAGACTAGCAGGTACCACTTGGACATAAGCTCAAGTGGTGAAAGTTATTACATTTTTATCATAGCTAATTCTTTTCTTCGCTAAGCATGTAATTAATTCCTAGCCTTGACGAAGCCCAAAATGTTTCTATAGGTTGGGTGGTGGTGGATCTTACCCTCATGGATTGGTAACACCTTGTCTTGACCACTACACTATAGTTGGCTATCACAAACAATATTTACTGTTTATTCTACTCAAGCCTTTCTCATCCAATGTGTTAACGAAGCCCAAAAGGATTTAACGCAAGACTAGAAGTTGATCTTAGCTCCGTGGCTTTCCAACACCATGCCTTGATCACCAACATTACCGCTGTTGTCACAAACGCTACCGCTATTTCTTCTATTTATACCCTTCTCGCCCAAGCAACGCGCTGTGTATGTTTACTGAGCTCAAAAGGATTCAAACCAGCGATTGTGATCGATTTCAGACGGGAAGATTTGTAACTGTAAAGTCTTACAAACGCCCACTTGGACTTTTAAGTTGTTCTTAAAACACGAGTAAACAGCCCAAGATATGATAATGCCCGAGTTACCTCGCTACAATCTCAGTTTGTTGTAATTTTTATTAAATAAATATATAATACGCCTTGCCCCATGGTATAAATATATACGATTTACCTTCACGCAACATGCAATATTAAATACACTTTACTTGATAATGTGAATATTCAACCATAGTAAGCGAGCTTGAACAACAGCCATCTTGCAGCAACTTGTTGCGACAAGCCCATATGCGTTCGCATGGCTTGTGACAGCTTGTGGACGGACAGCTCTGTTGCAAGTTGTCAACAAACTTGTTACGAGTTGATTGTCACCACGGGCTTGTTACCCAGAGACTTGCTACAGCTGTTGTTTTAAGTTGCAACAAGCTTGATTTTGCAACATGATGAAATAGACAAATTTGTTGCGACTTGCAAGCCGGTAAAGTCGACAACTTGCAACCAGTCTGTGTTTCGTATTTGGCTGCTTAAACTTGACGTTTGACCGCAATGTTTTGAAGATTAATTTATACAAACGCATTCAAAGAAGTATATGGGGTCCATATCTATTGAGGATTAGTAGAATCATACTAGTATACTATTGCACATGCTGTAATTTGATTGGTTACTCTACTCGCTATCTACTCCTCGATAGATAGCGAGTAGCGAAACAATCATCTTCCTATAGAGATTTCTTTTAAAAACATTGCTTAAAAATCAGATTTTTGTTGAATATTCCATGTTTGACCTCTGATTCTACTAAAACAATTAGATTACTCGTTCTGGATTTCTATGCGGTGATAGTTGATTCGGGCTTCGCCCTCATTAGCTATCACCACATAGAAATCTCGAGCTCCTAATCTAATTGTTAATTAGAAATTAGCAATGATTTTAAGATCATATTTCAAGTAACTTATAGGATCCATCCATATAGCTAACTTTGAACTAACAAAGAATAAGAATATTTACAAAAACCAGAACGTTATTTTCTACAAACTACAATTCTGTATGAAGTCAACAATAAATGTTTCTCTTCGGCATAATCATATGTTACTACATGCAAAATATTGTTGGTTATCAAGATGGGTTATACGAATTTAGTATAATTTCTTTAGTAAATAAAGGTGTTCAAGCATTTTGGCATTACTGGCGTCATTTGCCTTCAATAATTCAGAAACAAAGCATGTTACTTAAGATTTATCAACGGACATTACAATTATTTCAAAGGTTCTTGTCGATAACCTAAGGAAGAGAAACATTTCTACATCCTTTACCCCTATTAAAAATATATATAGTTATTCTAGTAAAATGGTGATTTTATTTAGTGGTTTTGTTTACTATACACAGCCAAAAACGAACAACCTGTTCTGGTCTGATGAAAACAGCATTGAAACAATGTTTTGCTGCCCACATTGTTCAAGGTTGTCAACAATACTGTTGAACATTGTTACACCTGATTGAAGTCTAGTTCAGGCTCAACAATGCTGAACAATATTGTTGAGAACATTGAACAATGTGGGCAGCAAAACATTTTTAAAGCCTGTTTTCATTCATCCAGAACAGATTGTTTGTTTTTGGCTGTGTATGTTATGCAAGGCAGCAATAATGTTTGCTAGTACCACAGAGCACACGAACATTTTCTCTTAATATCAAATTTCAATTTTCGTAATATTTTCTACTGTACGCTGAGACAGCTTGGCTGCCACAATTGCTCACTTATTTTTTTTTACAAAAATAAAACCCTCTGTTAATATTTACAACAGGAGTGAACGTGTTGTACCGGATATACAAACTCAAGCTCAAGGCGAGAATTGTAGATCTAATACAACACGGTAGCGAATGTTGTAAATGGCTTGTGAAACTCTCAAATTTTATAAAACTATTGTCAAAGTAATTTTGAAAATACATCTTATGTAAGACGAGAAAATCAAGTTAAAGTTTATGTAAAATCATCTAGATTCTGTATCACATGTACAGACTCTTTCGCACTTGTTCTGTGTTTTCTTTATGAGTTATTAATACGTTTCACGGAGTTAAGTAACAATAATTAATTTTCTTTAAATATTTTAATAAGCAAAAACATTCAAATTTTAGTATCGCTGGGTAATCACAAAACAACATTTGAACTAAAATCAGAAATACGAGTGGAAAAGCAGACTGGAAACGAAAGTGACAGTTCTTACGGACAAGCCAGAAAAAAACGTAAAGTGAACGTACGAAGTACGATACCTTCTGTTTTACCATTTCATCCGCAACATTTTTATGGACACAAATTTCTTTTCAACGTTGGGACGCCTATATAAGACGGACCTGTGGGACATATTTTACAATACCGATTCACGACCGGACTCGTTGTGACCCAATAGAGATACAGCCTAGACAAAAAGGTATTTTAGTTATGCAAGACTATAAAAAATCGACACAAACATTTCTTTCACGGTTCAGAAACCCACATTCTAGTAGCACGTTTTGGCAATCTTACCGACTTGTAGCAACTTGACTACAAGTTTCAACAAACTTGTCAATTTCATCAAGTTGCAACAAGTCTGTGTTAAAATCAGGAAGAACACTACGTATTACCGGCTCATATTACCTCATCCTTATCATCGTTTGAGCCCGGGGCTTCCTCATTGCTAGTCAGCGGTAGTCTGGACAGATTTGGCGTAATTTTACCAGTCAGCTGATCATCGTCGATGTCGACTGTCTCCGCTCCCCGACTCTTATACGGGCAGTAGCCGAAGTAGCGAATAATAGCGACGCCGGGAATGCAGGCCAGCGGCATGAAGATCATAAGAACAATGCAGAAATAGGCATATCCTGGGTATTTCGTCGCGACTTTTTTACCCTGAAATGAAAGAGATATAAAATCTCTTTAAGCGAGGTCGATACAGTAAACATGTCTAGGGCAGGGAGCAAGACATGATTAATCAACCTGGTTACCGTAGACAAACTAACTTCGTGATTGTAATGAGTTTGGTGTTGTATTGCATTCAGGTGAAAAATATGCCTCGCCGCCATAGTTATTAATTAGTTATTGTTGTTAGTTATTGTAATTTCTAGAAGTTGTAAACATAGGGTTAACCTCTCAACTTTCCTTTAGGTCTATATGGCCTAAGAATTAAATTATGTCATGTTATGTTATGTTATGTTATGTTATGTTATGTTATGTTATGTTATGTTATGTTCTGTTCTGTTCTGTTATGTTATGTCATGTCATGTCATGTCATGTCATGTCATGTCATGTCATGTCATGTCATGTCATGTCATGTCATGTCATGTCATGTCATGTCATGTCATGTCATGTCATGTTATGTCATGTTATGCTATGTTATAGACATGGAGGCATGCTGTGTGAAGGCTCGGTACAGCATGCTGTATATCAGTGTACGACTATTACAGGTTACGATAATAGTTAATTCTTTGACTTCCTCAAATTTTACTCTAAAAATCGAGCATTTACATGGAATGGGGTGACCATACTACTGCTAAGGCTGTGTTGCCGGGTATGGTGACCGTATCTAAGGACTAAGCGTGGTCGCCAAGCCATTCGTTCATTTCGAAAAATGGCATTGAAACACGAAGTTGTTGTGGCAAGCTGTATGATGCCATGTTTTGCTCATTTACTTTCTGCATTTCAGTGTTGTGATCATCCTTGTTTGACATTCACTGAAGGCGAATAGTTTGACGTGCTGGATAGGGTAACCCTACCTGACGCGTTTACATGGCTTATGTAAAAAAGATAGCCCTGCTGTTAGGGTAACCCAGTCCCTATCTATTTGATAGGATAACCCGTAAATGCTTCCTATAAAACATATTGTACTAGGGTCACCCGCTTACTAGGGTAACCCTTCTGCTAGAGTCACCCAAAACCAAAAACTGAGTCTCTAAAAAATAGTTTTGGTTATAGTAAGGCTAATTTGATTTAGTATTTAGTATTTGTACAATATTTAATAAGTTAGTTTGTAAATATTTAATTAACTAGTTACCACACAACTTTTGGAAATCAGCTCTAAATAGTTGAAAAGGTTATTGTGTTTAAATAAAGTTTCATCTATCTATCTAATCTACCCTACCTCTGTGAAGACAGGCCCTAATGAAAAACTAGAAACTTCAAGCCGCTTCGCAAGGTGAGATCCATTTCAAAATTGTCTATTTTTTTGATACACCCTGCAATTAAAAATTCTGCGATAAACTCGGCTTCTTACACTACCTGGAGGACATCCCAGCGTTCGTAACTGATGCCATTAACCATCATACCAATCAAACTTGCCAGAAAGACGACAATTATGAAAATAGGGGCGACATATTTCCAGCAGATCTTCCAGTACAGTCCTGGCTTATCATTCAACATGTATTCCACGTCTCTCTCGAACCTAAACAGCCAAATGATTGATCAGAAATCGCAACCTTACCATCCCACTGTATTTAACCAATAGACCATTACCCTGCTGATTAGACAAACTTTTGGATTGGGGAAATATATTGGCACAGTTGGAAAGAGCATCCTAAATTTAGTAAAATTGTACAGTTTGGTTGCAAAGTATAGTAAAACATAGTAAAGTTAAAAAATCTGTAAGCACATACTTCTCAAGACCATATACCCAAGCGACAGCGATCAATTCAAAAAAGGCTATGGTGAGCAGCGGTATTGTGCCAGAATAATCGTTGAACAATTCCAACCAATAGACGCCAGACTCCGTGCAGAAGGACAGACCAATAATATACGACACAGAACAAACTGCAGCTGAAACGAAATCACAAAACCCAGTATGAGAAGAAGTAGAAACATGACATCTAGGACAAAATGTTTTACGTGGTCTAATGTACACGCGTAAAAACGCAGGAGTTGTCGCAAGTCTGCAAACAAGTTGTCACAAGTTTGTTGACAAGTTGTGTTCGCATTGCTTGTTCCGTGTTTGTTGTAACAAGTTTGAAACAAGCTGTTAACAACTTGTCACAAGCTTGATGGCATTAATACCTGTAATATACGGTTTCTTCACACTCACGAGGTTGGCGTCAAACAGCGGCGTGATAACACCTTCTAATGTTCCAAACATGCTACCAAAACCAAGCGTTATGAGCATCATGAAGAACAAGATGGCCCAGACATGTGGGGCAGGCATCTGGACGATCGCTTCGGTGAAAGCAATGAATGTCAATCCAGCGCCTGATGCGACCTGCCAATTCAAAGTAGTACTTAAATGCTTTTGACAACTTTGAGCGCAGGGACGTTAGAGCGTTAAGTGCGGGGGGGGAGCTCATATACTCGTGTTCTGACCTGCTAATTTCTTTAGAAAAAAACATTGTTTAAAAGCCGCTATCGTCACAGGAATACACCATGGCGCAAAATATTACGATATTTTTTCGATTTTACAATGGCAATATTTCCAAGAATGTTGATCCCTATCAGTGGACAGCAAAAACGCCATAAACTTGTTGCAAGTTCTCGAATTTCCCACTTGCTGGCTCCGACTTGCCAAAAAGTTGCAACAAGCCTGTCAATTTCATCCAGTTACACCAAGTCTGTTGGAGTCTGTGGAAAACAGCGTTCTGGCAATCAACTTGCAACACACGTGTGGTGAACAAGCTGTCTCAAGCCATGCGAACGCATCTTCTGCAGAAAGGTTACAGAATTCCAAGGTAAAGCGCATCAGGCTTATGGTTATTTAGAGTCGCCAGATTGTAGGACATACGATTTATCACAAAGCGAGGCAGGAATTTTTTAACTGCAAGTTTACAAAAGTCATTGCACTTCTAGTTTACTGTTGGACAGGGTTGCTTGAAATCCCCCAATCGTTTCGCAGCTATGACTGGTGAGAATAGTATTTCTAAAGGATTACAAGAATGTTTTAGAATTAGAATCTTCTTTCAAAGCTTTCCCTTACATTTTCCAGTTCTTCTTCAACGTTACAATCATCAATGTCCTTACACTTTTGAGTGGCCTGCAAGATAATTAACATATTTCACGCCATTCTTGTTTTTCTTTTCGAATGATAACAATAATCACACCACGAAGCTTCAAGAAAACCCCGTCAATTCATCGAAAGTAAACGGGTTTTTAAATTGAATAAACAACTTTTTGCAGTTTCCATTTTTCAAGCACTTTTTGCAACTTGAGTGAACGTGTTGTATAGGATATACAAACTCAAGCTCAAGGCGAGAGTTGCAAATCTGATACAACACGTTAGCGAATGTTGTAAATGGCTTGTGAAACTCTGCAACTTTATAGATTTATTGTCAAAGTAATTTTGAAAATACATCTTATGTAAGATGTAAGACAAGAAAATCAAAGTCAACGTTTATGTAAATCACCTAATGTATAACATATACACACTCTTTCACATGCATTCATGACTTCTTTTTGAGTTTCTTCAAATATACCCACTTCTTACAAGCAAATGCTGTTTTTTTAAAGTGTTTATGAAACGACATTTTTCCCCACAATTTTTGACTGCATTGGAAAGATCAGTTAAAGTCACAGCAAAAGTTCTTTAATAGAATTTTTGTAACTGCCTTACTTTTCGACATACTCAATTTTAATAGTTATGAAAATAACACAACCAGTGACGTCATTGTGCATAATTACTTTTCAAAAAAGCTTCATTAATTTAAAACGTACTAAAGATATAAGACTTAAATGCCTAGGCCTGGATGTTAAACATAGCCTACACACATGCAAGTGTAATTTTAGTTATTTTTCATTATTATATGCTACAAAATAAGCAATTTAATAGACACTCATCATACAGTATGACGTCGGTGGTTGTGTTATTTGCATATTCTATAAAGCTAAATATCTCGGCAAAGAAGAGAGTTAGAAAAATTCTACTATAAAAGAAGTTACATTGTTATTTTATCTGATCTTTCTAATATAACCTACAAAATGTTGGACAAAATTTCGTTTCATAAACACTTTAAATTAAATAAAGTAACAACTAGGGGTGCACCGGATATAGTATCCGGCCGGATAATGGCAAAATCACACTATGCGGTATCTGGCCGGATATTTACTACTATCCGGCCGGATACCGGATAATTTGTTTTTCCTGAAGTGTACTAAATTTCTGTCAATTGATATAAAAAAAATAAAAAATAGAAATCGCCACAACAAAACAACAATCTGATATAATCGCAAATCTGTTTCAAAACTATATGTCTAATATATGTCTATGTAGAAATTATATAAACCATATGTAGATAAGGTTTTCTGGTTTTGAAGTTTGAACCTTTTATTTATCCATGCATCTAATTCTTTATATAGAGTATATTGTATATTATCATATGCCTGCTTTCACAAATAACGTCACATATGGCCAATATATGATGCGGGCGAAAGGAATAAATTTGATTCTTTTTTGCAGACATTCTAGTATTCAAAATTTCAAATTGAATAAAATATCCGGTATCCGGCCAGATTTTTTCAGATATCCGGCAAATCCGGTATCCGGCCGGATGGTAAAAATCACTATCCGGGGCACCTCTAGAAACAACTAACAAGGTAATCTTGTTACTAGCTAACATTGAACAACATCTCGATGTCGCAGCCCTAATCCGTTATTCGTTACCTTAAAGCCGAGCACAGCAAACACAACCAGCGAGGCAAGCTGCGATGTAAAACAGTTCACGAGCGCAACGAGAACAGCGTCTCTGCGACAATTGTTATGAATGGGGTTGTAGCTGGCCATGGACACCAACCCTCCGAAAGCGAGACTCAGAGAGAAGAATATCTGAGTGGCAGCCTCCAGCCAAACGACGGGGTCTTGCAAATATTTGAACTAAGAATATATACAACATAAAACAGGAATATATACACAGCAGTAATAAGCTCACAACTTGCAGCAATTCTGTCCACAAGCTGTCAACAGGCTGTGTTCGCAATGTTTGTCCCAAGTTGACAAAACGTTTTGAACAACGTGTTGACAACTTGGTAACAAGTTCGACAGAAATATCAGACATGTTGCAAGGATGTCCTAACAACTCTGATACAGATCCGTTGTAACACGATCGTTGACAAGACTAAGCTGTAACAATATTGTTATATCACGACTGTATCAGTCTTGTTGGCACAACCAGGTGACCAGTCTGATAGTCCTATCAAGCTCATTATAAGTTGTTAACAGTCAACAGCTTTGTCCAATAGCTTGGAACAAGGCAACAAGCGGTGCAAACACAACTTGTCAACAGCTTGTGAACAGGTCGCAGACTAATTTTACCAACTGGCTAACAAGTTACAACAAACTTGTCAATTTCATCATGTTGCAAAATTGTATCAAAATCAGGCTTGTTTCAGCTTATCATTTGCAGACCTGTTGAACCAATTTGCAGCAAGCCTGTGAATAACAAGTTTCGACAGTCAACTTGCAACAAGTCTGTTGACAACTTGCAACAGACTTGTCGACAACAAATTGTCAAAAGTTATGTGAACACATCCTGACATTCGTTATTCTAACAAGTTGTTGCAAGATGTGAAAAGACTTGGGTAGCTCAGTATTTCAGTGCTCGAACTTACATCAGGTTTAAACATTCGCTTTATGCCTGCTCCAGCTCCCTCCAACGTCAGCCCACGGACGAGAAAGATGATCAATACGGCATAAGGAAAAAGTGACGTAAAATACACGACCTAAAATTAAAAAAATACATGACTGTCAATTATGGACTTTACGCATAAAAATAACACTGTAATAATTGAAGGGAGGAAAATGAAACCAATCAGATTCAGTTAATTTTGAGTTGAGATACTTAACGTCGAAAATTGGGCCGTATATCAAAAGAAAGCTATTAAAAAGTTGTATTTGATGTTAAAAAATTTTAAGACTTCAAGTAAAACAGATGTAACTTTAACCTTGAAGGGAAGTTTGCCGTAACTTACTAAATTACATTATTTTGTCTTCGAATTTTGGCATTCTTTAGCGTTCAATATTTCAACTTAAACCTCAGACAGCAAACTTGGCTTTACTCATTAACTGAACTTTTGTATTCAGATAGCGTTGTAGTTGCAGTATAGTACAATGTCCTTCTCACCTTGCCCGCGGCGGCTAGACCTTTCATCATGACAGCAAATACGATGATCCATGCAAAGAGTAAAACAAGGCAAAGATGCCAGAGAAGACCGCTGCTCGCAGTCATCTCGTCGCTGATTTGCAGGTTTTCGTGATACCAATAATAGCTTGTCGAACCCAGTCTGTCGCAATCGGTAATGTTTGTCTTGTTCGGGCCTAAAATATAGAGACTCGGGTTTGCTGTTCGAAAGGTGAATATATAGCGCCATCCAATGGATACCGATTTTTTCAAAATTACTAAATTGTAAACATCTTCAGTAACAGGCGAAACTCATATTAATAAAGCCAATTTTTATCTTTTGCGAGTTCAATATCCCTGATGTCATTGCTTTTTATGCCTTTCTGCGGCAGTTGAAAAAATCATTATCCAGTGCATAGCGCTATTCCACCATTCGTATCACCAGCCACTTTGACCACTTTAACTGATCTTCACAATGCAATTGACAAATCGTTGGAAAGCATTTCGTTCACCAAAACTTGGTCAGCTGGTCATAGTTTAGGTACGATTAAATTACCTGGGGTAATATGCTCGTAGGAGTCGCAGGTTTGAAATGGAAGCTTCTCCTGCATGGAGATGAACATATAATAGAAGCTCCATCCAATGATCATATTGTAATAAACAGCGACCAGGAAAGATACGATCATACAACCAATGCCAATGCCACCTAGATACGGCGAGATCTCATTCCAGCACGCGACCGAGCCACGACGCAACCGTTGACCAATTCCAAGTTCCAGAAAGAATATCGGGATCCCAGCGATTGCAAGACATATGAAATACGGTATGAGAAAGGCGCCTAGGAATTACGAGTTAAGACTTAGTCTTTTCAATAATTCATAATTCACGAAGCAAGTACAATACTGTAGAGCGCGTTTGAAGTTCGAAGGAAGAAATTGCATAAATTAGCCAGTCAATTTGATTTTCTCGCAAAATACGGGTTCCATTGAGAAGTACGTCCAAATACTCGTAGAAGGAAGATTTCCTGCGATTTCCAAACACCTCCTCAAAAAAACTACTTGGCTTCACCTCGTATTTTCAACTCAACATTTAGAAACCTGCAGGGCCTTTTTTAGCGTGTAGTATTGCACAGTTTCTGCAGTATCGGTAGAAAAGTGCTCAATACAAAATGTGCAAGTATTAAGTAGTAATGTGCAGTATTGCTTAAAACAAGGCCAACATGCTGCATCCAACAGCGTTGGACGATCTTGGACCAACATGTTGGCTCCATTGCAGACTCACAAGTTGTAGTTACAACTTGTTGAAACAACTTGCAGCAAGCCTGTGGATAACAGGCTTTGACAATCATCTTCCAAAAAGTCTGTGGCGTTTTCGGTTGTGTAATATATATGAGTCATCATGAGAAGACGTCAGCTATTTGCCTCAAGAATATTTCAACCTTCTTGGGATATGACGTCATTTTTGAGTATATAAGGAACAGCGTTGCAACAACATCAAATCACCCCTGATGAAGACACTAGATCCAAAGTGTCCAGGCCAGGGGCATATTTAGTCTGCTTTGCACACTGTCTACCACTCCCCCTGTTCCGCTTCCCAGGGGGGGGGAGAGCGGTTGGGAGACAGTCTGCGTTCGCAGAATCGGGCATATTCGGATTTTCATTACTATATCTATCAGTGTTAGCATCACATTCAAAATGCAATGCTTTTTGTCTTTGTATTTGAAAATTTCTTCTGACAAAAAACACTTGCAACCTACACTGACCGCGTGCGTCGTGCGACGGAAACGTTTCAATATTAGACATTTAATATTTGCTTTCAAGCTCAAAAGACAACCTCAGGCATTTCCTTTGTAGGCTAAAAATAATTAACGATGGAATGCGTGGACACAGCAAAAAACGCCACAGACACAGCCAGAAACGCCACAGATCTAATGCTCGGTGCAAGTTTGTCATCATGTTGGATCAAGCCCAGGGCCTTTTTTAAGAAATTGCCCGTGGGGGGGGGGGGCGGTGTACATAAGGGACCTTTTGGTTATGACCAAAGGCACCAGAAAATTGTGGGATATGCTGACATAGTTTCTACATTTATTATTGAATGAAAAATATTTTTAAAATGTTACGATTAGTTATTAGTTAACATTTTCACTCATCAACTAGGCAAATTGCAATGCGCCTGCGTTATGAACTGATTGATGTAGATGTACTTCGTTTTACACAAATATAAAGTAGACCACTGACCTGAATAAACTGTATTATTCGGTTATTATTAATTTAAATGGTAAGAAATTTAACTGTCCCCACCCACTGCCAAGAGCAGTACATACATTTTTATTTCATGCTACGTGATAAAGTAGCAACATGACAACTTAGTGGGGGGGGGCAAAATCCATCAGTGGGGGGGGGGGGAGGCAAAGGAGGGGGTGGGGGGTTCTTGGCCCCCCACGTATATAGTTAAAAAAGGCCCTGATCAAGCCTGTTGGATTCAACAAGTTGCATCAAAATGAAAGTCAGACTTGATGCAACCTGATATTTGCAGACTTGCTGCAAGTTGTTGAAACAACTTCCATCAAACTTGCCAATAAACTTGTAGGCTGCAGCAGACTTGCTGTCATCAAGCCGGACCAAGCGATGCGAACGCATCCTGATATGGGCTTGATGACTGCCAGGTAACAAGCCTTACTGCAACTTACGTGTTTTTGGGCGTGGAGTTGTTGCAAGTCGTCAATTTTACCAACTTGTCAGCAAGCTGCAACAAGTCTGTTAAAATAAGGCTTGTTGAAACTTGTTGAAAAAACTTGCAGCAAACCTGAGGAGAACAAGTTTTGCCACTCAACTTGCAACAAGTCTGCTCACAAATTACAGCAGACTTATCATCAACGCGCTGCCGCAAGCTACGCCACCGCATCTTGCTATCGGCTTACTGTGACACGTTGGCGCAAGTCGTCAACAGACTTGCTGCAAGTTGATTGTGAAAACGTGCTATCCACAAGTTTCCTGTAAGTTGTTTTAACTATGTAGTTGCAACAAGTTAAACCAGTTTAACAGACTTGTTGCAACATAAAATTGACAAGTTTGTTGCAAATAGCATATCAAGCCGATATCAGAATGCGTTCTGCAAGCCGACAACACCTAACAGTCTAGACGAAAGACTTTCTACCCGTGGGCTTGATTTTGATAAAAAATTAAGCTTGATTTTAATGAAAAATTGAAATGAAAAATTATTTCAACAACTTGCAGTAGCAAGTCGGCGGACATCAATTGCCTAAAGTTTGATCTTTTCACACCTGATGAGTTGATACAACTTAATTGATGAAACCAGTCATTTCAAGCTCTGTACTAAGTCAAGTGTAGCTATTTATTAATACGCTAGCGATGTTTTCAAATGCGTCATCTTAAATGAATCCGCTTGATGCAATACTTATAACGCGAGCAGAAGTGATTTATCAAATGTAATATAAGACATTAGGCGCCGAGGGTTTTAGTCTGATAACGCAGGAATTGCGAGTATTTCAAATGGCTTAAAAAAAGACCCATTTTGTACCCATCATGTAAGTTTATTAGAAGCAAATGTTTTGTGTGAATGAAACTTGACATTAATCACATATGAAGACTCCTTCACGGCCATATATTATTTTCTTTGTGTTTTAAATCTTCGTGAAACTATAAATTAAGCGAGTTTTTAACATTCAGTAAATGCTGAAAGCTGTGTTAACAACAGAGGCGCTTCGTGAAGTGTCTGAAGTTTAGTGCAATTGGATGGATATTGTCCATTTTCGAAACCGGCTTAAAATCGTCGTAACTATGCAAAATAATGTAATTCCTTTAACTGAACTCAGCATATTGATAAAACATTTCCCCCAATATTAAAGAAACATTCTTGATGGTAACTAGGCTAAACGTATCTCAACTAATATATGTTGCATGTTGCAATCCGATACAAAAATTTTAAAAACTTTTGCAAGGAAATTGAATACTGTGCCCACAACTGGACACTAAAAGGTGTGTAACCAAAGGGCGGTGGGAGGGGGCATGGCAGAGGGAGGAGCAGTGGGAGAGGCTGTGGGAGTGGGTGGCCCCCAATCATTTGATAATCATTTTTTTAAACGTTTAAATGCAGATAAAAAGTTGGAGGGTGGTCGGTGGAGATATCAAGTTCGAGGTAAAAGAACTTGCAGAAAACTATCAATTTAATTCTTTTGTAATTTTATTTGGCCAACTTCCTCCAGAATGCCCTAGAGTTTTCAATTTTCTTTGGTTTTTGTTCACCCCCACCTCCCAAAGTTAGGGGCATGGCTACACCTCTGACAAGAAAGTGCTATAAAGTTCATTACTAAAGAACAAAAATTCACAAGCAAAATAGGCAGACATATATTGGCATATATTTCAAACTAATGTTGCCAGTGTCAATATATCAGTGCACTTTTAAAAGCAGACATATTCATATGGAAATAATTAAACAGAATGTAATCTCAATATCCACTAAATTCCAATACAAACACCAAAAATCCTGCTATATAAGTCAAGTTATTTTTATCACAATCCAACTAATATATTAATATGCAGATTCAAAATTTCCAGGTATTCTCAGTATTTGCATGGGCATAACTTAACAACCTTGGACCCAAATTAAGGTTATATATTTGTACAGGGGCATAGTGTGAACATTTTTCCAGGGGGGGGTCAACTCTGGTGCTTTACGGACCAACATGTAGTTTGGATCTCTCCATATATAAAAATGTTTGTGATTAGAATTTGCTCAAATTTTGCAATTAATAATATATAGCATGAGATGTAATTGTCTGGCACAAAGTAGCTATACGGTAAATGCCATAAAAGTAAAATGGTATTAGGATGCATTACTTATCATTCATTATGGTAGATATAACATAGGTCCATAAGAGCTTGCAAAATTTTAAAAACATTGTTGCCCTTTAATTTGGGCTAGGAACACTGACAATTTGCTTGCCCAAGGCTACTTCTAATTTGCCCACATTAAATTAGATAAAAAAATTTAAAATAGTCCGACATTGATCCGCAGATTTTAGTCATGTGACCCACAAGCCCTGAGGTCTACCATATCACATGAAATCTCCACACTTGTTACATAATAACAGGATATATCATATCTTGTAACCTAACCAAAGCCCATACAGGATGTCAATTTGATGAAAGCTTATAATTTGACGAAAGAAAATTTACATAGTAAACTAATATATGGTTGCAGTTTTTTGCTTCAAATTTCCCTAGTGTCAGCTTGCAAAACCATAATTTTTTGAGCATGGTCAATACCCAGCCAAAACGCTATAGACTTGTCACAAGTTGTGAATTTTACTGGCTTGTTGTAACTTGTCAACAAGTTGCAATAAACTTGTCAATTTCATCAAGTTGCAACAAGTCTGTTAAAATCAGGCTTGTTGCAACTTGTCATTGGCAGACTTGTTACAACTTGTTGAAACAACTTGCAGCAAGCCTGTGAATAACAAGGTTTAAGGGTTTAAATCTGTTCAAAACTTGCAACCATTCACAACTATATCCTAAAATATAATGCTAACAAAACCACATGTACGATTGTAGGTAACTCCTTTATTTCTTGGAGAGAATTGCAGTTCATAAAAAATGGTTATCATATTTGATTTTTGTAATAGCCAATGAAAAAACGCAAAAAGGTTTACTAAACATTGCATTTGCAACAAAAAGGTTATGTAAGGGGAAATTAAAAACGTTTTAATTAATGTTTTGATTTAGAAAAAAACCTTTATTTTTGCTGTTATCTTAACGTGGCAAGTGTAAACACACCTGGTTCAACTAAACTCCTATCGAACAAATTATTCCCGATTCTTATCGCGACGCGCAGCGTAGACACAAGTATTTGTAATTTGTTTTTATCAAGGTAGTGTTGTCATACCTACATCCGTAAACAGAGCAATTTGTAGCCTTTTAATATATCAGGCGCTATTCTTGCCTAAAAAAGTGAAGTAGCTATGTCTGTTTAAATAATAGTTGATTAGTCGTGCTAATTTGTAGTGCAGCTTAATCCAGTAAATTTAAAATCAAATACAAGGAGTAAAGTCTAGCGAGTAGCGTTAACTTGGTAGTCTTTTTTAATTCTAATACAATCACTCGCGTCTTTTTCGAAGTGCCCGTCAAAGGAGGTTGACATTTCTTTTTTGTTATCTTCAAAGAAGGCTGTGTTTAGCTGTATTTGACTATATTTGCAGTTGAATTTACATATGTAAAGCGATTATTTATATAAAAAAGTGCTTGAAAAAGTGCTTAGGGATTTTAATAAATATATAGGTATCCCTGAGACTGTTTTAAGTTCAATTTCAAGCCACTCTCAATTTCTCTTTTGACCTGCGAATTGAACGTCGAGCGGAAAAACCTCTCATGCAAACTCTCTCATTTTCATATTATATCATGCAAAAGCAACGATAACTATATTTACGACATTTTCAACTTTTTTCTCACAATATTTTAATAACTCCTGACACGTTTCTGTCTATACGGCTCATTTTCTGTCAAAGCTGTCCCCCGGCTTTCTTTTATAAACCATATAATTACATGTAAATTATGACACACAACTTTTACTCATAAATATTTGAACGACATCAAACAATTTGACTGTATTTGGGTGTCGCAATCGCAACTGTATAAAATCTAACAAAATCTCACAAGCATTTTGCTTGCCTCCCGCTTTTTTATATACGAAAAATGAGGGATTGAAAACAGCTATAAAGCTATGAACACGAAAACACAGTTCGAAAAACACGGTTCTGGCCTCCACGTGTTTGTTACCGGCAATTCCATTTCACCGTTCAAATATCATTTCCAGACATCATTTGCTTCAGATTTTACCAGATTTTAAACATTTCTCGTGAATTTCAAGCCTCAAACCGTCGTTTTCGAAAAGGAGTCCGATACTTACGGTTTATTCATCACATGTACATATAAAACATGTAATTGTAGTGTGACATAAATATTTAACACAACATTTTAATAATTGAACACTTTACCTCCACCGTTTTTTTGCGCAAGATAAGGAAATCGCCAAACATTACCCAAACCAACAGCAAAGCCGATTGTAGCTAAAACGAACTCGATGTGACGACCCCAACTGCCTCTCTCTTCTTGCGTATTAGCGCCTGATTGACCGGCCTTTTCGACATCGTATTCATCCCTGTCTTCGATATCCATACTCAAATTCTACGTCTTGAAATGACACCGCTGCCGTGTATTCTAAGATAAATTTAGCTTGGTTTCAACCCAACAAAATACTAAAAGCCTCTTCTTTGTGCTAAACACCGTTATACAAGACACGCAAAACGTGGCAAGATCTCAAGTTACCAAAGGTACCGTGGATATTTCGAAAACATCTATATATAAACAAACATGAATATAAAATGTACTTGACCCTTAGGCCTTAGCGAACCCTAGCGACCCTAGCACGTTAGCTACAAAGACCATGTGACAAAACCTGGTCCTTGCCAATCTTAACTTGAAGATGTTATATAAGAGGGGGTTCTGAGAGGGGCTCTATATAATTATATATTGTTGAAGTTCTATGATTATTTTCTGTGTGTAACAATAATAAATTCTAACTCGTACTTGACCTGTTATGAGGGACGGGGGGGGGGGGGGGGGCTCCCTAATGTCGCCAGCGCTTTGTTTGCATTTTTAACTGCTATATTTGTCTAACGCTATTCTGGACTTTCTGGTTAGCTTTGGCCATAGCTTTGCTCGTAAATAAATGCCAGTCAGTATTTGTCAATTCAAAAACAGTTCGTAAGATGCAAAATTTGAACAATCTGAGAGTCCTCTTTGTTACGAGCAGACCAGAGGAGTAGAACTGTTTTCCAGTTATTTAATTCAGTTAGAAAAATTACATAACCGAGTGTTTGCACTGCACTGTATTCCAAAACTTTTGCATGGTTTTACTGTAAAGTATTTAATTATATCAAAACCCGACAAATCGAGTTAAGTATCTAGTTAAACTATTTACTGTTGGTGTGATCTTGAAATGAGTATTTACCGACATAATAAATTGAGATTGAGATTAAATGTAGACCAGTCAGGGTAAAACCAATAGTTTACCCACATCAACTAATTGTATATACAATTCGGCTTTGCCCAGTTGTGTGCTTTTCAATGACATTCTTCTTATTTAAGTATGTTTTTTCTTTAATTAAGAGCGTCAATTTTCTCTCAATCGTGTATCATTTGAAGTTTTCGATGATTTTCGCCAGTTCTCGATATGATATTTCTGTGTATTCGAAATATTTAAACTAAACAAGAAAACTATGACTATGTCTGAAAAATGTCTTCAGATACTTATACCATTACATTTTGCGTCAGTCAATCTACATTGAACAAAACTAAACTCAGGTAGATTGTAGGAAAGGTATATAGTGCTATCTAAACTACCGGATAGACGGGTAGAGATTTTTTCAACCGCCGCAAAAAGGCATGTGTAAAGTAATGACACCAGGGATAATGAACTCGTACGAGACAAAAGATATTTAACTGTTACTTTCTAATATGGTTTTACTAGTTACTAGACATGCATATTTAGAAAACTTTCGAAAAACGATAGCGTTATTCATATAGTTCCTACATGCATGACGCTATTCATATTTCCTACCACCAACCTCTGGTGCTCAGTAAGAATATATAAACATCCAAGCAGTTACATTTGCATGTACCGACAATGCCTGAAGAGCAACTCCTTGTCACCATGGTGCGGCCAATCGTTTTCTACTTATTTCCTCTGGTAACCAAGGTAACCCTTTGTTGGTGATGTCTATTTTGACATGTTATTTGATAGACGATAGAGGATGGGGTCAAACTCTTTCATGAACTCTTTCATGACAGTCATTAATAATTCCGCTTTCGGTGAGTAGGCGAGGTTCGATTCCTGTCATCCGACTTCGGACATTCTTAGTTTCAACTTCAGTTAGTTTCTTTTTTCACAGAAACGAAACATTGCAGCATAGAAACCCGTGTAGGATAACGTTTCGACCTGTTTTCGACTACCGACACAAACCAAGTTCTTTTTCAACTCCTCTCCTTCGAGAACAGTTTTCCATTTTCACAACGTTCACATGATCATTATTTGCACCATTTGCTGTAAAAAGATTTCCAGAACAATCCAATTTCTTGATATTACAACGAAACAGCAATATGCCTCGACGGTCTCGTTAAAATTGCTTTTTTATGACAAAAAATGAAAAAATCCGATTTCCTAATTCTTGGGTTTCACTTGGGTGTTTTGACGTTAATCCGAGTGGGGGTCAACCGAATATCTAGCGATGATTATGCTGTACTAGAGCACAAAGGAGATATATACTGGTGTTAAAAAATCTCATGAAATTGCACATATTTTCTACCATACACAAGGTCAACACATACAGTGAAAAACTATTCCCTACGATGACTGTGCATCGATTTGGAGTTGACCCAGTGAAGTCATGACGTCACGTGAAACCCAAGAATTGTTTTCCTAGTAAAAATTTTCACGGTACTGTCAAAGAAGGTACTGGCTTGGATGTTGTGCATGCGCAGTATGGCCAATCTATGCGTGTCTTCAAGGCACTAGTTGTGCTAGTTCTCTGGCACTATATATAGTTATAAAAATATAACCATATAAAATCAAATTATAAAACCAAAGAGCCAAAAAATAGGCCTCTGCGGAGGTTTGTGCGGAGGAGAGTGGGCTCGAGGTGGCTCGAAGTCATTTACATGTGAATGTACTTATCAGATCTATATTTTAATAATTTGCAATAATGTGGACCACTTTATTGTTTATATCAAGCAAAGATGTATATAAGAAAAAAGTAAGTACTTAAACCAGTTTGATTGCAGTACTTAGCTGCCATGAGGAACCCTAATAATAGAATCTGCCGAGAGTTATTAAAACTGATCAGAACAAAACGGTTTGTTATGGCATACGAGACAACATCATTGCCACGGGAAAATGTCTCCATTTTATTGCCGCGTCGAATTTCAACATGCTGCAGTACTCTTAAACTTCACCACAACCAACCTAAAGCAGTCTCCTCTCCACAACACGCCGAACTGTTTGTCGCCTCGCTTAGAAGCTCTGACAGGGCCATTCTCGAAGAGGCTTTGATGAAATACAATTCCACGAATAAAGGTTTGAGATTATTGCATGTCAACGTACCCAAATATTATATACAATATCGTGCCTTGAAATTTTTAAAGGAATTTATAGAATATTGTAATATTTGTTTCATGTGAATCCAAATTGCAACAGATTTTTGGTTTGTATTCTCCTGCACATGTAAAGTACAATTTACAAGATCTATTGGAAAACGCGGACACGGATGCCGGACAACGGATACCGGACAACGGATGCCGAACACCGGACAAACTATAGACGGACGAAAAGACGGAAAAGACGAGCAAATGATGGAAAAGACGAACAAATGATGGAAAAGGCGGACAAATGATGGAAAAGACGGACAAATGATAGAAAAGACGGGTAACAATGGAAAGGGTAGACAGACGATGGGAAAGACGGACGCTTTTTCTAATAGACTGACCTCTTATGAATATATAGGCTCAACTGTCGGTGTATGCCCTTTGCAAACTTTACCCACAGATGCGATCAGGGAATGCAAAACTGCCAATAATAAACAAATCCACTTACATTTCACTTGCCAGTATTGTCGGGTTTATTGAAATAGCATTTCTTTCCAAAATAATGTAGATTGTTGCTTGACTTTAACCATGTGGCTAGCAGCTGCAAATAGTGGCACTGTAATGTTGTCACTTGTATCAATTTATTTCCATCATCTGTCCCTCTCTTCCATTGTTGTTCGTTTTTTCCATCGTCTGTCCATCTCTTCGATTGTTGTTCATCTTTTTGATTTTTTGTCTGGGGGTCCATTGTTTGTGTCCATGTTTTCCAATAGACCATTATACAAAGCATTTTTTAGTTCTTTTTAATGTTAGATTTTTTATGTAAATTATGTTGTGTGCTATGTTCAACAATGGACCCTTAGCATGGCTCGCTCATAAAAGCTTTTGATACAATCTAATATAGATTGATCTTCAATTGATGGGAAGCTGAAAGCTTGTTGATATCTTGTAAAAACTTGTTGCAACAGCTGATATTAATATCAGGATGTGTTAGCATGGCCTGCAACAGCTTGTTGACAACAAGTCTGTTCCATGTTATCAACAGACATGTTGCAAGTTGATTGTCAAAAGTTGTTTCAACATGTTGTGACAAGTGTGCAAATGATTTTAATTGACCTGTTCATGCAAGTCAATGAAATTGAAAAGTTTGTTGCAACTTGTAATTGACAAACCTGTTAAATTGACCTCTTAATGCAACAGAGGGTCCCTAATAGGTCTATTCAATCCCATATCCCGCTCAAATTTATAACTTGTCCTGTTTCAGTAAAAAATGCTAAATTCTACATTTCTCAATAAATTGTTTTCATCCCTGTCCCTTATTATGTTCATTAATTTTGTAAATCTTGCTTGCAACTTTCACAAATCCTGACTCCTGCTTCCTACATTCTCAAGCATCCTATTTCTTAATTTTACCAAAATAAGCATGTTCTCGCTTCCTGCAGAACCTATTGCCCAGGACCTCGCAACAAGTCTGTGTTGTGTTAGGTTGTGCTCATTTGTGTCCCAGGAAAATACACTTGTTGCAACTCCAACACAAGTCAAAGTTTTCATTGTACACATGTAAAAACGCACAAGTTGCTACAGACCTGCAAACAAGTTGTAACAAGTCTGTTCACAAGTTGTTGACAAAATGTATTCGCACTGCTTGTTCCGAACAAGTTTGGAACAAGCTGTTGACAAATTGTAACAAGCTTGTTGGGACTATCAGACCTGTTACAAGATTGTTCCAACAAGACTGATACAGCATGATATAACAATATTGTTACAGCCTTGTGTTATCAATCTTGTAAAAAACTTGCAACAACAGGATTGTATCAGAGTTGTTAGAACAACCTTGTAACAAGTCTGATATTTTCGTTAAGATTGTTACAAGTTGTCAACAAGTTTGGAACAACTTGTTGACAACTTGGTACAAGCAGTGCGAACACATCTTGTTGACGGCTTGTCTGCAGACTTGCTACAAGTTGTGAGATTTTTACGTGTGTAGTTGCTGAATGATCATCAATGCAATTAAATAATTATGATTCTTTTATTACTTTAGACCAACAGATTATGCAGCCTCCAACATTTAATCAGCTCAAGTTAGGTAAGTGTTATTCTGTTTTATCCCTTTAAGGTCCTGAATGCATCCCAGCTATCATATGCCATTCAGGTCTGGTTACCAACCTTTCACTCTAAAAAAACTAGCGTAGGGAACGTTCAAAGATGGGTCACTAGCTGGATTCTTCAAAAAAGGACAGATGGCATAGTCCTACAAATAACAGCTGCTTCTGTCACTCAATCGCTTATCTTTGGTGTACAAAAGAGAGATTTGGCATTTTTAAAGCGTGCATCGATCAACCACAAACTAAATATTTACATGTCTTTATTTTCTCAGTTTTATGACTAATGTCTTCTATAGTGGAATTTTCTCAATGTTTTCTCAATGTCTTCTCTGTATGTGCAAAGTGGCATGCATTTAAAAGTTGGCAAATGGTTTGCATTTTCATGTGTGTCTTTGTTTGTGGGTGTTTAATAAGTTACTTTTAGTGTTAGCTATGGAGAAGCACCTTGCGTGGGACTTGGAATTCTGTTTGCATTCTTGTTGCATGATTTAAGATCATATAACATATGTTTTCAATTTTGATTGCATAGAGTTAACAACATGATCATTATGATATGGTATTAAAAAGTTGATTTTTCAGCTGCCTACCATACAGCTATCCCTTTCATGGGCTTTGGTTTTCTGGACAATGCCATTATGATAATTGCCGTAAGTATATAATATAGTGGTGAATGCAATACGCACTTTCTGGAAAACAGTTTTTCTTAGAGATTTAGCCAGTGATTTTCCCTCTTTTATATGTATTAATATGTATTATCAAGCTCCATATCCAAGAATATGTTATATTCTCCATATAAACTGCAACCAGTTATCGATCTAATCATAAAAATCAATTGATTTTTGTGCTTGAAATGTGATTTGTTCTCTCCGTCCATGAGATGTGATCGTCAATAAAATTGTTCAAATAAGGGTAAAAACTTTCAAGTAGTAGATTGTTCAAATAAGCGTAAAAACAATTTCATCAAGTTGTAACAAGTCTGTTAAATCATCCTTGTTGTAACTTGTCATTGGCAGACGTGTTACAACTTGTTGAAATAACTTGCAGCCAGCCTGCGGATAACAAACTTTGACCTGGATCGTTAATCCATTGTGGATCCTTTTCCTTTTTGCGGTTTTCCTCGTGAATTGAATTGAATTTAAAAACTTTTAAAAATCTTGCAGGGAGAATATATCGAGCTAAAAATTGGTGTAGCATTGGGCATATCAACAATGGCTGGTAGGTAAATTTTGGTATCAGTTCAGTATCGAAAACATAAGTCTGATTCAAATGTTCCGCGTTAGGACGGTCATGATGACATATCTTATTCTACGGTGGCTAGTTGGGGGCATGTTTAATTTGTATTGCACTTTCAGATTTCGTCTTTCATTTTGTTTATCTCATCACGATTTTTTTACTCTCGTCAGTAGTAATGTGGGTAGGTGGATGGTAGGTGGTTGGTTGGATGGTTGGTGGTTTGGTGCAATTGGCTCGGCATATTTTTCACACAGTCCTTGATGGCTCATTAAATGATCTCTCTTTTAGCTGCAGCACTCGGGAACATTGTATCTGATGTGTCCGGCCTGGGGTTTGTATTTTTTCGATGTTAATTAATGTAGTGGCGAAATTCATTAAAGAATTCATGAAGTTTACACCCAATTAAATTTTCCAGAATGCATTGCTCGCTTACCCATGTAATAATCCCCATGCAAATTCTATGTTACAAACACCCATAGTTTTTTACAGAAAAATACAACTAAGAGTGTTTAAAACTGATTTACATGTAAGCCTTTGTTTCCATTCAAGCCTTGAACGCAGTTATATCATGACTGTATCAGTCTCCTGGGGACAACCTTGTAACAAGTCTGATAGTCCCATTAAGCTTGTTAGAAGGTTGTCAACGCAAGGTTGTAACAATGTTGTTATATCATGACTGTATCAGTCTTATTGGAGCAATCTGGCAACAAGTCCCATCAAGCTTGTCACAAGTTTGTTAACAGCTTGTTGCAAACTTTTTCAATACAACTGCTTGTGCGAACACAACTTGTGAACAGACTTGTTACAACTTGTGTGTTTTCATAACTTGTTGCCAAGTTGCAACGAGGAGGCGGTAAAATTGACGCCTGGCATCACATCTATAGCGTTTTTCTCTGTGAGCGTTTTTCTCGAAAGTATCTGATGTTAAACATTTGCTTAATACTGGGTAAATCTTATTCTTCAGATTGGCGGGTTACGTCGAATCACTAGCAACTCGACTTGGTTTTCAAGGACCACAAATGAACTCGGCACAATTGCAGATGACACGAACTGTAGTTGCAACAAATCTGGTAAATTTATTTCAGCTGTATATATTACCACTTTATTTTATCTGCTCAAGGGCTGATTTCCCCAGTTGCTTAGCAAGCAAACCGGGCGTTTACATAGTCCCGCTACGTAAATACATTTGTTTTTATTGACTTGTAAAACAATGAATGCAACAGTCTCTGCGTTTGTTCCTGCGTACTTTCAGGACTGACCCTGACCACAGAATAGAAATGAACAGAAAGGCAACTCAAGTTGGAACCTTTGAGTTTGTGTCCCCACGCATATGGCATTACGCATGTTCATTATGCAGGTTCTGGCCAGTCAATTGCATTTTCTGGCCAATAGAAACGCTGAACTGGCTGTTCCACCATTATTCTGGTCAGTCAATTGCATAAAAATAGGGGGACATGTTGCACTGCTGAGTGACCCTACTGTTTATTCCCTTTACTGTGCCCTGACGTATAGGTATAAAGGTTATTGAACTTTGTCTTTGGGTTCTTTTAGCACCTTTACAGAAATAACTCTTTGGCAGTCGGAAACACCAGGCTTTTAGCTTTTTAATGTCCCCATTATTTTGAAATTAAAAAATGGCGCATATCCAACTGTGAGCAGTATTTTAAAATTAAGTAATGATGATATAACACTCAGTGGCGAAGCCAGCCCGACATTTGGTCATGCAAATGCAAATTTTTCTGTATTTATAGACCGTATTAGGAATCAATTTCTAAAAAAGTGAATAATGATAATGATTTAAATTTGCATTTGCATGACCAGGTGTCGGGCTGGCGTCGCTTCTGATAACACTTAGCTGTCATGAGACACATTCCAGTTCGCTACCAATTCCAGTTGACTCAATGCACGGATATGTTTGCAGCATGTCTATCTATTGACAACTTTTATTTTTATCTAAATTTAAATTTGCAGGGACGCGGTATTGGAATAGTCGTAGGCTGTGTTTTAGGAATGTTTCCGCTTCTATTTTATAAAGAACCTGAAACGGACAAGCTCCGAGATGAATCGGATAAAACATAATAATAGATTTTAAAATGAATATAGATATTAGATAGACCTGAATTATATATATTAAAGATACATGGCAGTAAATTAAGGGTGCACGCCCGAAAATGTAAATAAACTGAATTGATGTCTAGAACATAGAATTCTCACAGAAAATCATTATTTCAATAATCCCCTTTGGTTTTTGTCGGCCTTTAGCATAAATGAACGCCAGGAACCTCTTTGAGATGGATAGACTACATCAATGGCTTGCTCAATTTCTTGTCCTGGTCAATCTCTCTGCTCTTTGTGATGAGCTGCATCTGTCGCTTGCTATAATAATGAACGATCGATAAACTTTTGAACAGTGGCGGATCTAGCGTAAGTCAAAATAAATTACCACAGCTCATTCTAGGATATATTTACATTTTAAAATACCTTCAAAGCAACTTCATTGGTTAGATTTTATTCTTTTGAAATTCATAACCTATGACATTGTTATAAAGTTATTTTGAATTTAAAATTAAGCTGCTATAATTTATTTTGACTTACCCTGGATCCGCCACTGCTTTTGAAGTAGGAATATTCATCAGCACAGCTGAAACGAGCATCCTAGATTTAGTAAAATTGTGAAGTTTGGTTGCAAAACATTGTCAAATGTGGAAAATATAGTCCTGTAAAATTTTGTCCTGTGAAGTTAATTTTTGTCAATGGAATTTCACTGCGGTGTGTTTAATGTATCACTCTTTGGGCATTGTTCAGCTTAATTAATGCTGGGTTAACTCGAAATGCAAAGCATATCTTCAAAGAGTGTGTTTGTAAACTTGAAAATCTTTTTTCACACGTATTTCCTGGGTCTATCTAAGTTTTTTCCCAAGTTTTGAAAGAAATGGTTGCGGTCAAATACAGAAGGTAAAACAGTGGGTTAAATTTTAACCCTGCATGGCTTAGTATTAAACCAGCTTTGATGGGAGACAACGTTCGCATTTTACGCAATACATGTACGTTCTGCGTACCTATTTTTTTTTCAACTGAATCAGTCAGCTTGTCTCAGCCAATCAAAGCCTTTGCTCGTCCAGCAGATCCGATCTTGTTCGTTCGTCAAATTTCAATTTCCAAGATGGCGACTGTTTTGAAGAGTGGATTGAGTGAGAAGCACAAACGAAGCGAATTATTACAAAATTGTTGTTACAACACTTATTACAAAAGTGTCATAAGGTACGATATTGTTATAGTTGCATCATGAACGTCAAGACACCACGTAAGCTGCACAAGTATAATGCCTGTCTTGAAGTCAGCTCAAGACGGTTGGCTTTGTTACTGTGTCGATTTAAATATTTCTTGTACTTGGCGTTATAGCGTAAACTTGTGTGCTTTTGAATTGCCATTGTTTAAATTATACTTGAACATGTTTCGTGTGTGAAATATTATCTAAGTACTTTTTTTCATGCGAGACTTGACAAATAGTTTATAGTTTTTGTGTCAAACTATGCTTTAAGTCATGCCATGTGTGTTCAAATGGCCAGTTATTTATAAAGTGAGATTGACTAGCAAATTCCAATCATTTTAGTACTATTGTATTAATGAAATTGGCTGACATTTAAGTTCTTTATGAATAACAACATAATTTTCAAATTATCTACCCGAGATTTCCCTGAAAATCCCGAAATTCTTACTTTCATTCTCATGTTCCCAGTCTCTGCGCAATTTAGGCCTCAGGCCCCTATTGTGTTCTTGGTCTCTCATGCTCTCGCTTTTGCTTTTGACAGCATCCCAAAATTTTTGTTGAATATGCAGGTCAATACTTATGGGGCTTAAATACGAGCGCATGAACTGTCTATTTTAACAAAATCGTTTTTTGTTTCTCAGCTGATTTCACCAAAAACTTGATTACTAAATTTAGAACTTGTAGCGTTGAAACAACCGGAAATGATCCCGAGATTGAGTTTTTAAAATAAAAATCGCCCAAACATCCCAACTGATTTAAAAAATCCTTAGATCTCGGGATAAAATCCCAGTTGAGTGCGCTTACCTAATGAAAACGGCACTACACTCGTGCAAAAATAGAGAAGGTTCTGCGAATTACATCCAAAGATATTCATTATGTCATACATATAATTTATTACTCGTGAGTAAATGACGTCAAGAGACATTTAATTTGTATACCTTGAAAACCTAATCCATCGTGCACACACGTTGAAATTTGGTTGAAAATACTTCGTTAGAGTTTATGATTAACAACGCGACTTGCTCGACAACGCAATGTTAATTTTTAGCTTTAAAACAAGCGCTGAGCATTTTGATACAATAATATTTCAAGGCTACTTCAAATAATCTCAAGCACTGCAACGTTCGACCCTTACAAATGCGATTGTTGCCGAATTGGGGAGTTTAAATAAACAGCTCTGAAAATCAAAATTGGCTCCCTCGTTGCTTTAAGGACGCGATAATCCTTAGTTTAATGTGGTGTTTAATTCCTCTGGGACCAAAAAAGTTCGAACAAATTTGCTTGTTTTGAAACTGCGTCGTCGAGCTGCCTTGTCGCAGATCGTAAACTCTCTATTGATATTAGGACGTTATCTTACGAACGTTAGCTCGGCATCAGCAAACAGACGTGGATTCAACGTTCATTTATGGTTTCCTATAAACGTCGTTTCACGTTTCAGAAACGTCGACTCAGCGTTAAAATATGATTAATGAGCTTGACAAAAGAACGTGATCTAATGTAACATTGTTTCAACGTCGGGAAAGTACCGTGACGTAAACCATTTTGCATTTTCAATTTTTTTTTTGACGTTCACTCAACGATTGAAGGTCATTTCTGACGCTGTTTCTACGTTGAACATACGTAATTTTGCCCTCCGGGAAATGTCTCGAGAACGAAGCAAGATGGTGAGAAACTAAAAACGCTTCATGTAGATCTGAAAATATTCTTCCGGTTAGAAATTGATAAATGATTTTTTCGTCGTAGTGGCACGAACTTTGCACACCTGGCAAGTTAAAAAATATGCCTGACCACGGCGGGAATGGAGCCTACGACCTTTGGAATGCTAGTCCATGGAATCGATTCTCTGCCGACTGAGCTACGCGGTCAGGTGGGTTCAAGTATGTGATATTTTGAAATTAACTCTACTTCCTTCGATGGCAGCGTAATCTTAAATGTATCATGATTTTTACTATCTTGGTGTTATGTACTCAGGTGAAAATGATGTTTATGGTGTTACTGTGAGTTTATATCCACACCGAGCAAGGTAAAAATATGCCTGACCACGGTGGGAATTGAACCTACGACCTCAGGAATGCTAACTCAATGCTCTGTGAATTGAGCTTTGCACAGCTTGTACGTTGTGGATATAAACTCAGAGTAGCACCACAAACATATTCATATACGATTCTCATTCCCCGGTCTAATTCCCATTAACAAAATTAGAAAGCTAGGCTAACATGGCGATGACAGAAAATCCAAAAATAACAATGGATGCAAAGGTTAAATTTACTGAACATGCAGGAGCACTAAGCTACAAGTAAGAGAATGTATCACCCAAAAAAATAACTCATAATCCTACATGACTCAATTAATCTTGAATTTGATACTTAGGATCTAGATGTAAAATTGCAAGAGAAATTGAAATCGGAAAGAACACATTAATTGTGACCAGAAAATTAAAGAATAAAACGTCAAACAATTTTTTAAAACTTGGGATAATACACCTTTTATTACTACATGCTATTTTAACAGCAAGAGGGTCTGTTAACAGAGCTACAATAAGGACATATTGTCTTCCTCATATTTAATCTGCCCGTATCAAAAATATTGTGCAACTAACTAAAATAATGTTTGTATAGATTGGTCTTAAAAGAATATAAAGTCGGAGATTTACCAGTTTGAATATCTCGAGAACAACGCTAAATATCTAGAAACTGATTGCGTCATGATGGCTTGATTTCAGATCATATTTTGATTGAGATGGGTTTTTTACGAGAATAAACTGGAAGGATAAAAAGAATAAAAGGCCAACATTCCGCGTTGGTTTTTAGCTTTTTACGCCCAAAAGAAGTTTTAATAGTCATAGTTTCAAAGCGTATCAAGCCGTATCACGCATGTTGCGTCAGCAACACTAGCATTGGCGGATCCAGGGTAAGTCAAAATAAATTATAGCAGCTTAATGTTAAATTCAAAATAACTTTATAACAATGTCATAGGTTACGAATTTCAAAAGAATAAAATCTAACCAATGAAGTTGCTTTGAAGGTACAGTCGAACCTCTATTAAGCGGCCACCCTCGGGGAATTGCCAGGTGGCCGCTTAATAGAGGTGGCCGCTTAATGGAGGTATGCCAAATATAGACAAAAATATAGTCAAATGTTCTTTTTATGTACTTAAAATAAAATCTCGACTTCGATAAAAACAATCTTAACTGGAAAACTATACCCAACAAAACAAAACAAAACAAAAATCTTTTAAATTAAAAAAAAAGCGCATCTAATACACGTACAGTCTGTTGTATACTGACGTCTACATTGGCTTAAAATAGTCATTAATAACATGCTCCTAAACTAATGGCAATCTGGCTCACAAAGTTTCTAAAACGAGCGTTAAACATTGGAAAAGTAGTTATTAAAGGCAGACGAGTAAATAGAGGCAGTGGCTATGGTTTGCTAAGTCCGTGTGAATATCAATTTATGGGAGATGCATTTTCAACAAGTTGGCTGAAAGAAAAGCTACAGAAAGAGGGATTTGATGCTAAAGTAAACTAAATTAGAGGAATGGAAACGTAAATATTTGTTAGACAATATTTTAAAATTAGATTACTGTTAAACGATGTGTTAAGGGACACGTGTTGATTAAAATGTCAACAAACAGATTTTTTGCCGTTGAATTGTGATGAAAACTGTGTTTGAAAAACTCATGGCTGACCGTTTAAAGGAGGTTATAATTATTTAAAAAACGCTGCTTGGGACCACTCGAAGGTGGCCGCGGCCGCTTAATAGAGGTGGCCGTTCAATGGAGGTCTTATCTATAATAATATATACTAAATTTTTTGGGACTTTGACATGTGGCCGTTCAATAGAGAGTGGCCGCTTAATGGAGGGCCGCTTAATGGAGGTTCGACTGTATTTTAAAATGTAAATATATCCTAGAATGAGCTGTGGTAATTTATTTTCACTTACGCTAGATCCGCCACTGAACACTAGCGCTTTAGGTCGCGTTTCCAGTTTAGCCAACCGTTTTACACGTCCATTTATGAAAACCACAGTAACCAAAAGTACAAGTGACCCAGACAAGATCTCGGAAGAAATCTTTTGTTATTGAAGTATGCGTAAATCATGGGTTAAGGTAACTGGCAACGTCGCCGTCTCATAACATTTTTGGTCAAAATAATTAAATGCCACAACAATACCTTTTGTGCAAAAATTTTTGTCTAATAGAGCTCTAGAAAAATTATCGGCAAAATTCCGTAAAGTTAAATTCGTACTTTGACAAAAATTTGCAGAAAAGTTTATCGTAATTCCTCTCTTGTTCTTATTTCAGTTGTTGTCAAAGCTGTCTTTACTTCTCGTGTAATAAAACAACGAAGCTTACTTCGTTTGTGTCTTTCAAAACGTGCATGGCTTTTAAAACCTTACAGGAAAGTAGTATTTAATGTCATTTAATGAGCTGACCAGCTTAACTTCTTCGCGCATGTGGTTGTCGTCAGAACACCGCATACCACAGTAAAAGAAGCCGGCGAACATGCATCAATTGCCGCTATAATTAAAAATTTATCAAGCGTTGTTTATATATAAATTTATACCTACCTGCTTATTTTGGCGTTTGCAAACAGAGGCTGTTGACATATACACCTTCGCGCCTGCCTTTGGTAGTTTCTACAGTTTTCCCACTTCGTTAAATTTTCAACTCTTCGCGCGAAGGATGGACTTGCACGGCAATATATTCAAGGTAGCAAGTGTCGAATGCGACTTCTCGTTTGCTGAAGTTATCGAGAACGAAAAAGAGGAGTTAAGAAGGAGATTGCTCCAAGTTTATTTCAAAGATGAACCTGAATTGTATGACCTGATTAACGATGAAGAAAAATGGGAAGAGTATTTTCGTAAGTAGTTTTATGATATATTTATATGTTTAGGACGCTTTTTGGCGTATTAATTGGCAGGGGGTGGTCAGAGCGATGTAATAAGTGGATAGCTTGCGTCAGTAGCGTATGAAAAGTTAGAAAGACCACAGACTTGAATGCATGCAAGTTTGTCATGAAGTTGCGCCAAGCATATTGGCTTCAACTTTGCTTCAACTTGTTATTTGCAGACTTGCTGCAAGTCCCTGAGACAACTAAAAATCAAGCTTGTGGATAAAAAGTCTTGACAACAAACTTGCATCAAGCCTCTTGACAGCTTGCAGCAGACATGTTGTCATCATGCCGGAGCAAGCGATGGAAGCTACATTCAGACGCCAGTTTACTGTAAAAGTGATATATTGAACTTTAAAAAAACAACAGTAACTAAACCCTAAATATCTTCGACTGTTCTGCAGATCTTGCAACCACCTATTACAACAAGCTGATGTTAGGATGCGTTCGCATCGCATGCGACTGCTTGTTGAAGACAAGTCTGTTGCAAGTTGTCAACAATCTTGCTGCAAGTTGACTATCAAAACGTCTGCAAATGACAAGTTGCGACAAAGCAACGAGCCCCATTTTAAAAGACTTGATGCAGGGGTAGTGCCGCACCCGAAGGATGTAAACACAAATTCAGTCTACTTTCCTAGGAAAACCTACGTTAAAAGTCTAAATTCTGTTTAGGTAGTAATATCTCAGGACAAAAAAAAACAAACACGTTATTTGTGCTGGTGTTTTTGCTTGCGTGAACGTTCGCCTTTACTGTTTCTTTAGACGAGTTGGTGACGGAAGATGATCCAAGGGAGTCATTTGAGGACCATTTCCATCGACAGTTGACCCACCGGTACGCCGGGACCTTGGCTGGTCGGACCACCGTGAAACCCGAGAACATCGTTCGTCAGATTGCCCTGTTCGTTGGCACATACTACATAGCATCCTTCATCAGGTCGAAGGAACTTCTCTTGAGCCCCGAGAACAACCTAAAATGCGCTAACACAATGTTAAAGATCGAAATTCGTTCTCTGGGTAAGGATTTGGAGCGCAGAGACGACCTTTGTGATGACCTTCTAAACGAGATCTACCGTCACGAGAGGAAAATCGACATGAAGGCTGCCGAAAACGACGAGCTTATTTTGAAGAACAAGAGCCGCTTGGCGAAAATCAAACTCCTGAGGGAAGAACTGAAGAAGCTCGGAACTCCAGCGAAACTTGGCAGTGGAAAGTCGTCGGGAAATGTCGATCCACCAGCGAAAGCTCCCTCGGGCAAGAATAAAGAAAAGAGCAAAAAGAAGGCTGAGAAAGAGAAACAACACATTTCAGAGTCCTCAACTACAAGTGACGAAGAGAAATGACTATATGATAGCGATGTAAGCTTTGGACAATCGACCATGAATAGTCCAAATGTCGATGAGGATTCTGAACTTTTTCATGAAATTAGTAAAAAACATTTAAGTGCAGTCGGGAGTTACGATTCTGGATTTGAACAAATTGATTAATATGCTAGATTTTTAATTCTTTGTATCATATTCCTCCTGTAAGCTAGTGTTGCAATTTTGACTTTTTTTCATAATAATTTATTTTAAAATGGCGCAAGCAAGATTTTTACCAGTCATTAGTGAGCTATCAAATCAATAATAGCACAGCCTGCAGCCAATTTGAGTTCTCGCTAGTTCAAACGTGTACTTATTTTTAAACACCTGGTTTAGAAATGTAAAAATAATTGAGTATTTGCGCGAGATTTGTATACTGACATTTTTAATCTATGTTTTTAAAGCTATCTAATTATATAATACTTGTCTATGAAATAAAATTGAAAACTTGCAAACATGTTGTAGTGACAAATATGTTCACAAGCTGTTGACAAGCTGTGACGAGATAAGTCACATTTTATATGATGGCGACTTAACGAGGAATGAGAACGTGGAATGGCAACAGAAAATAGGGATGGGAAATGCGAACGGGCGACAGATCATTGGGAGGCAGAATACGAATACCGATGCGAAATTGGAACATCCAATGGGACTGGGCAATGGGAACGGGGAATGGAAATAGGGAACGGTTTGAATGTACAGTTTTATAAATATATTCAAATTTCTAATGGTAGAAACAGCCAGCTCAAGTGAGAATTTAAATTTATATCCTATTCAGCGCTATCGCACATCTCTATTTAGACATTCCTTCTTTAACCGTATTGTAACGCTTCGGCACAGTTCACCACTTCAAACTCGTAAATCTCCGACTTTATACTCTTTTAAGACTAATCTGTACAAACATTACTTTAGTAAGTTGCACTATATTTTTGATACAAACAGATTAAATACGTGGAAGACAATATGTCCTAATTGTAGGCCTGTTAGCAGACCCTTGCTCTTACAGTAGCATGTTGTAACGAGAGGTGTACTATTCCAAGTTTTAAAAATTTGTTTCACGTTTTTTCTGGTCACAATGGGTTCTTTCCGATTTCACTTTCTCTTGCAATTTTAAAGCTAAATCCTAAACTATCAAATTCAAGATTAATTAAGTATGTAGGAGTAAGAGTTATTTTTAGAGCGATATGTTGATCTAGCTAGCTTTCTAATTTTTTTAATAGGAACAAGGAACGGGGAATGGGAATGGAAAACGGAGAACGAGGACCGCAAAATGGGAACAGGGAATGGGAATGGGAACGGGGAATAGTTACAGGAAACGGAGGAATGGGAATGGGAATAGGAAATGGTAACGGGGAATGGGCAATGGGAACAGAGAATAGGGGATGGAAATGGGAACAGGGAATAGGAATGGGAACAGAGAATAGGAACAGGGAATAGGAACAGGGAATAGGGAACAAGGAATGGAAATGGAATGGGGAATGGCAATTGAGAACGGGGAATAGGGAACAGGGAATGGGAGCAGGGAACGGGGGAATGGGAACAGGGAATAGGAACGGGCAATTTTAACGAGGAATGGGAACGGAAAATGGAGAATGGGAACGAGGAACAGGAATGGGAGCAGGGAAGAGGTAATGGGGAACAGGGAATGGGAGCAGGGAATGGGAACGGAGAATAGGAACAGAGAATGGGGAATGGTACGGGAATGGGGAACAGGGAATGAAAACCGGGAATGGGTGCAGGTAATGGGGTAATAATTCCGTGTTCTAAGTACGCAAAATTAAATTTTAGTCCAAGCCCTAAATTTAATCAAATCTTTACATCTTCAATCCATCAACGTTAAAACATGACAAATAAAACTTTGGTTCGGGTAAGGGTTTTGCCCTACTGAGAACATGGAATTATTAGTGCTGGGCGGGGCTGGACTGGGCGGGGCTGGGCGAGGCTGTACTGGGTTTGACTGGGCGATACTGGGCAGGGCTGTGCAAGGATGGGCGGGCCTGGGCGCGACTTGACTGGGCGGGACTGGGCAGAGCTGCGCTGGGCGGGACTGGGCTTGACAGGGCTAGGCTGGGATGGGCTGGGCGGAGCTGGGCGAAGCTGGACTGGATGGGACTGGGCAGGACAAGACTGGCCTGGGCAGGGCTGCGGGGGCTGGGCTAGGCTGGACTGGCCTGGGCACGCCTTTGGGCTTGGTTGGGCGGAACTAAGCTTGACTGGGCAGGGCAGGGCTGGGCGGGGCTGGGACAGGCTGGGTGGGCCTTGGCGAGCCTTGTGTGGCCAGGGTGGAACTGGGCTGGACTGGGCTTCACTAGGTGGGCTGGGCAGAGCAGGGCAAGGCTGGGCGGGGCTTGACTGGACTGGACTGGACTGGACTGGACTGGACAGGGTGAGGCTGGGCAAACCTGGGCAAACTGGGCTGAACTGGGCTTGACTGGGTGGGCTTGGCATAGCTGGGCAAGGCTTGGCGGAATTGGGCAGGGCTGGGCGGAACTGGGCAAGGCAGGGCTGGGCAGGACTAGGCTGGGCGGGGCTGGGCTGGGCAAGGTAGGGACTGGACTGGACTGGCAAGCTGGACTGGACTGGACTGGACTGGCCAGGACTGGGCTGGGCAAAGCTAGGCAGGGCTGGGCTGGACTGGGTAGGACTTGGCTGGGCTTGACTGGGCTGGGCAAGGCTGGGAAGAACTGGACTGGCCAGGACTGGGCTGGGTAAGGCTGGGCAGGGCTGGGCAGAACTGGGCGGGCCTGAGCAAGGCAGGACTGGACTGGGCAAGGCTGGGCAAGACTGGGCTGGGCAAGGCTAGGCAAGGCTGGGTAGGGCTGGGCTGGACTGGGCAGGACTTGGCTGGGCAAGGTTGGGCAGTGCTGTGCTTTACAGGGCTAGGCGGGCTGGGCAAGGCAGGGCTGGGCTGGGCAGGACTGGGCTGGGCAAAGCTGGACTGGCCAGGACTGGGCTGCGCAGAGCTGGGCTGGACTGGGCAGGACTTGGCTGGGCAAGGCTGGGCTGGGCAAGGCTGGGTTGGACTGGACTGGACTGGGCTGGGGAAGTCTTGGCAGGGCTGGGCAAGGCCTGGCAGGGCTGGGCAGGACTGGGCTAGGCAAGGCTGGGCAGAACTGGAGAGAACTGGGCAGGCCTGAGCAAGGCAGGGCTAGGTAGGACTGGGCTGGGCAAGGCTGGGCTGGACTGGGCAGGACTTGGCTGGGCAAGGCTGGCCTGGACCGGGCTGGGCAAGGTTGGGCAGTGCTGGGCTTGACAGGGCGAGGCTGGGCAAGGCAGGGCTGAACAGAACTGGGCAGGGCTGGGCAAAACTGGGCAAGGCTGGGCAGAATTGGGCGGAACTGGGCAGGGCTGGCCGGAACTGGGCAAGGCAGGGCTTGGCAGGACTGGGCTGGGCTGGGGAAGTCTTGGCAGGGCTGGGCAAGGCTTGGCAGGGCTGGGCGGGGCTGGGCAAGGTTGGGCAGGGCTTGACTGGGCTAGACTGGGTTGGGCAAGGCTGGGCAGAACTGGGCTGGACAGAACTGGGCTGGACAGGGTGAGGCTGGGCAAGGCAGGGCTGAGCAGAACTGGGCAAAACTGGGCAAGGCAGAACTTGGCTGGGCAAGGCTTGGCAGGGCTGGGCAAGGCAGGGCTTGGAGGGACTGGGCTGGGGAAGTCTTGGCAGGGCTAGGCAAGGCTTGCAGGGCTGGGCGGGGCTAGGCAAGGCAAGGCAGGGCTGGGCTGGGCAAGGCTGGGCAGATCTAAAGAGAACTGGGCAGGCCTGAGCAAGGCAGAGCTAGGTAGGACTGGGCAGGGCAAGGCTGGGCTGTACTGGGCAGGACTTGGCTGGGCAAGGCTGGGCTGGACTTGGCTGGGCAATGTTGGGTAGGAGTGGGCCGGACTGGACAGGACTTAGCTGGGCTGGACTGGGTTTGGCAAGGCTGGGCAGAACTGGGCTGGACATGGCGAGGCTGGGCAAGGCAGGGCTGGGCAGAACTAGGCAGAACTGTGCAAAGTTGGGCAAGGCTGGGCGGAATTGGGCGGAACTAGGTGGGGCTGGGCGGAACTGGGCAAGGCAGGGCTGGGCAGGACTGTGCTGCGCAAGGGTGGGCAGTGCTGGGCGGGGCTGGGCAAGGCAGGGCTGGGCAAGGCAGGGCTGGGCAGAACTGGGCAAGGCTTGGCGGAATTGGGCAGAATTGGGCGGAACTGGGCAGGGCTGGGCGGAACTGGGCAAGGCAGGGCTGGGCAGGACTGGGCTGGGCAAGGGTGGGCAGTGCTGGGCGGAACTGGGCGGGGCTGGGCAAGGCAGGGCTTTGCAGAACTGGTCAAGGCTTGGCAGAATTGGGCAGAATTGGGCAGAACTGAGCAGGGCTGGGTGGAACTGGGCAAGGCAGGGCTGGGCAGGACTGGGCTGGGCTGGGCAGGGCTGGGCTGGACAGGGTGAGGCTGGGCAAGGCAGGGCTGAGCAAAACTGAGCAAAGCTGGGCAAGGCTGGGCAGAATTGGGCGGAATTGGGCAGGGCTGGGCGGAACTGGGCAAGGCAAGGCAGGGCTTGGCTGGGCAAGGCTTGACAGGGCTGGGCAAGGCAAGGCAGGACTGGGCTGGGCAAGGCAAGGCTGGGCTGGACTGAGCAGGACTTGGCTGGGCCCCGCCCAGTTCCGCCCAGCACTGCCCACCCTTGCCCAGCCCAGTCCTGCCCAGCCCTGCCTTGCCCAGTTCCGCCCAGCCCTGCCCAGTTCCGCCCAATTCTGCCCAATTCCGCCAAGCCTTGCCCAGCTTTGCCCAGTTCTGCCCAGCCCTGCCTTGCCCAGCCCCGCCCAGCACTGCCCACCCTTGCGCAGCACAGTCCTGCCCAGCCCTGCCTTGCCCAGTTCCGCCCAGCCCTACCTAGTTCCGCCCAATTCCGCCCAGCCTTGCCCAACTTTGCACAGTTCTGCCTAGTTCTGCCCAGCCCTGCCTTGCCCAGCCTCGCCATGTCCAGCCCAGAGGTATAAATGTTGGTGTTCTTGACTTACACATAGATACCTTCCCGAAAAATTTCATAAAAAAATTTAAATAAAACAGCCTTGTTTCTTTGTCTTCACTAGTGCACTTCCCAGGTTTTTATATCCAGAAGTTTCAGGGCAGAATCGCCCCTACTATTGTCCCTCCCATTCTGACAACACTGTCCTTGAACCCGAAGATTCGTTGGCGAACAGCCTGTCAGACTAGCAGGTACCACTTGGACATAAGCTCAAGTGGTGAAAGCTATAACTTTTTTATTATAGCTATTCCTTTCCTTCGTTAAGCCTGGAATTATTTCCAAGCCTTGACGAAGCCCAAAATGTTTCAACACGCTGTGTGGTGGTCGATCTTGGACTCATTGTATTGGCATCACAAGCCTTGACCACTACACTACAGTGGCTATCACAAACAACGTTTACCGTTTATCCTACTTATACATTTCTCATCCAAACAACATCGAAGACTTCCAGCCGTAGTTTCTCTTCGTTCAAGAAGACTAGTTGTCTTTGTCGAGAGATAGCGACGGCAAGACTTCTAAGCATCACTATACCACTAAAATGTAAAACAGCAGAAAATTCATTAAAGTAAGACATTACTATGGTTACCTTGGTTTCGCAAATTCCTGCGCCACTTTTACCTTTCTTGAATCTTGAAAAACAAATAACTCGGTAACCGATTGAAAAATCAAGATAATCCTAATAATATCTTATGTGATATGTAAGTTTCTAATGATACAAGTCATTTTCTCCGCATGAAATTTCATTAATTTCACTAATTGGGAGTTTTATAGACAAATTGAAGAAAAACGTGCTGCCTGGAGCCATAAGTAATTTGAAGGCTGTTAACATACAGATATACCCTTATTAGCTCTATGGACACAATGTAAAGCCAAAACTGGAATTGTTCCCCGATGGGGTGGGTTTTTTCCCTTCTACCACCTGCCCTAACTATAGTGCCTTTTTAATGAATCTATTGTGTTTTTAAGGTAGAAAGCGTTGTTAAGAAAAAAGATAATTGCGTACAGTGAGTTCGTTTTTTTGCATTTTATAAACCTCACCAGATATTTGCAGTAATATTTCTGGGAGTTGTTCGCTTACAACACAAAATCTTTTTGAATGCTACCAGAAAACGTCGGTGTCTCAGGGAGTATATTAGGGGATTGATTGCCCCGTTAAAATACGTTAAATAGTTTGTTATGGCGCTTCGTTCCATTGTCCCACAGTCGATACCATTGGGAAACAACAGTGCTAGCGCTTCGTTGACGATGAAAGGTAACCATGATAGCGCCAGAACAATAACAACGATCAAAACCGTCCGTGTTGCTTTTAGCTCAGCTTTCATAAAACGCACGTTAACTCCGCGCTCACCAAATCGATTTTCCAACGCGTTTATCTGCCTTCTGTGTCTCCGAGCTACGGTGTATATTTTAAAATACAACGCCACTATTGCAACAAGCGGTAGAAGTGTGTGGATTAACAGTAGTACCAAGTAATACCCATTCATTGGCAGCATGAACTCCCACTCGACCTCGCTCGTGTTTTTTGAGAAAACCAAAGCACTGGTCAAAGCCACTATTATGCAAGCGTACGTTCACATGAACATCACGCAATAGAAAGCCCTCTTTTTTGTTACAAATTTGATGTAACGAAACGGATAGATGATGCTGACATACCGGTCACAAGTGACGGCAATGAGGCTTAGGAAAGGAATGATTAACAATGCCACAAAACCAATGTTGTACACCCAATTACCTAACGCGCCCAGTCGCCATGTTGGAAAATGTACCAAATACGCATAGTCCGTTGATGTAATCGTTACAGTAACGAATATGTCACTTAATGACATGTTAACAAGAAAGATATTCGCCGCCGTTCGTAGACTTTTGTCGGCAGCCAAGGCTAAACAGACCAAAGTGTTGCCAATGAGTGTAAACAATATGAAAATCGACAGTAAGATAATAAACGTCCAGCGGATTGACGGATCTTTGTAGAATTGAATATAACAGTCGATTTTTGAATGATTGGCTGTAGAATTGTGACTTGGAATATACATTGCTACGCCTACAGAATGAGGCGTTCTTTAACAAATCTTGAAACTGTCTTCAAGAACGTCTGTTTTTGTCTAATTTTATCCTTGGGTTCTTTCTTCTAACCGAAGAATGGTTGTTTTCAAGCCGTCGATGTTCAACCAAAAGGTGCTCAACTTTGCCAACCTCGAAATGTTAACAAATCGCTGCAATATTCTGCAATCTTTATAGTCTTCGTGCATTAAGTGTGCACATGCGCGAGTCAAATTTGTTTAAGGAAAGATTCGTTAACATAGAGAACGCATACGCACTGAGTATCTAAACGTGACACACTCACGACAATATAGCATCTCTTTCGTCCATTCAAGATAAGATTCCAAGGGAATGAGCCATTACTTGCTTTCCGGAACGAAAGTACAGTCGAAAATGGCAGAAAAGACGTTTTCCGAAAAGTCCGAATGGCCGTTGAACGTTTCCAGAGTTTTGTAAACAAGTCCTCGAAAAAGTTGGTTGAGAGAAACGTTTGGAAAAGACGTCGAATTGTGCTGTCGTAAACAAGTCGAAGTACGACGTTGAACGCATAATGCACGCAGCTGCAAGTATAACGTTTTTTAAAATGCACGATGGAATGAGATAAGATAAGGTTAATACGAAGGTTTTGCCTCCAAAAGAAATGTTATTGCCTAGTGTTGTAATTAATATTTACAGGCCTGTAGGGTTGCTGCATTGAGGACTCCCGCCGTTCTTCCTCTTCGTTGAAGAAGACATACGTCGAGGAAAAGACGTTGAATTGTGCTGTTGCAAACAAGTCGAAGTACGAAGTTGAACGCATAATGCACGCAGCTGCAAGTATAAAGTTTTTTAAAGTGCACGATGAAATGAGATAAGATAAGGTTAATACAAAGCGCGGCATGATAAACAAAGATGGCTATCTCGTTAGAAAACTTCAAAAACACATAACAACAAAGATTGCTAGGAAGCGTTTAATATTTTACGAAACATGACAATGCTAAATGTCGCGTCACTGGCGTCTACGTGATTATAGTATCCTGCGTTTTGGAAGAGTTTATGTTGAGCAAATTCTAATACAAACTCTCGCTTGTCAGCACTCGTCGACTCTCAAGCAAATCTTGTTCTTGTTTGGCCACGACGTGAGAGTTGAGAAAACTCAAATTCTCGTAACATGGCCCACAAGTGTCACCCGGAAACAAAAAGATAATGACACGCAATTAAAAGCCACGGCACGCAAGCAAAAGCCACGACACAAAAGAAAAACTCAGTGGACTGGTAACCAAACAATTAAGCTCAAACATAGCGGACGAGAATTACATTGGGCGAGGTCAGATTAAAATACCAATGGCCACGCGCGATGGTATTTTCAACTTGCCTCGCGCGATGGTATTTTCATATCTCTGGAATATGCAAAATTTAAAACAAAATATATTAGAAAATATGTTAGAAAATGAAAATAATGGATCATTTCAGAAGACAGCAAATTTTTCTGCGTAGATCAGCTAAATGTCTTTGGGTTAAAACTGAGTTCGACTGAGTTCACCTCCAAAAGGTTTTGCCTCCAAAAGAAATGTTATTGCCTAGTGTTTTAATTAATATTTACAGGCCTGTAGGGTTGGTGCATTGAGGACTCCCGCCGTTCTTCCTCTTCGTTGAAGAAGACATACGCCGAGGAAAAGCGACGGGAAGACTTCAAGACTGTACCAGATACAACTAATTCAGTCAAGGTTGTCCTTCCAAAAGCGTAAACTGTAAACTATAAGCGCTCAAGGGATTTCACCTCTAAACTCGGAATTATTTCTTTGGCCTTCTGTTGTTTTCTATTCTTTGATTTATAAAATGGCTCACTTTTAGTCTTTTATGGGTCATTCAATAATCACGTGGCCGAAATGGGTAATTTACATTTTGTGTCTTTCGAGTCATTCGCGATTCACCGACTACTTGCCGCACGGAGTCGGCTTAGTTCGTCGGCAGTCGGAACTTGCCAAAACTTAAAAAGATTTTCTGTGCAATGGCGAGAGGCAAGCAAAATTTCTGGCGCGATACTACGTACTAGGAGATTTTCGAAGTAATCCTGTCTTTGTTTCAAGGTAATGTATTTAATTTTCTGTCAGTTGTTCTGGGAGAGTATCTAGCTGTCTAATATAGACAAATTTTGTGGATAATAAGATTGAATTCAGCGAGATATATGAACATACAAAGTTTGTATTTTGCATGTGCGATTCAAACCTTGGTCTTGCTTTAAGTCTGGCCGGTTGTCACAGCAGCTTCCGCAGTCTGGGTGCAATCTACTCTTAGTTTTCATGTATGTTAGTAAGAAAACTAAAATTTACTCGGAGTAAATGTAAAAGCATAAGAATTCCAGTAGACTTTGCTTGTGTGCATGCTCTATGGCACTTCCCTGTTTAATCTTGAGCATAGGCTACATTATTTTTCATTCTCATCTATTTAGACTACGTTTACAGGGTACAGGACAAATTAAATCTGCTTGCATAGAACCATGCAAATTCTGGCCAGTTGCCTCTGCATTGAATCACGACAGAGTAAGAACTGATGCCAGTATCAACTTTTTTCAGTATTCATAGCTTTTTATTGTGTAAAACAATAAAATCATTCGCATGTTGTGGTTATTTGAATTACTTGTTAAAACTCACGAAAGTGCCAGTGTTTGTATTTCATATAAAGTAACCAAATCAGCATATATAGTGAGTTCAGTCATACCCAATCTTCTACCATTGTTAATTGGTGCAAATACAAGTTAGTCCGGTTACAGAAGGCTGAAAAAGAGGAATTTCAGATTGGCCCCAGATACACCCGGTACCACTCAAACAGGGTTTTAACTTCATAATTGACCTGATGGAATCGAGTAACTTGAGTTTAACAGTGAATTCTGATACAACAAATTGGACCCTACTTTTCTCTTCCTAAGATGAATAAAGGCATCCTATTAAATTATGAATGACAGTTGTTGAACTTTGGTGGAAAAGTGGCCCAACCACTTGCCTTTCACCCTGAGGTTGTGGCCTTATTTCTGAGTAACACCAGAGTGATTTGAATCCTGTTCTCATGAAAAGATTATGTCATTGCTCTGCCAAACGTTTTGGGTTTAATGGGATTAATTTGCTGCATATTCTGGTTTCCTACCACAAGGAAAGTTTACACGGTGGATTAGGTACATGGGCACACATTAATTGGCAAATGCTGTTGTGGTGCCCCTGCCCATGTGTTCAAAACTAAATGATATATGCTCCGTCTATGGAATAAAATTCAGACAACTGTGACTATTAATTTGAAATTGTCTGGTCCAATTTTAATTTCTTTATCTTAGCTTGTATTTTGACATTTTTAGATCTCAACAGCGCATTGAAAGTTTCATGAATGCTTACCAGGCTGATCAATCATGAAAAAGTGAACACTGTTGATGAAAAGAACACAGGTCTTAATATTTTCATGTTTTATTTTAAATTAAAATGCTTCGAATGTTGTGTGATGTTCCACAATAAGTGGCCATGTTTATGTTTTGAAAAATAGTTTTGTCCAGCATGAAAAATATGACAAAAAAGACAATTTGTACAAATGGCAGTTTTTATCTGATTTAATGATTATTTGTGCGGCCACTTGTCTTGGAAGGTCTCATGTGTTCAATGCATTTTAATCATAAAAAGTCAAATAATGATGAATTGCATTATAAAATCTTGATTCGTGATTTGAATCAGCCTGCATGACCATATTTTTGTTTGAACTAATTTGATTGAAGTGAAAAAACATGCAAAATTATTTAAAATTAGACTTTTAAACCATTAAACTTTTTGCCACATTTCAATATGGAAGGAGACAAATTTTCATTGGTGTCATTACCACTTGAATCAATCATAGTTAAAGACTTGAGCTTTTTTCTTAACAGCAGTATCTTTTTCTGAAAATTAGATTCAAAAAAATTTGCAGTAGGCCTGAAAGCAGAATAACTGAATTTCGACAAAATATTTTTACCAATTTGAAAAAAACATTTTAAAATTTGTCTCAAGCTTAAAACAATTGATTCTTTTTCTAAAACTTTCCCTCTGGTGATTCATTGATTTTTTTTAATGCTAAAATATTACTTAGGATTCTAACTCAAACTTAAATAAGTAAAAGCTCAAAAACGGATAGTAAAACTGTCTGAAACGTCGCAAAATAAAAAGTTTAATGAAAACCTTTGCGTTAGAATCCTAAGTAATATTTTAGTTATAAAAAATGAATAAAACAATTTAGTTTGTCATTATTTGACTTGGTAATGTTATATTATACTCATTAAACATGCAGGAGATTGAGGTGGTTTTATCAGAAACAAAATCATTTTTTATTTCGGTGTTGTCTATCCACAGGAAATACATTTTTGCTTGAACACAAAAAAACAGTGATTTCATTAATTCAATAAAAAAATTTTAAAAACATTTATTTGTTTCCTGGTTCACCATCTGAAACTTCTTTTGTTTAAGTTGGCCTTCAGTGTTCATCTTAAAAGTTTTCGAAAGTTCATTTGAAAATCACAACAGCTTTAGATGTTATATTGGAGCGTAATTTGAATATTGTGTTTTTCCAGAAAAGATTCGTACCCCTACACAGAGGAATTTGAAAATACCCCCTCTATGGACATCCCACAGAGGTTCAGCTATTCCCAGCCCTGGCAATCTAAATTTGAACTCTTTATTTTTTTATGATAAATTTCTCTATGTCTAACTACAATTATAGGTTTTTACAAAGTGTACCTCCTTGAACCAACTTGATTGACATGCCACACCTGCCCCTCTTCTTCGAAAATTTAAGACATCTCTATATATGGATCTTTTCGGGATCGACCCATTTTACACAACGTCAGAATCCATGAAGTACACAAACCTTCAAAGTTAAAAACTATATATTCTGTCATTTTTATAAGTGGTTTATCTGTAAAGCAGACTGTGATTTTTCGATCAAACTTTTCTCCCATAAGATGAACTACTTGAGGTTAAAACAAACTAACATATTTTCTTTACTTCATTGCAAAGTGAAACTTTTTTGAAATTGAAATGAACTAAAGCAGTAGAACTATACGTGATTTCAAGGGAAGTCAAGTGTGAAATTGTTTAACTGAAAGACAATTACTTGTCAAACAAAAAGAAAACCACAACTAGATTGTTGCATTATAGCAAAGAAAAGATGTGAAAAGTAATTATAAAGAAAAAAGAATTTAAGTAGAAATTTAAAAATTTACAGTGATGTCAGATTTACACAGTAAGTAGCTGCTTGGAATTCTAATGAATTAAAATGCAACTTTTATTTTGAAAGTTTTGCAATCATACTTGAGTAAGATCTGAATCAAAGTTCTCTGTATTACTAAGACTTGAAACAGTTATAAGTCAAGTTTGGTATTTGGATGGTATTGTACAATTTCAGATTTTACAGATTTTTTAACATGACAAATTTACGCCTTTTTTAACATCAAGTTTTTCCTATTAATGAATGATCAATAAAATTGTTTGGCATTCGATGGGGGTGAAGTGACTAGTTTGAATCAAATAAGCAATTTCATATGTTAGAAGTTTGATTTAATTTTAAAATTAAAAGATTTTTTTTTTTAATTTTTGACATTTTCTGGTTGTGGTTATTTTGCATTGTAGCAATTGTAATAATCCATGATTCTATATGTTCTTTGCTTCAGTTCAGTTTTATCAAATTGTTCCACTTTGTGATGGTAGTATAGTAATAATAATATAAGAAAACAGGTTTCCATGGCTTTTTAACATGGTCTTTTCAACCAAGTAAGTAAAGGTAAATTTGTACTTCAAAAGAGAGTTGTTTTTAACCTGACAATGATACCTTTAAAATTGATTCAATCAAATTCAATAATTAAGCATTTTTTTCTGACAATACACTCTACACAATAGACTAAAACTATTTAACTCTTCTTTTATGTATCTATTTTTTACACTTTTGTTCAAAAAAGAGGTCAGCAATATTACTCAACTCAACACTGTCAGGTTAAAAACACGTGCAGGAAAATATATGGCTTATTTTCATACCCATTGAAAAGGATATGAAAATGTTTACTAACTTTCTAAAGAGAACAAAACTGTCTCATCGACTTAATCAGCTGCATCTATTTGAGCCATGTACTTTCTTTCTAATTGTGAAACAAGTCGGTATTCTAGTATTTTGAGCGATTTAGAAATCAAACTCGCAAAATTTATCACTTCCAGTTGTTTCACATTTATTAATATCTTGAAGTAAACATTTATCTTGAAAAGACCAAGTTTTTTAACGTTGCTTTTTCACACTTGTGTTCATTCACATGTGTTTGTCACTGGTGTTCGGTGCAATGTTGATTATTTTTCTACTATAATCTGTTTTCTTCTATTGTTATTTGAAATAATTGCGTGTTTGTGGTAGTTAATATATTTTTATTGTTATTTAAATTGTAATCTTTACAAATTCTTTTCAATAAATTGTTTACAAAATTTACATGTGAACCCCTTTTAATTAAAAATTCAATTCCCATGGGAATTGAGAATTTGAATAAAAAAAATCCCCGTACCCCAGCCAGCTCCCCAAGTGCTACTTCCACCTAAGTAGAAGTACTTCTACTTGCGGTGAAAGTCGCACTTGGAGAGCTGGCCGGGGCAGCGAGGCGAAGAGAAGACCAACCTAGCAATGTCAATGCAAATTGCTAAGTTGATCTTCTCTAGAGAGCAGCCGCGCATACCTAACAAGTTCAAACAAAAAAATAACGTTAGTGACTTAAGTACTTAGCATGCAAATTTGACTCCCAAGGCCAAAATGACAAGTGCCCCCCGCTGATCCTACCAACTGCCTACCTGCCTCAGTTCTAAGCTGTCTTCCTCGGTTCTAAGCTCCTGCATTCCATTCGTTACCCTCGCATTCCTCGCCATCGCACAGTCACTCACAGCTGATAAACCCTCATGCACCACCACCACGTGGGCTGCCACCCAAATCCGAAAATTAAAAGAACTAAAATTTCGATAAGTATGCATACTAAATGTAATCTATTCGGATATTTTAGGCCAAAAGTAAAAAGAAAAAGTCGAATGTAAAAATACCGAAGGTCGTATACAAAAAAAGGTGAGCTGTGTATTTGATTTTATTTACTGACTTGCTTGACGTTTTCAAAATATATGAAGTTCAACCCGCATTTTCAAGTTTAATAACACTAGACCAACTTACTTAATTTTGAGACCTTACTCCTAACTGTTTTACAAGAGAAGTGACAGTAGATTTTGGGTTTTAAGCATACTTTACAAATTTTGATTCCTTTAATAGGTATAACCCCATGCAACTTACACACGGCTCACACCCTCACAGTCCATACATTTAGCTAATAAATTACGTTATAAACAAAAAAGCAAAATAAAAAATAAATTACGTTATCTCTAGCTACCTAAACCCACTTAGACTGAGTTTTGATTGAGTTTTCAAACGTAAAACCTTAACTGAAAGGGCATGGGCTTTTCTTTGTGTTTACTGGTCCGAAGTAAATTTAAACCTGATACTTACCGAAGTCCAAGGCTGGGTCAAATAAATATGAGAATTATGCGAAGATAAAAGGCATTTTAAAACGTGAAACAGAACTCAGAATTTTTTTGCATTCAGACTCTTCTATAGGAACGTAAATCCTTAGCCGCAATCTCCCTATAGTTAGTACATTTACTCTGTATAGTTCAAAAGCATGGAAATATTTTAAAACTTTCCTGCAATTCTCATACGTATTTAACCGAAACACCTTCTTTTGCATGGTACGTCGCTGCTGCTCTCAAATCCACTTCCGTCATTTGCTTTCGTGAACACAAACAATGGTGTAATTGCTCCATTGTTTTTGTTCACCAAAACAAACCCGAATTATGCATCAAGATACTTATATTAATAACCAAAGAGGATTCTCATTACTCCGCCTGCCGTAGGCGAGGCGGAGTTTTAAATTCGCCCCGTTTCGGTTTTTTTTTTTTTTTTTTTTTTTTTCGGTGTCAGAAGTCGGTGCAGCGCTCATGGGTGATACCGCTGGCACAAACCGCGTGAGCCGACCTAAACACGGCGTTTAAACTCAATTTCTAGCGAAATGTGTCAACAAAACACGCATTTAAACGTGCATGCTAGAACATCTAAACCGCAAGGGGGTTTTACGTGCAAAGATTCTCATGCAAAATGCTTTAAAACGACAAATTCCAGCGATGTGTCGCGGTGAAGTTTTGAGAGCGTGTTTCCGTCATTTTCTGGTTTATTCCTACTTTTAAGGAAATTTAGAAATTTCTACACAAGAATCAAACGCAAATTCTACTGAAATATCTACATACATACAAAATGAAGATCGGTGAAGGAACTTCGCAAAAATATTCATTTTTGTACTTTCGAACGGCGTTTTTCCTATGCTTTTGACTGAAAACACGACGAACGACACTTGCCAGAGCAATTTGCGTGGCGCGTGGAATGACGTGAGCACGGGGACACAAAAATTGAGGTTATTGAGTGCGAGTTCCCTATCTGTATATATCTGATCTGTGATACAGCTTCTTCTGAATCAGGAACAAGGAACTTGCTCGGAGCATGTCGACACAAAGTGGTAGTTTCGGCGTTCCTCGGAATTCGTCGGTTTCCGACGCTGCTCGAAGATTTTCCGAATACTATTTTTTCAAAATTTTTCTCTAGCTCGAAGATTTTGCTCCTTGAAAGTCCTCTAAATTTTCATGCATCCTAACTTTGTTTTAAGGTAATATGCTTTATTTTCTATCATTATTTGTAGCAAAGTACTTAGATTGTGCATAGAGATCGATTTTTGAGAGATCAGACTGGAAATAAGTACAATTTTCGAGTATTGTAAGTTTGTGCTTTCCAAGCATGGCTATGGTCGCATGTAAGATTAAGGCTACCGTTTTCAGTTGAAGTTGGTTCGATAATAATACCATGAAATCCGCTATAGAAACTGAATGAGGTCTTGAATTGTTGAGATTGTCGAAGAAAGTATGCTGAGACAGTTCTATGTATAGAGTTGGTTCTGGTTCAAATTTATTGAAAAAAGGCAATTTAATTTTAATTTTGTGAATTTCGATTACAAAACATGCCTTGGACTGTCGACCAATTGATTTCGTCAGGCGATTACAGACTTGTGAGAGGAGGGAGGTAGCCTAATTACTAAAATGTAGTGAAAAAAGGACTTTCCATCTAATGGTGGGAGCAGGTTGGCAGGAACACTGGAGAATAAAGGTCCTGTCACAATGCAATTTTTCTTGCAACTTGAAATGCAATTCTACTATTGGGAGATGTAAAATTGGCAAATGCAAGTTTCTATTACAGTTTGCTGGGGTTTTTTAACGTACCAAACATTTGTCACAAATTTACTTAAGAGTAGATTTTCCCTGTAGCAAAAAAGATGGCAAATGTCGATTTTACCAGAGTGCATGGTAGTCTGAAATAGTTTAAAAAGGCAAATTAACGTCTTTTAAAGAACAGACAGAAGACAATAGGTTATTTTCACACTTGTGTTAAAATTTCAATCCAGTAGCTTTGTTTCTTGTCATCTTTTCCCACGTATTCTTTCTTGATACCTGCAATGCATTCTGGTAAAGTCGACATGTCGCCATCTTTTTTGCTACGGTGAATGCAAGGAAAAGTGCACCGTGTGACAGGGCCTTAAGGGTAAGAGGTGGATAGAGAAGGAGACGGAGCAGTTACAAGTGCAAGAAAAATTGCACCGTGTGACAGGGCCTTGAGGGTGGGAGGTGGATAGGAGGAGACGGAGCAGGATGTGGGAGTCGTGCAAGGTCGGGGGGTTAGAGAAGAACAAGGAATGTTATGTTTTTAATGCCTTTTAGACTTTTCTTGAGGCAATTAAAATTCAAACTGTCAAATCCAAACACTGTACAGAATGGCCGACTTTACGTGGTCTTTAGTTTTTACACAACCACTTGCATTGTTATCTTTTGCAGTTTGTTTACCATTTCAGTTATCTATCTTCAATAGAATTCTTTGAAATTTGTTTGTAGATCGACAAAATGCTTAACCTCCTCTTAACAACTGGCAGATTATGAAAAATGAAATTGTTAAAGGTATTGGAATATTGCATGCACAATATTGAATATGGGACAATTTGGGACAGTATAATTTTGGACATGACGGTTTCATTCTCACCTAATTTGACGATTATTTTGTGGGTACACATACCGTGGAATCTCATGTGCTCCAGAAGCATTTTAATCTTAGAAAAAGTCAAATAATGATGAACTGTGTTTTAAAAGAAAGTTAGAATCTTATTTGGTTCAAATCAATTGAATTATGGCCCAAGAGTTCATGAAAACACATACAAAAGGCTTTCTTAAAAAACTGAAATATCAAATCTAGCAATTTTATATGTTATGCCTCTAAACAACACAATTCTGTTTCTAAAAATTGGTACCCTACTAGACCTATATGCATGATTATACTAATTTGGACATATTTATTTTTACCCATTAAAATATAAATTTGTGTTTAATCATTCGTGTTTGTCATTATTTGACTTTGTAATGTTGGTTAAACATAAGGAGATTGAGGTGACTTTGCCAGAAACAAAAACATCCATTATTATACTAAAATTTCAATATATATAGCAATTAAAACTAACCACAGGAAATATATTTCTACTTTTTAATTGAAATGTTTCTGTTATATGCACTATATCATATTTTTGATAAAAAATTACAACACCTATGTTATTTCCTGGTTTACTATCTCAATCATCTTTTGTTGAAGCTGGCTTTGAGTGTTCATTTGAAAGTTTGGAAAGTTCATTTGAAAATCACAATAGTTCTCAATGTTATATTGGACCCTTTAAAGTTAAAAAAATACTTTGTAATATTTTATACTACTGGTAATTTATCTTAGATACAGACTTTGTGATTTTGTACTAGAATGTTGACTTTCAAACTTTAAGATGAACTACTTATTAAGGACAAAATAAGCTAGCATATTGTCTTTTGTTTACAAAGTGGAACTTGTTTGGAATTGAGATGAACTGATGCAGTTGTTCTTTAACTTTATCAATTAATTACATATCTTAAATGAAAAAGAAAACCACAACTTGCCAAATAAATTCTGTGGGCTCTTTTTATTAGCAAAGAAAAGATGTGGCGGATGTAAGAATTTAAGAGTAAAAAAGTTTCCTTGGACTAAAAAAATTGACAGTATGCCAGATTTTCTAGATAAACAAGCAGTACAGATGTTGGCCAATAATAAGTATAAGTAACTACAATTTTTAATTTTAAAAGTTTTCTATTGATGCCTGGATACAGTAAATACTTTACCAGAGTTCTTCGTAGTACATCGACTTGAAAAAGTTTCAAGTCACATGAAGCTTTTAGTTGATACTATGCAATTTCAAATTTTACAGACTTCTTAATTAACATGCCAAATTTACCTTGTTGAACATAAGGTCTTTCCTGAGAAAAAGTAAAACTGTCTGGCATTATATGGAGTAGAATAATTTAAATTAGTTTGAGACTTTGATTTGATAACAATTTTGATTTGTACTATTTACAATACAAGTGACCGGGTTGTATCGGATATACAAACCCAAGCTGAAGGCGAGATATCTGACATACACAGATGCGAATGTTGTAAATGGCTTGTGAAACTCGTCAATTTTATACATCAGATCTATAGCAAAGTGATTTTGAAAATACCGATTCTGTAAGATGAGAAAATGATTTCTTTTGTGTTTCCTGTATGATTTATTACTTTATAAGTTTCTTAATTAAAATTACAACATATTGCCTACTGGAACTTTTTATATTGTTTGGTTGTGGTGAATTTGTATTTTGGCAATTGAAATATTTCTGAATTTGTATGTGCATTTCCTTTGCTTCAGTTCAAGTTTACATTTCAAATATTCCACTTTGTAATACTTGCGTGGTAATAATAATATAAGAAAACAGGTTTACATGGCTCTTGAATATAGTCTTTTCAACAAGTAAGTAAAGATGAATTTATACTTCAAAGAGATATGTTCCTAACCTGACAATGGTACCTTCCAAAAAGACTAAATTTAAATTGATTCTTCGAATAAATTTTTTACTTTTCAATCCAAGATCAATCAAAGTTATGTATTTCTACTTTTATTTTGGTCTCTTTAACACTGAAACTATCAATTGTATATAAAGCAACTTCACTATCGAGTGACTTCATTAGTTGCTGGGCAAAGCCAAAGCATTGATTTTTCGGCTGTTTTCAATGAAAAATATAATTTTGCCCAAAGTTATCTCAAATAAATTATCACAATTTGAACAAAAAGCTTCTGTTCTTGTGCCCACCAGAAAAATGAGATGTCTGAGACTTTCTTTGTATTTTTTTTTGCGAAAAATAGATCGCATGCACTGTTATGCAAAGAAAAGTGTAAGAGATTGGTTTCTGAAAAATGTCGTGCTACACACAATATTCTAAAAATGCTTGGTTTTTATTCTATGTATTTTTGAATTTTTTGTTAAAAAAAATAAAGGTAGCAATGTTTAGTGCATTTCACATTGTCAGGTTAGAAACGCAATAAGAAAAATGTGGCTCCGAACATTACAGCTTGGTCAATTTGGAATTTATAAAAAAATCGTTTCTTCGTTGTTTTTCGACGTTTTGAAGGGTTGTTTCGAGTACAAAAAAGTATTTTTAGGAAGAATTATGTGCCCACGTTACATGTCTCAAAGCCATCAAAATTCGTTGGTAATTCGTGCATGTATTTTTTCTGACTTATAAAAGCACAATTGATTAAAAATGATATTTTTCTTTTGACAAAAATACCTTTCTTCTGTGAGGCTGGCTGTATTTGAAAAAGCGTTGGTCAACGCTCCGCCAAAACTCGTGGGTTTTCTCCGGGTACTCCGGTTCTTCCCACTGGGAGAGTTGACAGGGTAGTTACATATGGTTATAAAAATGTGACTAACTTTTGAAAACCTTTCTACTTAGACTTGTTAAGCCTTCTCGTCATCTCTATCAGTTGCATGTTTTGAGCCACATGTTTTTCTTTGTAATTGTGAAACAACTCGTTATATGCTGGGTAAAACTTTGCAAAACTCTCAAAATTTATCACTTCAAGTTGTTTCATTGTTATAATATATTTTGAAGTATAAACATTTACTTACGTTGAAAAGACCCAAGTTTTTTAGGACTTTGTTCATTCACTTGTGTTATTGTTCTCTCTGCCATGTTCTGTTTTCTTCTGTTGTTATTTTAATAAGTACAATGTGTGGTAGTTAATCTCTTTTTATTGTTATTCAAATTGTATGTAATCTTTACAAATTTTTTCAATAAATTGTTCACAAAATTTACTTGTGACCCCTTTTTAATTAAAAATTCAATTCCCATGGGAATTGAGAAATTGAATAAAAAAAATCCCCCTACCCCGGCCAGCTCCCCAAGTGCCACTTCCACCTAAGTAGAAGTACTTATACATGTAGTACAAGTACTTCTACTTATTCACGGTGGAAGTAGCACTCGGAGAACTGGCCGGGGTAGCCGGCAAAGAGAAGACCAACTTTGCAAGTGCTAATACAATTGCTAAGTTGATCTTCCCTAGAGAGCAGCCGCGCGTACCTAACAAATTAAAACAACAAACGTTAGTGACTTAAGTACTTAGCATGCAAATTTGATTCCCAAAGCCAAAATGTCAAGTGCCCCCCGCTGATCCTACCAACTGCCTACCTGCCTCAGTTCTAAGCTGTCTTCCTCAGTTCTAAGCTCCTGCATTCCATTCGTTACCTTCACTTTCCTCACCATCGCACAGTCACTCACAGCTGATAAACCCGCATGCACCACCACCACCCCGACTGCCACCCAATTTCGAAAATTAAAAGAGTTAAAATTTCGGTAAAGTATGCATTTTAAATGCAATTTATTTGGATATTTTAGATCAAACGTAAACAGAAAAAGCTCGTACATAAAAACAGGTGAGAATTCTATTTAAAATTTGCTTGCAAAATATAAAACTTAATTCGCATTTTTCTTAGTTAATAGTATAGATCAATTTAGTTGATGTTGAAACCTACTCTTAACTGTTTTGTTAGAAGTGACGACAGATTTTGGTTTTTAAGCATACTTTCAAAAATTTTAATTCCTTTAATAAACCTAACCCCATGCAACTTACACACGGCGCACACCCTCGCAGTCCATACATTTAGCTAATAAATTACGTTATAAACAAAAAAGCAAAATAAAAAGATAAATTACGTTATCTCTAGCTACTTAAACCCACTTAGACTGAGTTTTTGATTGAATTTTCAAACGTAAAACCTTAGCTGAATGGGCATGGGCTTTTCGTTGTGTTAACTGTTCCGGAGTAAATATAAACCTGGGGCCGGTTGTATCAAAGGCGTTTAGCTTAAACGGTGGATAAGTGAAATTTAAAAATCAGTTTTACACCTAGTACGGAACCGAAATTATGAGTTGAAATAGAATAAATATTTAGTTTTATATATAATTGTTCTTCTCAGGTCAAATAACTTCAGCTGGTTTGTTTATACAACATGGAAACGTGTTTCATATTTTTGACTTATCCACCGTTTAAGCTAAACGCCTTTGATACAACCGGCCCCTGATACTTACCAAAGTCCAAGGCTGGGTCAAATAAGCATGAGAATTAGGCAAAAATAAAAAGCAATTGAAACTCAACAGATTCACTAAAGTTGTTTTTTTTTTGGCAACTTATATCCTTAAGTGTAGATGACATGCAATTTTTAATGCCGTAATTCTCACACTTATTTAACCGAAACGCCTTCACTTGCATGGTACCTCGCAGCTGCTCTCAAACCACCTTCGTAATTTGCTTTAGTGTACACAAACAATGACTTCATTGTTCCTGCTTACCAAAACAAATCTGAAAGCACCAAGATACTTATCATATTAATAATCAAAGAGGATTCGCATTATGCAGTAATTACCATAAACAGACGCATCACCATTGAAACAAAGCATGCCGTATTCCCATGGGAATTTAAAATGCACAAAAAAATATAATGATCCTACTGATTTGCATGGATGTATGAACCAAATTAGCTAAGAAACAAAGAAATGATATATTCCCTTGGGAATTTAATGTAGCAAAAAGATGGCGGGTGTTGATTTTACCAGAATGCCTTGCGGTCTGAAATCGTTTAAAAACTTAAGGTAAATTAACCTCGTTTGAGGAACAGACAGATAGGTTATTTTGCCACTTGTGTTAAAATTCCGTCCATTAGCTTATCTTAAATATCATTTCACTGGTATTCTTGATTGATACCCGCATTAAATTCTGGTAAAATCGACATGCCACCATCTGTTTTGCTACGGTGAATTGGAATACAAGTCACATTTTCTCGCTTTTTAACCAGAGAACACATTCTTTAAAGGTAGAACGACGGAATTGATCGTTTGCAATCGACGCCATCTTTGTTGACGTTTGAAACACATGGCAACCACAAAGTATCTATTCATTATATCTGATCCTATCGAGCCATACATCTTTAAAGTATCATTCATAATACGCTAAAACTAACGATGAAATAGTAAATTGACACAAGTACTTCGCTGTAAACAGCTGAAGTAATCTGCAGAGTCAACCAAGATGGCGCCCAATCACACGAAATGACGTCATGTGCAAACCAAGAATAGTGACAAAATGCATCAACTATAATTTAGTGGCATTATTACGAAACTTATTTTTGTAAAACGTTCAATCCTACATGTTATTTTGTTTTGTTTTTAGAAATATCCAAATCCAAATGTTAGAGACGAAATTTCCAGGCGTTAAGGTATTGTTTCTTTAAAAAATATTGTCGACATTTACCATATTTTTACCTGTTTTTTGACTCGAAAATTGACTGCCAAACTCCTAGATATTCTATTTAATTATTTTGTTGAATGTATTTGATATCAATGTTATTTCAATCCAATTTTTTTCACTTAATTTGCTGTCTTTTCTTTTTCATTAACGAGAAATATCTATTAAATCCTCTTTGATCCCTCAATAATAAGTATCTTGTTTTCTACTAACTTGCACATTACCACTACTTTCTATTACAATGTCGTGTCTTCTTATTCTTGTGGATTGTTGTTTTGTGGGTCTTGCCGTCCAGGATCGTTCATTCTTTTCTCTTCTTGTGCGTTTTTTTCACATCCCATCACCCTTTGCAATAGTAGAAAGAATTAAGTCATGAGATGATAGTTACGAATAATTTATAAACTATAACATGATAAGTTTCTTGTACGTTTGCATGGTGAATACAATATACTTATTAAGCTTTGTGGAAACACCACGTAAATTTATTATTGCAATAATAAATTTACGTGGTGTTTCCACAAAGCTTAATAAGTAAACTATAACATATTAAGCACTTATTGGATGAGGTTTTTGTGATATGCGAAATGATCAATGTCGAGGTAAGAGTTATCAGCCGAGCCGAAGGCGAGTCAGATAACTCTTACCAAGACATTGATAATTTTGCATATCACAAAAACCGAATCCGATAATTGCTTTATTATACATTGTAAGTCTTTTTCCTCGAGCAATTGACGAATTTCGCCTTCGGAAGAGCTTAAAAAGCAAGATGCCATAACATGAAACAGAAAATATCGAAAAAATGTTGTTGCCATGCCAACCATTGATGCCAACGAATACCGCATACTGTAATAATCTGCACCGTAGGCTCAACATGCAGATAACTCAGTTATCTGCTAGCAGATAACTGAGCCATAGAATAAGAATACATAGAAGGGCCACTCGCGTCGGAGCCTTTGGAGTTTTTGAAGCCGCGCATGTCGCATTACGCACGTTATTAGCATTTTCTCAGCCAGTCAATTGCATTTTCTGGCCAATAGGAATGCTGAACTGGCTGGTGGCAGCCAGTAAACTGCATAAACATAGTGTGACATGTTGCACTGCTGAGTGGCCCTTCTATGTATTCTTATTGTATGACTGAGTTATCTGCAGATTGTGTGATAGTCGCATTTATCTGCATACAACTGACCAATCACAACGCATAAAACAACTGCAATGTATAGTAATTAACACTTATTGACTGAGACCGAGGGAAACAGTATGTTTTGTGGACCAGAGACTGTCGATGTCGAGGGTCCACAAAACATACTGCTTTCCCGAGGTCTCAGTCAATAAGTATTTTATTATATACTGAGTGCCAAAAGAGAAGAAAAGTACCACAAATCAATCAAACATGTGTAAAAAGGATTACCTTTTACCTGACATGGCTACGTGAGGCTTTGTGGATTTGTTGTCTACCGGTGAATAAAAGCAATGTCCACCGCTTAGCTACGTTGCCAGGGAGACAATAGAATTTCTCCACTATCACGTGATACGTTCTTAACCAATAAGAAACAGGAATAAATGAACTTTGACACTCAGTATATTATAAAATAGTATTAATTAGGCCGGCCAAATTATTGTGTAAGCTGTTAATATGAAATTTTTTTATTAAAATCTCGAGAATCATTAATAAATCGTGAGCAAAACACAAAAGAAAATCATAGCCGTGAAGGAGTCTTTATTTCTCACACGCACACAACTTGCAGCTACCCTAATTTATGAATTTAGATTAAAATATCTCGAGAATTAAACAACACGTAAGGAATGTGTAAATTCTTAAAGCTCTTTCGAACAATAAAAATTAATATCTCGCACTAATCTCTCTCAAAAGCTCTCTCAAATTTATTGCCGATATCTCTTTGAGAATTACTGTGCACGTGAAATGTAACTTATATCAAAACTAGCTTACTTCAAGCTGTTTGGGAATCAAGATTTTACGTGTCAACGAGATCAAATATGAATCTAAGATGGCAGACAGCGCATTAAATTTCTATCTTTACGACCAACTCCCCAACGAAAGGCTTTAATTCGCTCGAAAGTCGAATTTTGTTTTTTTTTATTGTTTCAGGTAGTGAAAGATCCTGTGTGCTTTTTACAGTACTACCGACACTAGCAACGTTAGTGCGAGATGTTAATTTTTATTGAAACAAAAGCTGAACTGCTAAAAAAATGGAAACGACAAGATAAAATAAAAAAACTTACTTTCACTCTATCTTTGGATCTTCTTGGCTTCGGTTGTTCTCGTTTCATCATGCTGTTTATGGTTTCATCTGGTTGGCGCACTCTCTTCATGGAGCATCAAGGCGGTCCAGTAGGTAACTAGCTCACTCGTGTCCAGTCAACCAACATAAAATAAGGAGAAAATTAATGTTACAAAATATTTTAGAATATAGGACACTAAGCTTTAATTGAATTGACTTTAACAAACCGTACATTGTGATAGTATTTGCATCTTAACATCTGATGGAGACGGCTTGTGATTTACTTCTTATGTCGATATGAATTCTTTCCCATCTTGTTGCATCATTAGTTGATGGTTGTTGTATCCACTTTTTACTTGGCATTCTTTGAAAAAAAAATTACGATGTTCAGAAAACTGTTTACAAGATAAGCAAAGAAAACTACGTTCACAAGCATTAGAGAGGACTAAGTAATTATAATAGGCGTGACAGGTCACAGAGGTTAGTCGACGAAGAAACTCATGGACAAATTCCCGGCATGATGATACCCCGATAGCAAGAAATACAGCAAGTGTAGAACGTGTACGTGTGAGCTTAAACTGTATGTATGCAACTCCAAGAAAAGCGCAACACAAAATGGCGGAATTTAAAGACATTTCTGGTGTCATTTCCAGTTCCCTAACTTTCGCGGACAAATATATTTATATATTTTTCTCAAATTTTTTTGAAGTAAATCTAGATGGATTTTGTGAATAAACAAATTAAAAAAAGTATTGCCCACGTTAGAAAACTAGAACGGGCGCCCAAGAATGCCCACAATTTCTCCAATCTGGATTATATTTATTGATTGCGCAAATGACTGATAAAAAATAAGAGAGTAATAAAATACCAAATGGTTTCCTCTTCAAGATAGTGTCATACATGCGCGCGGCATTTCGGGATATTTGGGAAAACTCGTGTTGAAGTTGAACCTAAGGCAACATGCCAAGTACATGGATGACGCTATCCTGCTCAGGAAACTATTTAGTAATTGTCTAACAAAATGATGACAGTGAAACACAAGTCAACGCCACGGCATTTAAATTTCTCGTGTAGGATTGTTTGATCCTGCACAGTAATAGCCAAGTGGCGCAATCGTCAGAGCAAACGCCTATCACATGTGAGGTCGTGGGTTCAATCCTTACTTCAGACTCGTGACACCCATGTGAGGAGTTAGTCAGTCGTGGGTTTATTCCGGGTACTCCGGTTTGCGAATGTTGACTGGATGGTTAAAATTGTAAAATATCAGTAATCACCGGAACACGGGTACTTAACTAAACTGCTGACGATGAGGCGGAACTCATAATGAATTAATGAAAATGTGTTTCACTGTAGTTATCATATAATGTAATTGCCAAGCTGAATGAATAATTCTCCAGTAACTACGTCATATGAATAACTTACAATTATGAGAGTAGTGGGGGGGGGGGGGCAGCATAAAGATTGAAGTAGTGTCAAGGAAGGGGTACTACCATGACGGGTACTAGGCGAAGAAGTAGAGTAAACAGGAGGAAGAAGATTAAATTGGAGTAAATAAGGGGGATTGGGGTAAAGAAGGGGAGAAGCAGGATAAAGAAACCAGTGGAAGGGGGTGCTATCCTGGAAGGAGTACCCGGGAAAGAAGAGGGTGAACAGGAGGAAAAGTAGATTGGAGAAAAGAAAGGGGAAATTAAACGGATCAGGAAATTCAGACTTGCAATTCAAATGAAAGGCAGCTCATTGGTCATGTAAACACTCGTTGAATCATGGTTCTCGCTTGCCTTTAGCTTGGAATCATCTTTGAATTTGAACTGAAAGTCTGAATTTGCATGTTTCTTGTATAGAGTGCAGTGTATCAGAACAGAAGAGGTTTTGAAGAAAAAGAAAGAAAGAATAAAAGTAAGTTAAAATTTGTAAAGAATAATGAAGAAACTATTGGTACAGCACTTGATACATGATGATAATCATCATTATAAACTCTCTATTAATCTGGGGGGGGGGTATAATAGAGAATTTGCAATGATAGTAAGTATATTGTAATATTTGGGTTTTTACCACTAAATCCTCTTGAAAGTTCTTTTTGGCTGTGGCTTCCCTCATCACAGTTGTCTGTGCTTGTCTTGCAAAATCTCTGGAATATCTATAACGTGAAGGTCAATATTTAAGATTAGAAATATAGAAACCGTAAAATAGAAAGAAATTTAAATCGTGGCGAATACTTTTTACGGTCTTGCTGGCATGACAAAAAGAGAGTATAGATTTATAAGATCATGTTGATTTATCCTTTATCTGAACTATATTTAACTTAGATTTTAAAATAGATTTCACCCTGGTAAGCAGACCGAATGGGTTTTCAAACAAGATAACATTTAATGACTAAAACGTGCACAGAATAGTTAGAGAATGCTTACATGTCGAATAAAAATCCAATACTTTTAATGTCCAACTACACAATAGCGATTTTCGTTGCATTTCTAGACTGGAGAAGAAGACGACGCCATTTTGATTTTGATTTCTCCCGACAACGGCAGATTTGTCTTCGCAATTTTTTTCCATTTCTTCGTCGTTTCAGCTCCAATTTGCTCGTTGTGTTTCTTTCGTACCTTCCTCGCCATTTCCGTACAACCAATGGACATTTATACTCAAGATTAAGACTGTGTTGAGACTTTCAAAATGTTCGTCAGGAGACATAAAAATCGAAGCTTCTTCTTCGGGTTGCAGAAGCAAATGACGTCAGACGACCTTTGTCCGCCAGCAAATACCCGTATGTATAACATTCAATGATCTTTTTAGGAAGCTGAAAATCGGTTTTTATTGCGCGAACGAAGTGTTTTTGCCATTATTTCTTACTCAGGTCTTTCTTCTGCTACTTTACTTCATGTTTACTTAGGTAACTTGCCAAAAGAAACGCCTGTAAGGGACAATTTTGCAATTTTTTTTATTTGGATGCTGATGAACAAGGGAAGACTCGTTAAAGCTTTCATTGGCAAATATCTTTCCCTCCGTGGCCGAGAGGTAAAGACAACTGTCTTGACTTCGATTTTGGGTGGATCGAGGACCGGTCCAGTTCAACTGAGTTTGGTAAGAATTTAATTCTGATCGGTGCTCGATCCACCCAAAACTGAATTCAAAGCTGGGCGTGGAGTGCAGGAAAACACTAGGCAGTACCGCGAGGCCAAGGAGGCAAACGTTATTTTCCTAGTGTTGTTAACTAATATTTAAGCAAATTTCATTAACTTGACTGTTGGGGACAGACCTGTAGGGTTGGTGCATTGAAGACTTCTCGTCGTTATTTCCCTTCGTTCAAGAAGACAAGTTGTCTTCATCGAGAAATAACGACGAAAAGACTTCAAGACACCACTAAACCACTACACTTTAAAGCTACAGTGTAGTGGTTTAGCTAGCTAAACCACTACACTGTGCCAATAATATATGGCTGACTTCTTCCTAACGCTTACGGTACGACCATGGATGCGCAAAGATGCGCAAACACATTAAAGCCTTGAAAGCAAGTGTTTTCTTTTAGGAAAGAATCAAGGACGACAACGCTTACTAAATCAAAGCCGTCTAGTCATGTTTTAAGTACTTCAGCTATGTTTAACGATCTTTTACCAGATCTTTGCAAGAGGAAAAGTAAAATTTTGCATCATTATTATTAACTTTCCGTCAGTCGTTTCTTTCTTGATCGAGCATTATATGCCATTGTGTTCAGTGTCCTTGATATAGGAGCCATATACTTATGGCTTTGGGTTTAATTCCCAAACACTGAATGGCAGTGTTTTGCTCTTCCAATGAGATAACAAGATGGCACTGTAGAACGCGTGGTTTTATATAAGCTACGAGCGTCAAGATATCCTTGATAGGTAACTATTGATCCTACAATGGACACTTATGTTCACTGCCAATAGGAACGTTTCCAACTCACAGCTTGTACATAATGGATTTTATAGGTTGTGTCACAAGGAAACTGCAGTTCGGTCGTAAAATCAACTTGTTTTCAAGGTTGCCGGGTTTTAAACATTACTGACACTGTTAATGTTGTAGCTCGGAATTGTAAAACAACGGCGGCAATGCAGTTTTCTTGTGCCATAACCTGTAAAATGGGTGGTTTTATCATTTATATAAGCTACGACCGCCAAGCTTTATCCTTGATAGGAAACAATTGATCCCACCAACGACATTTGTATTCTCTACCGATAGGAACGTTTGAGACTTACAGCTTGTACATAACGCATTTTATCGGTGAGTCGTAAAACCAACCTGTTACTGCTCAGCAAACTACCAGTTCCCTCGATCAACGATAGTCGATGAAGCTTGGCGCTCGTAGGTTGTGTAAAACCAAGCATTTTACAGGTTATAGCCAGGTTAGCAGTATCTGCAATGTTTCAAAGCAACCACGAATAGAAACTGACAGCCAACGTTCTGAGTTAAGGTTTGTAGAATATACTACATGATTAGTTACAGCATGACCAGGCATATAGTAAATAACGCATTGCCATCTTGTTCCAAAGTTATCTTGTTACTTGAAAGAGCTGAAGACTGCCATGCAGTGTTTGGGAATCAAACCCAAGGCCATAAATACATGACTCCTATATCAAGGACACTGAACACAATGACATATAAAGCTCGATCAAGAAAGAAACGACCGACGGAAAGTCAATAGTATATGCAAACTTCGACTTTCCTTCTTGCAAAGGCCTGGTCATAAAAGATCGTTAAACATAGCTGAGCAACTTAAAACATGCCTACACAGTTTTGATTTAATAAGCGTTATCGTCTTTGACTCTTTCCCGAAAGAAGACATATTCTTTACAGGCTGTACAGTGTTTGCGCATCTATGCTTCATGCCTTCTTGAAAAGACCTCGCCATAAAAGATCGTTTAACTTAGCTGAACAACTCGAGCGCCAAGCTTCATCGACTATCGTTGATCGAGGGAAATGGTAGTTTGCTGAGCAGTAACAGGTTGGTTTTACGACTCACCGATAAAATGCGTTATGTACAAGCTGTAAGTCTCAAACGTTCCTATCGGTAGAGAATACAAATGTCGTTGGTGGGATCAATTCTTTCCTATCAAGGATAAAGCTTGGCGGTCGTAGCTTATATGGTTATGGCACAAGAAAACTGCATTGCCGCCGTTGTTTTACAATTCCGAGCTACAACATTAACAGTGTCAGTAATGTTTAAAACCCGGCAACCTTGAAAACAAGTTGATTTTACGACCGAACTGCAGTTTCCTTGTGACACAACCTATAAAAGCCATTATGTACAAGCTGTGAGTTGAAAACGTTCCTATTGGCAGTGAACATAAGTGTCCATTGTAGGATCAATAGTTACCTATCAAGGATATCTTGACGCTCGTAGCTTATATAAAACCACGCGTTCTACAGTGCCATCTTGTTATCTCATTGGAAGAGCAAAACACTGCCATTCAGTGTTTGGGAATTAAACCCAAGGCCATAAGTATATGGCTCCTATATCAAGGACACTGAACACAATGGCATATGATGCTCGATCAAGAAAGAAACGACTGACGGAAAGTTAATAATAATGATGCAAAATTTTACTTTTCCTCTTGCAAAGATCTGGTAAAAGATCGTTAAACAGCTGAAGTACTTAAAACATGACTAGACGGCTTTGATTTAGTAAGCGTTGTCGTCCTTGATTCTTTCCTAAAAGAAAACACTTGCTTTCAAGGTTTTAATGTGTTTGCGCATCTTTGCGCATCCATGGTCGTACCGTAAGCGTTAGGAAGAAGTCAGCCATATATTATTGGCACAGTGTAATACACTGTAGCTTTAAAGTGTAGTGGTTTAGTGGTGTCTTGAAGTCTTTTCGTCGTTATTTCTCGATGAAGACAACTTGTCTTCTTGAACGAAGGGAAATAACGACGAGAAGTCTTCAATGCACCAACCCTACAGGTCTGTCCCCAACAGTCAAGTTAATGAAATTTGCTTAAATATTAGTTAACAACGCCGGGAAAATAACGTTTGCCTCCTCGGCCTCGCGGTACTGCCTAGTGTTTTCCTGCACTCCACGCCCAGCTTTGAATTCAGTTTTGGGTGGATCGAGCATCGATCAGAATTAAATTCTTACCAAACTCAGTTGAACTGGACCGGTCCTCGATCCACCCAAAATCGAAGTCAAGACAGTTGTCTTTACCTCTCGGCCACGGAGGGAAAGATATTTGCCAATGAAAGCTTTAACGAGTCTTCCCTTGTTCATCAGCATCCAAATAAAAAAAATTGCAAAATTGTCCCTTACAGGCGTTTCTTTTGGCAAGTTACCTAAGTAAACATGAAGTAAAGTAGCAGAAGAAAGACCTGAGTAAGAAATAATGGCAAAAACACTTCGTTCGCGCAATAAAAACCGATTTTCAGCTTCCTAAAAAGATCATTGAATGTTATACATACGGGTATTTGCTGGCGGACAAAGGTCGTCTGACGTCATTTGCTTCTGCAACCCGAAGAAGAAGCTTCGATTTTTATGTCTCCTGACGAACATTTTGAAAGTCTCAATACAGTCTTAATCTTGAGTATAAATGTCCATTGGTTGTACGGAAATGGCGAGGAAGGTACGAAAGAAACACAACGAGCAAATTGGAGCTGAAACGACGAAGAAATGGAAAAAAATTGCGAAGACAAATCTGCCGTTGTCGGGAGAAATCAAAATCAAAATGGCGTCGTCTTCTTCTCCAGTCTAGAAATGCAACGAAAATCGCTATTGTGTAGTTGGACATTAAAAGTATTGGATTTTTATTCGACATGTAAGCATTCTCTAACTATTCTGTGCACGTTTTAGTCATTAAATGTTATCTTGTTTGAAAACCCATTCGGTCTGCTTACCAGGGTGAAATCTATTTTAAAATCTAAGTTAAATATAGTTCAGATAAAGGATAAATCAACATGATCTTATAAATCTATACTCTCTTTTTGTCATGCCAGCAAGACCGTAAAAAGTATTCGCCACGATTTAAATTTCTTTCTATTTTACGGTTTCTATATTTCTAATCTTAAATATTGACCTTCACGTTATAGATATTCCAGAGATTTTGCAAGACAAGCACAGACAACTGTGATGAGGGAAGCCACAGCCAAAAAGAACTTTCAAGAGGATTTAGTGGTAAAAACCCAAATATTACAATATACTTACTATCATTGCAAATTCTCTATTATACCCCCCCCCCCAGATTAATAGAGAGTTTATAATGATGATTATCATCATGTATCAAGTGCTGTACCAATAGTTTCTTCATTATTCTTTACAAATTTTAACTTACTTTTATTCTTTCTTTCTTTTTCTTCAAAACCTCTTCTGTTCTGATACACTGCACTCTACACAAGAAACATGCAAATTCAGACTTTCAGTTCAAATTCAAAGATGATTCCAAGCTAAAGGCAAGCGAGAACCATGATTCAACGAGTGTTTACATGACCAATGAGCTGCCTTTCATTTGAATTGCAAGTCTGAATTTCCTGATCCGTTTAATTTCCCCTTTCTTTTCTCCAATCTACTTTTCCTCCTGTTCACCCTCTTCTTTCCCGGGTACTCCTTCCAGGATAGCACCCCCTTCCACTGGTTTCTTTATCCTGCTTCTCCCCTTCTTTACCCCAATCCCCCTTATTTACTCCAATTTAATCTTCTTCCTCCTGTTTACTCTACTTCTTCGCCTAGTACCCGTCATGGTAGTACCCCTTCCTTGACACTACTTCAATCTTTATGCTGCCCCCCCCCCACTACTCTCATAATTGTAAGTTATTCATATGACGTAGTTACTGGAGAATTATTCATTCAGCTTGGCAATTACATTATATGATAACTACAGTGAAACACATTTTCATTAATTCATTATGAGTTCCGCCTCATCGTCAGCAGTTTAGTTAAGTACCCGTGTTCCGGTGATTACTGATATTTTACAATTTTAACCATCCAGTCAACATTCGCAAACCGGAGTACCCGGAATAAACCCACGACTGACTAACTCCTCACATGGGTGTCACGAGTCTGAAGTAAGGATTGAACCCACGACCTCACATGTGATAGGCGTTTGCTCTGACGATTGCGCCACTTGGCTATTACTGTGCAGGATCAAACAATCCTACACGAGAAATTTAAATGCCGTGGCGTTGACTTGTGTTTCACTGTCATCATTTTGTTAGACAATTACTAAATAGTTTCCTGAGCAGGATAGCGTCATCCATGTACTTGGCATGTTGCCTTAGGTTCAACTTCAACACGAGTTTTCCCAAATATCCCGAAATGCCGCGCGCATGTATGACACTATCTTGAAGAGGAAACCATTTGGTATTTTATTACTCTCTTATTTTTTATCAGTCATTTGCGCAATCAATAAATATAATCCAGATTGGAGAAATTGTGGGCATTCTTGGGCGCCCGTTCTAGTTTCCTAACGTGGGCAATACTTTTTTTAATTTGTTTATTCACAAAATCCATCTAGATTTACTTCAAAAAAATTTGAGAAAAATATATAAATATATTTGTCCGCGAAAGTTAGGGAACTGGAAATGACACCAGAAATGTCTTTAAATTCCGCCATTTTGTGTTGCGCTTTTCTTGGAGTTGCATACATACAGTTTAAGCTCACACGTACACGTTCTACACTTGCTGTATTTCTTGCTATCGGGGTATCATCATGCCGGGAATTTGTCCATGAGTTTCTTCGTCGACTAACCTCTGTGACCTGTCACGCCTATTATAATTACTTAGTCCTCTCTAATGCTTGTGAACGTAGTTTTCTTTGCTTATCTTGTAAACAGTTTTCTGAACATCGTAATTTTTTTTTCAAAGAATGCCAAGTAAAAAGTGGATACAACAACCATCAACTAATGATGCAACAAGATGGGAAAGAATTCATATCGACATAAGAAGTAAATCACAAGCCGTCTCCATCAGATGTTAAGATGCAAATACTATCACAATGTACGGTTTGTTAAAGTCAATTCAATTAAAGCTTAGTGTCCTATATTCTAAAATATTTTGTAACATTAATTTTCTCCTTATTTTATGTTGGTTGACTGGACACGAGTGAGCTAGTTACCTACTGGACCGCCTTGATGCTCCATGAAGAGAGTGCGCCAACCAGATGAAACCATAAACAGCATGATGAAACGAGAACAACCGAAGCCAAGAAGATCCAAAGATAGAGTGAAAGTAAGTTTTTTTATTTTATCTTGTCGTTTCCATTTTTTTAGCAGTTCAGCTTTTGTTTCAATAAAAATTAACATCTCGCACTAACGTTGCTAGTGTCGGTAGTACTGTAAAAAGCACACAGGATCTTTCACTACCTGAAACAATAAAAAAAAACAAAATTCGACTTTCGAGCGAATTAAAGCCTTTCGTTGGGGAGTTGGTCGTAAAGATAGAAATTTAATGCGCTGTCTGCCATCTTAGATTCATATTTGATCTCGTTGACACGTAAAATCTTGATTCCCAAACAGCTTGAAGTAAGCTAGTTTTGATATAAGTTACATTTCACGTGCACAGTAATTCTCAAAGAGATATCGGCAATAAATTTGAGAGAGCTTTTGAGAGAGATTAGTGCGAGATATTAATTTTTATTGTTCGAAAGAGCTTTAAGAATTTACACATTCCTTACGTGTTGTTTAATTCTCGAGATATTTTAATCTAAATTCATAAATTAGGGTAGCTGCAAGTTGTGTGCGTGTGAGAAATAAAGACTCCTTCACGGCTATGATTTTCTTTTGTGTTTTGCTCACGATTTATTAATGATTCTCGAGATTTTAATAAAAAAATTTCATATTAACAGCTTACACAATAATTTGGCCGGCCTAATTAATACTATTTTATAATATACTGAGTGTCAAAGTTCATTTATTCCTGTTTCTTATTGGTTAAGAACGTATCACGTGATAGTGGAGAAATTCTATTGTCTCCCTGGCAACGTAGCTAAGCGGTGGACATTGCTTTTATTCACCGGTAGACAACAAATCCACAAAGCCTCACGTAGCCATGTCAGGTAAAAGGTAATCCTTTTTACACATGTTTGATTGATTTGTGGTACTTTTCTTCTCTTTTGGCACTCAGTATATAATAAAATACTTATTGACTGAGACCTCGGGAAAGCAGTATGTTTTGTGGACCCTCGACATCGACAGTCTCTGGTCCACAAAACATACTGTTTCCCTCGGTCTCAGTCAATAAGTGTTAATTACTATACATTGCAGTTGTTTTATGCGTTGTGATTGGTCAGTTGTATGCAGATAAATGCGACTATCACACAATCTGCAGATAACTCAGTCATACAATAAGAATACATAGAAGGGCCACTCAGCAGTGCAACATGTCACACTATGTTTATGCAGTTTACTGGCTGCCACCAGCCAGTTCAGCATTCCTATTGGCCAGAAAATGCAATTGACTGGCTGAGAAAATGCTAATAACGTGCGTAATGCGACATGCGCGGCTTCAAAAACTCCAAAGGCTCCGACGCGAGTGGCCCTTCTATGTATTCTTATTCTATGGCTCAGTTATCTGCTAGCAGATAACTGAGTTATCTGCATGTTGAGCCTACGGTGCAGATTATTACAGTATGCGGTATTCGTTGGCATCAATGGTTGGCATGGCAACAACATTTTTTCGATATTTTCTGTTTCATGTTATGGCATCTTGCTTTTTAAGCTCTTCCGAAGGCGAAATTCGTCAATTGCTCGAGGAAAAAGACTTACAATGTATAATAAAGCAATTATCGGATTCGGTTTTTGTGATATGCAAAATTATCAATGTCTTGGTAAGAGTTATCTGACTCGCCTTCGGCTCGGCTGATAACTCTTACCTCGACATTGATCATTTCGCATATCACAAAAACCTCATCCAATAAGTGCTTAATATGTTATAGTTTACTTATTAAGCTTTGTGGAAACACCACGTAAATTTATTATTGCAATAATAAATTTACGTGGTGTTTCCACAAAGCTTAATAAGTATATTGTATTCACCATGCAAACGTACAAGAAACTTATCATGTTATAGTTTATAAATTATTCGTAACTATCATCTCATGACTTAATTCTTTCTACTATTGCAAAGGGTGATGGGATGTGAAAAAAACGCACAAGAAGAGAAAAGAATGAACGATCCTGGACGGCAAGACCCACAAAACAACAATCCACAAGAATAAGAAGACACGACATTGTAATAGAAAGTAGTGGTAATGTGCAAGTTAGTAGAAAACAAGATACTTATTATTGAGGGATCAAAGAGGATTTAATAGATATTTCTCGTTAATGAAAAAGAAAAGACAGCAAATTAAGTGAAAAAAATTGGATTGAAATAACATTGATATCAAATACATTCAACAAAATAATTAAATAGAATATCTAGGAGTTTGGCAGTCAATTTTCGAGTCAAAAAACAGGTAAAAATATGGTAAATGTCGACAATATTTTTTAAAGAAACAATACCTTAACGCCTGGAAATTTCGTCTCTAACATTTGGATTTGGATATTTCTAAAAACAAAACAAAATAACATGTAGGATTGAACGTTTTACAAAAATAAGTTTCGTAATAATGCCACTAAATTATAGTTGATGCATTTTGTCACTATTCTTGGTTTGCACATGACGTCATTTCGTGTGATTGGGCGCCATCTTGGTTGACTCTGCAGATTACTTCAGCTGTTTACAGCGAAGTACTTGTGTCAATTTACTATTTCATCGTTAGTTTTAGCGTATTATGAATGATACTTTAAAGATGTATGGCTCGATAGGATCAGATATAATGAATAGATACTTTGTGGTTGCCATGTGTTTCAAACGTCAACAAAGATGGCGTCGATTGCAAACGATCAATTCCGTCGTTCTACCTTTAAAGAATGTGTTCTCTGGTTAAAAAGCGAGAAAATGTGACTTGTATTCCAATTCACCGTAGCAAAACAGATGGTGGCATGTCGATTTTACCAGAATTTAATGCGGGTATCAATCAAGAATACCAGTGAAATGATATTTAAGATAAGCTAATGGACGGAATTTTAACACAAGTGGCAAAATAACCTATCTGTCTGTTCCTCAAACGAGGTTAATTTACCTTAAGTTTTTAAACGATTTCAGACCGCAAGGCATTCTGGTAAAATCAACACCCGCCATCTTTTTGCTACATTAAATTCCCAAGGGAATATATCATTTCTTTGTTTCTTAGCTAATTTGGTTCATACATCCATGCAAATCAGTAGGATCATTATATTTTTTTGTGCATTTTAAATTCCCATGGGAATACGGCATGCTTTGTTTCAATGGTGATGCGTCTGTTTATGGTAATTACTGCATAATGCGAATCCTCTTTGATTATTAATATGATAAGTATCTTGGTGCTTTCAGATTTGTTTTGGTAAGCAGGAACAATGAAGTCATTGTTTGTGTACACTAAAGCAAATTACGAAGGTGGTTTGAGAGCAGCTGCGAGGTACCATGCAAGTGAAGGCGTTTCGGTTAAATAAGTGTGAGAATTACGGCATTAAAAATTGCATGTCATCTACACTTAAGGATATAAGTTGCCAAAAAAAAAACAACTTTAGTGAATCTGTTGAGTTTCAATTGCTTTTTATTTTTGCCTAATTCTCATGCTTATTTGACCCAGCCTTGGACTTTGGTAAGTATCAGGGGCCGGTTGTATCAAAGGCGTTTAGCTTAAACGGTGGATAAGTCAAAAATATGAAACACGTTTCCATGTTGTATAAACAAACCAGCTGAAGTTATTTGACCTGAGAAGAACAATTATATATAAAACTAAATATTTATTCTATTTCAACTCATAATTTCGGTTCCGTACTAGGTGTAAAACTGATTTTTAAATTTCACTTATCCACCGTTTAAGCTAAACGCCTTTGATACAACCGGCCCCAGGTTTATATTTACTCCGGAACAGTTAACACAACGAAAAGCCCATGCCCATTCAGCTAAGGTTTTACGTTTGAAAATTCAATCAAAAACTCAGTCTAAGTGGGTTTAAGTAGCTAGAGATAACGTAATTTATCTTTTTATTTTGCTTTTTTGTTTATAACGTAATTTATTAGCTAAATGTATGGACTGCGAGGGTGTGCGCCGTGTGTAAGTTGCATGGGGTTAGGTTTATTAAAGGAATTAAAATTTTTGAAAGTATGCTTAAAAACCAAAATCTGTCGTCACTTCTAACAAAACAGTTAAGAGTAGGTTTCAACATCAACTAAATTGATCTATACTATTAACTAAGAAAAATGCGAATTAAGTTTTATATTTTGCAAGCAAATTTTAAATAGAATTCTCACCTGTTTTTATGTACGAGCTTTTTCTGTTTACGTTTGATCTAAAATATCCAAATAAATTGCATTTAAAATGCATACTTTACCGAAATTTTAACTCTTTTAATTTTCGAAATTGGGTGGCAGTCGGGGTGGTGGTGGTGCATGCGGGTTTATCAGCTGTGAGTGACTGTGCGATGGTGAGGAAAGTGAAGGTAACGAATGGAATGCAGGAGCTTAGAACTGAGGAAGACAGCTTAGAACTGAGGCAGGTAGGCAGTTGGTAGGATCAGCGGGGGGCACTTGACATTTTGGCTTTGGGAATCAAATTTGCATGCTAAGTACTTAAGTCACTAACGTTTGTTGTTTTAATTTGTTAGGTACGCGCGGCTGCTCTCTAGGGAAGATCAACTTAGCAATTGTATTAGCACTTGCAAAGTTGGTCTTCTCTTTGCCGGCTACCCCGGCCAGTTCTCCGAGTGCTACTTCCACCGTGAATAAGTAGAAGTACTTGTACTACATGTATAAGTACTTCTACTTAGGTGGAAGTGGCACTTGGGGAGCTGGCCGGGGTAGGGGGATTTTTTTTATTCAATTTCTCAATTCCCATGGGAATTGAATTTTTAATTAAAAAGGGGTCACAAGTAAATTTTGTAAACAATTTATTGAAAAAATTTGTAAAGATTACATACAATTTGAATAACAATAAAAAGAGATTAACTACCACACATTGTACTTATTAAAATAACAACAGAAGAAAACAGAACATGGCAGAGAGAACAATAACACAAGTGAATGAACAAAGTCCTAAAAAACTTGGGTCTTTTCAACGTAAGTAAATGTTTATACTTCAAAATATATTATAACAATGAAACAACTTGAAGTGATAAATTTTGAGAGTTTTGCAAAGTTTTACCCAGCATATAACGAGTTGTTTCACAATTACAAAGAAAAACATGTGGCTCAAAACATGCAACTGATAGAGATGACGAGAAGGCTTAACAAGTCTAAGTAGAAAGGTTTTCAAAAGTTAGTCACATTTTTATAACCATATGTAACTACCCTGTCAACTCTCCCAGTGGGAAGAACCGGAGTACCCGGAGAAAACCCACGAGTTTTGGCGGAGCGTTGACCAACGCTTTTTCAAATACAGCCAGCCTCACAGAAGAAAGGTATTTTTGTCAAAAGAAAAATATCATTTTTAATCAATTGTGCTTTTATAAGTCAGAAAAAATACATGCACGAATTACCAACGAATTTTGATGGCTTTGAGACATGTAACGTGGGCACATAATTCTTCCTAAAAATACTTTTTTGTACTCGAAACAACCCTTCAAAACGTCGAAAAACAACGAAGAAACGATTTTTTTATAAATTCCAAATTGACCAAGCTGTAATGTTCGGAGCCACATTTTTCTTATTGCGTTTCTAACCTGACAATGTGAAATGCACTAAACATTGCTACCTTTATTTTTTTTAACAAAAAATTCAAAAATACATAGAATAAAAACCAAGCATTTTTAGAATATTGTGTGTAGCACGACATTTTTCAGAAACCAATCTCTTACACTTTTCTTTGCATAACAGTGCATGCGATCTATTTTTCGCAAAAAAAAATACAAAGAAAGTCTCAGACATCTCATTTTTCTGGTGGGCACAAGAACAGAAGCTTTTTGTTCAAATTGTGATAATTTATTTGAGATAACTTTGGGCAAAATTATATTTTTCATTGAAAACAGCCGAAAAATCAATGCTTTGGCTTTGCCCAGCAACTAATGAAGTCACTCGATAGTGAAGTTGCTTTATATACAATTGATAGTTTCAGTGTTAAAGAGACCAAAATAAAAGTAGAAATACATAACTTTGATTGATCTTGGATTGAAAAGTAAAAAATTTATTCGAAGAATCAATTTAAATTTAGTCTTTTTGGAAGGTACCATTGTCAGGTTAGGAACATATCTCTTTGAAGTATAAATTCATCTTTACTTACTTGTTGAAAAGACTATATTCAAGAGCCATGTAAACCTGTTTTCTTATATTATTATTACCACGCAAGTATTACAAAGTGGAATATTTGAAATGTAAACTTGAACTGAAGCAAAGGAAATGCACATACAAATTCAGAAATATTTCAATTGCCAAAATACAAATTCACCACAACCAAACAATATAAAAAGTTCCAGTAGGCAATATGTTGTAATTTTAATTAAGAAACTTATAAAGTAATAAATCATACAGGAAACACAAAAGAAATCATTTTCTCATCTTACAGAATCGGTATTTTCAAAATCACTTTGCTATAGATCTGATGTATAAAATTGACGAGTTTCACAAGCCATTTACAACATTCGCATCTGTGTATGTCAGATATCTCGCCTTCAGCTTGGGTTTGTATATCCGATACAACCCGGTCACTTGTATTGTAAATAGTACAAATCAAAATTGTTATCAAATCAAAGTCTCAAACTAATTTAAATTATTCTACTCCATATAATGCCAGACAGTTTTACTTTTTCTCAGGAAAGACCTTATGTTCAACAAGGTAAATTTGGCATGTTAATTAAGAAGTCTGTAAAATTTGAAATTGCATAGTATCAACTAAAAGCTTCATGTGACTTGAAACTTTTTCAAGTCGATGTACTACGAAGAACTCTGGTAAAGTATTTACTGTATCCAGGCATCAATAGAAAACTTTTAAAATTAAAAATTGTAGTTACTTATACTTATTATTGGCCAACATCTGTACTGCTTGTTTATCTAGAAAATCTGGCATACTGTCAATTTTTTTAGTCCAAGGAAACTTTTTTACTCTTAAATTCTTACATCCGCCACATCTTTTCTTTGCTAATAAAAAGAGCCCACAGAATTTATTTGGCAAGTTGTGGTTTTCTTTTTCATTTAAGATATGTAATTAATTGATAAAGTTAAAGAACAACTGCATCAGTTCATCTCAATTCCAAACAAGTTCCACTTTGTAAACAAAAGACAATATGCTAGCTTATTTTGTCCTTAATAAGTAGTTCATCTTAAAGTTTGAAAGTCAACATTCTAGTACAAAATCACAAAGTCTGTATCTAAGATAAATTACCAGTAGTATAAAATATTACAAAGTATTTTTTTAACTTTAAAGGGTCCAATATAACATTGAGAACTATTGTGATTTTCAAATGAACTTTCCAAACTTTCAAATGAACACTCAAAGCCAGCTTAAACAAAAGATGATTGAGATAGTAAACCAGGAAATAACATAGGTGTTGTAATTTTTTATCAAAAATATGATATAGTGCATATAACAGAAACATTTCAATTAAAAAGTAGAAATATATTTCCTGTGGTTAGTTTTAATTGCTATATATATTGAAATTTTAGTATAATAATGGATGTTTTTGTTTCTGGCAAAGTCACCTCAATCTCCTTATGTTTAACCAACATTACAAAGTCAAATAATGACAAACACGAATGATTAAACACAAATTTATATTTTAATGGGTAAAAATAAATATGTCCAAATTAGTATAATCATGCATATAGGTCTAGTAGGGTACCAATTTTTAGAAACAGAATTGTGTTGTTTAGAGGCATAACATATAAAATTGCTAGATTTGATATTTCAGTTTTTTAAGAAAGCCTTTTGTATGTGTTTTCATGAACTCTTGGGCCATAATTCAATTGATTTGAACCAAATAAGATTCTAACTTTCTTTTAAAACACAGTTCATCATTATTTGACTTTTTCTAAGATTAAAATGCTTCTGGAGCACATGAGATTCCACGGTATGTGTACCCACAAAATAATCGTCAAATTAGGTGAGAATGAAACCGTCATGTCCAAAATTATACTGTCCCAAATTGTCCCATATTCAATATTGTGCATGCAATATTCCAATACCTTTAACAATTTCATTTTTCATAATCTGCCAGTTGTTAAGAGGAGGTTAAGCATTTTGTCGATCTACAAACAAATTTCAAAGAATTCTATTGAAGATAGATAACTGAAATGGTAAACAAACTGCAAAAGATAACAATGCAAGTGGTTGTGTAAAAACTAAAGACCACGTAAAGTCGGCCATTCTGTACAGTGTTTGGATTTGACAGTTTGAATTTTAATTGCCTCAAGAAAAGTCTAAAAGGCATTAAAAACATAACATTCCTTGTTCTTCTCTAACCCCCCGACCTTGCACGACTCCCACATCCTGCTCCGTCTCCTCCTATCCACCTCCCACCCTCAAGGCCCTGTCACACGGTGCAATTTTTCTTGCACTTGTAACTGCTCCGTCTCCTTCTCTATCCACCTCTTACCCTTAAGGCCCTGTCACACGGTGCACTTTTCCTTGCATTCACCGTAGCAAAAAAGATGGCGACATGTCGACTTTACCAGAATGCATTGCAGGTATCAAGAAAGAATACGTGGGAAAAGATGACAAGAAACAAAGCTACTGGATTGAAATTTTAACACAAGTGTGAAAATAACCTATTGTCTTCTGTCTGTTCTTTAAAAGACGTTAATTTGCCTTTTTAAACTATTTCAGACTACCATGCACTCTGGTAAAATCGACATTTGCCATCTTTTTTGCTACAGGGAAAATCTACTCTTAAGTAAATTTGTGACAAATGTTTGGTACGTTAAAAAACCCCAGCAAACTGTAATAGAAACTTGCATTTGCCAATTTTACATCTCCCAATAGTAGAATTGCATTTCAAGTTGCAAGAAAAATTGCATTGTGACAGGACCTTTATTCTCCAGTGTTCCCGCCAACCTGCTCCCACCATTAGATGGAAAGTCCTTTTTTCACTACATTTTAGTAATTAGGCTACCCCCCTCCTCTCACAAGTCTGTAATCGCCTGACGAAATCAATTGGTCGACAGTCCAAGGCATGTTTTGTAATCGAAATTCACAAAATTAAAATTAAATTGCCTTTTTTCAATAAATTTGAACCAGAACCAACTCTATACATAGAACTGTCTCAGCATACTTTCTTCGACAATCTCAACAATTCAAGACCTCATTCAGTTTCTATAGCGGATTTCATGGTATTATTATCGAACCAACTTCAACTGAAAACGGTAGCCTTAATCTTACATGCGACCATAGCCATGCTTGGAAAGCACAAACTTACAATACTCGAAAATTGTACTTATTTCCAGTCTGATCTCTCAAAAATCGATCTCTATGCACAATCTAAGTACTTTGCTACAAATAATGATAGAAAATAAAGCATATTACCTTAAAACAAAGTTAGGATGCATGAAAATTTAGAGGACTTTCAAGGAGCAAAATCTTCGAGCTAGAGAAAAATTTTGAAAAAATAGTATTCGGAAAATCTTCGAGCAGCGTCGGAAACCGACGAATTCCGAGGAACGCCGAAACTACCACTTTGTGTCGACATGCTCCGAGCAAGTTCCTTGTTCCTGATTCAGAAGAAGCTGTATCACAGATCAGATATATACAGATAGGGAACTCGCACTCAATAACCTCAATTTTTGTGTCCCCGTGCTCACGTCATTCCACGCGCCACGCAAATTGCTCTGGCAAGTGTCGTTCGTCGTGTTTTCAGTCAAAAGCATAGGAAAAACGCCGTTCGAAAGTACAAAAATGAATATTTTTGCGAAGTTCCTTCACCGATCTTCATTTTGTATGTATGTAGATATTTCAGTAGAATTTGCGTTTGATTCTTGTGTAGAAATTTCTAAATTTCCTTAAAAGTAGGAATAAACCAGAAAATGACGGAAACACGCTCTCAAAACTTCACCGCGACACATCGCTGGAATTTGTCGTTTTAAAGCATTTTGCATGAGAATCTTTGCACGTAAAACCCCCTTGCGGTTTAGATGTTCTAGCATGCACGTTTAAATGCGTGTTTTGTTGACACATTTCGCTAGAAATTGAGTTTAAACGCCGTGTTTAGGTCGGCTCACGCGGTTTGTGCCAGCGGTATCACCCATGAGCGCTGCACCGACTTCTGACACCGAAAAAAAATAAAAAAAAAAAAAAAACCGAAACGGGGCGAATTTAAAACTCCGCCTCGCCTACGGCAGGCGGAGTAATGAGAATCCTCTTTGGTTATTAATATAAGTATCTTGATGCATAATTCGGGTTTGTTTTGGTGAACAAAAACAATGGAGCAATTACACCATTGTTTGTGTTCACGAAAGCAAATGACGGAAGTGGATTTGAGAGCAGCAGCGACGTACCATGCAAAAGAAGGTGTTTCGGTTAAATACGTATGAGAATTGCAGGAAAGTTTTAAAATATTTCCATGCTTTTGAACTATACAGAGTAAATGTACTAACTATAGGGAGATTGCGGCTAAGGATTTACGTTCCTATAGAAGAGTCTGAATGCAAAAAAATTCTGAGTTCTGTTTCACGTTTTAAAATGCCTTTTATCTTCGCATAATTCTCATATTTATTTGACCCAGCCTTGGACTTCGGTAAGTATCAGGTTTAAATTTACTTCGGACCAGTAAACACAAAGAAAAGCCCATGCCCTTTCAGTTAAGGTTTTACGTTTGAAAACTCAATCAAAACTCAGTCTAAGTGGGTTTAGGTAGCTAGAGATAACGTAATTTATTTTTTATTTTGCTTTTTTGTTTATAACGTAATTTATTAGCTAAATGTATGGACTGTGAGGGTGTGAGCCGTGTGTAAGTTGCATGGGGTTATACCTATTAAAGGAATCAAAATTTGTAAAGTATGCTTAAAACCCAAAATCTACTGTCACTTCTCTTGTAAAACAGTTAGGAGTAAGGTCTCAAAATTAAGTAAGTTGGTCTAGTGTTATTAAACTTGAAAATGCGGGTTGAACTTCATATATTTTGAAAACGTCAAGCAAGTCAGTAAATAAAATCAAATACACAGCTCACCTTTTTTTGTATACGACCTTCGGTATTTTTACATTCGACTTTTTCTTTTTACTTTTGGCCTAAAATATCCGAATAGATTACATTTAGTATGCATACTTATCGAAATTTTAGTTCTTTTAATTTTCGGATTTGGGTGGCAGCCCACGTGGTGGTGGTGCATGAGGGTTTATCAGCTGTGAGTGACTGTGCGATGGCGAGGAATGCGAGGGTAACGAATGGAATGCAGGAGCTTAGAACCGAGGAAGACAGCTTAGAACTGAGGCAGGTAGGCAGTTGGTAGGATCAGCGGGGGGCACTTGTCATTTTGGCCTTGGGAGTCAAATTTGCATGCTAAGTACTTAAGTCACTAACGTTATTTTTTTGTTTGAACTTGTTAGGTATGCGCGGCTGCTCTCTAGAGAAGATCAACTTAGCAATTTGCATTGACATTGCTAGGTTGGTCTTCTCTTCGCCTCGCTGCCCCGGCCAGCTCTCCAAGTGCGACTTTCACCGCAAGTAGAAGTACTTCTACTTAGGTGGAAGTAGCACTTGGGGAGCTGGCTGGGGTACGGGGATTTTTTTTATTCAAATTCTCAATTCCCATGGGAATTGAATTTTTAATTAAAAGGGGTTCACATGTAAATTTTGTAAACAATTTATTGAAAAGAATTTGTAAAGATTACAATTTAAATAACAATAAAAATATATTAACTACCACAAACACGCAATTATTTCAAATAACAATAGAAGAAAACAGATTATAGTAGAAAAATAATCAACATTGCACCGAACACCAGTGACAAACACATGTGAATGAACACAAGTGTGAAAAAGCAACGTTAAAAAACTTGGTCTTTTCAAGATAAATGTTTACTTCAAGATATTAATAAATGTGAAACAACTGGAAGTGATAAATTTTGCGAGTTTGATTTCTAAATCGCTCAAAATACTAGAATACCGACTTGTTTCACAATTAGAAAGAAAGTACATGGCTCAAATAGATGCAGCTGATTAAGTCGATGAGACAGTTTTGTTCTCTTTAGAAAGTTAGTAAACATTTTCATATCCTTTTCAATGGGTATGAAAATAAGCCATATATTTTCCTGCACGTGTTTTTAACCTGACAGTGTTGAGTTGAGTAATATTGCTGACCTCTTTTTTGAACAAAAGTGTAAAAAATAGATACATAAAAGAAGAGTTAAATAGTTTTAGTCTATTGTGTAGAGTGTATTGTCAGAAAAAAATGCTTAATTATTGAATTTGATTGAATCAATTTTAAAGGTATCATTGTCAGGTTAAAAACAACTCTCTTTTGAAGTACAAATTTACCTTTACTTACTTGGTTGAAAAGACCATGTTAAAAAGCCATGGAAACCTGTTTTCTTATATTATTATTACTATACTACCATCACAAAGTGGAACAATTTGATAAAACTGAACTGAAGCAAAGAACATATAGAATCATGGATTATTACAATTGCTACAATGCAAAATAACCACAACCAGAAAATGTCAAAAATTAAAAAAAAAAATCTTTTAATTTTAAAATTAAATCAAACTTCTAACATATGAAATTGCTTATTTGATTCAAACTAGTCACTTCACCCCCATCGAATGCCAAACAATTTTATTGATCATTCATTAATAGGAAAAACTTGATGTTAAAAAAGGCGTAAATTTGTCATGTTAAAAAATCTGTAAAATCTGAAATTGTACAATACCATCCAAATACCAAACTTGACTTATAACTGTTTCAAGTCTTAGTAATACAGAGAACTTTGATTCAGATCTTACTCAAGTATGATTGCAAAACTTTCAAAATAAAAGTTGCATTTTAATTCATTAGAATTCCAAGCAGCTACTTACTGTGTAAATCTGACATCACTGTAAATTTTTAAATTTCTACTTAAATTCTTTTTTCTTTATAATTACTTTTCACATCTTTTCTTTGCTATAATGCAACAATCTAGTTGTGGTTTTCTTTTTGTTTGACAAGTAATTGTCTTTCAGTTAAACAATTTCACACTTGACTTCCCTTGAAATCACGTATAGTTCTACTGCTTTAGTTCATTTCAATTTCAAAAAAGTTTCACTTTGCAATGAAGTAAAGAAAATATGTTAGTTTATTTTAACCTCAAGTAGTTCATCTTATGGGAGAAAAGTTTGATCGAAAAATCACAGTCTGCTTTACAGATAAACCACTTATAAAAATGACAGAATATATAGTTTTTAACTTTGAAGGTTTGTGTACTTCATGGATTCTGACGTTGTGTAAAATGGGTCGATCCCGAAAAGATCCATATATAGAGATGTCTTAAATTTTCGAAGAAGAGGGGCAGGTGTGGCATGTCAATCAAGTTGGTTCAAGGAGGTACACTTTGTAAAAACCTATAATTGTAGTTAGACATAGAGAAATTTATCATAAAAAAATAAAGAGTTCAAATTTAGATTGCCAGGGCTGGGAATAGCTGAACCTCTGTGGGATGTCCATAGAGGGGGTATTTTCAAATTCCTCTGTGTAGGGGTACGAATCTTTTCTGGAAAAACACAATATTCAAATTACGCTCCAATATAACATCTAAAGCTGTTGTGATTTTCAAATGAACTTTCGAAAACTTTTAAGATGAACACTGAAGGCCAACTTAAACAAAAGAAGTTTCAGATGGTGAACCAGGAAACAAATAAATGTTTTTAAAATTTTTTTATTGAATTAATGAAATCACTGTTTTTTTGTGTTCAAGCAAAAATGTATTTCCTGTGGATAGACAACACCGAAATAAAAAATGATTTTGTTTCTGATAAAACCACCTCAATCTCCTGCATGTTTAATGAGTATAATATAACATTACCAAGTCAAATAATGACAAACTAAATTGTTTTATTCATTTTTTATAACTAAAATATTACTTAGGATTCTAACGCAAAGGTTTTCATTAAACTTTTTATTTTGCGACGTTTCAGACAGTTTTACTATCCGTTTTTGAGCTTTTACTTATTTAAGTTTGAGTTAGAATCCTAAGTAATATTTTAGCATTAAAAAAAATCAATGAATCACCAGAGGGAAAGTTTTAGAAAAAGAATCAATTGTTTTAAGCTTGAGACAAATTTTAAAATGTTTTTTTCAAATTGGTAAAAATATTTTGTCGAAATTCAGTTATTCTGCTTTCAGGCCTACTGCAAATTTTTTTGAATCTAATTTTCAGAAAAAGATACTGCTGTTAAGAAAAAAGCTCAAGTCTTTAACTATGATTGATTCAAGTGGTAATGACACCAATGAAAATTTGTCTCCTTCCATATTGAAATGTGGCAAAAAGTTTAATGGTTTAAAAGTCTAATTTTAAATAATTTTGCATGTTTTTTCACTTCAATCAAATTAGTTCAAACAAAAATATGGTCATGCAGGCTGATTCAAATCACGAATCAAGATTTTATAATGCAATTCATCATTATTTGACTTTTTATGATTAAAATGCATTGAACACATGAGACCTTCCAAGACAAGTGGCCGCACAAATAATCATTAAATCAGATAAAAACTGCCATTTGTACAAATTGTCTTTTTTGTCATATTTTTCATGCTGGACAAAACTATTTTTCAAAACATAAACATGGCCACTTATTGTGGAACATCACACAATATTCGAAGCATTTTAATTTAAAATAAAACATGAAAATATTAAGACCTGTGTTCTTTTCATCAACAGTGTTCACTTTTTCATGATTGATCAGCCTGGTAAGCATTCATGAAACTTTCAATGCGCTGTTGAGATCTAAAAATGTCAAAATACAAGCTAAGATAAAGAAATTAAAATTGGACCAGACAATTTCAAATTAATAGTCACAGTTGTCTGAATTTTATTCCATAGACGGAGCATATATCATTTAGTTTTGAACACATGGGCAGGGGCACCACAACAGCATTTGCCAATTAATGTGTGCCCATGTACCTAATCCACCGTGTAAACTTTCCTTGTGGTAGGAAACCAGAATATGCAGCAAATTAATCCCATTAAACCCAAAACGTTTGGCAGAGCAATGACATAATCTTTTCATGAGAACAGGATTCAAATCACTCTGGTGTTACTCAGAAATAAGGCCACAACATCAGGGTGAAAGGCAAGTGGTTGGGCCACTTTTCCACCAAAGTTCAACAACTGTCATTCATAATTTAATAGGATGCCTTTATTCATCTTAGGAAGAGAAAAGTAGGGTCCAATTTGTTGTATCAGAATTCACTGTTAAACTCAAGTTACTCGATTCCATCAGGTCAATTATGAAGTTAAAACCCTGTTTGAGTGGTACCGGGTGTATCTGGGGCCAATCTGAAATTCCTCTTTTTCAGCCTTCTGTAACCGGACTAACTTGTATTTGCACCAATTAACAATGGTAGAAGATTGGGTATGACTGAACTCACTATATATGCTGATTTGGTTACTTTATATGAAATACAAACACTGGCACTTTCGTGAGTTTTAACAAGTAATTCAAATAACCACAACATGCGAATGATTTTATTGTTTTACACAATAAAAAGCTATGAATACTGAAAAAAGTTGATACTGGCATCAGTTCTTACTCTGTCGTGATTCAATGCAGAGGCAACTGGCCAGAATTTGCATGGTTCTATGCAAGCAGATTTAATTTGTCCTGTACCCTGTAAACGTAGTCTAAATAGATGAGAATGAAAAATAATGTAGCCTATGCTCAAGATTAAACAGGGAAGTGCCATAGAGCATGCACACAAGCAAAGTCTACTGGAATTCTTATGCTTTTACATTTACTCCGAGTAAATTTTAGTTTTCTTACTAACATACATGAAAACTAAGAGTAGATTGCACCCAGACTGCGGAAGCTGCTGTGACAACCGGCCAGACTTAAAGCAAGACCAAGGTTTGAATCGCACATGCAAAATACAAACTTTGTATGTTCATATATCTCGCTGAATTCAATCTTATTATCCACAAAATTTGTCTATATTAGACAGCTAGATACTCTCCCAGAACAACTGACAGAAAATTAAATACATTACCTTGAAACAAAGACAGGATTACTTCGAAAATCTCCTAGTACGTAGTATCGCGCCAGAAATTTTGCTTGCCTCTCGCCATTGCACAGAAAATCTTTTTAAGTTTTGGCAAGTTCCGACTGCCGACGAACTAAGCCGACTCCGTGCGGCAAGTAGTCGGTGAATCGCGAATGACTCGAAAGACACAAAATGTAAATTACCCATTTCGGCCACGTGATTATTGAATGACCCATAAAAGACTAAAAGTGAGCCATTTTATAAATCAAAGAATAGAAAACAACAGAAGGCCAAAGAAACAATTCCGAGTTTAGAGGTGAAATCCCTTGAGCGCTTATAGTTTACAGTTTACGCTTTTGGAAGGACAACCTTGACTGAATTAGTTGTATCTGGTACAGTCTTGAAGTCTTCCCGTCGCTTTTCCTCGGCGTATGTCTTCTTCAACGAAGAGGAAGAACGAGAGAACAAGATTTGCTTGAGAGTCGACGCGCGTGCTGACAAGCGAGAGTTTGTATTAGAATTTGCTCAACATAAACTCTTCCAAAACGCAGGATACTATAATCACGTAGACGCCAGTGACGCGACATTTAGCATTGTCATGTTTCGTAAAATATTAAACGCTTCCTAGCAATCTTTGTTGTTATGTGTTTTTGAAGTTTTCTAACGAGATAGCCATCTTTGTTTATCATGCCGCGCTTTGTATTAACCTTATCTTATCTCATTTCATCGTGCACTTTAAAAAACTTTATACTTGCAGCTGCGTGCATTATGCGTTCAACTTCGTACTTCGACTTGTTTGCGACAGCACAATTCAACGTCTTTTCCTCGACGTATGTCTTCTTCAACGAAGAGGAAGAACGGCGGGAGTCCTCAATGCAGCAACCCTACAGGCCTGTAAATATTAATTACAACACTAGGCAATAACATTTCTTTTGGAGGCAAAACCTTCGTATTAACCTTATCTTATCTCATTCCATCGTGCATTTTAAAAAACGTTATACTTGCAGCTGCGTGCATTATGCGTTCAACGTCGTACTTCGACTTGTTTACGACAGCACAATTCGACGTCTTTTCCAAACGTTTCTCTCAACCAACTTTTTCGAGGACTTGTTTACAAAACTCTGGAAACGTTCAACGGCCATTCGGACTTTTGGGAAAACGTCTTTTCTGCCATTTTCGACTGTACTTTCGTTCCGGAAAGCAAGTAATGGCTCATTCCCTTGGAATCTTATCTTGAATGGACGAAAGAGATGCTATATTGTCGTGAGTGTGTCACGTTTAGATACTCAGTGCGTATGCGTTCTCTATGTTAACGAATCTTTCCTTAAACAAATTTGACTCGCGCATGTGCACACTTAATGCACGAAGACTATAAATATTGCAGAATATTGCAGCGATTTGTTAACATTTCGAGGTTGGCAAAGTTGAGCACCTTTTGGTTGAACATCGACGGCTTGAAAACAACCATTCTTCGGTTAGAAGAAAGAACCCAAGGATAAAATTAGACAAAAACAGACGTTCTTGAAGACAGTTTCAAGATTTGTTAAAGAACGCCTCATTCTGTAGGCGTAGCAATGTATATTCCAAGTCACAATTCTACAGCCAATCATTCAAAAATCGACTGTTATATTCAATTCTACAAAGATCCGTCAATCCGCTGGACGTTTATTATCTTACTGTCGATTTTCATATTGTTTACACTCATTGGCAACACTTTGGTCTGTTTAGCCTTGGCTGCCGACAAAAGTCTACGAACGGCGGCGAATATCTTTCTTGTTAACATGTCATTAAGTGACATATTCGTTACTGTAACGATTACATCAACGGACTATGCGTATTTGGTACATTTTCCAACATGGCGACTGGGCGCGTTAGGTAATTGGGTGTACAACATTGGTTTTGTGGCATTGTTAATCATTCCTTTCCTAAGCCTCATTGCCGTCACTTGTGACCGGTATGTCAGCATCATCTATCCGTTTCGTTACATCAAATTTGTAACAAAAAAGAGGGCTTTCTATTGCGTGATGTTCATGTGGACGTACGCTTGCATAATAGTGGCTTTGACCAGTGCTTTGGTTTTCTCAAAAAACACGAGCGAGGTCGAGTGGGAGTTCATGCTGCCAATGAATGGGTATTACTTGGTACTACTGTTAATCCACACACTTCTACCGCTTGTTGCAATAGTGGCGTTGTATTTTAAAATATACACCGTAGCTCGGAGACACAGAAGGCAGATAAACGCGTTGGAAAATCGATTTGGCGAGCGCGGAGTTAACGTGCGTTTTATGAAAGCTGAGCTAAAAGCAACACGGACGGTTTTGATCGTTGTTATTGTTCTGGCGCTATCATGGTTACCTTTCATCGTCAACGAAGCGCTAGCACTGTTGTTTCCCAATGGTATCGACTGTGGGACAATGGAACGAAGCGCCATAACAAACTCTTTAACGTATTTTAACGGGGCAATCAATCCCCTAATATACTCCCTGAGACACCGACGTTTTCTGGTAGCATTCAAAAAGATTTTGTGTTGTAAGCGAACAACTCCCAGAAATATTACTGCAAATATCTGGTGAGATTTATGAAATGCAAAAAAATGAACTCACTGTACGCAATTATCTTTTTTCTTAACAACGCTTTCTACCTTAAAAACACAATAGATTCATTAAAAAGGCACTATAGTTAGGGCAGGTGGTAGAAGGGAAAAAACCCACCCCATCGGAGAACAATTCCAGTTTTGGCTTTACATTGTGTCCATAGAGCTAATAAGGGTATATCTGTATGTTAACAGCCTTCAAATTACTTATGGCTCCAGGCAGCACGTTTTTCTTCAATTTGTCTATAAAACTCCCAATTAGTGAAATTAATGAAATTTCATGCGGAGAAAATGACTTGTATCATTAGAAACTTACATATCACATAAGATATTATTAGGATTATCTTGATTTTTCAATCGGTTACCGAGTTATTTGTTTTTCAAGATTCAAGAAAGGTAAAAGTGGAGCAGGAATTTGCGAAACCAAGGTAACCATAGTAATGTCTTACTTTAATGAATTTTCTGATGACACAAGTTATTTTTCTCCACAAACTAAAACGAAATTTCACTAACTTTCACTATGTAAGGGATTTTAGAAAAATGAAAAGCCATTTCTTAAAATTCTCATTCTTTTCTTCTTAAAGACAGCGGCCTGGGGCCGGTTGTATAAAAAAGAAATTAAAGTTAACTATGGTTAGTGGAAACGTCAACCAATGGGAACAATGTATTTTGTACTTTATCACTATTTAATTACAAAATTATTTAATCCCAATAACCCCCCACCCCAACCCCGGAAAATTTAATAAATTAAACACAGGCCACCACCGGATACAAATGAAACCGGCGAACATCCATATGATCTCGCTTAGCCAGGACGGGACAGTTGCCGAAATCCCACCTGTAGTAAAAATTCTAGTAAGTGTTTACATGGTCCTGCTTCTATCACGCCTAGGCGAGATCTCGTAAGCGTCCTGTCTAGGCGGGATCATATAAACAGGCACTCAATTCTTTCGTTCTAGCAAACCTATGCTGCGTTGAGGCAACAGGCACCCCCCCCCCCCGGTCCAACTGTCTTGGCAATGAGGAAATAATACAATAACAGCATTACAGTCGATTTCAGCTAACTTTTTACTGTAATATTCCAAACTTCGTTGCGAAGTTCGGAAGTTCGTCGCGAAGTTCAAAAGCCGGTTCGTAAACAAAGGCTCTGATTGGCCCCTGAACTCAAAGAAGTCAATCAAATGCTTAGCTTACAAACTGGCTGCGAATTCTGGAATGAACTTTTGACCTTCGCAACGAACTTCGTAACGAAGTTTGGAATATTACGGTAAAAAGTTAGCGGAAATCGACTGTAATACTTCGTCTCAAACAACATGTAATTCATTTTTATCGTCATCGAGAACGCATTGTCAAGCCTAGCAACACTCACTGACCTCGAGACAAAAGTGTTTGGTGCTATCTACTGCAAAATCTGACCACAACCGACAGATATCCGTCACCACAGAGTGACAAAATTAACTCACTTCGTTTGAAAACATTGCCCAAACTTCCCAGGCAATGCATTTTGCACTTTATATGGTAGATTTGCAAAGTAATAAGTTGAGTCTGGTCCTCACATGTCTACGACATCGCCGACGATCATTCTGTGTACACTCTTGAATAAAATCCTTTGTAAATTTATTTTCCCCTTGAATGACTGCCGACAATGACTCGCCGGGTTGGTCACATAGAAGTGGCTGACTTCAAAATTTACACAATAACATCTCGAGTAGCATCAAGTTTATTTACAGAAGCTACAAAATTAAATCAATTTTTAACCATACGACCCAGCTGGGCATGGCATTCAAGGAATACTTAAAGTATTCTAACAGTCTGCAAACGAGTCGTCTAAATCGAACAGGACCAAGTTTGGAACAAGCTCAGGTCTCAATTTGTAACAAGACCGACTTGTTGCAAGATTTTTGTAGTAAGTCGGATACAGAGCGTTGCAAAGTTGACATCACATAAACCCGGACTTGTTGCAACTTTGCAAGAAGTCTAACAATACCAACAAAGGTTTGTTAAACGACAGCTTATGTCATCAAACTTGTCGAGAAAACACAATTCGTTGCAGACTAGCAAAAAGTTGCGAGATTTTTGTGTGTGCATTGCTATTTACATTATATATATTTTAATTTATAAGAATATACAAATTTATGGTGTTCTCTGGATTAAAATCTATTATTTTGAGCTTTCGACTCGAATTTTTTATCTTATCACCTTACCTTGCCAACAAGATTGGCGATGACAACGGTAAGAGGCATTCCATAGCAACCAATGACCATCAAGAGGCATTTTATAGCAACCAATGGCCATCAAGAGCCATTCTATAGCAACCAATGGCCATCAAGTAGAAAACTGTCAGCCAGTTAGACTTCAACACCGTAACAAAGAGCGCAAAGGTTTAAAAACAATAGTCGTCTTTCTGATGAAGACTCGAAGCACTCAGTCGAACGCTCAAAACAATAAATTCTAATCCAGAGAACACTATAAATTTGTATATTTGTATACTGAAATTAAATTTCAAATACATATATATATATATATATATATATATATATATATATATATATATATATATATATATATATATATATATATATATATATATATATATATATATATATATATATATATATATATATATATATATATATATATAATTTAATTGCTTAAAGATAAAAGTTTTATAAGTTACTCTTTAGTTTCATTATAAACAGCTACTCTACGTAAGACTTTATAGTACATTCATGGAATCTTAGTCTTGTATCAACTTATTTGTTGAATATCTCAGTAATATAGATTCTATCTTTTAACTCTTCACACGGCTACGTGCCAGGGAGATGAAGTACTGAAACGCTGAGTACGAAATATCCCAGACTAATTGTATAGACAAATAAAAGTTCATGGACTTCTTTTGATGGCGCCTATCCAATAGCTATTGTCAAATTCGTTGACCTTTAGTACTTCCACTCCGCACAAACCTCGTAAGTTTTCGTAATTAGCTGTTAAGACACGGCGATATGTACATTTTATCATAATATGGTTCCCTTTGTCAAGTACGAATCTAACCTACATACGATTGGCACGAGTCATCCGAAAAGGACTGAGGCGAGGTCTCGCTGCTTTCTTTCGATGAAGACGCAGATTTCTCGGAAGATTCGTACCCGGAATCCCTCGGGCGCATTGCTATAATATTAGCATGAACACCATTGGTATACATGGACGGGATAAAGGCGTTTGCCAAACTGGGCGGCAATAACCCAGGCATGCTCTGGCTCGCCGAGCTATGCATTGATACACTGGTTGGTGGTTGGTTAGCCAAGGATGCATTTTGCGACTGTTCGCCGTTTACCATCCCAAAACCTGGCATGAAATTCATACCCATCATCGGGAACTGGGGCAAAGCAACGGGGATATATTGAGCCGACTGCGGGTATTGGTACCCGGGGAAATGACTCGAGGAACTCGGAAACCGAGGCATGTTACTTGAGTTCGAGAATGGTAGTGTTGCGAACATCGGCATGTTTGGAAACACGAAAGGCATGTAGTTCCGGGATGTCGAGTTTGAGTCCACGCTTTCGGTGGTACTGTTTGATGGCGACCTGCAAGAAGAGCGATCTTGTTCGGTGCCATTCGATGTTGATTCGTTCTTCGTGTTTGGTTCATTAGACAAGCGCGCTTTCTTGCAAGATGCGCTATCCAAACCACCATTCTTACGTTTCAATTGGTTCCAATCTATGAAGAGCATACATGGATTATTCACAAAATGGAGAATGCTTTGTCATGCTGCATCCTCTAGAATTGTCGACTTTATTCACTCAACCATCAATCATGTAAACATCGGTCTTTTGCAAGGTTTGCTGCGATTTTCTCTTTTTGATCGATGTGAACGAGTGGACCAGTTAGAATTGTTCAGGTGCGAAATCGTCCACTCAGACACAGATTACTATTGTACCAGATGTCTATCTTCGTGTTTTCGCAAGGTAAATTTGTGTTCTCGATTTTCACTCTGATCACGAATTGCACTCGTCATTTTTCGCAATATCACGTATGTTGCGCTTACTAAGAACATGGCGGACACTTGCGTCAGACTCGCGTCCAGGCCAGGCCTTTGTCAGACATGCATAGGTTTTAGACTCGGTTAGACTGTTGCTTACGTTGTATGGCGTGGATTGCGCTTACTAAGAACATGGCGGAAATCTTTCGCCAGCTCGCGTAAGCAGTCAAAAACTTGTAACAGATATTTGGCGAAGATAGACATCTGGTACATAGTAATCTGTGACTCAGAGCACTCGTTATTAATATGCTCGTTTACATCACTCAGAAGGCGAAATTCGCGCTAGAAACAAATCCGCCATGTCGTCATTCTTTACGTGAGGAAACTGGACAACCAGGAGAAAATTAAGAGGGAGTTTATACGAGCTCTAGCAGTAGGCCTTAGTCCCATCGCGTGTTTCCGTAAGAAAAATCTCTCTCACAAACAACACTAAATGAATTGCTAGAACTGGTGACATTTTGGGGCATGTTCTCTGTTCTAAGCTTTGCGAAGAACATAAATTTACGTGGTGCTTCTACATTTTCAGTTTCATATTTACAGTTATGCTATTCACCCTGCAAACCTAAAGAAACTTGTGTACGTTCCTTGTTTCGTAAAGCTGAAACACTAACCACTAAGCAAGTGAGTTATACCAAAGCATGAAAGAGCTGTAACTTACCTTCACAATGCCTGCGGTTGGAAACATCGCTAGATTCGGAACTATCCCAAACCAAGCGCTCTTTCTTACCGACATTCACCAAGTCTTTTTCTTTGTTCTCGTATCGGATGATTTGTCTCTTAAGATGTTGAATGAGTCTAAAACATCGTCCCTCTGACACATCAAGTTCTTCAACGTCCTGAAAGAATTTCGTCGCGTCGTGGACACACTGTTTAAAACCTCGAAGGAATAACGCCATTTCATTCTCTTTGCTTTTCCCGGTTTTTTCATTTTGTTCTAAATAATTATAGTGCAATTTCATGTAGAAACCACGCGAGTAGCACCTAGCCATCCAACGCAGCTGGCTTACAATAATGACAAAACATGAAATATTCTTCCCAGATTTTACATACGATATAGACCTAGTATTTTCACGATTCATTCTGGATACAGGAGAAAACCTACACTAACTTTATTTATACTGGATAGCTCTATCAGTTCTAAACTGTTCTTCCTAGAGGTCCAGTAAGGATCATCTCTTATTGATTCAGTGTTACTACAGGAGGAAACCTAAACTAAACTTTATTTATATTGGATAGCTCTGTCAGTTCTGAACTGTTCTTCCTAGAGGTCCAGTAAGGATCATCTCGTATTGATCCAGTGTTACTACAGGAGGAAACCTAAACTAAACTAACTTTATTTATACTGGATAGCTCTATCAGTTCTAAACAGTTTTTCCTAGAGGTCCAGTAAGGATCATCTCGTATTGATCCAGTGTTACTACAGGAGGAACACCTAAACTAACTTTATTGATATTGGATAGGCAAGGTATTGCTAAAACACTAACCTTGGGTTATTTTATCGTTCGCGGCAATTTCTGTTTGTTCCTCTTGCTTCTTCTCTTGTTCTTCTTGTTGTTGTTGTTGTTGCTGTTGTTCTTGTTGTTGCTGTTGTTGTTCTAAATAGCGAACTGTCACTTCGAGGATTTCCGCCTTTTCCAGTTTCCCAGAATTCTTTTTATTCAGTCTGTCGATTGGAACAAGTTTGCTCAACTGCGCCAAGCTGTTGTTAATTCTGTCGCGACGTCTCTTCTCGATTACACGATGCGAGCAGTCCACCTTGAGGAAGATGAGATGAGGAAGGTGAAGACACTGTTGAATGTCTATCATTAATCTTGTGGGCGTCCATCATTAATTAGTAGAATCATACTAGCATACTAATGCAACGCTGAAATTTGATTGGCTACTCTACTCGCTATCTATTGCTCGATAGTTAGCGAGTTGCAAAACAATAATTTTTCTGGTGTATTTTTTCAATTCAAAGACAACTTCTAATACTTTTTTAGACAAAATGACTCATAATGTATTTATCTCAGATTCTACTAAAACAAATAGATTACTCGCTCTCAATTTCTCTACGGTGATAGATGATTCCGGCTTCGCTCTCTTCAAGTATCACCGCATAGAAATCTCGTGCTCGAAAACTAATTGTTAAGTATCAGACAGTGAATTAATGTACAACATATCTGACTAAACAAAACATAATTGACTGGAAACGTAGTCCAGGCCCCTAATACAGATGTCAATGGAGGGTAGCGTTATTTTGTTCGTGAACTTCGCTTATACGTGTATTCATTTCTATAATTATTGAGTGTGTTGCTTAGCAGAAAACCACAGTGAATCCTAACAAGCAGATAAGATATGATCAAACAGGCAGATACGCGGGGGGGGGCATATCATTAACCAAATAACGCTACCTGTACCCGTTCACCGGAACTGGGTACATAACTTGTTGATGGAGAGACCCGGCTGATACGCTTTGCCTTGGAAGTCTGTAACTTTACTTTAAATACATTTTGCACTTTGTATTCACATGTTTAACCCAAGAACGACAATGTCTATGCCAATATCGACTTCTAAAACGTCTCAGGGGGGGGGGGGGGGATTAATGCCTTGCGTCATGTCACGAGTCCACCACATGCAACTGTGATTTTATCTCACGTCATAAAGTCCGCCGTTCCGAACAAAAACAATTTCTAGACCAAATATTTTGCTTCGTATTTTACTAACGTTAATAGATTTCTATATTCAATAGTAACCTTCTCAGCCTAAAATTTTCTGAGAAAAGCAAGCACCAATGTTACTAACCAGCAATTCTTGTATTTTCAATTTTACTAGCTGCGTAGGCTGGCTATAAGCTTCTATAAATGGATGCGGCACAGATCTTATCGAAATTTCTTTATCATATAATAATTATGTAATAATTACAGTTACGCAATCTGTCAATAATTAAATATTTGAACATCTGCGCTGCTGGTTATTTACGCTGCGGTGTATTTTTGTAAGTAACCACATAGCTTTGAGGTTGATTAGTGATTAAATGTAGGGAGTTTTAGGAAAAGTTTGAAGGCCGAAGCCCCGAAGATTGAGGGAATTTAATCATTAATCAACCTAAAAGCCATGTTATTACTTTGTGATATTATTGTCACCGAGAAAATAGGAACGCTTTTATGGGATTTAACTGCAGGTAAAATGGAATGAAAGTTATCGAAGTGTGCTCATTTCTGTCTTGCATAAATAATAAGCGCAGGTGTTTGGCATAAATATTAGGTACGATTAGTTACAAATTCTACCTAATGTGTATGCATCGGGTTATTTAACTGTTAATCGTCACTAGTAAAACAAAGGATTTTGAAGTGACTATGCTATTAATATATGCCTTTTTCTTGCGTGTTTTCGCGCATAAAAACCATTTTTATATTTTTTTATCTCTTGAATATCCTAGCACTATGATAAAGTGAGGTCAAGACATGTACTACCTCTGAGCTAAATGCCGAGTTTAGCATGACCTGGTATGGTTTGATGATGCAGAGGTGGTACATATTCTTGAATGTGAGCTATCTTAAAGTGATGTGATGTTGTACAGAACTCACAGCTGAGTTAAGCATGGTTAGGTCATGCAGAGGTAGTACAATAGTACATGTTCTTGAATGTGAGCTATCTTACAGTGATCTGATGTTGTACAAAACTCACTACTGAGTTAAGCATGGTTAGATCATGCAGAGGTAGTATATGTTCTTGAATGTGAGCAATCTTAAAGTAGTCTGATGCTGTACATAACTCGTTGTTAAGTTAATATTAAGCATGATTAAATATCACATGCAGTGGTAGCTGTGAAGTCAGATGATACTGTTCCTAAAAACCGTTTTAAGCGGCCTGTCATAGCCTCTCTCTTCTGCAACCTTCTTACAAGGTCAAAATTACAGATTATTTTCACAACAAAATCACAACAATTTTGGGGTAAAAATAGTTTTCAAAACATCGCCCCCAAGTCATTTTCTTTACACGTGCTATCGAACGTGATTCTGTGCGTGTCCTTCATATTGTTGCCTAAAATCTTGTTATGATCTCTGCAAGGTCATGGGTTGTTTACTATGCAGCAGCCAAAACATGTTTTCCTAAACGCAACCACCCGATGCTTTTCCGCATGAGAATTCCATTTCCCTTTTATCCAAACATTCCAGGGTCCGGTTGTATCAAAGGCGTTTAACTTAAACGGTGGATAAGTCGAAAATATAAAACAAATTTCTGCATTGCTGGAACAAACAAGCTTAATTATTTTCGGCTGGTAAGAACAATTATATATAAAACCAAATATTTATTCCGTAAAATGTACGAGTAATGAGTTCCGTTGCGTACGAGATGTAAAAAAGAATTTTTGAAATTTAACTTATCCATCCTTTAACCTAAACAAACGCCTTTCATACAACCGACCCCGGGGTACGAAACAATACCACGCATTTTGTGTGCATAATAGCAGTTATAGAACCCCGGGCGAATCTTATCAAGATTTAACAAGGTTGCGCATATATTTGAACGAAAATTTACGCAAACTTTTCTTACACAAACTTCGCTCGTATTCGTAATTTGTCACAAATAACAGGAACCAGCTCCCGAGTACGGTTCTACTTTCATTTTTAGAACGTCCTAGGAATATCCGTGCACGAAGCGTAAGCTCATTGACAGCTTATGATGTAACATACATCCTGTACTTCAATTGAGCATTGGAAAACAATCAATACATTTACATATAAATTGATACATATTGTCCACAACCTCTTCAATATTACGATTGTTTTTTAGCTTTATTTTGACAATGTAACAGCTGAAATGTTCAAAAAACTGGTTCGAATTTTTCATGCAAGTACTCAGCTGGCAAAGGCCTTGGCGAATAACATGCAACGTAATGGATGTTTACCGCACAATTTAGGGAATAAAAACCTACTAGAACAAAGGGGTCTAAGGACAGCTGCCAGCTTTGGAATACTAGCATTACATTGTTACATTTCCAACATCTAGCAATATATTCTAACATTTCTAACATCTCCTAATACACAGGTCAAAGAAAACCCTTACTCTGCCTTACACTGTACTATGGCAGATTAAAAATCAATTGCACACAATAGTGTACTGTAGGTTCTTTCACTACCAGAAACAAGAAACTGCTAACTTTGTAAAGAAGGGCTTTGGATCAAAATGTTGAATTCTGTTTCACTGTTTCAGGTAGTGAACAACATAGGCTTGAGATGCTGCGTTCAAAATAACTTGCTTTTTTAAAATTAAATGCAAACTAATTCACCAATAAGGAGACAAAGTATCTTGCTAATGGAGTAAGCAGGGGTTAGCATCAAATTTTGCAAACCATTGACATGTTTAGGGAGGCCAATGGTAACAGAAATGACAGGGTGAGTCCATTCCAAGGAAAGACCCTTCCATGACCACGGGAAAAGTGACCTTGTACATTCATGAACCTTGTACCATGTCAGCAGTGAGTTCTGTACATTAGATCACTTTAAGATAGCTCATATTCTAGAACATGTACTACCTCTGCATGATCTAACCATGCTTAACTCAGCAGTGAGTTCTGTACAACATCAGATCACTTTAAAATAGCTCACATTCAAGAACATGTACTACCTCTGCATGATCTAACCATGCTTAACTTAGCCATGAGTTCACTTATGGAAAACAGGTAGCTCACATTCAGGGCCATACTGGTAGCTAGAACATTAATAGGGAGGTTTCTTTTCAAATCAAATTCAAATTGATCAACATGCACTACATGTGCATGATCTACGCATGCTTATCTCGGCAGTGAGCTGCACAACATCAGAAAACCTATTAAAATTTTATATGCTCCTTTCACAACAAGCAAACAATCACATTATAAATATAATTATTTAGCTCGAGCTTCTGCACTTGGCGTTCTAAATTTTCTATACATAGTAAAATGTACTCTCTAAAACAAGTAACCTTTCGATGTGTAATGTCAAAGTGCATTCCATGTAAACGCCATCCGGCCCCAGGAGATATGCCAATATTTACTATATGTACTACAGTGGTTTGCCAAATGCATGCTGAAGGTCTGCGCACTTTCGTGCACAGAACGCAACGTGGGTGTAATGCTAAGAGGATCATACCAGAGAAAATGTAGCTCTAAGGTAGCGCTTTAAAAGGTACAAAGTACAAACGCATGGTAATTGGTAAAACCCATGATGCAAAGCCTGAAATTAAATGTGTTTACGCTAAGAATTTCTGTTATGATTCCCACCGTTACTAGCTTCTCTGATAGGCGTGAAAAGTGAAATGAATGAAGAATATTCAGATTGGAAAACGTACAATACAAATCGTTATAAATCCAGTCGTTCACGTCTATAAAAGGGCGAAAATCGCAGTAAACAAGCCTGAAATTTGCAAGCACTCGAAATTAGAACATATATTATTACTCGTTAGAAATTTACGCACATTGTGTTCCACATTTGTTTCAATTGCACGGTAGTGTGTAGAAATATATGTATAATATACTAAAAGCTACATCGTAGTATGGCATTTCATGGCGTAAATATACAAGAAAACTAACCTTTTCTCTCTTCGATTTATCTTCAGGGCTCAATCCTTCTTCTTCGTTGCCATCATTCTCTACACATCCATTTATTTTAACATCATTCTGTTCCATTTTAAATGCTTGAGAACGTGATTTGGAATTTACAATGTAGTATATGACGTTCTTCTCTGCTAAGACTTAGAAGCAAATACCGTTGTGGGATCGCTCTGTTTCTAGCTGTCATCCGCCAGCGAGATGCTTTAAAATTATCCTCAAATGAGACACAACTGCTGTTTCTTTTAATCTCTGACGTCTTTCCATCGAAAACAACAGAATTCGACAACAAATTTCGTTAATTTTTCAGAGATATGTTTCAACGGTTTGCGCGTGTACTCTACACGTGAATTTCGTATTCGAACACACGTGAGATTCTTGACTTTCCGCATGGCTTATTTCCGGTCGTTGTCAAGGTGATCACGCGAGCAGGTGATCACGCGAGCAGGTGCTACACAAACACATAGTCACGCGATGTTTTGCACGTGGGAGCGTCGCAATACTACAACTGATCCTTAAATACAGGAATTTGCTGTAGTTTCTTAGTATTGTACATGCCTATTCGGAGGTTCCAAGTCTGAAAATTCAAGATGTTGTCAAGGCATTCTCAAATTCAGTACGATTTTGTCATAAATTCTGAAAATTTATCACGTTCTTTGACTTTTAAACCAAGACATCATCAACCAATACTAATAGTTAACTGTATTTGTGATCTGAGTGCATGACTTTTTCGACAAAGAATAACAATTTATCCCTGTTTTTTGTGGAGAAAAATTGAATTGCAAAACCTTCAAATTCATTAAATATCAAGAGTTCAAAATATGCTCATTAACCTATATATCACAGCAAGTAACAGGATATTTTGACCGACAGGTCTTTGTATTTGCCACAAACGGTCTATGTGAGTTTATCGATGTGTATATGCAGTAATAGATATGGCTGAATGTTTAAATATATCAATAATTGAACCTCGAATTGTCTTCCACTCCAGTGCATCACATTGAGCTCCAAGTCTTGGAATTGCCAGCTTTGTAACATTATTTACAGCACAGTGAGCTTGCATTGCATGTATGGATTGCTCTGTGGCCTCATATGACCCTTTATCCCACCATTTTGGCCGCGTCATCTGTAAATAAACAAATTTAGTCAACTCATAGTGTGCTAATAAACTTAATGAGTAAAAGCACTGAGATGATTAAAAGTGACTTAAAAGATGCAAAAACTATAAAAACATGGGTTTTACTCGATATTTGAGTGCCAGCAGGCACAAGCCATGTTGCATGCAATTCTGATTTTGGTGTATGTAAGTGAGTGAATGTGTGCAAAGATGTCACATTAACAAATTTTGCCTGCAGCTGGTAAACTGAAATAATGGCGTTAGCATACATTTCCATAAGCCAGAATGAAAAATCCAATGTGACATGTCGCATTGTGTAAACTGACCTTTAAAAAGATTATAATAACAATTATTTGTTTCTCTTACCAAATAATAAACAAATCTTTCTTTTGTTTTTAATACTCCTATTTTTCCAACTTTCTGACCTTCAGGAAAATTCAAACCTAACCAAAAAAGAACAAAATAACATGAGATGGATAACAAATTGATGCAGTGGCAAAGCTAATCCAGGTCTGTGTTATTTATAACAATTCATTTCTTTAGAAATTAATCTTTTTCATAAGCAATGAACAGAAACTACTTGCATACCGGGACAAAATTATCTGGCTTGCTACTGACACTACTAAATGGAGGTACCTGTCAATTGCATTATTACTTTTATATTAGCAGCTAAAAACAGCAAGTTCTATACACTTGCAACAAGTTTCTTAAAATGAGTCGTTGCAATGAATTGTTGCAACTTGATTTTCATACTTATCATTTCACAGATATATACAGGGTGAATAAAAAAAAGGTAATCGAACTTTGCAGTGCTCTAGCGCGTTCATTATACTATCTACAAAAATCATTCTTTCGCAGGCGGAAAGACCAGGCTTTTAGCTTTTGACTGTTGTCATTTTGGCAAAATTCGAAGAAAGATTGGGCAAATACGAATCAAATGAAAATAGCCGGTCGAAATCGCATATTTCCACCTCTGAGCATTATTAGGGCAGCGAATAAGAAAAGAAAATTTCATTAATCATTTATCTGTCACGAGAAACAATTAACATCACTAATAAAATGCCAGAAGTTTACTACCTAAGCTAAAATTGGTCCATTAATTTTGTAATTTAATTCCCTACTGGGATTAAATTTCAACAGATTTTCAATAAACTCACAACGGTGAAAAAATGCGTTTTCGACCTGCAATTTTTATCGCATTTGTATTTGCTTGATTTTTCTTCAAATTCTATAAAAACGATGACAATTAAAAGCTAAAAGCCTGGTCTTTCCAACAACGTAAGAATTATTTCTGTATGTTAAATATTGAACGCCCTAGAGAACATCAAAGTTCGATTACCTTTTTTTTTATACACCCTGTACATGCAATTTTGGATAGTACATGATCTCATGCTCAGTTCACATAAGTCCTAAGGAATACAATCTCAAAATTTCCACAACAGGGCTAAATGTTGAAATCTCATGTTTTCAGCATCCTGCATACCTTGTTCTGAATTTTAAATCTGATATCAAACAGAGTAAAATAACAACAATGAAGTAGGAACATTGGCTGGGCATTGTACCTTTTTCCATCAACTCATCAAAATTGCCAAACTGTTTAAGAAATTGCTTTGCAATGCCTTTGTCCATTTGAAAATCACAGCTGACACAATGAGCAATGGCTGTGCCTGGAGGAGCAAGAAACAGTTTCCACGGACGGCCTTGTGTTTCTTCCAAGCAAAAATTGCCAATATTTTCAACCTAAAAAATTTACGATAAAATAGATGACGTGGCAGTACAAAGACATGAATTACATTTTTACACATAGTGTACAGTCCGTTCCGTCAAAGTCAATTTCGATATGGTCTGGGGACTCGGCCAACATCTTTTTTCTATCTTTTTGTTCGTGTCTATGACTACAGCTCATTAAAAAACTTAACATTCCTCACTCTTTTTTCACCTCCCCCCTCACACGACTCCCACAATCCAGCCCCATCTTGTCCCACTTCCCACCCTTATTCTCCCGGGTTCCAACCCCTGTCCCCTCCACACTTTTCATTTCTAAAATTAAACTCTGGTTAATTCACTAATTTATGACTATGAGCATAACAAACCAGCATATTATACCAATATCAGTTTATACTATCTTTAAATGCAAAAAGTATTATACCTTAGTCGTTGTAGCTGTCGCGTAATTTCTGCATATTGATTTCCAAGACAAAGCTATTGAAAAAAATATTTACAATATAGTGAATCTGTGAATGTACATGTATTTCCTTTGGTAAATGAATATTGACAAAATTTCCTCAAATACAACTCTTGCATTTTACAATACTAACCTGGCCGATATAAAACATTTAGAAAGTATTTTCTCATGTTTATAATTTTATATATTTAAAAAACAACAAAATATTTTTGAGAAAAATTTCAAAATACCATGTGCACAAAAATCTGCAAAAACTTGATGTAAAATTGATATTCAGGCTCATTGACCTCACTTTGACAACTGGATTGACATACTCTCTCGTTGGTCAAGTTATAAGGCGATGCAATTTTTGACGAAAAAAATTGTCGAGAATTATCATAAGATACAAATTTTTTTGTGAAATTAATTGCTCTTCAATGTGAGCCCCCACCCACCAATTCTTAATTCCCGTTGTCTGTTCTTCATGTCATTGAGTCATGATCCAGTGATTAAAATGTTCCGGTTTTTTCACTGTTTCGAAAATCTCACTGTTCTGCATGTCATTCAGACATGATCCAGAGATCATAATGTTCCAATGTCTTTCATTGGCTTGAAAATCTCACTGTTCTTCACGTCACCCAGACATGATACAGTCATCACAATGTTCCATTATAGTGGCAATTGAAATACCAGGCAGAAAACGTAATCTGAATATGAATATTAATGCCAGCAAGTAATTTTAAATGCATACATGTCAAACAATTCAAGTTTATATTAGATTTAATTTGCTAACGCTTCGTCACTACATCGCAACATCATCAGAGCTATCTTCGTTGAGTAACTTATTTTGACATTGGAAATAGGCGTTGGAGTCTTGAAGTTGTGTTTTTCTAATTTCTCAGTGTTTTGAAAATCTCACTGTTCTAACTGTTATCAAGACACGATCTACTGATCAGAATATGCCAATGTCTTTTATTTGGTTTGAAAATCTCACTGTGTCATCCATCCAGTGATATTTGACAATTCCGCAGACAATATTCAAGGGAAGATAAAAATATCAATGAACAAAGCAAACAAGAAAGCCATATCCGGGTTAACAGAAAATAAATTATTTTGATTGCTTAATCCTCTGTTTGCAAATGACTTAACAGTCAATTAAACAATTTCCTGAATCAATTGATAAAAGTAAAACAATTACACAAACAAGCTGAATACATTCATTGGAATCGATCAAGGATGATTTTGGCTACATCACGAAATTGATGAAAACATTGGCAATTCAGGATGTACTGTACCGCTTTGTTCGCTAAGAAAAAGGAAGATAGTGTTGGTCTAGATTTGATGGAAACCAAAAGACCCGGGAGTTGATTTGATTCAAAACTGATAATTTTTTGCTACATTTTATACGGGTCGTGCATCCAAACAAATAACTAAAAGAATACGTCAAGACTAACTATTCCAATGAATCGTATTTTCTGAGTTTCCATGAACTAAATTGGCACAATGCAAGATAAAAACGCTGATATTTATACTTGTGAACCAAGTTGTAACACGCTCGACACCTTGTCCGGTAAGCGAAGTAAAAGTTTACAGACTCGACTTGAATGGAAACCTGGGCAGTCAGTTTCCAAATACCACAAGAAATCCAAATCAAGTTCTTTAATTAAGAATAACTGCGAAAAGCTTGATGGTTATGAAAATGATTTTAAACCACTAAGCGTACGATTTCTAGACCTAAGTAAAGAACTGGATAAGAATTTACAACGAAATTGTCATAAAAATGAAACGCATTTGTTGGAATTCGACGAAACGCAGTTATGTCCTTGGAAAAGGAACGAAAAGCCATCAAAAAGTTTCACCATAAGTCAAAAACGAACTTGGACTGTTAGTCAAAAGCTAGAACCGTTGAGTTACCAACCTAAAGCAGATCTTCACGAACGATTTGTGGGGAATAAACTGTCTGTTTCAGGGAGTAAATGGAATTTGGCGAAACGCGAAGATGACAAAATGTTACTAAAGGAATTAAGAGAGGAAACTAGTGATGGTGGAAGTGTCTCGACTTCGTTAAAAAACTCAAACTGGGCTGAAGCGTTCACTAAAACGAGAGTTAAAAGACTGAATGAAGTCTTCTTGACTCTTTCAGATACAAATGGCACGAAGTTTCGTTCGCGGCGACTCAAATGTTCCTGTTTATTTCATCAGTGAAAACTCGGTCATGGCTAAATGGGATGGACGAGAGGTAGGTTTTCAAGATGGCGGCTGTTTTTCAAGATTCTTAAAACGAGAACGAATCAACAACCAGACATTTATAGCATTTCTAAATTGTGGTTAGGTTTAGGGTTAGGGTTAGGGTAAGCTTTAGGGTAAGCTTTAGGAATGCTATCAATGTCTGGTTGTTGATTCGTTCTCGTTTTAAGAATCTTGAAAAACAGCCGCCATCTTGAAAACCTACCTCTCGTCCATCCCCTTTAGCCATGACCGTGAAAACTCAGAGAATTTTTCAAATTTGGCACTAGCTGAATATTTCGTTAGATGTGATGCTATTTATGAAGTTTAAGTAAGAGCCTGTAGCAGAAAGTTTAGTAGTTTTGTACGACAACTGATGTACTTACATTGCAGTTTCTTTTTTGTTTAAACAACTGTATATTAACATAATTCACCGAAAATTGTATAAAGATCTCATGGAAATTCTTGGGTTTCACGGATTCAGTGAATTTGAGGGGTTTTAAAACCTCAATTGTACTGATGATACATGATGCATGTTGTACTGGAGTGAGAAAGTGATATGAAATTAATTGCACCGGTCTTTTCACAACACACCCCATTGAAATATATGACGTCAAACCCAACAATAGAGTGTATGAGTCATTGATCTGTATAATACTGGATCACGCATACAGTGACATCAAGTGAAGTCAGGATTTGGAGTACCAAGATGGCGGACAATCAGCATTTTCAATAGATAAACTTCCTTATTTTAAGGAAATTTACGGAAATTGAAAACGCTGCTTAAAAGCTTACTCTTACACCCGCAAAGAACACTGGACCTGGAGTACCAAGATGGCGGCGATGACTTCAAAATTTAATTATGAATGCGTGATCCAGTATTATACAGATCAATGGTATGAGTGCAAACGTCAGCTTGGGTTCCCATGGTAACATCATTTCCCATACCTTACTAAGCTATTATCTGACTGAACAACGCTAACGTCATCATATTTCCTCCTCAAACGACACTTGCCTGATTTTACACCTGATCTCAATTCTGCCGATTGTGCTGCCCTGCCTGATCTTAATGTGCCTCTGGAGCGCTCTATTCCAGATTCCTCTCTCAAGTAACATGACACTAGCGCGTCATCTAAGCTTAAATAATCTTCATCGATATTATTACTACTTTTAGTGTTCGCTTGTGACGACCTGCCAAGTACCAGTCTCAAATATGTCTTTTGCTTTGCAGTTTGCGAGCTTCCACTTCTCCCATCTTCACTTCCGGAAAACGTCCCTTTTATTTTCGTCGAATTTCTCGAATCTTCAATATTCTGGATGCTTTCACAACTGCTTTCTAAACTTGCTCTTTCAAGCTCAAGCACAGATTTCTTTTTTTTCTTCGGCAATTCTAAAGTTCTTCTAAAATCTGACTTGACTTCTTTACTCTCCAAAAATTCCCCAGTTTGCGAGGCTTTTGATGCAATAAAATGTTTACTCAAAGAGACACCGTTTATTCCAAAATGACCGCAACTATCTTGGGAGACCGTCAATGTCCATGCGTTACCCCTATCTTCCCGTGATACATACTTCAACGGTCTGCCAAGGTCCATATTCAGCCCTTGTATCAGAAAAAAATAACGTTACTTTGTTGCATGATAAAAATTATTTCCACGTTGCCAAATTTTAGCGTTTTTAGAATTTTCAAATAGAATCGATACGGTAAAATGTGTACACAATATCAACACACACATAAAATTTAATGCCTTTTTTGATACCGCTTTCCAAAACATCAATTCATGTTAGATATAAATGAAGTAGTACAACAGCTCCAACACATACCAAAATATATATAATACTTCAGTCGAATATATCAAATCGCGAATTTAACTTCTGTAGTTTAAACAATGTTAGTGAATACATAAATACAGTTATCACATATTATGTAATATCGGTTATACTCGTCGTAATGCAATAAGTTGCCTAGAAACAAAAACTAAACAAAAAACACACTCTTACTTGCAGGTGTCCCCGTTGAGCAGGTGGCATTTCACACGGTTACATGGATGAGAGTTGACAAACGAAAGTTGGTATGAGAGTTTTCTCAAATGTTATGTGCTGGTTAAATGGGAACAAGAGTTGCATAATAATTGATGAGAGTTTACAAGCGAGAGTTTGTATGAGCGTTTTTCAACTCTCATGTCCTCATCAAACAAGAATGATAATTGATGAGAGCTAATAAGCGAGAGTTTGTATGAAAGTTTTCTCAATTCTCATGTTCTCGTCAAACAAGGACAAGAGATGACAAGCAAAGTACAAATTGTTCCAGGTTTTTGAAAATAGGACAAAAACTATGATTTTCTGTTGACATTGTACATAGTAATAAGACGCCAAATATGAACTGTATCCTGTTTTCAGTAACAGTATCGTGTAAACACTTTCAAACGGTAATGATTTTCTACCGGCAGAGTTTCGTAGGGGGAATAAATTTACACACTAAAACTATCCCCAGTCTTCCTATGTTTACAAGCTGGACAGCCGAACATGCGCAGTGTTCATCCCAGTGAACTCTATATTACACTGGAATGATAACTTAGCCGCCATCTTTGAAGCCAAATTGACGTTCAAGCTAGTGTCAGTCGCTTTCTATTGTTTTTGTCGATGCGGCTGACACCATTTTGCGAGGAATGTAGCGAGATTTAATGTTTTGCGAGGAATGTACCGTGATTTAAAAAGTATGTTATGGCTTGCAAACTTATAACTTGTTCAGTCGATACAGTCTTTTTTAAAAAGGGAAAATGGCTTATTTAAAACTGTATAGTTGCTGAACGTCAATTTCCGCCATTTTGGCTTCACCCAAACATGGGGCTTTACCTGGAGTCACTATTTATAGAGTTCAGTGGCTTACCCTAGCTAGGTAGATGAACATTTATATGCCTGACTGAAGGTGAGGGCGGGGGTGTTTTAAGGCGGACGTTCTTTACATCTAATGTTTGTCTCATATTGCTGTACGCCTGATCAGATTTCGTCAACACAATAGAAGGCAATGTCTTTGCCACTTCCGGCGTTTTAACACTTCCGGTTTCGTCGTGATCCAATCGTAGTTCGTCCAGAGGCATTTCTAGATTTTCGGTCCACTTGCATCGCCGCTGGCTTGGTTTTTGAGTCAAAATGCGCCTGCGAGGGATAAACGCACCATGTGGGATAACCGTGTACCGATCACTATTTATATCACTAATGTTCACACAATGTACTCCAGTTGTACTCTTATCCTTAACAATCCCATGATGACACCTGCTACATACAGTATTTCCGCGAGAACTCGATTCCCGCGAGCTTGTCACGCGTGAAGAATATAGCGACACGCGCGAGAGATCGCGCGCGGAGTACACGCAAGGTTTACATTTAATCGGCGATGCTGAAACAGCTACTGGACCCAATGAGACTGCAAATGCTTGATGTCTCGGGTTCATATCTGCCAAACACTTTTGTGTGCCTAAACTTCCTTTATCCTTGCCACGAGCATATCGCCATTTTTGAGTGGCTATTGATGTGTGTAGATAACGCAGACGTCGCAAGGCTTGATTCTTCATATACGATGAACCAGAGTTCCCATTGTTCAGAAAACTACAGCCACTTAACTCTCCTTTAGACATTTCTAGCCAAATCCGTTCACAAGAAGGTATAAAGGTGTAAAAAAATTAAATCACACCAAGCCGTTGATTTAGTGATGACTATACGAGATCAGATTACAGTGCTTTAGTGAAGATACTGAATTTAAACTTGAAACGGCGGCATTTTCAGCTCTCAAAATCTTGTATTCAGTTGTGAAGTTTATTCCAGTGTGTTTACTGATTGTCTGAAATAACGCAAATCTTGTGAGGCTGAGAATGCGAGCAATTTATCAACGTGTTACGGTTGTCACAACAAAGTAAATGTTTACCAGGGGGTAGATGGCAGGCTGTCAAAGTTCGTCAGTTCAAGATTATGTTACATCGAATGATGTTGACAAATGGTAAACAGAGATTTTTATAGTCTGAGTTGAAGACGCAATGTTTTTGTCTTTGACTTGCTTTTATACCGGGATTGTCACTCAGGCTAAGCCGGACTAAGTCTTCACTTAACAAAATTGTCTATGTACAATTATAATTCAAAGCAAAGATCGACATATTTGTAGCTGCATTTAGTTGTCTACAATGATTCAGTAATGACAAAACCCTGTTTTAATACATTAGGAAACCTTCTTCCTAGAGGTGCAGTAAGTATAACCTCTTATTGTCCAGTGTGACTGCCGGAACTTTATTCACACTTTATCAAGTGCCGATCCTAACTGGACCTCTTAAAAGAAGAGTTTGGAACTGATAAAGCTATCCAGTACAAGTAAAGTTAGAAAGAAGTGTTCGGAACTGATAGAGCGATCGAGTGTAAATGAAGTTAGCTTAGGTTTCCTCCTGTAGTAACACTGGATCAATGGGAGATGATCCTGACTGAACCTCTAGGAAAAAGTGCTGAGAAGTGATAGAGCTATCCAGTATAAATAATTAAAATAAAGTTAGTTTAGTTTAGGTTTCCTCCAGCAGTAACACTGGATCAATGAGAGATGATGATTACTGGTAATACTGGCCCTCTAGGAAGATCAGTTTTAAAAGAACTATCCAGTTTACTCCTTAGGAACGGGAAATTACAAACAAAATATGAATCTCACATTATGAAAACACGACATGTGTGGTATCCAATTACAAATTTTTTACCGAAAATAGGATTACACTCGTCCATCTTCGGGTGCCTTGCGTGTGGGTTTGTCGTTTGTTGATCGCATTTTTTCTATGCATTGTTTTAAAAAGGGGATACTAATGAGATAATTTTGACAAGAATGATAGCGATATGAATTAAAAAATTTCAAAAGATTTTAATAAAGAAACTAATGAGATAGCCAAGGAAATAATAATTCAACCCATCCAAGATCTTTTTTACTATTAACTGTGTCTGTGGCTTGACATATAGCAACAAAATTGCGGCAAAGTCACTGCGCAATTGCCTAAAATAGCGAAAAGAAGCCGGAATGCCGATATCAAAAACGATTTTTTGAGAATTTAAATTGTGGTTTCAAATACTAGATGTAATGAGTTCATTTTAATTGGGACTGACAGATTGATTTCTTTTTATTATTTTTTACGTGCCAGTCTTTGTTCAGCAACATAACGTACGACACTGGACTAAAGTCAGTCCTCTTTTTTAAAGATTTAATCATTATCGAATTCAATTTAAGTTCACGAAGCTCCTCGTTAAACGGTTTTTAATATCGACATGCGGCCATTAATATGGTCGAATGAATTTTTAGTGCTAAACAACGCACGAGTGTAATACGAGAGGAAATATTTAATCTAATCACTTTTCCACTCACAGGTTGATGGAAAACATCATTATCGTTTCACAACCCGAATTTTATCAAGAGCTCGTGATTTTTTTACATTCTCAGCCCACCCTGATGGAAGGATCGGTTAGGGCCTAATCTCAACCCAGCCTCTCAAATTCCCTGTGGGAGGAAACCATTGCAGAGTACCTGGAGAAAACCCACGACTTTCGTTTGACTTTTCACACAAGTGTCATAAGTCTATATTAATTAACTATGGTCTGAAGTGAGGATCAAACCCACGAGGTGAAAGACGCACGAAATGTCAAAATCTTTATGAATCAAGCCACTTGGCGTTTTCTGAGCTTTAACAGCTTAACAAGTACAGTAAACAAGATCATACACTTATCGCGAACAAGAATTACTCGTCCATCTCAGATCTTTGTTTTCTTTTCAGATCTTTGTTTTCATAGTTTCTCGCAGTTTATACTTAAGTTATTTTCGTCTCCCTGTGACCTTAGCTGTTCCCCGTGGGAAGAAATAAAATCAGTGGCAGCCTCTGAGAAAAATATATACATAGTCAAAAACGCTAAATAAATAGAATACATAGTCAAAAACGCGCAAGTTCCAAGCAGTAATAAACGATTGTATTTAGATTTTTTTAATAAAACGTAATGCTGGTACACAAAATGCATAAGAGAATAGTTTCAAATAAATTATATGAAAAGTGAATATAATTATTTCCAAGCAGCGAATTCTTTGTTTACATGAACCAAAGCAAAACATAGGATCTTTCCCTACCTCAAACGTACAAAGCACATATTGGTTCACTATACTAACTGTCTAACATCCTCAGCGAAGGTCCTTCGCTTGATACGACGAATTGTGTTGACCAGTCGTTTCGGGTAGTGAAAGATCCTATGTTTTTGTGTGCTTTTCACTGCACTACCTACACTGGCAACATCAGTTTGAGATATCTTTGCTCAAAATATTGAATTCTAAGGTAGTGAAAGATCCTACGTTTTTGTGTGGTTTTGACTGCACTACCTACACTGGCAACATCAGTTTGAGATATCTTTGCTCAAAATGTTGAATTCTAAGGTAGTGAAAGATCTTATGTTTTTGTGTGCTTTAGACTGCACTACCTACACTGGCAACGTCGGTTCGAGATATTATATGAACTAAAGCCTAGCGCTAGAAATGTTAATTTTCTTTTCATTCTTTCGAAAATATAATTTGCGGAAACTGTCCGTGAAATACTGAAGTGCCATTGTTCGATTGTTCACTGCTGCAAAACATGAACTCCACCCCTTCCGAAACCACAACTTTCTCACCCCCCTGACCATAGAACGACTGCGGTCCGCTGAAACTACCGGTCAGCGTGTAGACCACATCTGCCTCCAGTCGTACCGCCTGTGGGAATATAACATCGAAACCAGTGGGGTTTAGTTGATCCTCATCGATTCCAGATTTAAATTCGCCCGCGTTTGAAGACAGTTCCCGATTTCCCTGAAGCAGATTTACCTTTAGTCTATAGACACTTTTTTCATCGTCGCCAAAAGCTCGAACACCGTGTATGAAGACAGGATGTGAAACGCGAAAACACAGTGCATCTAAAGTATTGTTCACATAACACCACCCTTTGCCTGCACGTTTCGGGCGAATGATCTTTTGCGGGCTAAATCGCGACGCACGTGACTTGCCCGCGCAATGCCTGCGTGGTTTGCACGAGAACTTCGACGCGCCCTGTTCGCTCGCTTTTTGTCCACTGAACAAGAGGAAAATATCAATGATATCTTCCTGGGGTAAGATTTTAGACTCGTGCACGACAGTACTCGCAAACTCTTCTAAAGCCATGGTTGGGAAGCGAACCATGTTTAAAGCTTTACCCAGAACTTCGCGGTAATTTTCAACGCTGTCTGCAAGTCCTTCCTTTTCGCATTGAAACTGCGCCCATTTTAAAACGGCCGTGAATAAGTCGATTTCTTTGACGTTCAGAGTTTCTCGTGACAATAGCTCACACAACACAGAATGGTCGACCTTTAAAAACGCCTCTGACGTCAAAGCTTGCGTGCATTCCATATCTATAACGCTCCAGCAATTTTCTTCCAAACTATCAGAACAGAAATGGATAGCTTGGGTCAACACTTCAAAAGCACTCTCAGGAGTCACTTTCTTCCTTAAAAATCGCACACATTTTTTCATCAAAGCTGGAACGATGTATTTCGTAGCTAAGTACACTATGTTCATGACGTTTTCTTCAGTGATGCTGCAGTCTTCAGTATAAAGATAGCGTAGAAATTCACCAAAGGCTTCGGGCTCCGCATCAGGAATTGAAATCTAATAAATGTTTAAATTATACTCGTGAGCTAAATTACCTCAGATGTGAAATATGTCTTATTTTAATAAAAAAGGTCACTTTAGAACTGATAGAGCTATCCAATATAAATAAAATTAGTTTAGTTTGGGTTTTTTCCTGTAGTAACACTGGATCAATAAACGTTGATCTTTACTGGACCTCTATGAAGAACAGTTTAGAACTGATAGAGCTATCCAGTATAATAAAGTTAGTTTAGTTTAGATTTTGAAACTTACTAGATCTCTGAAAAGAATAGTTTAGAATTGACAACCAGTATAAATAGTATATATATATATTAGTATGCAGTGTATATATTAGCGTATAAAATATATTAGTTTAGTTTAGGTTTCCTACTATAGCAACCCTGGATCAATGACAGATGATCTTTACTGGACCTCTAGGAAGAAGAAACAGTTCAAAACTGATAGAGCTATGTAGCATAAATATATTCGTAACATCTGATCAACAAGACATAATCCTTACTGGACCTCCATGCAGGCCATTATACAGATTATTTTTATTTACGTTTCCTGTTGTAAAAACAGCTTGAATGCCACTAGCTGTATGTTACTAAAAAAACTAGATTCATATTAATCAATTAATATGATCAATATGAATCTAGTTTTTCATATCTCTGAGGATGAGTTCTGAAACTGAATATTACTAAACACCGCACAAAAACAAAGTTCCCCCCTACATACATCAGAATACATTCTAAACAAATGAATCGCTGTTAATCAAACCTAGAACTAATTGGACCTATTCTGGGCATGATTCAAACGGCTTTACACGATTGCACTACGATTTTGTGTTTACCAATGAATGGTGAATGAGACGGATCACACTAGCATATTCAGCATGTTAATTTTGAAATCGGGTATTTTTGTATTTAATGGGGTTTAGCTCATTATTGCACGCATGTGTGACGCAATTTTTCACACACCATTAAGCAACCTAGCACAGGTCCAAGTAGTCCTAGGTTTGATTAACAGCGATTCATCTGTTTAGAATTTATTCTGATGTATTTAGGGGGAACTTTCTTTTTGTGAGGTGTTTATATAGTAGAATAATATTTCACGCATACCTTAGTTCCAACTTCAGCAAGCGTTCCATAAAACATCGCATGAAACACAGCACTATTAATTCCAAGTATAAATCGATGCGATTGATAGCTTTTTACTTTGTCCCCTTCGCCAACAATGAATTCGATATCCGACATGAAGCCTGTAGTGAACGTGTGACTGATTTTACTTCGCAAATCTTGCGCGCAAAACTCCGCGTCGAATAACTGGTCTGTTGAAACGCCCGACGAAAACATAGCTGAGACGAAAACACCGTCGAAACGCTCGGATATATGGTACGTTGAATAAGGTTGTTCCGCCAAGTGGTCTACTGATGTAAAGTGCACTTTGTAAGATCTATTAAACCGAGGGACGGATGTCTGAATATTAAGTATCACTTAAAGATTGAATCAAAATCGAATATGAAAGCGTCACGATTCCAACAATATATTGATGATGACCTTGGCAAACGATGAGAAAAACTCTCCAATTGTTGTTCTTTTGGCTGTGATGATAAAACTCTTCCCAAACAATAGCAAGGATTATGGGAAACTCTTTCGACTCTGAAGATAATACTCTTGGCAGAAGACCAACGAAATAATATTTAGACCGACTCCAGTATTAAAGAGTGCTTCTCAATCACACACACAATATCTGAAGAGCGATATCCTTAACTACAGCAGAACTGCCAGCCAAACACGTGTACAATCTAACCCAAGAGTTTAAATGAGAACTTACTTCGTGGCGAAGCGTAGTAGTAGCACACGGAGACAAAGCCGACCTCTCGAAGATTAACTGTTTTTAATCACAAACGAAATCAAACGATATTTGATCTGAGAGTCTTGACCGCCAAATGCGTTTCAAATTGCCACAACGATTGAAGAGATATGCCAATAGCACCAACGCGATGTTAAAACCTTTCAATCTTTCACAGATCAAATCCTTTGGCCTAATCATGAACCAGCTCGACGTTTTAGGGAAGCGCAGCGACAACGAAATAAAGTATACATAAACCCGTCACACGAACGACAGCGAAATGACTTTATAAGCGCTTCAATTATACATCAGATAGGAAATGATACAGCGATAGAGGATGCGCTTTCCGGAGAAATTAGCATACGATGCGAGCTGATAAGCTATTCAACAATGTTCTGCGTTTTGACCTACCTCGAACGATATAACCTCATTAGAATGTGCTGCGCTAAGACTTTTCCTCTCGAAGGGCGGACGTTTCCGGCCGTCAATCTGATTGATGGACTTGTTGGTTTTTTTTACCCCTGTGGAGCAACGATTCCAGAATGAAATTTTACGAATGCGGACACGGACAGATCGATGAACGCGTCGAAACACACGCGAGACTTTGTATTCGTCGATGTCGGTAAAAACTCAGATAGAAGTACGACATTTTTGTACATTTGTTTAATTTCTGTCATAGTAAAGAAAAGTTCCTCATCTTAAAAATAAACAGCCATGCTATAAAAATATTGTCTTAATTTAAAAGTTTGTGATGTGTGAATTTGTCTCATTCTAACACCATATAGCCTTTACTACCACTCGGCCGTTTGTGTCAAAGACGTTCAGTTATTGATTAGCAAAAAATTTAAAACAAGTTTGCACATTGCATGATGTGTGATATGTGAAAATGTGGGTTTTTCAAACGCCTTTGATACTACAACCGACCAGTTAGTTTGACCCTGGCCTTGAGTTAACTTAAACTTGTAAACAAACAAGACAAAAAGATTATACTCAACCAACTTTAAGCTCGTTCCTAGGTTGTTAAAAACTATTTGATTACGAGATTGAAAACTGCAGTTTACAACTACTTATATAGGATTGAAAAATAGAACGTATCTTTCTGGAGCGCCTGGATAATGTTTTCATAGAATTCCTTATTCGTCGAACAACGCTTTCATCTCCATGAACGATTCGTGGATCGTGTCGGAGAAACGACTTGCATTCTAAGAAAGAAAATTTCGTCGGTCAAACATGGATTGTGGCTTCGCGGAGACAATAAAAGGAACATTCAAGGGCGTTTTAAGTATACTTTCAAAGCCATAAATCAGGAAACTCAAGGACTAAAATGAGTTGTTAAATAATGCCCAAAGTCGATGAGGACACCATATATAAGTTTTATCTCTAATAAAGCACGAATTGCGAGTATTTTAAATGACTTAAAAAACGACGCATTTTATTTAGTATGTTGTAAGTTTATTTAGAAAGAAATTTTCAAACACAGGTGTTGTTTAAGCTGAGAATATGCAGCCAAAAGTTTTGTGTAAATCAACGTGGATATTTAGTCATATATAAAGACTTCATCACCGCTATAGTTTCGTTTGTGCTTTTTTCTTGGGTATTTTAAACCGATTTCATTTAGTCATCGACATTTAATTTTTAATGTGAAAAAATGTCCAGAAACTAAAAAGCATGACGATTTAAGAACTTTCAAGCACTTATTTATATATTCAAGCACTGTCATGACCTTCAATTTTTGTTTCAAAATTCAAGGACATTTAAGAATTAAAGGATTTTGTACGAACCCTACTTAGGGCTAATTTACTTCATTTACCACTCAAAGATGCACAATTATAACTCATGACTTGGCAAGGTAAATAATAACTTGGCAATGAAAAGAGTTGATGAAAGTTGGCAGTCACGCGATGGTGGTTAGCTGCTGTACTCGTTTCTTCCCCAACACAATCACGTATTTTATTGAAGTCAAAAAATTAGCCAGAACACTTATTCGTTTTTTTTTTCAGTGTGAAACTTAAAATGTCCCCTGTGACAACTCGTGAACGTTAATTCTTATCAACTCTTACCCTCGCTAGACCTGACCATTTATGAGACAAACTTTTGAATTCGGAAAATCAATTAGCATAGCCGGAAAGGCACTAAATTTCATGCAATTGACAAGTTTGGTTGCAAAATATTGTAAAATGTGGAAAATATAGTCCTGTACTTTAAAGTTTGCGAATTTGTATACTTTTGTATTACGCGCGGAAAAGCGTTACCACTATGTGGAAATGTGGTAACGCTTTTTCCCGCGTAATTTAAAGCATACAAAATTCAACAACTTTACAATACTATATTCTCGACATTTTACAATATTTTACAACCAAACGTTTCACTAAAGTTAGGAAGCTCTTTCCAGTAGCGCTAAAATTGTTTTCGAACTTAAAAGTTTGTCTAATTGGGGAATGGTCCATTGACAGACCAGAATAATAGCGGAACAGCCGGATCTTCCAGTTCAGCGTGTCTATCGGCAATTGACTGGCCAGAACCTGGATAATGAACATGCGTAATGCGACATGCGCGGCGGCACGAACTTTAAAGGTCCCGGCTCGAGCGTTCCTGAGCGTTAATTTTTTATTTAAACTTGAAAACAGTGAATCCTCTCTATTTACCGTTAAAGAAGATGATTTCTTCGATGTTATATGGACAATCAAGGTGTGTCCTGTTATAAGGTAAGACAACCCGTAACCATCATCAGCCACCTAAAATGAATGACAACAAACGTTATTTAAACTACGAGAAAATTGGATAGCTCTATCAGTTCTGAACTGTTCTTCCCAGAGGTCCGATCATCTCTTATTGATCCAGTGTTACTACAGAAGGAAACCTGCACTAAACTAACTTTATTTATACTGGATACCTCTATCAGTTCTGAACTGTTCTTTCTAGAGGTCCAGTAAGAATCATCTCTTATTGATCCATTGTCCCTACAGGAGGAAACCTTAACTAAGCTAACTTTATTTATCCTGGATAACTCTATCAGTTCTGAACTGTTCTTCCCGAAGGTCCAGTAACGATCATCTCTTATTGATCCAGTGTTACTACAGGAGGAGAACCTAAACTATACTAACTTAATAATGAATATATTTCCTTACCGGTCCAAAGCCTCCACCCCCAGGAGTCATGTGTTTTTCTTTGTTAAATGTTGCAATCTGCATCTGATCTGCCGCTGTCTGTGCGTGGAAAATTTGAAGGGAATATTAAGAAATATTTCTTAACTCGAAATATTGAATGAGAAATGATCACAAATGTTACTAACCTGACTTGTTGAGATGTGCCAGGGTTCACTGAGAATCTAAGAATGTTAAATGAATATTTACATGCAGTTAAACCCAACACAATAACTAATGCCGTAATGCTCCTGGGTTGGTTGTGCGAAAGGTGAATAACGCTATCTATATCGGATAGTGATTTTTTCAAACTTTCTAAACCCATTACGACTATCCCATCAGATTATTGTATCCAATAAGTTATTGCAGGATTGTTAGGGTTAGGTTAGGGCTGGGGTGATGATAAATTGGGAAAATAATATTGTCGGAGCGTAGCGAGACAAACAAGAACCGGGGAGGGGCTGGTTGGACTTGCCACAAGTCGCTCATTTGTAAACGAGCGGCTTGTGGCAAGTCGACGGGCTGGCCCACCCTCCTGCTTAGAGGCTTCGAGCTTTTGTCGTCGATTTCAGCTAACTTTTCCCTGTAATATTCCAAATTTCGTTGCGAAGTTCAAAAGTTCGTTTCAGAATTCACAAGCCGGTTTGTAAACTAAGCATTTGATTGGCTTCTTTGACTTCAGGGGCCAATCACAGCCTTTGTTTACAAACCGGCTTGCAAATTCTGAAATGAACTTTGGAACTTTGCAACCACAGATTACTATTGTACCAGATGTCTATCTTCGTGTTTTCGCAAGGTAAATTTGTGTTCGCGATTTTCACTCTGATCACGAATTGCACTCGTGATTTTTCGCAATATCACGTATGTTGCGCTAACTAAGAACATGGCGGACACTTGCGTCAGACTCGCGTCCAGGCCAGGCCTGTGTCAGACATACATAGGTGTTAGACTGTTGCTTACGTTGTGTGGCGTGGATTGCGCTTACTGCTAAGAACATGGCGGAAATCTTTCGTCAGCTCGCGTAAGCATGTCAAAAACTTGAACAGATATTTGGCGAAGATAAACATCTGGCACAACAGTAATCTGTGTTTGCAAAGAACATACGCACCTCGCAACGAAATTCGGAATATTACAGTAAAAAGTGACCTGAAATCGACGATAAGATAATATTGGTAGGATAATAGGCGGATAGCAATCATAGTATGCGGAGGAGACACCAGCTTTTAAGATATTTTGACTATGGCTATGTTTAGATCACTTTGTCACAAGTTTGTACCGTATAAAATCAAATGAATGCGTTGTTTAAAACATGCACGTTGTTTTAGTATTTCCCTCATGACATAGAGGTCAACGGATGCGACAATAGGCAATAAACAAGGGTTACTGTATTGTCATAAATTTTCACAGTATAAAATGAAAAGCATTGAACAACCACTGTTAACCTCAGTAATGCTGTTTTGGTATTTTCTTTACAATATGGATAGAAATGAAAGAACGCAAAAATATACAAACACAAATGCTTATTGGATGTGTCATTTTATGCATATAAAATAAACCCTGACTCAATCATCACCATATCAAAATTACCTCATTCAAAAACGGCGAGTCGATCTCCAAGTACTTCGAGACAACGTAGAGACAGAAAAGATGTCGGTCTACGCCTGGGAAAACAAAGATAAAATATGGATTAAAGATTATAAGTTGGGTGGAATATTAGATCAGCAAAGCTCTAGTATCAACTATGAGTAACGGTCAACCTTGACGTGCACGAGCTTAACATCAATTGTATACATTGACATGCTAGTATAATCCCTTCAGTACCTTCTCCAGCCATTGCTTTTCTTATGTTGACTGAGTGAGTAGCACAAGCTTTGACAAGCAGACTTTTCTTCTCTTCTTTCTAAGAAACAACATCAGAAGAATGATTAGTTGAACTCATTTACAGACATTCAAAACAATATTCACATTGGCTTCATCAAGTTGCATCAAGTCTGTGAAAATCAGTTGTTGAAACAACTTGCATCAAGCTTGCGGATAAAAAGTCTTGACAATTAACTTGCATTAAGCCTGTTGACAACTTGCAGCAGACTTGTTATCATCAATCCTGCTTATCGACTGCAAAACAACCGATTTGCTGCAACTTGTGTGTTTCTGAAAAGGTAATCGTCATGAGCAAAATATGTTCAAATGAGAATTCTGGTCATACCGCAAGATTTGGGTCCATCATTCCTTTGACAAAAGCACAAGAGTCTGCTGTACATGGTCGTACTGTTTCAGTTCGTCCATCTCTGTTAAAAAATGTACAACAAGAACTCGCTAGACGAAAAGAGAGTTGAAAAAGACTCGTACAAACTCTCGCTTGTCAACTCTCATCAACTCTCTTGCAACTCTTTTTCTCGTTTGACCAGGATATGAGAGTTGAGAACACCCTCGTACAAACTATCGCTCTTTAACTCTCATCAACCCATGTTCTCGTTTGACCAGGACGTGAGAGTTGAAAAACCCTCATACCAACTCTCGCCTGTCAACTTTTATCAATTCTCATGCAACTCTCGCTCGTCAACTCATGCGAACTCTTCTTCTATCAGTCACTTCTCAACAAACACTCACTTCTAAACTCTCATTCTTGTTCGACATATCAAACAGTTCTCACCTGTATAAACGTGTCATAGCTGATTCATAGGTCAATAAAAACTTCTTGCGTTCCTATTGAGAGAAAAAATTAACTCATCTCAAACTGTACAGTAATGCATAGTCCGTTTCTTTCTCTTCATGTAAGAGTACTTAGTAAAAAAATCATAATTACCTTGGGCTGGGTTGTGCGAAATGTGAATAGCGCTATCTACTGGAAAGTGATTTCCTTAAACTTTCTAAACATGTTCAATAACTGGTTAAAGTCGCTTTTATCTCTTATGAGTTCACTATCCCTATATATGTCTAAATGCTTTGAAAAGAACATAGTCCTATCCTTCTTTCGTACAACCAATCGCCAGTGCTATTTTTGTAACTTACAGTACCTTGTAGTTCGCCAACTGATACGCCATTTGTACGAACGCGTCAGGGCTAGAAAAAATCCCACACGAAAACAGTTAACAAAATTCAATTTATAAGTATATGATGTGAGCGCCGTTGGTGTTCTACCTAATATACTCCTGTATAAAGTAACAAGTGATCAACACGAGATGATCCATACAGGACCTCTACAACAACAGTTTAGAACTAATGGAGCTATCCAGTATAAATAAAATTAGTTTAGTTAAGGTTTCCTCTTGTAGTAACACTGGATCAACAAGAGTTGATTCTTACTGGACCTCTAGGAAAAACAGTTTAGAACTAATGGAGCTATCCAGTATAAATAAAGTTAGCTTAGTTTAGGTTTCCTCTTGTATATAGTAACACTGGATCAACAAGAGTTGATCCTTACTGGACCTCTAGGAAGAAGAGTTTAGAACTGATGGAGCTCTCCATATCTTAGTCAAAGTTTTCTTCTTCATTAATACTGCATCAACAAGAGATGATCCTTGTTACAATCCTATTGAACTCACCTCAAACGAAGCTTCTTGATGAGTTCTTTACCTGTGAAAACACGACAAGAACAATGCTTACCGATAAAAAGTACACAGTATGTAATATGCGCAGACAATGATTTACTATGATTTTAAGCTTTGTCAAGTACCTTGCCAAAGGTAAACTTACCAAAATCTGTGTGGACAAGAACATGAAGTTCCAGGTCACTAATTAAAGCAAGATTACTCTGTTTCGCTTGGTCAATTATCCCGATACACTAAAAAATCAAACATTTTTGTTCTTTTAAAAGACATACGATCCTTTTGAACTTCTGAAAAGAACAGTTCAGAACTAATAGAGCTATCTAGTATAAATAAAGTTAGTTTAGTTTAGGTTTCCTCCTGTAGTAACACTGGATCAATAAGAGATGATTCTTACTGGACCTCTAGGAAGAACAGTTTAGAATTGATAGAGCTATCCAGTATAAATAAAGTTGGTTTAGTTTAGGTTTCCTCCTGTAGTAACACTGGATCAATAAGAGATGATCCTTACTGGATCTCTAGAAAGAACAGTTTAGAACTGATAGAGCTATCAAGTATAAATAAAGTTAGTTTAGTTTAGGTTTCCTCCTGTAGTAACACTGGATCAATAAGAGATGATTCTTACTTGACGTAAAGGCAAGAGCAGTTTAGAACTGCTAGAAAAATCCAGTATAAATACATAAAAAGTTAGATTAGGCTTCTCCTGTAGTAACACTGTATCAATAAGAGATGATCCTTACTGGACCTCTGGAAGAAAAGTTTAGAACTGACAGAGCCCTACAGTATTAATAAAGTTAGATTAGGCTTCTCCAGTGGCAAGACTGAATGAATAAGAGATTATCCTTACCAGACCTCTAAAAAGAACAGTTTCTAGAACTGATACAGCTATCAAATACAAATAAAGTTAGTTTGGTTTAAGTTTCGTCCTGTAGTAACACAAGATCAATAAGAGATGATCTTTACTGGACCTCTGTGGTCCGTAAAGTTAGTATGGAAACTATAAATTGGATTTTTATACCAAACCTTGTCAGGTATTTCCCAACATAATCGTTCTGGAGAGTTCAAAGAGTATTGCACTTCCCCCATACACCGTCCGTTCTCATCATAGCCCAGCTTGTTCATTTCACAATCATTGATCCACTCAAAGAACTGTGACATAATCGGAGCGTCAGCCCTGAAAATAGAAGTGGCCTATTCAGATTCATAAACAGTTTAATGGCAAGATTCAGCGAAGTGTGCATATAAAGCTAAAAATTTTGAATTCTGTTTGGAAAGTTACTCACCATCCATGCTCCACATTGGCTCCAAACTAAAAAGAAACATTTGCGAATGTTAAAATTATTATCACGACGATGAATGTTAAAATTATTATCATGAGTGATGAATCTGATGATGATAATGATGATGACGATTATGATAATGATGATGATGATGATGACGATCATATTCCTGAGGAGGTATTGTGCTGATATTACGGTAATGACATATATCTCACCTTTCCATTCTTGAAGACAATAAAATTGAATGATTTATCAAACCAAATGTTATCCCCTTCACCATGTAAAGCATACTTTGCAAGATCATTAAACTTGGTTGGGTCGTTCTACAAAATCACCGCGAAATTTATGTGCACAATGTCGCAATTTTAAACGAAGAATTACATTAAACATTCTTTACCAAACAACCATCAAAAGAGTAATCATGATTGTACTCAGGTGAAAATGATGTTTGTGGTGTTACTCTGAGTTTATATCCACACTGGGCAAGCTCAAAAACATGCCCGACCACGTAAAGCTGGTGTCGCAAATCTGGTACTGAATTTATTCTGGTAATTTCATCATTTATATAAATGGTGTTTATCATGGGCAATCATTCTCAGGTAATTTAATGTCTGGCTCTCTCCAAGCTTTCATGATATGCTGTGCACAAGTGGTGTGATTTGTGGCCGGGAATGTGGCTATTTGAATTTTTGCGCGTTGCCACATTTATCTAAGTATTTGTCGAATAATTTCGGGCATTTTTGAATCCGAGGACTTTTGAATCCAAGACATTTTGAATCCGAGACATCTTTGAATCCAAGACATTTTGGAATCCAAGACATTTTGGTATTCGAGGCATTTTGTATCAGAGGCATTTTAAATCCGAGGTATTTAGAATTCGAGGTCCTTTGAACCAGAGGCTCTTTGAATCAGAGGCACTTTGAGTCCGAGGTATTTTTAAAGCATTGCAAAGGTCTTAGGTTCTATTCCCGTAGCAACTAGGCTTTTTTAGAGCTAGAATGATATGGATATACATTCAGAGGAACATCACAAACATCAACGGTATTAATAGACATTTCTATTAAGGGAACAGGTAAAAATACCAAAAACTTACTTTATCCTCATCGCCAATACGGGAGGACACATGGCAGATTTTTGAACAAAATTTTGAAAATGTTTTACAGCGTTGGAACTTGGACATCGTGAATGAATGGATATTCAGTACTTTTGCTTCCTCTAAGCTGTGCTCCTTTACACCCCCCCCCCCCTCCCTCCACTACCTTGATAGAGTTATTTATCTCTGTGGATTTACCTCGTCATAGGAATGTTCCTGGTCAGAAAGAACCAACACAAACGCACTCTGAAAACACAAACATTCAAATTATAAAACTGTTGTGTTGATGCTTTAAATGGGCCAAGACATTGACGAGTATTGTGTGATGAAACTCACGGTCTCAATTGTTTTTAAGGAGGCATGATTGATGCCAGTGTGGAAGAACTCTTCTCGTGTCTCTGCCCACGTTTTCCTAAGAAGAAAGTTGTTCAAGTGATTATCCTCAACCAGGATCCCCAAAAGAAACTGTATAGAACTACATAAATATTGTTCAGTATAAATAAATTTAGCTTTATTTTAGGTATCCTCCTGCAGTAACACTGGATCAATAACGATGATCCTCATTGGACCTCCAGGAAGAACAGTTTAGAACTGATGGAGCTATCCAGTATAAATAAAGTTAGTTTAGTTTAGGTTTCCTCCTGTAGTAACACTGGATCAATAAGAGATGATCCTTACTGGACCTTTAGGGAGAACAGTTTAGAACTGATAGAACTATCCAGTAATAAATAACGTCAGTTTAGTTTAGGTTTCCTCCTGTAGTAACACTGAATCTATAAGAGATGATCCTCACTGGACCTCTTCGTAAAACAGTTTAGAACTGGTTTTAACAATGTCCAAATGTACCAGTTGAACTGAATAGTGTATTCTCACCTTTCCGCCCCAGTAATGGCTGCCAGAGAAGCCTCGCCAGGGCAAGGAATTGATGTGTCCTTGAGGATTTTATCCAACTGACTGCCGACAAAATCAAATAAACAACAAAATTTTTTAATGAGCTTAAAATTGAATCATAAGCAAAATTGTTGACATACATACCTCTCAATGTCTTTAGGTTTTAAGAGGTTTCCTTCATGATAAAGATTCAGTTTAAAATATCTTCCACGACATAAGACTACCAAGTGATAGATTGAATCATACTGGGATAGCTTGTCTAAATGTGAAGAAAGAATAAATTTGATGATGATACTGCTGGTACACTGGTACTGATGATTGTGACAAAAATGGCAATTTTACCTTTTAGATATTTACTATGATTTACCTACCATGATCTTTCCCTGGTATTCTTGTCTGATTAAACATAAGTCTGTACTGTGTTGAACAGAGAGGGATGAGCTTGCTCATCATTAACTACACAAGAAAATAATGTCAACTTGTCAACTATGCATACAGTACATAGTTGATACACATAAAATACCGACAGATAAAAAAGAGAACTAAACTCATGAAGTCTAATTTTGGCAATGATTATTGAAACACAGGAGAAAGATTGAAACTTAACAGCCAAGTGTTAAGTGAGGTGAATGTTTGCGTGGTTCATCATTATTACTTACAGGTTTTAGTCTTTCTTTATCAAGTAGTTTACGAAACAACATTGCAGCATGAACCATGTTCGCTGCCTTTGATGTCTGTTGGATTTTCTTTGTTAGAAATGGACCATCCTGGAGAACAATGTTAGAGTTTTGTTAGAAATGGATCACCATCATTATGATCGCACAGATTCCCATATTTCTATACTTACAACGCCATAAAAATTGCTGTTTATCATGATAGGACCTCGAGATTTCATATACACAAAATTGTTCCACCAGTCTGTGACCTGAAATGACGGAAATAAAGAATATGGTACAGTTATATGGTTATAATCAACAGTGCAGAGTCAAAACCACACTAGTTTCAACAAGCTGATATCAGGGTGCATTCTCATGGCTTGTGACAGCTTGTGGATGACAAATCTGCTGCAAGACGCAAGCAGATTGTCAAAACGTGTCATCAACAGGCTTGATTCAAGTTGTAACAAGTGTGCAAACGACAAGTTGCAACCAGCCTGATTTTACTGTAACAGACTTGTTTTAACTTGACATTGAAATTGACAAGTTTGTCGCTAGCTAGAGGCCACTAAACAAAAGTAATTGATACAGTAAAACCCCACATAAAAGAACCAGCTGGTTAAGAACTTGGACAATTAAGCACCCAAAATACAAAAACCAATTCTGGCTGACAAATGGGACTGGTTCTTTAAAAAGCTTATTCTAGACCTTACCCTGAATTAATATGCAGATAGCAGGGGAAACAAAATACTGTAACCTACTAGCATGAATGAATTTTTTAACCATATGCATGATTTTTTTTTCAAAACTACAATTAATTCACAACACAACTCAACTAGCATAACTTTATGTTAAAAACTTACATCATGATGGCCCGATGTTCAATCAATAATTAGTACTTGATGGGTAATATGGGTATAAAATATATGCTATGCATCAACCATACTAACATAAAACTGTAAACTAGGAACACATGTTTTGAATTGGAAAATATAAAAACCAGTTAGGAACAAATGCAGCCTGATTTGTTCCTAAGTACTTGTTATGTAAGAACCTCCTCAGCCTGAAGGTCAAATATAGGCGGTTCTTTTGTGCGAGGTTTTAACTTACTGTACAGGTACAAGTAACTTACATAGTTATTTGCCCACCATGATTTCAACACTAAATATCTTTGAAGCTTTTTACCAATTCCATTCTGAAACAGAGAAAAGAGAATGCATCTGTATCAAATAATACTTACTGGGTTAATATAAGATGATTGTTACTGAATCTTTAGGAAGAACAGTTTAGAACTGATAGAGCTATCCAGTATAAATAAAGTTAGTTTAGTTTAGGTTTTCTCCTGTAGTAACACTGGATCAATAAGAGATGATCCTTACTGGACCTCTAGGAAGAACAGTTCAGAACTGATAGAGCTATTGAGTATAAATAAAGTTAGTTTAGTTCAGGTTTGTTCGTGTAGTGTTAGACTGGATCAATAGAAGATGATCCTTCTTGGACCTCTAGGAAGAACAGTTTGGATAAAGATAGCTTAGTTGAAGTTTACCAGGTGGATTACTCCCATATTTCTACACTTACTCTAAATTCTTCAGTTAAATCTTCAACTCTCTTCAATTTTTCTTCAGGGAAAATTTCTCTGACACTTTCTAGATGCTGCGAAACAGTAAAAAAGATAATGCATCTTGACATACAGTATAAGAAAAACAATTGATAACAACATCATTATAAGTAGGAAATAAATCATACTTTATCAAGTGTAGCATCAAGCGAGGGTACTGGTAGTCTTGGCAGTGACTGTTGGAAACTGTATAATGTTGCATCACCAGAAGTGAATAACTTCACAATGCCCTGCAAGTGGAAGAGCAAATTGGTTTCACCAAGAGTGAAATATATGAAGAGATATACTAATGCAAAAGATCAAATGAAAGGATTGAACTAGAGAAAACTAACTTACTGCCCATATCTTTGACTTCAAAGAAAGTTTTCTGGAAAAAAATTATTAAAGATGCATGGTGAAAGACCTATTTGGTTATTTGTGTGAAGTTATGGGGCATTTTACAGATGATGTCATATCACCAAAATTGATGCCACATACAGTAGCATATGGATTAATATACCACAAGGAACCATAGGTGAAATTTTTAAAACTTTAAGAAATGTGCTCTTAGGTAAGAATGATTTTCTCATCAAAGAAAAACCACCCAGTCATTGGGGAGAAGTTTCAAGAGACTTCAAGAGCTCCTATGTCAAGTTTCCAAAATTGACTCCTGATACCATAATCAATAAATACTGGGGGGGGGGCTATTAGATTATTTGCGAACGTCTTAAAATGTATTTTAATTAAGTGATTTACATCTCACCTCTCGAACAGTACCCCACGGTAAGTGAGCAATGCACGAAGAGTCAACTGCAGTAGAATGCCATAAGCCATCCACAGCACAGTTGCAAGTATTGTTACTCCAAAACATATTGCGATATAAGGACTTGCTTGCACTAATCTATAAAATGTTAAAGACATAATCATTACTGCATTCTTCTAGTAACTACATGTTCTTCTGTCTACTCTGGTATACAACAGAGTTTTGAGTAATAGTTAGGAGTGACAGATCTGCATGGGTATTTACATTGTTAAAACCCATACATATATATCTGACGGGAGTATTATGATGTTCTTGTCAAATGCATGATTAAACAGAATAATTAATGATCACAACAACAACTACGGCCTAATTTTAATACAGATCATTGTGCATCATCTAATTAATGTATTAATTTGATACAGACTGTCTTGTGTCATAATGAAGCATTAACTTTGATACAGACCATCTTGCATCATAGTACTTCTTTGGGGATCACAAATGCAGACATGTGATGGAAATACTGTAATGTGATGCTATAGATAGGCTCAATAATTATTCATGAATTCACAATTCCTGTCACATTCAGTCATCAAGTAGTCTTGCAAACACCAAGAATGGCTGTGTTGGAGATGGAGACTAGCCATCACACAAAGTTCAAATATCGCTATACACACAAATTTTCATTGCTGGACGTGATCTACCATGTACGTGATGTTTATTCCTTGTTTTCAAGGAACCAACACAGACATGAGAAACTGTTTTAGAAGTTTGAAGTGCTGTGTAAATTAATGTGGGGCAACCCACATCTTGTTAACATTTAAACAAAACAAAGGAGTTGTAGTCAGTATTAATATATTTCCCCATTTGAGCAGGAGAGTAATGATTAATGAAATTTGTCAGGTTTGGTCAAAGTTTAGTTTCATTGCTTGTAGTGCCTTGAGGTGCTTGAGGTGCCTTGCATAAGTATACTGTACATAAAATCTGTGCCATTGCAACCAGATTTTGATTGCAACTCTGATTGGCTTATTTTTAGCAACATTATCACAGGACACTTGGTCTAATGTTTTGATTGCTTAATGCTAATTACATAAGATATATTTAGCTCTTGTGACTGTAATTAAATTGTTGCTTTTCATGTAAAACTATAGTGTAGGTGGGAAGGCAACTGGATTAAGGATTGTATCGGCCTCTACTACATAGTATAGGGCATGATTGCAGCTTAATGTATATGAGACAGGATAACAGAGTTAATTGCGCAGACATGTCATATTCAAAATTTGACAGACATATCCAGTTATAATTGACAGACATATGCAGTGTCTTCTCTTGTCAGAGGAAAAGTTTTCATGACAAAAATCAGCCCACCCAAGTGGCCAATCTCACATAAACACACTCCACATATAGCTAGCCATATATAATACAAGTTTCTGAAATAATTCCATCAATTGATTACATAATTTATTATATAACACAGGCAATGGGCCTACAAGTTGAGCATAGGCAATACATGGTTTTCATATAGGGCAAGATTCACCACGGAACTATCATGGAAGGGAGACACTGAAGGAAAAATAATTTCAGAAACACAAAAGATTTTATCCATCACTGATCAGCAGCAATGAAATCACAAGCAAGCTAGCACATCAATGAATTATGATATGTGAAATCCAAATTTATGTTAATTTTCTAATAAAATGAGCCAGCGTACTGTATAGCATCAAATGAATTAAATCCTTATCATAAACCTATAGAAAATTTATATTTGGTAAAAAAAATCAAATTTTCCTCACAGTGCGTGCAAAATTTTCCGAAACCCTTATATAGAATAAGTAATTGCAACATACTAATTTATTCTTTATACATATTCTTTCGTAGATATAGAAACAATACATCCCAGGATTTCCGTATACTTGAAGTTTCGAGCATTTAAGAACTGATATTCTTTTTAAAAGCGTTCCTAAAAACGCTAAAGGCAAGTGACTACACGCTTGTTATTTAATGCAGTGGATGACGTGACCAACTTTACAATAATTGTTTACAAAATGGTTCACATTTGCAACATAATAATGTCGCAAAAACACGTATTCCGACCTTTACTCTCTTCGAAAACAACGCATAAAAACATACATCACATCAAACTGTGACAAAAATGTAATGCATTTTATCCATATTAACCGGTCATTTCGATATGATAACAGCATGCTTGGAATGCAATTCATGGCTGGAGCCCAAAACGATCAAATATATCATAAAAGAACACTCGGTATTTTGCACTTCGAATATTTTTCTTTGTTATATTCTGTAGTTTTGAAGATTTCGTCTTTTTAGAGGGTGATATTTAGCGTGAAGGTTCAGAGACTATTTCATAATGTTCTTATTTACAAATGAAGACGCTTAAAATCAAATACAAATCAGACCATGATGTAGCCGGCTTGCATGCTGAGGAAACTGTATTCGAACGCGTTTCAAATTGCGAACTTTGGCCTAAGAAAAAACCATCATTCATCTAGTTTTCAACAGCTAACGTTTTAAAGCCAAGTGCAAGAGAAAAGAAAATACATTATCGTTTCCCTCAAATTTTCAATTCAAGTCACATACCGAGGCAAAGCTTCTTCGAGGCGACCAAGAATTCCTAACGTCGGTTGATGTTGGCCAATTCTAGCTGCAGCGAGAGCGAGGAAAAACAGCACCCAAGCCAGAGGAGTAGCCGGGAAGTGCCATTTCAAGAAATTATGTTTAGCAGCTTTGTATTTTCGTTTAAAAGTCTTTTTCAAAGCGCGAAATGCCCGGTCCTTGTCTATGTGTACGTTTAATTGTCCATCGTCGGTAACGGCGAACTGAAAAGCGACAGCAAGCCGAGCTTCGGCCATGATGAAATATCTGATTTGTTCAAATCAGATTGTCTTTATATACAGGAATCTTGTAATGACTTGTATATTTTTTAAAGTAAACTGTGTATTTTGAAGGTATGGAAACGACAGCTAATATTGTTCGACGCCTATCACACTCCCTCGTTACGCACGAACAAAGAATTGGGGTCAAAGTCCAGCGGCCCATATTTAGGAGAACTTTTGAATGAGAAAACAGAAATATTTGCCTAAACGTACTAGGACTGTTTAAATGGTCACGTAGGCGAAGCAACAACTGTGATCTTGTAGATTTACACAGGTAAATGCTCGTAAATGCACGATAGTGAAAAGCTAGGTGCCTAATAAGACGAAAATATGTGGCTGCTGAGACAATTCTTGAGTTTCACGTGACATCATAAGTTTCACTGGGGGTCAACTCCAAATCGATACACAGTCATTGCAGTGAAGCAATTTTTCACTGTATGTGTTGAGCTTGTGTTTGGCAGCAAGTATGTACAATTTCGTGAGATTTGTTCTCTCCAGTACAGTATAATCATCAATACGTGTTGGATTGACCCCCACTCAGATCTACTGCAAAATGACCTAGTGAAACCCAAGAATATGGTGATTAGGTCTTCCGACTATACATGGTCCCTATTTTAAAGCTCAAAAGTTATTGCATAAGTCCAGGACTACGGCCCCAAACTCAGTTACGCTATAGTCTAGGATTATAAGTCTCATAGTCCCAAGTCCATGCTGACTATGGTCCCTCAGTACATTGTCCCTTGGTTCAAAACTATGATCTCTTACTGTAAGTTACCAACCTAGCACCTAGCAAACCTCGGGGTAATAAATTTCTTTGACTTTGTCAACCGTGTTTAGAGCGTCTGCTTTGGACAGAAAACTCGCTAAAACAAAAATTAAAAGAAGGCTTAAAGGTGACGGAAACTCAACCAAGACGTGCTATTGGAGGTAATGATTCTTATAAGTAGTGTCCAAAGTTTTCTCTCAACATTGTCTTCTATTTTAATAAGTCCGAAGTAACCCCATGCACGTATGGAGCTTCAGATTTGAATAAGGCTTCGACAACGAATACAACTACAGTGGAACCTCGCTGTGCGGCCACCTCGGTAATACGATCCGACCACTTCGTTATTACGGCCATTTTTTCACGGCTCGGCAAAATGTTAATGCATTTCCTAATAAAGTTACCCCATTAATACGAACACCTCGGTAATACGACCAACGACCACTTTTTGATGTCCCCAACTCGTTAACACGACCACTGAATATGCCTAATAAGGCTCCATAATGCATGAAATTAAACAGTAACAATTATGATTAAACATAAATATATATAATATAAAACAAATAAACAACTATCAAACGGTAAATTGGAAGATATGCGAACTGAGGGAAAGTGTCAAACTGACCTTATAAGTTATCCTATCATATAAGTTATTGGGAAGATCTATCAACTTGCTAAGCAGGTCTATATTTATTTTTTGTCCCACAAATCTATAAATATTTGCAACCTCTATTCCGTGCCCACCTCAGTTATTATCCTGAGGTTTTACGCCATCAATTGCAGGGGTTTTTCAGGAAATCATATATCCTCAAGTTTTAAACGTTAATTATTGTCGTTGGGATTGTATGTACAGTATACAGTGCGACTCACGATATTACTTGTATGAGATATTTATGCCGTACGTATTCAAAATGAGCATTGCCATTCATCAAAACTTACGAACATGAAAACAAAGTTGTGAGGAGATCTTTACGATGTTGATATTTGATGTTAGTCACATGACTGAGAAAATATGGCGCTGTTCCATATTTGAGGTGGACCACGCTATTAGTTTTAAAAATATGATAACACGATAAGACGTCGTTTTTAACTTAATTGGAAGTGGAAACGACATTCTTTAACCAAACACAGCATACTTAACAACAAGAGAATGTTTTAGCTAAAAAATAAACGAACTTGGTGTCATAGTTGAAGGATTTTTCAAAGATTACGTGGAACGGTGGAAAAGAGGGATTCTGGATTTCTAAAATGGATAAGAATGGGAGGTATTGGGCGTTTGAAGGAGAACTGTTCGTAAATTATCATGATCAACGTCTATCAACATTTTGAGAAAGTTTGCTTTGCCATATATCTTCAAAACTAGCAATGATGGATTCCTGATAAGCAATAATAATTCTAAAAGTACCTCCACTGGTGTCGTGGAATGAACATTTGGCACTGGATTGAGGCAAAAATATGTTTGAGAGCACAACAGAAGTTTGTCCTTTTGACGGGCAGACGAAATCAGCATGATAAAGCTTGGAAAATGCATGCATGGGTTAGATTATTTATACTCAATGATGGTATGTGACCAGCGAGGCTAAGGAGTCAACAAAAAAGTTCTAAAGTAAACGAGTTCTGCTGGTAACAGCGGAAATAGGGATCAGAGATCTCTTTTGCACATTTAGGCACATATGAAGACATGTTGGTTGCTAATAATACGAATCTAAATGATCGTTCTACCACTTCTTTGGCAGGTACCTAAAACCTTTCATCAGAAGTTCCTTTTCCAGCATTAGGGAATTATCATGTAGATCTCGACTTGTCTGTCTTGTCGGTCTCGACTTGTTGTGCTCTCAAGCATTTTTTTGCCTCAATCCAGTGCCAAACGTTTATTCCACGACACCAGTGGAGGTACTTTTAGAATTATTATTGCTTACCAGGAATCCATCATTGCTAGTTTTGAAGATATATGGCAAAGCAAACTTTCTCAAAATGTTGATAGACGTTGATCATGATAATTTACGAACAGTTCTCCTTCAAACGCCTAATACCTCCCATTCTTATCCATTTTAGAAGTCCAGAATCCCTCTTTTCCACCGTTCCACGTAATCTTTGAAAAATCCTTCAACTATGACACCAAGTTCGTTTATTTTATAGCTAAAACATTCTCTTGTTGTTACCTATGCTGTTTTTGGTTAAAGAATGTCGTTTCTACTTCCAATTAAGTTAAAAACGACGTACTGTCGTGTTATCATATTTTTAAAACTAATAGCGTGGTCCGCCTCAAATATGGAACAACGCCATATTTTTTCAGTCATGTGACCAACATCAAATATCAACATGGTAAAGATCTTCTCACAACTTTGTTTTGATGTTCGTAAGTATTAATGAATAGCAATGCTCATTTTGAACACGTACGGCATAAATATCTCATACAAGTAATATCGTGAGTCGCAGTGTACAACTGAACTACGATTGAAAACATCTGTGCTACAATATAACGCCGACTCCCGTTAATACGACCACCCCGTTCATACGACGGAAATATTTTGGCCGAACGAACAGTGGTCGTATCAACGGGGTTCCACTGTACAAGATTTTGGCCTAATATTATAAATTGTCGGAAAATTAGCTATTGCAAACTTGATGCCATCCTGTTTTTTGACACAAATGTCTTGAAAGCAACAAATGAATACTCGTTCTCATAGCCATTTTGTATTGCCATTAATTTCAACTGTCAAAATCGGCCAAAAAATCACAAAATAAGATTGGTTCACGGTTGTGCTTTAGCCGTAAACCTAAAGACAAGGAATCCGGATATTTTTACGAATCCGGAAACTTTCGCTCTACTCTCTAGTGTAAACAGGGTATTTTTACAATGATTTACGGCGGAAATTTCAGCGACTTATTCACAAACGTTTTGTGATTTTCTCGCGTTTCAAATACGAAAATTTAGTGGAAACCGAATAAATAATTCAGGTTTTTAACGGAAAACCTCTAAAACCTATTTCTACAGAAGCCAAATCAGATTGCAGTAAACATGGTTCGTACAGTTCGTACAGGTAAACTTCAAGGGTCGGGATAAAACGCTGAAACTGAATGGCGGAAACGGAAACTGAAAGCGGAAACTGAAATGGGAATAAAACCCTGAAATGGGGATGAAACCCTTAAATGGGGATAAAACGCTGAACTGGGGATAAAACACTGAAATGGGAATAGAACGCTGAACTGGGGATAAAACGCTGAAATGGGAATAGAACGCTGAAATGAGGATAAAACGCTGAAATGGGGATAAAACGCTGAAATGGGAATAGAACGCTGAAATTGTGATAAAACGCTGAAATTGCAAGTTCGAAAGAGTTTTGTGCTGTTTAAAAAACAACTTTGTTGTTCGATCCAGATTAATTAAGCAGAATTTAATTCGACTACATGCAATATTGTTCAAGTCAAAAATATTTGCATTTTATCCCCATTTCAGTTTCCGCTTTCAGTTTCAGTTTCCGCAATTCAGTTTCAGCGTTTTATCCCGACCCTAAACTTCAAGGACGTTTCAAGGTCATACATATATCAGGAAATTCAAGGCCTAAAATAAGTTGTTAAATAATGCTCTAATTGCAACCCAAATGAATTTGAAAGAGATTTGTAAGTAATGAACATTTTTTATTTTCATGTCAAAAATGTTCAATATGTCAAAATTAAATGTCCAGAAAGTAAAGCAAGACGAATTCAAGGACTTTTAAGCACCTTTTATAAATTCAAGGGACTTTCAAGGCCTTGAATATTTATTTCCAAATTGAAGGTCATTCAGGTCTTGTGCGAACCCTGAGTAAAGGACATTAGCAATAATTTTTTTATTGCATCATGTAAAAGAGCACGAGAGGGTTAATTTTCTTTATCCAAACTCGTCGCCCCATTCTTCTCAGTTCAGAACTCTTTACAACACAGAACTCGAAACAAAAGATCAAATTTCACCCAATATTATGTATTTAAACACCTCCCCTTTCTAATAACAACATAACTTAAACAGTCCAAATAACATATAATTTTCAATAAGACATGCAAATAGTCTCAAAAACAATGTTTAATAAGTTAGGAATTCAATAACCCCCAGTTCATTTTGAACTATACCACGGTCAGAAAAACCGGAACGTTATGAGCGGCAACATTTCTATGCCAAACCTCAGTGAAAAAATATACATTTAGAATAAGAACTTGGAGAAACGTCGTTAATTTGATATGAGAAATGTGGAAACTGGAAAAATTGATGTCATGTTTGCGGTGTGACTATGACTTTTATATCCACATCGAGGAAGGTCAAAAATATGTCTGACCAAGGCGGAATCGAGCCTCCGATCTTTGGAATGCTAGTCTACACGCGTAAAAATTACGAGTTGTTGAAGGTTGTTGTAAACAAGATTGAACAATGTTGTGCTGTCCACATTGTTCAATGTTGTCAACAATACTGAACAAGTTGTTGAGCCTGCATCCAGCCTGCAATCAGGTGTAACAATGCTGAACTATTGTTGACAACATTGAACAACATGGGCAGCACAACATTGTTCAATCCTGTTTTCAACAACTCGTAATTTTTTGCCGTGTAATGCTCTGCAAACTGAATTGCGCAGTCAGCGCGAACCGAGTATGTGATATTTCAAATAACTGAGTCTAGAATAAAATCATGATACATTTAAGATTACATTGATATCGAAGGAACTAGACTCATTTTCCAAATACCACATACTCGAACGGACCTGACCGCGTAGCTCAAGACTGGCTAGTATTCCAAAGCTCCAAGGTTTGATTCTAGGTATAACAGTGATATTTTTCAGCTCGCCCGGCGCAGTATGGAACTCTATGGAACAGCACAAACATCATTTTGTCATGATAGCCAATGATTAGAATTCTAAATCAGTTTTGGTGCATGCTTATCAACTGGTAAAATCATAATATTGGAACGCAATCATTGCCCCAAGTTGTTAAACAAGTTTGGAACAACTCGTAATAAGCTTGACAGGATTGTCAGAAATGTTACAAGGTTGCCCTAACAACTCAGATACCTGTTGTTAAAAGATTGTCACAAATTTGACAACACAAGGCTGTAACAATATTGTTATAAGTCGTTTTGGAAAAACCTTTTAACAAGTCGGATAGTCCCATCAAGCTTGTTGCAAGTTTTTAGCAGCTTGTTCCAAAAACTTGGAGGTTTGTTATAACTTGTATGATTTTACTCGCATGTATAAACCATCTCGTACTCCAGATATATATTCAGTTCATTGAAAGGACCACTATCCTAAAATACATACGGCAGGATCTTGTACGGAACACGCCGGCAATATTCTTCCCAATATTTTCCATATTTCTGTCGACATCGGATATCGTCGCGGTAGGTTCGATGGACGAGCAAGATCACCATGAAACATATGTAAAAATAGGGCAGGAAATGCGTGAGGCCGCAGGTGAGACAGTAAGCGAGAGAACCTATGAGATCACCAACGTAGTTGAAATGACGAGAGACTCCCCACCAGCCAGAGCACAGCAATGGCGAATCCTTCTCCACACCGAACGTGGTCACAAACTTTGCAGGGATGTAGTCGACAGGCCGACCCCAAATGCTCAAAGGTCGTTTCTCCTTCAAAGCCATTCTGAAGACATTCTTTTGATGGTTAACAGAGCGGAATATGGCGTAGCCGCAGAGACCAAAGCCCGAGATAATCACAACTGCCCAGTAAGGCAGCTGAACTGGATTGCGCAAGAGGTAAAATGATTGAATGGTGTACATGAATGGCAGCCACACGAGATCACCCCAGGCGAGATAGTAGCCAAAGTGGTCATGGGCGATGTCCATGGTTCTTAGATACCAGTCTTCGTTATAGAAGAAATCTAACACATAGATCGCGTGAAGAATATTGAGTAAAATCATCGAGTTCGTAACATAACCAAAGCTCTCGTACTGTTTAGCCGCGAACGACAAGTTGATCAAAGTCCACCCGCAGATTCCAGGGCGGCCGTTGAAGAACAACTTGAAGTCGAACATTTCGCCTATTCGCGGGTTATGTTCGATGCCCATGAAGAGATCATACGGCAGCGAACCGCTGAAGCAGCGGTCTTCAGCATGCGTAGGCCAGACATGCGCCTTGATGTAGACCAAAATAGTGAACGCGAATCCTGCTAAATTTGCCACGACAAAAAACGCGCCCCAGTTGTCGGCTATTACCGTGGCAGGGATGACATCATATTTGACCAATAGGATCGCAACGACGTGAGTTAGAATCCAGGCTCTCAGACCGTTACATTTATAAGGTAACTCGTGGCCGGCGGGCGTTGCCTGTCCTTTGCCAATAGGACCTGTACAAAATGACAGAAATTTACCTTATCGCCTCATCTATCTTGGTATCGTGAATGTGTTATGTACTCAGGTGAAACTGATGTTTGTGGTGTAACCCTGACTCTATATCCCATCGGACAAGCTAGAAAGAAATATACCTGACCAAAGTGTGGGAATCGAACCTACGACCTTTGGAATGAGCTACACGGTCAGATCGATTAGACTAACTTCGGTTGGCAGAGCATTGGGCGAGCATTCCAAAGGTCGTAAGTTCGATTCCCACCGTGGTCAGGCATATTTTTCAGCCTGCCCGGTGTGGATATTAACTCAGAGTAACACCACGAACATCATAAAAATCTGTTATAAACCACCGTACCTGGTAAAAAGGCGTACAAGAAAGCTTGGAACATGAACCACAAACTGTACATTGTCAAAGCAGAAAAGGGAACTGCTGGCACCCTGTTATACAGGATCCTCCAAAAGTTGCAACAGCCTTCTTCGGAAATGGCCGTACTGACTTCGGAACCGGCCGCCATGAGGGAACCACCGTGAGAGTTACAAGCGTACCAATAGAACCATGAAAACAAGGGTGGTCCAATGATCATTAGGGATGAGCTGATACTCTTAGGGATAAACGGAATACCCGAGAGGTTTATTACCTTATTGTGAGTAACGTCATTGGTAAGAGTGGGGTCTGGGGGCGATGGCTTGAGGCTTGCTGATCCGTTCTGGCCTCTATGATGGACTTCTCCCGAGACCATTTTGATACATAGGCTAGGATGAAATAAGAGATTTTTAGTTAATTGGGGATCACCATAATATATTGTGGTCTATCCAGGGCAATTCAACATTTTGGAATCTACATCGATAAAATATATGGAAAAGAATCGCCATTTTTAATTAAGATTGTAAATGACATACAAATCCTAAGAATAGAGCAAATCGGCTGACAAAGACACTCAATATGTCCGTCGAATAAACAAAAGGCTTAATAAAACAAATTTTGCCTTAAACAATTATTTTTTCATTTTCTTTATAGTTACAATAAATAATCACAGGCCGTACAGAGGGCAGATACCCCTCTTATCGTCTTTCAAAGGGGTACAAAGGGCAGATTCTCCCCCTAATCTTCTCTCAAAGGGGTACGGAGGTCAGATACCCGACTTAGTCTTCCCGTAAGGAGGGAGGGAGGGGGGGCACAAGCGTCCTTTCATTTAAAACAATTGAGTTGCTCTGAAAAGCGAGTACTAGGAATAAAACGAGTTTCACACAGTAACCGAACACAACTCCACCCGTCTTGTGTTTTCGGTGAGAATTCCGTTTTTGTGAATTATTGCGGCGGCAATTTGGCATTGATTGATTGGGCAATGACGTCGCTGTAAAATCAGTTAGGAGGCGTAGACGGCCGGTAGCATCCAGTGTTACTTGGATTCCCAGTCCACCATCGAAACGTCTGCACCTTATCACACCAAACTGAGTTCGATGGAAGTTAACGCACAAAGTTAGGCTATATGTCAGTCAAAATTTTTTTTCTAACTCTATTTCCCGCAAATTGCTGCAGCTGGCTTTGTTAGCTAGCGAATGCTCCTACTGCACGACTGATGCTCTTTTATATCCAGCTTAGCAGGAGGGTCACTCACTCAGACCCAGATCGCGCGCTGGTACCTAACATATTAACCTTGGTTCCTACGTAACCTCATAAAATGTATTTAACCCAGTCAAGAAAGAGTATACTGTTAATGTTACCGACCGTCGACAATTTCAAAATTAGCGCAGTCGCTAACAATACCGCGGTACGCTGAAGCTTTCGAACTTCTCAACGGGACGTTTTGGTGAAGTATATTTTGTATAATTTTCGGTCATTTTACGCTCACAAAATTGGTCGCCCCTTCGTGGTGAAAGAGAAGCCAACCTGAATACGGAGTCGTCTTCGTCTCCACATTGCCATTCTCCTTCGCTCAGTCTTTGACTGAAGTGTCTCGACGCGTTACAGAACTGCTAACTGCCTCTATTCATCTTTTAGAAGATGAAGTATTGGATGTTAGCCGGCTTATCATCAGCTCGACCGGCCAACAAGGAGATCGCCTCACAACTAAAACATGAAAACGTACCTGTACCTGTTTTATAGACGTTTGATGGAAGATAATCTTGATGAATGGTGAACGCGAGAAGATTCAGCAACTTACAAGTGTGCTCAATTCTAAATAGGATATAAACAATCTGGTAATTGTAGATTCGCTGCACTTATGACATTTGAAACTTTTGTACCAGACTAACCTTGCTTATATCGTGCCCTTGGACCTGCGAGCACGTGTTTCCTGGCCTAACCGCAAGACATTATTCCGTTTGTTATATGATTAGAGCACAGCATGACAGATTGTGATTTATACAAATTTAGGCCGCGTTTCACTGTGAGGTTGAAGCCAGACACAGGCAAGAGGCATATTGGCTGAGCAAATAACCGATATGCTAGGGCAAACATGATCTTTGCCTCTTGCCCTTGTGAGGTTAAATTCTCATAAGGAAAAACCGTGAAAGATAAGAGGGGTAAAATCTCTTATTACGTAAGGGCTTATTACGTAATAAGAGGTAGCAATTATTAGTTCCTTGTCATTTTGTATGGTGGATACATATCAATCATTGGAAAAACCACGTAAAAAAATTATCATCGCAAAGCTTTTGATCCGTTTAAAATTAGCACAAATGATGCATTTATATCAGCACTGATAAAGATTCGAGCTTACGGATCGAAAGCTAGCGCTTTGCGATAATATATTTAAGCGAAATATTTCCACGACATAATGATATTGACAATAAGAGGTGTAATAAAATAAATTAAGCTACATAGTTGATAAAGAGCATTTACATAGAGCACATAAATCTGGATCATGTCAATGTCTTAATTCGTCCTGTAGCTTAAGTTAGCAGCAAATGAAAAGAAATCAATTAAAGCATTGTAAATAAAGTGATTTGATGTTGTACAGAATCCATGCTGAGTTACGAATGGTTAGATAACGCAGAGGTAGTACTTGTTCTTAAATGTGAGCTATGTTAAAGTGATGTGATGTTACCGTTGACTTAATCAAGGCTAGAACATGCAGAGGTAGTACGTACATGTTCTTAATGAATGTGAGCTATCTTAAAGTGATGTGATGTTGTACAGAACTCACTGCTGAGCTAAGCATGGTTAGATCATGCAGAGGTAGTACATGTTCTTGAATGTGAGTTGTATCTTGAAGTGTTTGATGTTCCGATTGAATTAATCATGGTTAGATCATGTAGAGGTAGTACATGTTCTTGAATGTGAGCAATCTTAAAGTGATCTGATGTTGTACAGAACTCACTGCTGAGTTAAGCATGGTTAGATCATGCAGAGGTAGTACGTATGATGTTCTTAATGAATGTGAGCTAACTTATTAACAATCATTGACAATTAAAACGTATCATAAATTAAACGTAAAATCTAGTTGAAATATTCTTTCCCGTCAAACCAATGTTACTCGACAACACCATCCATATTCAGTGACAAAGATATTCCATGCACGTTTATGATACAATCACATAAAACAACAATGCAATGCAGGAGTGGAAATCAAGATGGTAAAAGTAGCTCAAGTAAGCGGCTAAGGAAGGTGTTGTCAGTGGTTGCAAATCATACTCGTTCTGTAAAGTAACTATATTTATAACGAAGGCGTAACCAGCTGGACATACAATTTTATCAAGCTATTCAAATTTCAAAATAATATCTGACTGTCTTCACAGCCAATCAACGCGAAAATATCTGCACGGAAAGGCTTCATCGTCAAGCTGATCAAGCACTCTACTGTGAACCACCTTACCTTAAATGACGCTCCTCTACTCGGAGGAGACTTACGTTTTCCCAAAGTCAACGAGACTGGCTTCGAGCAAAAATGAAATAAATAAACAAATCTCGTGTATTGTGCAATAATCATATTCGTTTTTGCAAAGGCTCTCAAAAATATTGACCATCGGCCGTGCACGAACGGACATGTCTATCAGTGATGTCAGTTCTGCGACGCCTTGAGGGCGTGAATATTTATAGACGAACAATATAAACAATGGCGTGGGCAAAGCCGTAGGAAGACGAAAAAAGTTAGGGGGGCTCTTCGAGCGCTGAAGGCACAAGTGCTGCTGGGGGGTCCGGGGTCACGCCCCAAGAATTTTTTTTCTATTTTTAGCATGATTAAACATGTTTTTCTGTACTTTTGAGGTTGGTTTTACCATAATCATTGGATTAAAACATGCGTAAGACTGTAAACCGTTAAAAACGTGTATTTACTTCGAGACTCAAAGATCATTTTTAGGGAGGCTCAGCCCCCCTGCCTTTGAAATTAGGGAGGCTCGAGCCCGCCCCCGGCGCCCGTGGTTCTTACGGCCATGGGCGTGGGATCATTTATTTAAGCGCAACTCGCATTTGGTCGTATAACTGTCGTACGAAGCCGACGATCTGAACTAGATCTAACGCTAGGCTTGAGCAGAAATTATTACAGAGGACATTCTACGCACTATGCCGCACATTGTCTACAGACATGATATGTACACAGTTAAAAATGGCACAGACTCGATTTACCAGCTTGATATTTATAAATGTTTAATAACACTTGCTGCAAGCTGTTGAAACAACTAAAATCAAGCTTGTGTAATGTGGATAAAAAGTCTTGACAATCAATTCACATCAAGCCTGTTGACAATTTGCAGCAGACTCGTTAGCATCAAACCCGAGTAAGCCATGTGAAAGCATCCTGATACCTGCTTGTTGACTACAAGCTAATAAAGCCAAAGTACCCTTGCTGTAACTTCTGTGCATAGCTTATTCTTTTAAAAATTGTAAGCAAACGTGAATAGCCGTTTTCACACTAGTTGACGAACAAGTCGTCTAGACGAACAAATCGTTTCAGACGGACAAATCGTCTGACGTGAAAACGGGACGGACAAATTTTCACACGACTAAGTCGTCTGAATTTGTCCGACTATTTGTCCGTCGGTCAAGACGACTTTTAAGAGACGATTTGTTCGTCTGGATGAACAATTCCTCAAAAACCGTCTTGAATTCATGTGAGTCGAACAAATCACGGACAAATTAAAATGTCGCTGCCGGAAGAGTCGTGGAACTAGCTCTAACAAAACAAAGTAACAACAATGGCGTCCAACGAGACAAGAACAAAGACCGCACACAGATATACTTTCTTTGCTACCTATTCTCCGAATTCAAATTACACGGACAAAGTAATAGACGATTTGTTCGTCTAGACGACTTGTTCGTCAACTAGTGTGAAAAGGGCTAATGAAGCTACCGAACTTCTTTATCTAGCTAGCTAATGATATGCAAAGTTTCAAGTAAAGTTCACAATTCACATTGTCGGACAGTTGTCAATATTTAGACAAAGACTATTGTGTTTAGAATCCGGAAGACTTTCTTCTCTTTGACCTCAGGTATAGATAGCGGTTCGCTAAGCCCAAGTATTTTTTAATGATTTTGTGCAACCTCGTGAGTCTATGAGACAAAGGTCTATACTGTTTGATACATAAGAAACTTGATATTCTCCGACTTCTCATGATAACGTTAACTCGGTCAATAGCTCTCGCCTGCGATGGCAGCTGATTTTAGAAAGTCTGCGTGCGTTCTGCTAAAGCTTAACCGATTTTAAAGTTGATGTTATGGGGCGAAATATCGATGGTTTGAAAAATCAATTCTGATCGTACATGTGGACATATGTCCATCAGGGTCACTTGAAGTAACGTCGTGTTCATAAAATATAAGGCAGTTTCATGTATGTTTGATCGCAATAATTAAAACTGAGAGCTCAAATGTACTGAACGCTCGCCTCTACATTAAGCATGAACATATTTCTAGCTTCTGTTGACTTAGGCATGTACAGTTATGCAGGAGGCTAAAATGTAGGGTAAAAATTTAAACTCTTACCTAAAAAACGATAGATTCAGATATATATTTCTTTGTGTCACAGCAAAAAAATATAAATGTTGTTTATAGTTTACAAGAGACAAACAACAGCTGTACCCGTTCTTGATCCTCGTGAGCGACTATTGTGACGTAATTGCGATGGGATTTTCAAAGATGCTAGCACTGTTTAGTGGAAACCCACACAAGTGACAGGTTGTTGATATACGATGATTAAGGGATCATGCTTTCGTTGCTCAAACACCGAATTTATATAAGCTTTATTTCATCACGACATTGGAATATTCTTTCGTTTTAGCAGAGCTGAAATATTCTCAGAATAAATTATCTTAAGATATTTTATCCTCACTTGCAGCTAAGAGCCGCGCTGAGTTACGAGGGACGCAGCTCAACCTGATCCAGTCGAAGACTTTAATTCAAAATAAGATTTTTATAAGAGTGCCTCTGATAGCCACCTTATGACTCGTGTCTGATCACTTAAGTTTCAAACACTATATAAGTGTGTAGTTATGTGCAGTTCTCTTTTCAGGCTCGAAATGTTTGAATTTATAGTTGTTCTAGAGATCCCGAATGTTTTTCACATTTTCTACCACGCGTGTATCGCGCGCGCGTCCTGCAACGCCTAGAGCACCAAATCGCGAAAGACGTTCAATGAATAGGATTGTTCGATATACAAGATTTGTCCACCCCCAGAGCATGTCAGTTCTCCCAAGGCCTCATGCGTCACTGACACAAAACAAACTTTATAAATTCTTTATAAATGAGCACACGTGCAAGTTTCCACTGTCGTTACGTTTCAACACCGCAATGCAACATTCACATGATCAAATAACCCAGACCAGACGAACAAAATTGGTCAAGGTGAGTCACGTATATGTTTTGTTCTATCAATTCTAAACTGTTCTTCCCAGCAATCCTAAACTAAACTAGCTTTACTTATACTGTACTGTGAACTGTTCTTCCTAGAGGTCCAGTAAGGATCATCTCTTATTGATCCAGTGTTACTACAGGAGGAAACCTAAACTAAACTGACTTTAGACAGTTTAGTTATACTGAATAGCTCTATCAGTTCTAAACTGTTCTTCCTAAAGGCCCAGTATAAGGATCATCTCTTATCGATCCAGTGTTACTACAAAAGGAAACCTAAACTAAACTAACTTTTTTATGCTGGATAGCTCCATCAGTTCTAATTTGTTCTTACTAGAGGTTCAGAGTAATAAGGGACATGTTTTTTAAACGGGCTTAACTGATTAAATAATCTAAAACAGTAGAACAAACTAATTACTAAAAGTGGTCAGAAAGCGCCGAAATTATATGTTGTTATCACTCCGTCCATCTCTCACACTAATGACAGTTTAATAAGCTCTGACGTTTTAATATCCAGCATGTTTGTGAGTACTCATATCTCTAAACTGACTTGAAATAGATCTAAACTGCTGCCAGAATGCCGTATGCGACGCCTGCGGATAACTCCGTTATATTTGCGCGTGGTTCGATGCAGTCCCACTCTCGCGGAGGAAAGCGGATGGTTGGCTGTGGTCTCGCGTGAAGGTGAAGTATGTATTGACAAAATCCTTCTACAGACACTGTAATTTTCACAAGCTTACAGTTTGGACATTTTACAGACACTTGTCTGCGCTAGCGCACAGATTAGCAGAATTAGGGTACGTAATTGTCCATATTTTTTGTACAAGACATTGAAATTACTCTTGAAGTCTATGGATTTATATTGCTCACGTTTCAAACGGAACGTTTCTAATATTATTTCATCGGTTTGGCCAATGAAATTGAGAAAAACAACGGGTATTACTTGTTGCGAAATATGTGACATTCCGTTTGAGTTCAAATGACGTTTGTAAAATTACCTGGTTTAAATCCCCCAATGTCCAGCTACAAAAGTAAATAACTAATTGCACACTATTTTGAATCGCGATAATAGAAGATTAAAGCATACTCTGGCAGTCTGGCTCCCAGAATAAATATTTTTCATATTTTCAAACGGTTCAATGTTTCATTGGCCAACTATAACGGGCGTAACAATATTTGGAACGTTACGTTTGAAACGTAAACGAACAGGAATTTTTTTACGATTTATGCTGGAATGCAAATGGCAGTATGCATACTGAGGGTACGCTTTGGTTTAGAATTACCAAATATTTCAAGCTTGCAAGAGTTGTTCATGAACGTGGGAATATTTCAGCAGAGATCCAGGGTGGATTAATGCGAATTGGTTAATAATTGCACAAAGGTTTGGAATACAAAGTTCTTTGGTAGGCTAAAGAAAGCAGCTTTCGACAGCCGGCCTCTGGCGGGTATTACGTATGAAATGCTCGTTGAACACTTCAGTTGACAAGCTAGGAGTTAGTACGTTATGGGCAAGGGTACATCACCTTTTCTTGCAGTTGAGAGTTACGCTGGATTACGAAGGACGCAGCTCAGCCTGATCCAGTCGAAGGCGTCTCTATAAAGAGCGCCTCTGGCTCTGGCAGCCACATTATGACTTATGTCGGGAGCACAGAGTCAGTATGTACTCTGTGGTAAACCGGAATACCCCATAAAAATATGACCTTCGGCAGGGGTAGTTTACTGGCATGTTTTTCATTACTATTACGAGTTTGTCAGTCATTCCAAACGTTTCACAAGAGTCTCGAAGTGGTGATGCACGACCAAACCGACCATTTAGTCTTGCAGTATGCAAATATTTTCCTATCCATTCACTGTGAATGAAATGACTGACTATGAATGAAAACGATTAATTCCTAACTAAGTGAATCACTGTTCATTGAAATTTGCATAGCGGGACTAAATTGCCAATCTGGCTTCGCCCGCTGTGGCTGCAATCAAAATTTGCGTGCAAACGCATTCAAGGAATCAAGAGAGTCGATCGAGAGAGCTAGAGTTACCTCTTAAATTCTGAGTTTTGAAGAATTTGTAAAAAAGCCTGTATCGCTTCAGCTTAGTGAAAGAACATGTGTTTTTGACTGCACTACCTAGTACCTACTGTCGAGCACTGGCAACATTAGTTCGAGATATTTTTGACCGCCCATTAAGCGTGCATCAACGCACAACTCTGCATCGAAAGGCAGAAGGTTTTGCTCAATTTTGCTACGATAATGATCTTATATTTCAGACGGTACTGCCCGAGGTACTGCCAATATATTTATCTTATCATTAGTTTGTTTTCGTAAAAAATGCCACGCATTTGACAATTTTGTTATCATCTTAAAGTGTTTTTACTGATCTTGGGTCGGTTTTACCTGAGGCGGAATAATTTTGTTGCATTGAAATAAAGGATAAAGTTGAGAAAAATTCATCATTAAGCCTTTGCAATGCCAGTTCAACGCTCTGACCAAGCACAATTTATATGCGTATCCAGGGTGAAAATTGCCTGCGACTAGCTCAAGGGTAAATTAGTTAAGATTAAGTTTGAACATCGAGTGAAGTGCTACAAAAATCAGGCATTGAAATCACATCTCATGATTCAGCAAACCGATTCTTTTTTCTAGGTGCAATTTTTGTCGCATACTTGGAAACTGAAGCTTGTTGAGGCCAAGCAATCTCCCGGCAAGGGGTATAATGTAAACAATTCGTACGTTCCTATAGTGGGTTTCCAATTACTTGAAACGATGTCAGTTACAAACACTGCTCGACTGTAGAAGTGTTAAGGGCTGAAAAGCAAGATAAACTAAACGACTGACCAGTTTCTCCAAAGCAGGTAAATAAAATAGCTCAACCCTGGGTTAACTCAGACTTCGAAGACTTATTTGTAAACTTGATTGAAGTTTTTCTTTAATATCTCAAGTTTTAAAAGAATGATATTTTGAAACAAGGTAAAACAGTTGGTTAAATTCCAGCCCAAACAGCGGTGAATGCCAAACTAGCTTTGAACAACTGCCCAAGTTAACGTTTGTAATGTTACTCAAAGTTTATATCCACGCTGATAAGCTAAAAAATATGCCTGATAGGAGTGGAACCCTCCACCAAAGATCGTATAACCACACAATCAAGACCTGAGTATACAACACCAAGATACGTAACAATAATGTTTGGAATGTTACAGGTATTAGTTGAACCAGAATGGAAAATTGTCGTGGTAAAAAACAAGCGGGACTCTCTAGGAAGCCAAGTTTCTCATTGTTCACAAGGGGATCGTCAGCAAGAGATGAAAATAGTAACAGTAAGTTATGAATCCACTTTGTCTTCTTTTGACCAATGTGAAAGAGCTAACTGCCGTACCTCATTTAGCAAAACAGGGGTGTTCTTAACCTCTCTTAGTGTCTCCTTTGGATCAATGTGAAAGAACGAACTGCCGTTCAGGGGGGGGAGGTATCTTAACCTCTCTAATCATTTAATTCTCAGTATCCTAGCCATTGATCTGAATAATACTGGATCACGCATACATAATAAAATTTTGAAGTCATCGCCGCCATCTTGGTACTCCAGGTCCAGTGCTCTTTGCGGGTGTAAGAGTAATCTTTTAAGCAGCGTTTTCAATTTCCGTAAATTTCCTTAAAATAAGGAAGTTTATTTATCTATTGAAAATGCTGATTGTCCGCCATCAAGCTTCGAAAAGTTACGAGTTAAATTCCAATAATGATTTTGATTGTTATATATGAATTATCAGAAGTACTGATCGAAAACTGATCATTTTTAAGTGAATAAAAACAACACAAGTTTAAATAAAAATAAATGAGCAATAATACACCACAGGAATACACAAAGACAACTTTGAGTGATAAAAAACGCACACTTAACGGAATCACAAACAACTTTTAGCTTAGTCATTCGCCGCCTACGTTTTACTGGCCACAGAACTCTGTTTGCATAGTTCGGGTAGTGGGACATCGCACATGGTCTCGTGTGCTTTTAGCTACACTACCAACAATCAGTTATTGGAGACAAAAATAGCGTATTTTCATCAAAAGAAGATAAGTCATTTTTATATTGATTTTAACGTCTATCACGTCTTTGTCTGAAACATTAAAAAACTCATTGAATGCTTAATGACCCTGAACATCCCAAAAATGCAATACACCTCCGCAATTCAAGTTCAGTTCAGAATACATCACAATTAATAAAGGATATTTATCAAAGCACTCGCCAAATATCGCGATGGCAAAGTACGTCGAGAGGTTACGCACGTGGACAAATCCTACGATAATCGTAAGCCATCAAAACCCAAAAACGCACGATGGATTACCGGACAAAGGTAGAGAAGTGTGATTAAGCTTTGATCTCTTATTTCATATCGGATAAATGAGAATTCAGTAATGTAGGAAATACGTTGACATTTATTGCAACTTAAGTTTAGGATCAATGAGAGATGATCCTTACTTGACCTCTAGGAACAGTCTAGGAACAGTTTAGAACTGATAGAGCTATCCACTATAAATAAAGTTAGTTTAGTACAGGTTTTCTCCTGTAGTGACACTGGGTCATGAATCCTTACTGGCCCTTTAGGAAGAAAAATTTAGAACTAATGGATCTATCATTAGTACAAATAATGTTAGAGTTAGTCTCTGGATGTCCCAGGGAGCTTAAAAAGGTGGCATTACTTGACCTTGAGAAAAAGTTCAGAACTAATTCTTGGTAATGGGTCGCTCGGCGAAAATTATGCACGACTCTGGATGACTAGTAGAGCATTTCAGCCGATAATGGCAGATTTTCAGAATAAACTAAATTTTAACTACTTAAAGAATAATAAATCGATCACAACAGCTGGAAAGGAACACTGCAAAATCGATAAATTACAAAATCTGGCGGCGAAGCACTGTAAAGTGGGAAGATATGCGGCAGAAAATAAACCTACGCCTGACCACATAGATACACCTGCTAATATACTGATCTCTATATTTCTTAAATAAGGTACAACTGCAGTGAACCCGGAGAAGTTTGAAAGGTTAAAGAGTTCCATAGCTTTACTAGAGTGTTCTTTAAAAGAACGCAGTAAACAGATTGAAATACAAGCAAAGGAGAATAACTTTTTACGCAAAGAATTGCGAAGAAAAGACAGCATTATTAACGAATATGACACAATGTTGAAACAGTACAAGTTTAAGGAGAACCTAGAACTCGGCAGGCTCCGAAAAGAGATCGGAAAACTTCGGCATACGATTATGGATAACAATATGCTCATCCGGGAACACGAAAATCGAATTGACCAATTGCAAAACAAGAATGAGAAATTGATGTCCGTGATGAAACCGCAGACCAGTGTTATGCCACGTGTGCGGGCTCAAGGCGTGTCCGCTCCACCCATGAGCCTTAAAGTCGGCACGTTAGAACGCTGGCCAAAAAACAAGAGGTAGGAAGTAGTTATATATGAAAGGGGTGAAAGATAGATGATTATACCCTATAAATACTGCAACGATACGATAACTCCAGGTAAAAGCCTCGTGTTTTGAAGCTATAATGTCGGACTGAATTAACGCTCAGCAAGGATAAATATCGTAAACAGTCGGGCCATTTTCCAAAGCTATATATTCCCCTTTTTCAAAAAAGACTGTATCCAAAATAAATTCCTAAGTTCATAAATCATACCGTACTTTTTAAATGAAAGAGAAAACATTAATGGTTTGAATAGCCAACAACATTTCTATTTTAAGCAATACATAAATTTTAATTTCGTTAATTAATCTAATTATAAGTGTAGTCATTTTAGTTTAAGTTTACAGCATTCCATAGTTAAGATATTGCAATTGAGTGACATTATCAGTTAGGCGTTTTGTAAGAGACATATAAGAGTACGCAGTGGTTAGAGCGTAGCAAAGTGTAGAAAAGTATAAGACGAAGAATTAGTCGACAAGTCTACAGGGATCCACCCTTCAGGTACTGAAATTTAATTGTTTATACGTATAGTTGTGCTTTGATTAGTATTTATGTTTAGTTTGATTCGAGAACGATTGGAATGCACGTATTTGTACCTCTTTTACCTTTTACTTATATATAGTTAAACTTCATTTTTGTGTAGAATATATTATCTTAATAAATATTAAAGAAATCCCTGTTCGACTCGTGTCCGTTCAGTCAGTGCCAAACAACTTCTGAAGGATATATGTGCCGATTAGTAGGCAAATTGAACATTTGGTACAAGTAATTCGAGAACCTGTTGCAACATATTGCAAAATGTCCGACTCAGAGTCAACTTCTGTGGCCGAGAAACCTGAACCTCAGGTTACAGTCAAAAGTAAACGAAAACAACTAAGAGCCAGGATTACCCGTTCCATAAAACGTATTAAGGAATACATTGAACAGAAAAATGAAAACAAAAAACGATTTGAAAGGGAGATAAGGGAATTAAGATGCGATTTTGAAAGAGCACGTAATTTGCATGCGCAATTGTATGATTTTGCTGAGGAAACGCAAACACCAGCGCTGGATAAATGGGAAAATGAATTAGCTAATGACGTTTACTCAATAGAAGAAGAAGTTGAACAATATCTTAGTACATTTTCATTGTCGGGGGCATCCCAAACTCAAAGTCCAAGTACCACGGAAAATATGCAAAATATGCAAGATATGCCGCCACTCGAAGGGCCCGAAATTCAGCCTGTAACAAACGCGGATAATAATCTTGTAAGCGAAGTACATGTTGTCTCACAAGGAAATGAAACCTCGCAAATAAATGAAGCCCCATCAGTTCCCACCGTTCTAGAACAATCTAGCTTAAGTCCCATATCAGTTTCAAGCACGCCAAACGTAAACCCAGCGCCCTCAGTAAACTCTCGTCCCTTTGATGCATGGATAGACGATTTAACAGAGTTTAATGAAACCGTTTTGCCCGAATCAACCCAAGCTGTTTCTGTAGCTGATGCGCTTTATAAATTAGAAGCCAGCAGAGACATACCGACCATCAAGCTCCCTAAATTCAGTGGCAACGCGTTGTCGTACGCTGATTTCATTGACCGGTTCAAAATTCATATTCATGACAAACCGCACTTGACAGATGACATGCGAATGATTCAATTAAAAATGCACGTTAGTGGTGACGCAGAACGAGCGATCTCGGGTCTTGGGTCCAAGGGTGTTATGTATGCGACGGCATTAAAGATTTTAAAGGAACAATTCGGACAGCCAAGCATGATTGCACGTTCTTTAGTAAATCGTCTCACAAAGGGTGAAAAAATTCAAAGGAATGATAGGAATGCACTTCGAGAACTTTCGATCGATCTAGTTAATTGCATAGCAACATTGCATCAAGTCAAGTACTTTGCTGACGTAAACACGAGTGATAACTTACGAAAGATAATAATGAGATTACCGGATTATCTCATTCAGAAATGGAAAGGAATCGTCGTGGAGATTAGAGATAAACAGAAAAGCCCAACAATTAACGATATAAGCACTTTCCTGAGAAAGCAAGTAAAGGTTGAGTTCGATCCTGATTTTGGCGACGTTACCACCAGATCTCCTAAGTACGAGACGCGAAGGGCCGACGGGAAGGAAAAGAGTGGTATACATGCAGCACAGAAGACCTTAAAGTGTTTCGTGTGCGATGGAGACCATAAAGTCGTAGAATGTCCCACTGTAGCTGACTCCACTGTGCCACAACGCTTGGATTTGATGAAGAATGCAAGATTGTGCTTTTCCTGCTTAAACAAAGGACACATGTCAAAAGAGTGTAGGTCTAAGAAAAAATGCGAAAAGAACGGATGTACTCGTATGCATCATCAGCTGTTGCACGAAGAAACCGGGACGATGGGAGCTATCTCGTCTATATTGGATAAAGGAAGCATTCTACCAGTCGTCAGAGTTTGTTTTAAGGCACCGAACGGTCGAATTCGCGAGGGAAACGTGCTCATCGACAGCGGTGCGGGTACCACTGTAATAAGAAAGGATTTCGCACGATCTCTTGGTTTGCAAGGGAAACGGGAGAGAATAAATCTCGCGGTAGTTGGCGGAGAAAAGGTTGAAGAGCCAGAAAGCAAAAGAGTGACATTCGTTATCTCGGCATTAAACGGTTCTGATGAGCACAAAATAGAGGCACACGAGATTGCGAGGACAGTCTTAAATGTCCCACGTTTGGATCGTCCGTGGCTGAAATCGTTCGCTCACCTTCAAGACATCGAGTTTGCGCATAAAGCTGGTCCAGTTGATCTTATCTTGGGGGTCCAGTATAGTCATTTGCACGCGGAAGATGAAATGCGTCAAGGTCGTCAGTTTGAGCCTGTTGCGAAACGAACAAAGCTCGGTTGGTTTGTCATGGGTGCCGACAGGTCACCGAAATCATCAAACGTATGCTCCGTCAGTTTCGTCCAACCAGTCAATCTACAGAAATTCTACGAGTTTGAAACCCTCGGTATTCAAGCCCCCCAGTGTCATTGTTCAGAGTCAGTCATGTCAATTGAAAATAAAAGGGCGATCGAGCTCATGGAAAGCTCCTGTAAGAAGAAAGGTGAGAGATACGAAATTGGTCTTCCTTGGAAGAAAGATAAAGCTCTCCTGCCAAACAACTATGTGCTTGCGGAGAAGAGATTGTTCTCGTTAGAGAGAAGCCTGCGAAAGAAAGGTGATAAGGCTCGTTTGTACAACGAAGTCATGGATGAGTATGAGAAAAACGGCTGGTCGCGTCAGTTGTCAAAAGAGGAAGTCGAAGCCAAACATAGACCGGAGTATTACCTGCCTCATCACGGAGTTTATCGGCCGGAGAAGAAGACCACTCCATTGAGGATAGTATTTGATCCTGCCTGTCAACATCATGGTGTATCGTTAAATTCGTTTCTCTACAAAGGTCCCTGCTTAATTGGAAATCTACTTGGAGTATTGTTACGTTTCAGAGAAGATCTGGTTGGCCTCGTTGGCGATATATCAAAGATGTATTTGCAAATCCTTCTTCCGGAAGAAGACACCTTTGTTCATCGTTACCTTTGGAGAGACTTAGACGAGAGTCAAGATCCAAGGATTTATGCCCTTCAAAGAGTTACGTTTGGGGATAAACCCTCACCAGACATGGCAAGCTTTGTTATGATAAGAATTGCAAATGAGAACGAGCCCCACTATCCACGAGCTGCCGTTATTCTCAAACGTGATCGGTACATGGATGATCTTATCAATTCAACAAAGTCTCAAGGAGAAGCTGCAAAGAGCATGAGCGAAGTGGACAGCGTATTAGCTACAGGGAGTTTCAAAATAAAGGAATGGTTTGTTTCGTCGTCCGTTGAAGAAGTGCAAGACGTACAGTCTCCCGTTGACGAATTACAAACTCAAAGCGTCCAATGTTCTGAGACAAAGAATTCGAAGGAAAGCGTGACAGAGCCTAGCAAGGAAAGTACAAAGTCAAATGAAGTTAACCTAGACGGTGAAGAGGGAATCAAAACCTTGGGAGTCAAATGGAATCCACAGTCTGACAAGTTTAGTTTCTCCGTAAAGAAGATGAATAATGAAGAAGCACTAACAAAGCGAACAGTTCTGTCGAGAATTTCGCGCGTGTTTGATCCTCTCGGATTGGCCTCTGTGATAACTATCAAAGCAAGAGTCGCTCTCCAAGAAATCTGGAAGGCAAAAAAATACGATTGGGATGATCCATTGCCTGAGGAAATATGCAACCTGTGGCGTACACTGTTCCGAGAGTTAGAAGAGTTAAATAAGATCACAATACCGCGATGTCTACGTCCTTACGAGATTTGTGGACCATCAGAGTTACACGTATTCGCTGACGCAAGTGCCACAGCTTATGGAGCCGTTGCTTATCTTCTCTGGCCCACTTCCCAAGGTCCTAAAGTGAGTCTCATAGCCTCGAGAGCTAGAGTTGCACCTTTACGCCAGGCAACTATCCCACGGTTGGAGCTGATGGCAGCAGTAGTCGCTTCAAGATTGGCAAATACCATCTATAACGAGTTTAAAACGAAACCAGAGGTGGTTAAGCTGTGGTCTGACTCCAAGATAGTCTTGCATTGGTTGCGATCTGATTCTACAATGTTAAAGGCGTTCGTAGGTGTTCGTGTAGCTGAAATCCAGTCAACATGGGAATCAAGTCTTTGGCAGCATGTTCCTTCTGCTCTGAATCCTGCTGATGATCTGAGTCGAGGAGTCGATGTGAAGAATATCCATGGCCGATGGTTTCAAGGACCGGCGTTCTTGAGATTACCAGAGAGTGAGTGGCCAAATGAAAGGCTTGGAACTATAGAAAATGATGTTGAAAGAAAGAGACCCAAGATCGTGGGAAGCATCAATCCAACAACCCCATCCATTGATCCAACGAATTATTCAAATTGGCAACGATTGGTGAGAATTACGGCCTACTGTATGCGTTTTGGTCGTAACGCGCGGGTCAGCGTAGAAGATAAGTCAAAGATTGAATTGAGTCCTCTTCAACCTTGTGAATTACACAAGGCGAAAATGATCTGGATTCGTGAAGTACAGCGTACGTTAACTGATTGGAAAGATCGTTACAAGGATCTTGCACCCTTTGTGGAAAACGATGTCATCCGAGTTGGTGGACGGCTCAAAAGAGCTTCCCTTCCGTATGATCAAGTACATCCCATCCTATTACCCGGAAACCACCACGTGTCGAAGTTAATAATGGAAGAGTTTCACGAAAAGGTTTGCCATGCGGGCTGCGAGAGAACCCTCTCCGAGAGTAGACGTGAGTACTGGATCATCAGCGGACGACGTATGGTGAAAGGGATCATCAAGAATTGTGTGATATGTCGAAAGTTTCGTCAGCGACCCCACTCCACCTTGATGGCAGATCTTCCTCGAGAGCGAGTGAAACCCTTTTCCCCACCATTTACAGTAACTGGTGTGGATTTGTTTGGTCCGTTCAGTCTGAAAGTTTCGCGAAACAAGAGTGTTAAAGCCTGGGGTGCCATCTTCACCTGCGCTACGGTACGAGCCATCCACCTGGAAGTCGTAGAGAGTATGTCAGCTGAAGCCTTCCTTCACGCACTGAGAAGATTCGCTTCACACCATGGCTGGCCAAGCACGATAATTTCCGATAACGGTATGTCATTTGTCGGTGCAGAAAGATTGTTAAGAGAGCTATTTGTAAAGATGAGAAAGAAGCTCGAAGATTTCGCAACGCTCCATCAACTTCGCTGGATATTCACGACGCCGCGAAGCCCACATCAAGGTGGAATATACGAGAGCCTGATCAAACAAGTTAAACGTGCCATTCGAGTTGTGGTCGGAAGTCAACGGTTATCGTGGAACGAAATGAGCACCGTGTTCGCCGAAGTAAAGTCGCTGATTAACGGGAGACCTTTAGGGTACCCTTCGAATGACCCCAATGATGTACAACCCCTCACTCCCAACCATTTCCTCATCGGTCGAGCATCGAGCAGTGTTCCCCACGGGTCGTTCGAAAGAAGCGACATTTTAAGCCGAAGATTCGAGTTTATTCAAAGCCTCGTTCAGCGGTTTTGGGAGAGATTTATACGAGAATATCTACCGACGTTACAGAAAAGAGGAAAATGGCGTTTGAAGGAACGACAAATGAAGATTGGCGATTTAGTCCTGATGGTCGATTACGAGACACCGCGAGGAAAGTGGAAGTTAGCGCGTGTAGAAGAAGTCTATCCTGGGAAAGATGGTGTGGTAAGAAATGTACTGGTTAAATCACAGGTTGGTTTGAATAGCCAACAACATTTCTATTTTAAGCAATACATAAATTTTAATTTCGTTAATTAATCTAATTATAAGTGTAGTCATTTTAGTTTAAGTTTACAGCATTCCATAGTTAAGATATTGCAATTGAGTGACATTATCAGTTAGGCGTTTTGTAAGAGACATATAAGAGTACGCAGTGGTTAGAGCGTAGCAAAGTGTAGAAAAGTATAAGACGAAGAATTAGTCGACAAGTCTACAGGGATCCACCCTTCAGGTACTGAAATTTAATTGTTTATACGTATAGTTGTGCTTTGATTAGTATTTATGTTTAGTTTGATTCGAGAACGATTGGAATGCACGTATTTGTACCTCTTTTACCTTTTACTTATATATAGTTAAACTTCATTTTTGTGTAGAATATATTATCTTAATAAATATTAAAGAAATCCCTGTTCGACTCGTGTCCGTTCAGTCAGTGCCAAACAATTAAATCTCGGTATAATATAGAGTTCACTGGGAAAACGGTTTGTTATTTCCTGGTGAACGCGGAGCTACACCCCAACGAAAGCCATTCTTGACCACGATTATGCCATTGACACCACTCGCAGATAAAATTTACATCTTCGCACCTTCGTGTAATATCCTTTATTTATAATTATAGCATCTGTACATTCCCAACGCTCACTCGCTAATAGCCGAGTTAGTGTAACTCAATGTCGACACGGAAAATTCTGCTAAAGTAATTTCTTATTTTTGTGTTGTATTATACAAGAAATACAAAACTTTTTCCGTATATTGATACGCAGTTATACCATTACGAATGGAAATTAGAAAAACTCGAAATTGTGTGAACACACTCGCTCTGCCCTGCGAGTGTTGTGCCCACACAACTTTCTTTTCTCCAATTTCCATTCGTGTTAATATTTTAGTATAACTGAATATCAACACGGAAAATGTTTTTATATTTCTTAAATATCTTGTATGCAGCATATATATGCAGCTCAAATCGCACCCACTATAACCAATGCGATTATCCCTAATGCCAGCGAGACCATAATATCTTGTTGTCCAATTATTCACCCTTCTTAATCATCTGCTCGCAGACTTAATGTTTCACTCGACACAATCATATTAAAAACAAATACCATCAAATTATACCAGAGTTCCGTTCGACTTCCATCTACCATGTCAAAATTGGTTACTCCGTTTATTTTGATTTTGCTCAGACCTCACACAGGTAAACATTTTGCAGCAAATTTGCTAGCCATTTAAATGTGCGACAATGGATTTGTTTAATCTTGTTTGTACGCCTTGAGTATATCTATTATGACTGGCGGGCGGAATAACGTGTGAATATGCCGCTTCTGTGTTGCATAACAGGCCGAGCGAAAATATTTCAATTTCATTAAGGTGGCAGAATTCATGGCACATTGTACTTCTTTCGCCATAGAATCTTTTATAGTACACGTGCAAAGCTTAGTTTACGTCATGCACAACTCTACTGGTTGTCTTCATAACTGGAAATGTTTTATTCGCCTATAGAATTGAGTTCAAACGGGAAGCATGGTTTCTATGTTCAGGCTAACTTTGAAGGAACTCTTTTTGAAATACAGAGATCGGTGCTATAGAGCTGTGCAATGATCTAAAATGAAACTCCTTTAAACATTTTATGGTAGACAGATAAATTTTGAATGAATTCCGATCGAGCCACCTTAATGCCTTGTGGAAAAAACTGGACAACGTTATTGCGGAAACACTCTCATTGTTCTGTCATCTCATGTTTCCCAGCGCGGACAAATAAGAAGACATTTGAAACTCGAAACAAAGATTTTAGCTCTACTCCTACATTATCTTCGAACAGGGGAAGGAAATTTAGTTTCCGCAACAATGTTTCGCCGGCTAGGTGGACAAACAAGGAAACGTTGACAGGAAACATGTTTCGGCAAATAGTTTGTCTGTGGATTTTTTGCCGCTTGAAACTTACTTCGTTCCAATTCAGCCAATTTCTGATCAAAGCAGACGAGCAGGATATCTAATAATATTTAGACTCTAGCCCACATTCGGTGAATGACAAAATCTTTGTAAGTGAATTGATTTTTGCACAGAACTACAAATCTTTGACTAACTCGTAGCATAAATCAAACACGTTAAACTAGAGCTTTTGACATGAAAACTTTAAGCGAATGCAGAAATTCTTAGTGGCCATATTTAGTTAGAAAGATGAACCATGTGTTGATTTACTCGACTGGTACTTTTGAAAAGAAGCCTAGAAAGGGCTTTCTGTCACGCGCGACCATAACGTCTTTGACGTCAGTAAAATGTCGATTTATAAATGCAAAAATTCGGCTGGTTATAAAACTGACACTTTATCAACCTCGTCCCCAGGGTCATCTTTGTGGGCGCGGTGAGGAAATAGATGACCCTGGTAAAGGCTGTTCTAATCTCCTTGTTCATTGGTTAACACATTCGACCAGTCAGGGTTTGTGACAATAAGTGTGATTGGTTTAACGAAATGACAGCATAATATTACTTCATGTTTTCTGCACATTTATTAGATTGGGACTTTTATACACAACTTGTGGTTGGTTTGAAATGTTTTTTAATGTTGAGTATCACACCTTAAAAAACATTCTTTCAAATATTGTTTTTATGTGAGCGTAAATTTCTGTATACATTGTGAAAATTTGCACGCCAATGCTCTGTGCCAGTGGTAACTTGAGTCAGCGCCACATTATTCACTGACGGCGCATGCTCGAAAATCTCCAAGAATCTTGGAGATTAGGACAGCCTTTACCAGGGTCATCTATTTTCTCACCTCGCCCACAAAGATGACCCTGGGAACGAGGTTGACACTTTATTGCAACTGTTTTTTGCGCCTTGTGTCTGTATGTGCCCTGACGAATTTTTCAGCTTGGACAAAACGAAGTGTCCGGATGAAGCACTCAACAGGATCTGTTATAAGCGCGACTGTCCATTTTTGTACTCCGTATTTACCGAGGCGAATTATTCCTCTCAGGCGAATTACTCGCCATTCTATGTAAATACGGCTCACTGCGCAAGCCATCTTGAAGCCGGTTCACTTGACCCAACATGCATTGCCCGCGTATCGGCGGATAATTTGCCTTTAATGTGAGGAACGCGTCAGAGTATAGGTTAGCCGATGAAAACAGAAGCATTCTAGACGAATTATCGCCAGGTTTAGTGATGTTCGGCCGACACAAGGATCATAGCAAGATGGGAAGCGTACGAGAGCTTCAGGCAGCTCTGAGCGAGAGAGAGAACGAGTCCAAAATCAAGGACAATCGCATCCACGTCTTGGAGGCTGAACTCCGACGGAAAGATGAACAAATTCGAAAGCTTGAATCAGAGCTGGACAAATATCGTTCGGTTTTACAACCAGCTGCAACTAATACTCCGAAATCACGCCTGCCGAGGCTCGGCATTTCGGCAGAACCGACTGTAGCGAAGAACTTAGAAGAGAAGAAGACCGCGTCCTTGAAGCATCACAACAAATCCCTAAGGCAAGATCTATTTATGTTTACATCGCTTGAAAATGCGAGCCCCTTTGAGAAATTTGCTCGGAACGCTATATTCTGCCATACAGCCAGTGTGTTGTTGTTTAAGACCAAGTTTCTTAAAGTATACTAGGTTGCGATTCGAGGCCAGTTTTGGCCAAAAGAACCGATTATCGTATATTTCAATTGCTCGTTCATGTAATCAGTAGTGTATTGTGATATTATAATCGCAAAATTTGCAGGGGTTTGATATTTGCAAGTAAAAGCACAATCAAGGCACAGCCTTCTCTTATCACAACCAGCGTTTGAGGTAGTTTGTAAAGTAGTAAGCAGAGCATATTTGTGTATATATCATGTTTTAAACTATCTGGGAGCCCGCGTACCTAACAGTTATGCCCATTGTGTTGATGTTATATTCAACCAAGAGCAGGTTATACATTCCAAAGACACACGCATGGTTGTATCGATAATGTAAGAGCTTACAACGAAGTAAATCATGATTCATTGAGTTTGATTAATTTTATGCTGTACTTCGCATGCAAACTTGATACTCAAAACATGCTTATGCCACTGTGTGGAAAAGTACAGGGCTTCGGAGACAAGATACACGGATACACACGCATTGACCACGAATATTCAAATATGGTCCAAGTGATGTGATTCTCGGGAGTAAAAATTTACATTAAAGCAAAAAGAGCTTGAAAATGCTTCGAGATATTGTGCAAATTGCTGAGATATTTAAATTTCTCGAGCAGGAATGAATGCATAAACGTTTCGAATGTCAACCGTAAGCGTCGCAAATTTATTCTTTGAATTCAAGATCACGTTCTGCACAACTGAATTAGTTTTAAAATTGCGATATCAGGCGCTAAGTAAATATACGTCGGGTAATGTGTTTGTCTTGCGAGCCCAGATGGCATTTTAGTATTTTCCGGTGCCATAAAAACATGTGTGCCCGCGAATGGCCGTAAAAGGTTCGTTCGAATGAAATAAACTATTCTAGCGAACAGTTAGAACGAATTTTAGAACATTTTCTGCGCAGAAATCGTTCTAATTGTTCGTTAGAGTGGCTGGGAATTTCACGTATATTCGTTGCGCGGCTTACTGATACAAACCGTGTTTTGTTTGACTTTCTATCACACAACATCGGCTATTCTAATTAGACAATGCATTTTTCAAAAATTCACAGTTAAAATCGCCAGGTTTTTGGCGTTTAAATTTACACCGGGACTTCCCGTGAAATGTGCAAACTCAATTAGAGCGTTTATGTAAAATGGACGTGTTCTTAACGTGGAAACGGTGCACAGACTTCGAGTCTATGCACCGTGTACTCCCAATTAAAAATATGCTAAAATTTTTCGTTGCCAAGGCTAAAGTAATTTAGGTGTAATTACAGACTTCCCGCATCTGCGAATGAGATCCATCAAAGAGCAGTGATATCTATAAAGAATTACAGCTGAATTTTCTTGGGATTTTAGAAGGAATGTATTAAGATCACAGCAGTGTTGTTGCGATCACCTACAGTGCAATTTATATAAACACGCTTTAATCTATGCTCTGCATTAATTTTTAAACATTATCGTTAATTTTTTCGGCGCCTTAACAAATTTTGCAACAAAAGCTTTTCTGAACTTCTCGCTTCTGTTTGTCCAAGTAATCTATGTAGCGAACTTGTGGACATCACTAATATAGGAATATTGTCCTGGGTTATTAGATATCCTAGAGATGCAACATGCCATGCATTATTTCATTATTGCCCATCATTGAGAATCTTTCAACAACTCCAAAATTGATTTAGTAATGCATAATATTTGATCTCTAAAAATACCAGATTTAATTTTAGACTTTATGGACTACTTAAGAATTTCCTTTTTTTTTTTGCCTGGAAAGAAGTGCCTGGCCAAATGTTTTTAATTATTCTATATATGTTAGTGCTTGTGTCTATACTCGATTCCAGCCAGGCAATGAAGAATATTTGGCAAGTCATTATTATGTATGATTTAATTCATTATATATTTCAACAAATTGAGGCAAATAGACTGTGTTGAGTGTATATTAACCCTGAAAATATCCTCCCAATCAGATGCTTCTGTTTTTGTGTGAAGTCAGAGACTGTATCAGGGGGGGGGGGGGAAGGGAGAGGGAAATGCACATATGAGCAAATATTTATGAATCTGCTTAAGATTTATTAATTTGAATATTTTTCCACCAACCCTCTTCTCTGCAGTAGTTGGAGATTGCCAGGGTGGTAAATTATTTACCATGAAGTACTCTACCCGGTTCTGCTGGTTGCATGAATACCATAAACGATCATTAAGCACTGCGGCCCTTAATACAATTTTTCTATTTAAGATGTGGTGTCCACAGCAACACTTATCTCAACAGTAAATAAACACTAGAAAGAATATCACTGTAAACTCCTAAATTTAATTAAGAAAGTATTAAAAACTATGAATAGCATATTTTATTTACCACACTTCATCAGTGTCATTATCAACAGCGATGCTTATTAACGGCACTATTGATACTAACAATGTTGAATATTTATACATAGATAAGTCATTATACTACGCACTGATTTTTAGATTATGAATAGATAGGCCAGTTTTGTTTTGGGCTTCCCCCCTCCCCCCCCCCCCTCCCCATCAACAAATAAACCTTGAGCTTGTAATCTAACTGTTAATTAGCACACCCCCAATTACATACTTAAAAGAAATTCTAGAAAAATTAATGGGATTAATTTTTAGACATTCTAATTTGTTTCATACTTGCAAAGCTTGCATTAGGCCAAAGCAGCAATAACGTCCCATTAAAACAATTGATGTCAATGACAAAATGACATATTTGTAGCATTAAATGTGGCCTGACATATAATATCAGGGATGGCATGTTAAGTGTTTGAGGTTTTTTAGCACTACTTGCATATTCAACATATGTGGGAGACTGGGGAGCTGAAAAACATCTCTTAAGAACCGTTTGTTTTGAAGCACTTAAAATATAAAATCATTTCAAGTTGTTAAACTATCTACTTGCATAAAAAACTTGGTGGAAATACAAACAAAGCCTTGTCACCCACCTCTTGAAATATCATGTCTATAGCTTGATCATTGGCCTAAAATAAAAAAAAGGTACATTGTAATTGAAAAAAGGTTGAATTAATAAAATATAGCATGAAATGCAATTTAAAAATTCAGGAAATGAAGTGAATTAGTTCACTGCAATCGGGTGTAATAATATGCTATGCTTTCTAATCTGGTCATGGTAAGTTTGATCAAATTGCATTCACAATCAAGTTTTGACACTCAGGGCTGGTTTCTTCATCTGGGGTGGTATGACAGAAATGGTGCTGGAATATCAGACCATCCCCAATGAAGAGACAGGAACAATTTTCGGTACAGTGGGGTAGAATATCATGGCAAGAGACATAGCTATGTGGCTATGCAATCTGGCTGCATGTTAGACAAAACAAAATAGACTTGTTATGTATTTTAAGTGTTTGCCTCATTCTTTCAAAAAACCCTATCAAAGTACTGGTATGGCCATGTAGGAAAAATAATGAAGCTTGTTATGAAGCAAGAATGAAGTAAGCTTTTACTTAGCAGGGTATTCAATAATTGCTCCCAGCTTGGTGGTTAAATTTGCAGACTTGCATTATTAGAGTACTCCCCCATTGCATATTTGAGTACACTTTAGCACACTTGACACAATTTCCATTTATGCTGACCTGAGGCACAATCAAAAGTACCAAACATTCCAGTCTTCCAGATGGGGGGGGGGGGGGGGGAGGAAGTCAAATAAAAGATCTGTGGTGTAATATTCCACAGTAGAGAGTCTAGGTCCTGGATGGATTATTTGTAATTCTATTGCATTGTTCGAGAACAATAACACTAAAATAAACGTCGCTTTTTTTTTTGGGGGGGGTTAATGACTGTTTAGGTTTAGGCTAGGCTACTATTTTAAGAAAATTTTATTGATGTCCATAGAATAAAACGATTTACTTGGAAAAACTGTTTCCATAAAATTTATAATCAAATTTCCAGAAGTTAATGAAAGATGTTTTAATTAAAAGCGTTCAAGTGTAATTAATTAATCCACTTCGAAATTCTAATTAAATCCTGAATTCAGCTCAATTAGAACGGACGATTTGCGACAGCTGGGAAAATTATTAGTTTTCTAAAACAAATATGGTTCCATAAAGAAAATACGTGAAGCAAATCAAAGCGGAAATTAAGCCGCGTTTATTTTTCTACGCAAACTGCGGAAGTAATTCTTGAAATAATCCGCTTTATCATGACTTAGTTATCTAACTTGTGCTATTTTGGGAAAGTTGTTCGTGGAGGCAACTTGAGCGGAAAACGGGAGGTCAACTCTCGTGCAACTCTTGTTCTCGTTTGACCAGGATGTTAGAGTTCAGAAAACTCTCATACAAACTCTCGCTTGTCAACTCTCATGCAACTCTTGCTCTCGTTTGACCAGGACTGTAAAGTTGGAAAACCTCTCATACAAACTCTGGTTCGTCAACTCACATCAACTCTCATGCAACTCTTGCTCTCGTTTGACCAGGACATTAGAGTTGGAAAAACTCTCGTACAAACTCTTGTTCTTCAACTCACGTCAACTCTCATGCAACTCTTGTTCTCGTTTGACCAGGACATCAGAGTTGAGAACTGTCATACAAACTCTCGCTCGTCAACCCTCACGCTCTCGTTCGACCAGGATACGTTTCTCGCTTCTCAAGCGCATAGCAAAATTTGAACAGCTTGAATTGCTTTTTGTAAACATAGACAAACCTTTCCTTACAGATCAAAAGATTTGATAAAGGAAGCGATCCTTGACAATGATTTCCTTAAGAATCTTGAGCCGTCTCAAATCAGAGAGGTTGTCGAGTGTATGTACGAAACAAAGTACAAGAAAGATCAGGTTATTATTCAGGAGGGTGATAACGGATCTCATCTTTATGTTTTGGAAGGTAAGAGGATGTTTTATGTGTAGGGCACATTATTAATGGCGACTGTTATCATTCCTGACCCATTATGCTTGTTTCTGTAGACGGAAAATGCGTTGTCACGAAGGAAGGGCAGGTTCTTGGAAACATGGGACCAGGAAAAGCGTTTGGCGAATTGGCTATTTTGTACAACTGTACAAGAACTGCAACGGTAAAAGGTAAGGATCACAGAGAACCTTGCATGAAGGAGGGAATGATCCTGGGGAGAGGGCGGGGAGGGCAAGGAGAGCGAAGATCACAGAGAACCTTGCATGGAGGAGGGAGTGATCCTGGGGAGAGGGCGGGGAGGGTAAGGGGGGCGAAGATCACAGAGAACCTTGCATGAAGGAGGGAGTTATCCCGGAGAGAGGGCGGGGAGGGTAAGGGGAGCGAAGGTCACATAGAATCTTGGATGGAGGAGGGAATGATCCTGGGGGGAGGAGAGGAGGGGGAGCAACCCACTTGTTCGCATTTAGTTTTACATATGGTGTGTTAACTCAAGCAGACAAAAACTACAATTTGAATTTTCTATTGTATTTCAGCCACGACAAACGCGTCACTATGGGTGATAGATCGTCAGACGTTCCAGACTATCATGATGAAGACTGGCCTAATGAGACAGGCAGAACATATGGAGTTCTTAAAGAGGTCAGTGCCCTTCACTCTAAATTTTAGCAGTAATATATTGCTAATCATCCTTATTCTCGTTGAAGAAAACTAGGCCGAAGTAATTGATTCTATTCTGTAATCTAAGGGCATAGCTTAGGTGAAGCCAGTTGATGTCTTGGTATTGTTTTAGCGTACCACTTCTAAAAGAACTGGGCGAAGATGCTTTGTTGAAGATAGCTGATGTAATAGATGAACAACATTATGATGAAGGGGAATATGTCATCAGACAGGGCGCTAGAGGAGAGACATTCTTCATTATTAAGAAAGGAACGGTAAGTTTATGTGGATTATCATTGTGTGAGAGTAGAAGTGTGATGAAATATGTGGACAAGTTAGATGATACATGGTAATGGTGATGTGGTAATTGTTGATAGTGGTTGATGATGATGATAATGATAGTGGTTGATGATGATGATGATAATGATGGTTGATGGTGGTTGATGATGATGATAATAATGATAATGATGGTTGATAGTTGATGGTGGTTGATTATGATGATAATAATGGTTGATAGTTGGTTAATGCTGGTTGATGATGATGACAATAATGATGATGGTTGATAGATGCTGGTTAATGGTGGCCATAGACCATAACAAGTGGTCAATGTAGTATTCCTTGTTATTTATTCTACAGATCATAGTAACGAAGCGACAAAATGTCCATGACGAGCCCACTATGATAAGAGAAATGACAACTGGCGAATACTTCGGAGAGAAAGCTTTGAAAGGGTGAGGTCACGGAGAACTTATAAATAGTAAAAAATGGTGTATTGTAGTGAATGACATGAGGATAATTTGTCTAGGGATGATTTCCGAACTGCTAACTGTATTGCTGGCAAAGGAGGAACGCACTGTCTTGTACTTGATAGAGAGTAAGTCAACTGCTGTATTTTATTTACCGAGCTGGAGGGCAGCGGAGGAAGTTGCCAGAGATGCTCCTCGAGGAGGATCATGTTGCTGTATTTTATGTACCTAACATTAGGCTAAGCTATTCCTTATCTCACCTAGAGCTTATTGTCAGTTTATCAATGGCCTTCAAGTGAAAGACTACGATGATCAACGCTCGACGACTGATCAAGCAGTCAAAGCAGAGTAAGTAGAATGCAAAGATATAAACGGACAGTAACTGTCCTTTCGACCCATAAAGGGATTCAAATACAGTTAATAAAATGTTTCGATTGTCTTTAGGACAAAAATGAAATACATTATACATTCAACTTGGAAGTCAACCATTATTTGTGACTTGTTAATCAGAACACGCGTACCACTGACAATGACATGACATTGGTCGTTTCTTGCAGAAAATTACAAGAACAAGTGAATGAATTTGCTCATATTCAACTAGAAGACTTGACGGTTATCAAGACACTTGGTGTCGGAGGTTTTGGACGAGTTGAACTGGTAAATCTTCTTATAGACTAAGCCAGACAAGAGAAGAGAACTTAGGCGTTTTCATTTAACAGTACGAGGGGTAGAATAGGAGTAAGCTGTGGAGAAAATGACAATGAAATTGATCAGTCTAAAGTCTTGCGATATTTCTTTCTTGTTTGCCACACTGATAAAGAGTGTTTGTGTCTCTACCTCTGGGTGTTTCTTTGTATTGTATTGCGAGAATGCATTAATTTTACGAATTTTAAACCATCTTACTTTAGGTGAAGACAGCCAAAGATAAAAGAACGTTCGCCTTAAAACAACTCAAGAAACATCACATTGTTGAAACGAGACAACAGGACCACATTATGTCAGAGAAGAAGATCATGTCCGAAGCTAATTGTGCTTTTATAGTTAGGTAAGAAGAAATTAAACTATTTCTAATGGATAGCTCTATCAGTTCTAAACTGCTCTTCTTAAAGGTCCAGTAAGGATCATCTCTCATTGTTCCAGTGTTACCACAAGAGGAGACCTAAACTAAACTAACTTTATTTATACTGGATAGCTCTATCAGTCCTGAACTGTACTTCCTAGAAGTCCAGTGAGGATCATCTCTAAGGATCATCTCTAACACGTGCATTTATCCATTGTTACTACAGAAGGAGATCTAAACAAAACGAACTTTTTTACAATGGATAGCTTTCTCAGTTCATAGAGGTCCAGTATAGATCACCTATATTTTTTTCTTTTCCTGTAGGTTGTACAAAACATTTAAAGATAATAAATATTTATACATGCTGTTAGAAACCTGTCTTGGCGGTGAATTGTGGACTGTCCTCAGAGATAAGTAAGAAACTACAGTATTTCTTTTCACTATAAAGTGAATTCTCTACTAACAAACATTTTTTTGTTTCAAGGTCTTCTTTCGACGATAGTACGTGTAGATTTTACGTTGCTTGCGTTTTGGAAGCGTTTCATTATCTTCATTCCAAAGGAATTGTTTATAGGGATCTTAAGGTGAGTATACTTGTACCATGGTGTATATCCAGTTAAGTTTAGTTTAGGTTCCGGTAATAACACTGGATCAATAAGAGATGATGCTTACCTGACCTCTAGGAAGAATAGTTTAGAACTGATGAAGCTACCAGTATAAATGAAGTTAGTTTAGTTAAGGTTTCCTCCTGTAGTAACACTGGATCAGTAAGAGATGATCCTTACCGGACCTCCAGGAAGAACAGTTTAGAACTTATAAAGCTATCCAGTATAAATAAAGTTAGTTTCGTATACGCTTCATCCTGTAGTAACACTGGATCAATAATATGGTTCTTACTTGACCTAACAGACGAACAGCTTAGAACATATAAAAGAATCCAGTACCAAAGATATAGAGCTATCCCAAACTTATTCCACACCACAATAATCCCCGCGTTTCTCCTTTTTCCAGCCAGAAAATTTACTATTAGATGATAAAGGTTATTGTAAATTGGTAAGACATGTCATTGCTGAAGTACAAATATACGTTTGCAGTAAAACTCAAGCGTCAAGTGTATTAAACGTATGTATTGCATGGCTTCATTATCTGATTTTTAGGTTGATTTTGGCTTTGCTAAGAAGATTGGTTTTGGTAGAAAAACCTGGACATTTTGTGGCACACCGGAGTATGTAGCACCGGAGATCATTTTAAACAAGGTAAAATATCAATGACGCTAGGTAGCAACAACACTGCGTGTTCTATCATGGTTACTAATGATGACTATTGATCGTGGTACCTGTATGTCTAACAGCATGCCTTCCATAACGGTATAGCATAAGAACTAATACTCCCATACCGGTATCAACTACATACCGTGAATAACTAAGAATACCGGTATACTGCCCAACTTTATTATCAAGTCTGATAATGGCATAACGCTTATTGGGTTCCAAACTTGTTAAGAGTAACAAAAGTAGTAAAAGTAACAACTATGGGTAGCAACAACACTGCGTGTTTTGTAGTAGTTACTTTTAACAAGTTTGGAACCCAATAAGCATGATGCCATTATCAGACTTGTTAATAAATTTCGGCGGTATACCGGTATTCTTAGTTATTCACGGTATGTAGTTGATACCAGCCTGGCGATATTGGTTTTGATGATATACCGTTATCAAAGGCATGCTGTAAGACATACAGGTACCACGATCAATAGCCATCATTAGTTTATCTTTTTATTTAAACAACAAGACAAGTTCAGAAACGAAAAACAATGTATTCCCGTGCGTTGAAACGATTACAAACATTTAACATTACTGGCTGTAACTTAATTTCAACTTGACGGCATGAATTGGATTAGATTTTGCGCCCATTAGAGTTCATTGAAATGAATTATTTTCTTGATTTTGGTTTGTATGCTTGGATGTAAACAGCATTTACTGTTTGTCACATTTTACCTTAAAAGAATTTAACAGTATATATATTTTAAAAATACCGTAAATCAAAAGCAAATCTGTAAGATGTAGGATTTTACAAGGTTGGCAAAACAAGGTTTCAGTCATTTTTTTCAAACACTATTAATTGAAAATGCGGGACAACCTTGTAAGGGGTTTAATAATGCCATTAAACCTGCATTAAGTTGTCAGCAGCTTGATTGTCGCAAACCAGTATTCCAAACTTGTCCACGATTTGTTGGCTGACTCCCAGAAGATGCGAGATTTTTGCAATATAGTACGTGTCGTCTTCTGACTATAAATTCTTGTCTGTCAACGCATTCTGTAACCCATCTGTTTTAATACAATTTAGGGTCATGATCTGTCTGCTGATTACTGGTCACTCGGTATTTTAATGTACGAACTTTTAACGGGCAGGTAGGATTTTAAAAAGTTGTTTTTTTCTGTCGACATTTTTTTTTTGTCGGCTGCGACGATGGTCAATTCCGACATGGAATGTTCTAATATTTACTAATTGGCTCTAATTATTTTTCAATTAGTGTTTATTATTACTCTATAGAACTATCTAGAATTTGTACTGTCTGGACTTGGAGTGGTCAGGGAAGCAAATTTTCCTTGACTTACGCCCTAATATATCTAACCACAAACCAATGTGTAGCTTTTGTTTAATTCTAGTCCTCCATTTTGCGGGGCGGACCCAATGAAGACTTATAATATAATTTTACGAGGAATGGACATGATTGAGTTTCCGAGAAAGATTACGAGAAATGCTCATGTCCTAATCAAGAAACTTTGCAGGTAACGGAAAATTTAGTAAGGCGGCGTTGGCGACAGGGAGTTGTTGATGTCGTACATATTTGCCAAACAAGCATTGATGATTTTGCGAATATTTTCAGAGACAATCCAGCTGAGAGGTTAGGATATCAGAAAGGCGGCTTGAAAGACATAATGAAACACAGATGGTTTGATGGCTTCAACTGGGAAGGTCTGAGACAGAGGAAACTAACACCACCTATAATACCTAAGGTTGGTGACGACCTCTAGGGAGAGCTACTCGAGGATATACCCAGTATAAATAAAGTTAGTTCAGTTTAGGCTTTCTCCTGTAGTGACACTGATCAATAAAAGATGATCCTTACTGGACCCCCAGGAAGAACACTTTAGAACTGAAAGAGCTATCCAGTATAAGTAAAGTTAGTTTAGTTTCCTCTTGTAGTAACAGTGGATCAACAAGAGATGATCCTTACTGGACCTCTAGGAAGAACAGTTTAGAACTGATAGAGCTATTTAGTATAAATAAAGTTAATTTAGTTTAGGTTTCCTCCTGTAGTAACACTGGATCAATAAGAGGTGATCCTTACTGGCCCTTTGGGAAGAACAGTTTAGAACTGATAGAGCTATCCAGTATAAAATACAGTTAATTTAGTTTAGGTTTCGTCCTGTGGTAACACTGGATCAATAAGAGATGATCCTTACTGGACCTCTAGGAAGAACAGTTTAGAACTGATAGAGCTATCCAGTATAAATAAAGTTAGTTTAGAGACGATGCTTACTTGTCTCCAGCAAGAGCAATAAAACTAAAGTATGAATATGACAAAGCAGAATATGAATCAGAATATGTGGAAATAATAAAGAACAAAGGCTAGATTGTTTTCATTGAAAGGTAGACAGTGGAAGGTCATGGGACATATTTCTCATATTTTTCAGGTGAAATCCGCGACAGATGCATCAAATTTTGATGAATATCCTCCAGATGACGAGGTACCCGCAGACGACCTGACTGGCTGGGACAGAGAGTTTTAGGTATGGAAGTATTCACTGGCAATTAGGCATATTCTAATTTAGAATTAGCTTAATAATGTCATTGGAATCTTGTTGGATGCTATAAAGAGCTACCGCTGATTTTATGAACAGGTAGACAATGTATCATTCCGATCACTAAATCGTGACTGCTTGACATAATGAAAAGACAATACTCGATCATGACTGGATCGCATGGAGAACAGTATGATTTCAAAATAACGAAAGAATGTAGAATTATTCAATGGAAGCACCTCATTGTAGTACTTTTGAACGGGAAATCTTTAAGTAGAAAAATTTTTTCTTTTAGATCAACAGCATTCACAGAGTGGCATCAGAAGAAAATCACAACCATCTATAACTGGCACAGAATTGACAACAAAGTGTTTTAACTCCTGTAAATACACCTCCCAAGGTCTCAAACTTCATATATAGACATCTTTGTAACAATTCACGTTGGGTGAAAGAACGACAGAAACCAGAGAGCAACATGTAATTTTTGACCAGTATAGTTATAAGATATTGTCGCATGTAAATAATTGTGAAGATTATTTTTATGATTAGGTATTGAAGTGTAATAAAGAAGTATTTTAACTTAGGCTTTTTAAAATTTTTAACACATTTAGGAGCTTTTTGAGGCATTTGGTGTCCATTTACACTCTAAGCTGGTTTTAAAATTTGTATGATACAATCTTGGGCATGTGAGGTGGAATGGGGAAAGTGGTTATCCCTAGAATTTTCACTGTGAAAAAGCTGTTGGGAAATTTTCTGGCCAAGCCCAAACTTTGCACTTTTCAGAGCAAATTATATTTTCAATGTTTTTTTTTCACAATTTCCACATTTTCCAGGTGGGGAAAGTTAAGAAAATTATGGAGATGCTAAGACACAAGCAAAACAACTATTTTCACGCCAAGCATGCCCCTCCCCACCCTCTTCAAATTTTCTTTGCTTATCAACAAGCTATGGATCCTGCCTTCTGTTTAGGTCGTAACTGAACTGTAGAATAAGACTAACTGATCCTAACCCTACCTACAACAAAGCCTATACATCATGCTCTGAGACTTGGGGGGAGGGGGTGCTTTCTAGGGGGGATGCTCCCCCTCAGAAAATCTTAAAATCTGAGAGTATGGTCACAGTATAGAGAACAAACAGTAGGGTCACTCAGCAGTGCAACATGTTCCCCTATTTTTATGCAATTGACTGGCCAGAATAATGGCGGAACAGCCTGTTCAGCCTTCCTATTGGCCAGAAAAGGCAATTGACTGGCCAGAACCTGCACAATGAACATGCGTAATGAGACAAGCATGGAGACACAAACTTCAAAGGTTTCGACTCGAGTGGCCTTTCTGTTCATTTCTATTCTGTGGTATGGTATAATATATATGGATGAGAGAAGGTGTACCTTCCTGGTGCTGCACAAATCGTACAAACAGACAAAACTGACACAAAAATGACCAGTTCACAATTCATCCTGTACAGTAGCTTAGCGAACTTTACAATTTAGTCCATAGGCACTATGCATGTATTTTCACATTCATTGACTGTAAAAACATGAATAATGACAATCATTTGAAATTTGCAAAGCTGGACTAAAATGTCTTGCTGGGGTGGGCCCTGCATTCCGTATATTAGCGATTGTCCACATAAAATAAACATGTCAGTTCACCAACATTTTAAATTCTTTCAAAGTGTTGTTCTTCAAGGTTGTGAAATGAAACCAAGTTTAAAACATGCTTGTAGAAAATGAGCTTTAAAAACAGAAACAAAATTGAGCTACTAAGAGTTAATGCTTTTAGGCAAAATTACAGGAAAACAAACTAGCCCCCCTTTTTTGTTCTGTTGTACAAAATTATGTAAAAACTAAAATAAGTACGAACTGTGTTTGGTTTTGGAAATATACTTACAATTTCTGCATGTATAATCGGTCAACTCCTGAAACGATGACGCAATGTTTATATTTGCTATTTCTAGGAACGTTTCTTTGTGTTCTTAAGCGAACTTTTTCTAGTTATATGTGCTAAATGCAATTCTCTAAGTCTTTTCTTCTCTTAGGTCTTTTCTTCCAGTAGCTTTCAAAATTTCGCGCCATTTTTCGTTGTTTCCACTTCGTCAAAGCAATTCTTCGCAAGACAAATCTCCCAATACCAGTTTCCTCCTTGCGTCATTTATGCTAATTAAGGCTAAACTGAAATCGGCTAATTAAAGATTTTACGAGCCTTCCATTTATCAATTTTCATTTAATGCAATTTTGGACGCCTAACTATTATTACATATGTAAATATCTACTTCTTCGTATTACAAATATCGTTGTAAAACAATTCAAAACGGATGTGAGTGTGACTATATATTCGTTATTTCTTTCGATTAAATTGATAAATCATTTTTATATAAAAGCATGTCAGCTTCTTGAGATTAATCATTTGTTATAACCAATTTGCAGAGGGTCTGAATGGAGGAAGAGCCACAGACGTTAGCTGGCAGTCTTAAATCAATAAATAAACATCTTTTACTCAAGACTACAAAACAGAAATTAAAATACAACCTGAGAATTGAACCAGACAATTGCCTTGTCAACTGGTAACCACTAAGACCCTCTTTTTTTTCAATGTATAAATTTTTCCAAACGAGCTGATGGGTGCAAACCTTACCGATATTTAACTAAATAACTGTAGTAAATTTTTAATTTGCTAAATTTAGAAATTTTGTCTCATTCATAGTTTGCGTGGGAAATAAAATCAGTTCCACAATTTAAAACGGTCTTCAACTAGTTCCCAGTCTGTCTAGTACTCCCACAGGGTATTCTTCGCGGGTTTCTCACCGTCGGCCGTGAAAGCACCGTTACTTTCGCCCCTCAAGTATTTTCCGTTGCCGGCTTTGATGCACACCTTCGTATGTTCTCGGAACTCGAATTGGAACGTCGCACAATCTTCGGAATTTCCCGAGAGATTCACATTTCCCTCCCCGTCGATTTTAGCAAATTTTCCATTCCTGCCTTCTAGCTTATAATTACCATCCTCGAAATGGAGTTTAAAGACTTCGTACGAACTTCGGTTACACTCGAGACGTGCCGTAGTCGCGCCTCGCATTCCGACAAAGCCATGCTCGCCGCGCAAGATCAGCAAGGGCCTGTTAATGAGTTGCAGAAGAAATTTCTCTTTGTCTCCGACACTTTCCGAAGATGGCGCGAGTTTACCGTTCGGCTTAATGGTGACGTACTTGCCGCTGGTTGCTTGGAAACTGACTTGACTACCGTGCCAATCTATGCCGAAGAACGCGGAGTCAACACGCTTGGCTGAGCTTGCTTGTATGTCGCCATTGGAGACCCAATATTCCCGAGTGTTCGCAAGCATGCATATCTTGCCCGGTTTCTTGGGGTCAAACTCCATCTGGAAGATTTCCTTGTCGGTAATCTCAAAACGCTGGTTGGCTGTCACTTCATTCCCTAAAACGCAGTGAAAAAATTGTCCATTTTTATTGATCAGTAGTCATTTCTTAATTTTTATCGCTGCCAAGTGAAAATGGTGTTCGTGGTGATACTCTGAGTCTATATCCACAACGGTCAAGCTGAAAAATATGCCCGATAACGGTGGGAATTAAACCCACTGATCTCATAGTAGACTGGATATAGCTTCTATGGATATCAAAAGTGAAGCTTAATTTTACATGCAAATTTCACTTCCGGGGACCACAGAGCCCGTGTGATACAAATTTGTAAAGGAATACTTGGTGGGAAAAGAGCAAGAACGTACAATTTTGTAATATTTTAAGCACTCTGCAATTATTTATCAACATTGTTGCAGTAAACAAAGTTGTTTGTGACAAGTTTACATCACAAGTGGTCCCCGGAAGTGAATTTCGTATTGTATAATTAGGCTTCACTTTTGATATCCACAGAAGCTATATCCAGTCTATCACGAGATCAGTGATTAAACCACGTGATCTAAACTGCCCAATGGCAATGCTCTGCCCGCTGAGCTACGCGATCAGGTCGGTTCGAGTATGCGATATTTCGAAACCGAATCTAGTTTCTTCAATATCAATGTTATCTCTTCTCGTGGTAACACAAAGTAACTGATTTTTTTGCATAAAACTCTCCTAATTAATGTAAATAATTATTGTGCAACCTTATAAAAACCGGCGAAAATCTCTCTCAGTCTGTTAAAAGTTACCAATATGGGACGTAAAACAGATCTAAAACCTGAGGAGAAATAAAGAATAGCAGAATTGTTAAGCCACGGCAAAACCAGTTTGGACATTTCAAAGTTAATTCATCGAGATCATCACACAGTCAAAAGATTTATGGAAAATAGTAATGAAGTGAGGGGTAGGGCGGAAAGGAAAGTTCCGAAAGATTTCTCGTAGGGAAATCAGCTCAGTAAAGAAAACGTTACCAAAAAATCCTCATTCAACGAGTGCCAAGATATTTCATAAAGCTGGAGTCCCATCAAGAGCCAGAGCTGGACGGTGCAAGATCTTAAGAAGTATTGGAAAAGTTACAAAGCCAACTATTAAACCCCCATTGAAACAAAGACATAAGCTGGCATGCTTGGACTGGGCTAAGTCATGCATGAAAACCAATTTCGAAAATGTTTTGTTCAGTGACAAGTCTCGGGCAATTCTCTGGATGGTCCAGATGGTTGGATGAGTGGCTGGCTACTCAATGGTACAACGCCACAGAGCAAGATCAGGCAGCAACAAGGCGGTGGAGGTGTAATGATTTGGGCGGGAATTATTTATAATCAAATTGTGGGCCCTTTTCGTGTGCCCGATGGGGTTAAGATGTGTGCTAAATCGTATGTCGACCTCCAAAAAAACATTCCTTCGTTGGTATAAGAAACAACCACTAGCATTAAAGAGGAAGATGATCTTCATGCATGACAATGCCCCTTCCCACGCAGCTCATTACACTCGAGAAGCGTTAACCAAATTTGGGTTTAAGGAAGCTCGTTTGATGCTGTGGCCAGCATGTTCACCCGACTCAACCCTATCGAGAACTTCTGGTGACTACTAAAGCACAAAATATACGATAATACGAAGATGGCAAGAAATACTCATCTAAGAGACTAAGAATTGTCTTTGGGAAGCAATTCAAAGCTGCGCAGCTGCTGTAGACAAAGACATAGTCAAAACATTAACAGGTTCAATGAACAATAGACTTATTAAAGTGATGTGTTGAAAAGGAGGTTACGTTCATTACTAACCATTAGAACCAGTATGTTTAAATGCAAGAGAAAGATTTGATTTTAATTGACTGTTATTGAAATATATTTCTCTGGATTTTTAGTTCATCTGAGGTAAACTGTCCTCTTTGTATATGTTATCAGTGCCTAGTGTACGGTTTTAAAATGTTTAGATTAAATAATGAGCGGCTTTTCATATTTATTGCATAAAATAATTTTCGTAAATTTTTAGTGTAAAGGGAAAAACACTCAATAAAATTAAAATCATATTGTCAATTAACTCCAAAATTGCTGAAAATTCCAAGAATTCGATAAATTCTATGTTGTTGTAGTCTCATTGTCATAGTTTCAATGCTTTTTGAGATATCGCAGATATTCGCATTTGCATAATAATTATTAACAGGGTGTAGACTCGAACCGACCTGACCGCGTAGCTCAGTTGGCAGAGCATTGGGCCACCATTCCAAAGGTCCTGGGTTCGACTCCTACCGTGGCCAGGCACATTTTTCAGCTTGTCGGTCCGGGGTGGATATAAACTCGGAGTAAGACCACAAACCTCTTTCTTATTTGTTGTTAATTGTTCTTCAATGGGTGTGATAGTGAATGCTAGCTTCTAGCTTCCGTCACACCGCACATCTTGTCAACAACTTGTATTGTTGATAAAAAAGGTCGCCGAAGCCATAACAGGCTTATATTCAGCAATTGTTCAAATAAAGATAGCAATAAACACAAGCTCGCAGCAACTTGCTGCGAACAGTCTCAGTCTTGTTGGAACAACTTTTAGCAACGCTGTTTCCATTTCAAACTTTGTAACAAGATAGTTTGCAAAAGGGCGAAACTATGTGACATTTTTTGGAGATTATCAACATCAAATCGACCTTGCCCATTTTTCTTTTCAAAAGGAAAACATTTGCGATTTTACATACAAAGAGCCTTTTCAAATTGATTGACTTTTACTTAAACACTTCATAATATTGCTTTCGAATAACGGGCAGATGGTCTTAGCGAATTTCACTTCCCTTTTGAAGTTTTTTGAACGTTTTTACCGCGTTATTCCAGCAGTTTTAAAACTAGTAACATTATAAATGCGATTACTGAGTTTGATACTTGCTATTTATAATCAGGATTAAAATTCGTAAGGTCAGCACAGCTGTGTCATGTGAGGTATTGAAGTTAAGTCTTATTTTAAGAAATTTAACCCTCAAGTTTATATTTTTAAGGTTTTTGACAGGTTTGTTCAAGAAAAAAGCGTCTATTTGTTTCAAAGGATCTGCCAAAAGCGACAATCGCTTCCTTTTCATTCATATCGTTTTAAATGCAAATAAAAACCTATGCCTATGGCTGATCAATAGTATCATGAAATTTAATGCGCGACTTTTGCTTGATATTCATTTTGCGACCGTGTATTTGCATGTTTCGTTATGCTTTTCTTCGTTTTCCAGGCATTAATGATCCGTTCGTAATTAGGATATTGCTTTGAAAAACCATCAAGTTTACACAGTTCCGGACACTTAGGAACATGTCGTACTGGAGTTCCTGTCTTTGAGACAGACAAAGAAAACTTGTGAAAGAAACAAGTTGAAATACGCGAATAGCGAAATATAAACTGTATCAGACCGAGTAGTACAAAAGCATTGCACACGCAAGCAAAACATTGTTATAATAAATATTTTATCAATTAACGAAGTAACAGAGTCAATTTCGTAGCCAGTTTTCCATAAGTATCCAAAAGGTTGTTAATATTTTATGCGCGTTTAGTTCAACAAAGAGTTTAAAATTATGCATAGTGCGAATCAAACAAAGAAAACAGTTGGACCACAGTTAATAGACACATTGTTCATACACAATATTAAATTTTTTTGCCGATAAAATGCGGGATATCGTGTTGATACTTTTACAAGGATATTATTGTCTAGAAAGTACAATATGAAATTAAAGAATTATACTTCAAAACTCTCCGTAAAATATAAAAAATTATTACCCAGGAGATTTGCCAAGAAAAATATAAGATAAAATTTCCAAAAGAGATTGGACTGCTATTGACCTTTTAAACTCAACGCTATCGAATATCATTTGTGTCCTGGCAGGAAATTATTTTGGCAGCTTTTGCTTTTAAATACTCTTGATTCTAATCAAGAAGCAATCGAAATATGCGAGATGAGAAATTGATATAAAACTCAATAAACGTGCAGTTGATCGTCTCTTGGCTGGAAACATGTCGTGTCTGAATTTCCTTGGCTTGGTTCGAAGTTACTAATTAGTGGTTTATTGCTTCCGGCTTGCTATTTTGTTAGTTCTGGGTCTGTTCACCAGTGAGCTATAAACATTACAGATATTCTAAACCCTCTGCTATTGTCAGACAATCACGCACCTGCCCGCAAGAAAAGTACAACTTTAATGTAGCGCGGTTCAGCAATATAATCTCCCATTTTGATAGGATAATTGTGAAACTATTTTGCTCCGACTTTTAAATGCGATTTGAACGAATTGACGAATAATGAATGCGAAGATAAGGGGGATAAATACTCGTCGATAGAAAAACCGATTAAGAGGAGTCTGAACTGATTAATTGAAGAAATAATACATTAAGATCTCACCTTGCCTGATGGAAACCATTCTCTCATTTTGTGCTGTAAGCATACACTGCGGGTGATTGTCAACAAGACTGAATTGCTCATCTCTGCCAGCCACGTCTTTCTTGCTCGACTGAATCTTTCCCTTGTTTCCAACACACGTCAGGAACTTGCCCTCATGAGTTCTGAACGCAACTTTGCCCTCGTGGAACTCGATGAGGTACTGTCCCTTGTCCGTCAGCTTCTCGTCCAGGGATCCATCGGAATTCAGGTAGCGAGAGTCGCTGCTTAACAGCGCGTACCTTCCATTCTTGAATTCCAGGGTTATCAAAGCGTCAGCACCCCACGGAATATCTTCCGAGACTTGGATTTCGTTCGACTCGAGATGCGCGTACCGTTTTCGTACGTTGTGTAACAAGTTCACTTGTGGGTGAATCGCAAGCTGAAGCGTCCACGATTCGGCTTTGCCGATGCTTGTCGCGAACGCGTTGATTTGATCCTCTTCCCCGCCCAGGTAACGATCGTACTTGCTTTTCAAAGCGAGTTTTCCATCGGCTTGGTAGGTTATCGTGAACTTAGCGTCGTCTTCGCGTTCCTCAGCCTCGCACGACAGTTTTCCGTTCTTATCTGAAGTGAGATAGCGACCAAGGTGACTTTTCAGATAGATCGCACTCGCATCTTGCTCGACTTGCCAAACTTGCTTCTTCTTCAAATTCACGCCGCTTGCGTTCACTTGAAAGCCAAAACTTTCGGCGGTCAAATACTTGTTTTGACAGTTCACTAACCCGACCGAATATCCTTCTCCTGCAGCCATTGATAACCGTTCTTACTGGATCTTTAGACGAAACCAAGACACAACAATATTGCACGCACGCAGAGCGTAAATAAAGGACTCACTAAAGCTTCTGCTTGAATATAAATATATTAATACGTTCGACGTCATTTCCGATATACAATACTTAAAATGATGGTACCCGCAACTCAAAATCGAATATTCGTTTACTTTTATTGTTTACGTGCAAAATTTTCTGTTTATTTAAGTTTCAAACACTTAAGCCAGCACACGGAATAAAGCTTCAAAGCTTAGTGCGAACTTTTAAAACCGTCGCACAATATTGTTCATAAAATTTTAAAACTTTTTGTCTCAAGTGCGGGCATCTGTTTTGCATCAGATATCGACATATGCCATAATCCTTTAAGTATTGTTTCAACACACCGTTTTCCAATAGTCATTCATTTCAAAGTTTGTCGCCAATATTTGAGCACAAATTGGACTGTGTAAGGGGAAATTTCTGTTTGCATTTCATAATGGTGTAAAACGAAACCATTTTAGCGTTTTTATAAAGAGAAATTAATGCTTAAAGTTCGAGTTTTAGCTTCCTATTTGAGTGCGTGTCTCGACAGGCTATGACAGGCATCACGCTGTTCAATTTAACATAGATCTCACGCAGGTTAAAAAGTGTGCGATTGTTAATAATATAGGCCTTGTTTTGTAGCCAAATAATGCTCGTCTGAGATTAATCGCTTCAGTCCGGTTGTAATATCATTTCTGCTTATATGATTGTTCAATTTTTTAGAGGGGGGGGGGGGGAAACAAAGCATAGGAACATTTACAAATATCATGATGGACTACAAGGAATTATCAGTTATAATTTAAATTCTTTACGTAGACGAAGTTTAAAAAAACTCTTAGCCTTTTTAGGAATTCATTCCATCGCTCCAACTTTTACTGACAAAAACGATGTCAAACGCATATGCCTAATTCTAAAATGCAATTGATATATTCCTCTGCTATATTGACGACGAAAGATGAACGAAAGACAGCCCTTCAGTGAAATTTCCTTAAACGTAAATTAGTTCCGTAATGTAATTTATATTTCGTTATCTGATTGGCAAAGATAGCTCCACTTATGACTCAGAGCAAAAAAATCTAATAAAAGAAATGAAATGCCTGCCCACAGTCCCCGCTGCTAATCTTAGTCGGCTAAATCAACAGACTAGCAGGCACAGCCCGCTACGGTTAAGAGTTTAACGGTCTCGTTAATCAAAAACAATTTAAACCCGCACTTTAATATCTTGAACTAACTATGCCAGTGTAGGTAGTGCATTAACAAGCCCATGAAAATAAAGGATCTCTCACTACCTGAAAAAGAATTCGACTTTCCCAGCGAAGGCCCTTTGTGGGAGAGTTAGTAGTAACTACAAATATATACTAGAAATTTCTAATAGAAAGGGAATGCTGCGAGGTAAAGAGAATAGTAGTTGTATTACCTTAAACTCGTGCGTGCGTATCATAAAATAATGGCATTGAAATCATCTATTAATAACTTAATTAAATACTAATAATATATTCTCTATCTCAAATACAGATCTAAATAATTTTGGAAAAATAATCGGAACCAAGTGCTACCCATAACAGATATACTTGTTGATAACAACCTGGGAAATTTCGAACTCAGGAGATTTTCAATTTACATATCACACCATGTAACTACTGTACAAGGTCTATCGAGAAAGGTAATCCAACTTTGGAGTATTCACTCAGTATTCAATGTAAAGAAATAATCTTTTCACAGTTACAATGACTATGTTTAGCATTCGAACAACGCCATTTTCATAAAATTCGAAGAAAAATTGACCAAATACAAATCAAAGGAAAATTGCCAGTCGAAATCGCATTTTCCCACCTCCACCATATCACCACCTTTAATCACTAATATCATTTAAAGCAAAAAAAAATTTACTACTTGAACTAAAATTTGTCAATGAGAATTACCGCTAACTTTCATTTTATTCGTATAATTTTTCTTCAAATTTTATAAAAACGGTGATATTCCAAAGCTTGGTCTTTCCAAATGTGAAAGAATTATTTCTGTGAGCACTCCAAGAGCACTCCAAATTTCGAATAACCCAGCGTTTTAGTTTCTGTGTTTCCACATGACTGTGCATTTCAAAACGTCAGAAACCAAAACTAATCCTGGTCCAGATTAGACTTGCCAAGGAACACTCTCAAGTCTATGAACAAACCAGTGGCGGATCCAGGGTAAGTCAAAATAAATTATAGCAGCTCAATTTTAAATTCAAAACAACTTTATAACAATGTCATAGGTTATGAATTTCAAAAGAATAAAATCTAACCAATGAAGTTGCTTTGAAGGTATTTAAAATGTAAATATATCCTAAAATGAGCTGTGGTAATTTATTTTGACTTACGCTAGATCCGCCACTGGAACAAACTGCTTGGGAAATTTCGTTTGAATTTTTCCTCAACCCAGGGTTAACCGTTTGAAGAACTGCCCCCTATTTTACTTTATATTCATTATACGCGTTTTTCTATGGAAATTATCTAGCCCTCTCTAAGAGGAATATTTTCACATCAACAGAGACGTTGAAAGCATCGAGGGTGACCATTAAATAATAATTAAACTGAAACGATAAGTCAAGGTCGGAATTCAAGCTTCAGTTTTTTTAGTGAGTCGAATGTCAAATGAAAGCTATTAAAAAGTTATATTTGATGAAAAAAAGTTAAGACTGTAGGTAAAACCAAACGCCTTAAACTACGAAGGGAAATATGCCGTATTTTTCAGCAAATTCCCTTTTGTCAAAAGTCTTGAATTTAAATATAACTTCAAATAACTTCAACTTGATGTACAGTCCGATTATTAGCGTTAAGTTTTTCAACTGAAAATTAGCAAAAACTAGCTCGACTTCACCCATCAACTGAACTTTTCTGTTGAGTTAGCGTCCAGTTATATTATTTTCAATGGGTGTGACTTATCAATCGTAATCATTTAGAAGATAATCAACGCGCGAATAGCCCCGTCGGAAACATTGCTCGCTCCATCGACGGCCGATCAAAAACACCACAGTTCCAAAGAAGAGAATTCCAATAATTAACGAGAGCACTAACGATACACGAGTGGTGTGGCTTTGTTGTTCCGAGATTTTCCGTCGCGTCTTACGATCGCCTTTTGTTGTATGTGATTTAGTTGTCGCGTGAGATGCGTTGGAGACTAAGTTAAAATTTATGAAGACTAAGTCATTATTATTAGAATTTTGTGTCTTATTTTTAAACTATTTTCCTCAAAATTATGAGCATATTCTCAGTTCGTTTCGTTTTATATTTTAGTCAAATTGTCAGCGTGAACAGCATCCTGTAAACATTACGACTGAATATTGTTTGCAACCAAACAATAAACCTCCTTTAGTAACCCCAAGTGCCCACTCTAACAAGCAAGGGCATTTCTCTATACGCTTATACTATGGTAAGCCTAAGACCTGATTGACTCCCAGGGAATTTTCCGGCAAATTTAGAACTCTTTTAAAAAAAAATAATTCCAAGCCATTTGGGTTGTAATTCATCTGGCTACAAATTTACTAGTTTACAGAAAAATAATTTCATATAGTGATATCACATGGTATTTCTGAGGATTGTTTTGAAATTATCCCAGAAATTTAGCAATAACTTGTCTCTGTGAACCGGTGACAATCTCGTACAGATAAATAAAAATTATCGTTGAAAAACATTCCTACCTTGGTTGCTGGTCTTTGAGGGATGCAAGTCAGAAACATTTGACGATTTAGATGAAGCTATTTCTTTTGTAAAGTGTGACTAAATGGAAAAATTGAAGGTTAATAACCATATTACTGATATGCAAAAAGGACTAGTTTTTCCGCACGAGGAATCAACGACCTTATTGCTTTCATTTAGGTTCACGTATACAGGGTGTATAAAAAAAACGGAGCCCATCTTTTGTGTCAAATTATTTCTAAATTACTGAATCTTATAGCACAATTTTGGACTTGTTTTAAACCACGTTCTTTTCTCTTTCGAACAAGCCGTAATTCGTATTTTTACTCCCAGTAACGTATGTGCTATGACAAATTTAGTAAAAGCTATCGATTTGAGATGCCCTCCAATTATGCAAATTCACTTTGTCTTTCATGGCCGCCAGTTAAATTTTTAACTTTTTCGCTTACTACATACGTGGTATTTCTGTTAAACTTAATAAAACTTGTTATAAAGCTTTACAGAAGATAACGGACCGTAACGTGCACTACGAACGGATAGTTCAAGCTTGTATCGACATGAATATTGACATTATGCAATTTCGACAACATTGTACACGCACGGATAAACAAAACGCTAATTTCGATCATTATTTTGGCATAAATCTAAGGTTTTTGTCAAAGTAAACGGTCCGTTATCTTCTGTGAAGCTTTATAACAAGTTTTATTAAGTTTAACAGAAATACCATTTATGTAATAAGCGAAAAAATTAAAAATTTAACTGGCGACCATGAAAGACATAGTGAATTTGCATAATTGGAGGGCATCTCAAATCGATAGCTTTTACTAAATTTGTCACAGCACATACGTTACTGGGAGTAAAAATACGAATTACGGCTTGTTCGAAAGAGAAAAGAACGTGGTTTAAAACAAGTCCAAAATTGTGCTATAAGCTTCAGTAATTTAGGAATAATTAGACACAAAAGATGGGCTCCGTTTTTTTTTATACACCCTGTAGAAATCAGAGCTCGAAATAACATGCGGTTGGTTGTAGAAACGTGAATAGCGCTATCCACCGGATAGTGATTTTCCAAACTTTCTAAACATGCTCAGTAACTGGTAAAACCCATATTAAAGTTCAACATTTTGGAGCTAAAGTCACTTTTTATCTTTTGGGAGTTCAATATCCCTGGTATCCATGGCCAAAATTTCATTGTTATTTCAAGCTTTTGCGGAGCAGGTTGGTATAGGCCTGCCAATTTCCTCCCCATTCCAGGTGCAACATTTTGAGCGTGATAGCATATAGACAGCTCAAAGAGCTGATGGATGCAATGTCAATCAAACTGTTATAAATAGTAACGAATCTAGGCAGCTGCCATTGTTTCATACAAGAACAAGTATTCTATATCAATCACCATCTACAACAGTTGAGTGAAGTTTGAAAGACTTCGATGTTGTTTGCCACCCCTGACAGGTTTAGAACATGCAGATGTTCTACGAAATTCTACATGATTCCTTCAGGAATTCTGCACGTAGTTAGAGGTCGAACTTGCTCAATTACCAGGGTTTGAATGGACAATTTGCACAATAGAATAACCTTTAATCTGGGCAAGAGGAACGAAGTCTTAAAAGAAAGGGGATCCTAAGATTAGTAGAAATGCGAGGTTTGGTGACGAAATGTTACAAAACCCCCGGAAAATATAGCACTGCGAATTTTGTATGTATATATTAGTATTCCGCTGGGATAAAGTTTGCATTTTCACGGTAATTCAGCTCAATAATTGAAACGAAAATTGGACAATTTGTAAACTTCGCAGGGCTATATTTTCCGTACTTTACAACATTACAGCACCAAACATTGCAATTCTACTAACTTCTAACTGTAGTAAACGATTTCGTTCATGAACCTTAAGTCTATAATGCATATTGTCATTAGCAGCTCGCCATTCGCCAATTCAAATTTTACAAGCGCAAAATCATCCATTTTGCAAATGATATTTTGCAAAGTAATATACCTGAACGATTTTCACAGTTCACTTTCGTACGTGTTTTACTACAGAGTATGAGTCTGTATGATATGGATATTTTGTGTAGATCTTGTCATAGTTTTGCATAACTGTAATAACTGAATAAGGCTACATGAATTTAGTTAGAAATGGTATCAAATTTATTATCCTACTGACATAATTTTAGGTTTTTGTAAGTATGGCTAATAATTCCGTGTTCTCATATAAATCTTAATCCAAGCCCTAACGTAAACCCTAATCCTAGCGAGCGTTTTAATTGTCATGTTTTAACTTTGATGGATTGAAGACTTGATTGGATTTAGGGCTTGAATCAAAATTTAATCTCGCGTACTGAGAACACGGAATTATTACCTTTGTAAGCTGCGTTTCCACTTTTCAAGATGGAAATATCCTTTACATTTTTAAAAAGGAAATTTGCAAATTGATTTTCCTACTGCAATTCGAACTATGACTACGTTTAACATTTTGATATGCCTTTGTTAAAAATATTTTCAATAAAGTAACTTTTTTACACTTACACGTACGGACGTTGATGGTGGTGATTGTGATATGCTGATGATTGAGTCTGTGTTTGATTTTGAGAAATTGACCAGAGGATTTGCACTCCCCGACATTGAACTGTGACTCAGGGATGGCGACATGTTGTGGATGGTACGATTTTGAATGGAAGATGAGTTTGAACCATTTGAATGTGATCCTGACGGCTGACCAACTTGATGTGATAGCGAATTGTTTGATCTTGTCCAATTCCCAGGTGAATGCATATGTATGGGTGTTTTTGTGGATAATAGGGAATGATTTGTGTTAAGTATGGTTAATGATGGATACAGAACAGTGGATGTTGATTGATTTGACCTTGCTGGAGTTTCAGATGACTGGGGATGGATTATTATGGATGATATTGAATAACTGGTGTTACTTATGGATGTCATAGGATTTGATAGTACATGTGTGGAATTGACTTGTGAATGCATGATCTTAGGTGGTAACTTGGTGCTGTTATGGTTTGCAAAAGCATTAGAATTATTTTTAGTCAAATTAAATTGCTTGATAGTATTTTGCATTGTATAGTTGATAGGTGGGTGAGTTGGCAATGAATGTACAGTTGAGTTGGATGGCGGTTTGTATATTGTGTGCTGAAACATACCATTAAAACCTTCAGTAAATTTAAGAATATGACCTGCACAGCCAGAAATGCTACAGACTTGATGCACGTTGTACATTTTACCAGCTTGGTGCCAGTTTGTCATCAAATTGCATCATGCCTGTTGGCTTCATTCAGGGGTGGATCCAGCAGTGTTTTTTGAGGGGAGTGCCGGGTGAGTCTAGTGGCAAAGGCCCCTAGGGGGGGGGGGAGTCCGGGGCATTCCACCCCTGAAAATTTTGAAAATTAGAACCCCAGAAATACCATTTTCTGCAATTTGAACATTGAATTATGAGCTTCAGCTTGACTTAAAAAAAAAAGAAAAACCTTTGAAATTATACCATATTTCTGAGCTAAATATCCTGTGTAATTTTCATGTAATTAGCCTGGCCAGAAAATGACCGGACAAATACAGCACGCTTACATGAAGTACGGGCAATATTGAAAAGTTAAAATGGCAACAAATGTGAGATGCTCTATGGAGCATGTTTACTCGCTGGGGCTTGTACTGAAATGATTATGTGAGATATTGATCTTAGCACAGTTTCTATTTACTATGATCTGAGATACTTCAATATTCAGATTTCAGAACAAAATGATTGTCAGGAATAATAAACATAAACTGGCTAATGATCTGTCCTCTGGCACAACTTGCTTGATTTTCGTAAATAGGCTATTTTTCACTGACAAGCCTTGACGAGTGGCCTTTAATATAATATAAAACGATTTCTTTGTTTATATTTGAGTGTTTTTTACTGGTGTTTAACCGTCTTTTAATTTCTCTTTTCAATATTGAATACTTATAATGATGGGCCTTTACTGAAATTACAGTAATACTGATTTTTTGCAACCCCCCCCCTTACACCCCTGTTGACCAAGGCCAACAGGGGTGCACACCCCTATGCACCCCTTCCCTAAATCCACCCCTGGCTTCATTGAGTTGCATCATGTCTTGACTTAAGACTCGATGCAACTGCAGACTTGCTGCCAACTGTTGAATCAACTTGCATCAAGCCTATTGCCAACTTGCAGCAGACTTGTTATCATCAAGCCAAACCAAATGATGCAAACACATCCTGATATTGGCTTGATTACTGCAATGCAACGAGCCTCCACAGACTTGCTGTAACTTGAATGTTTGCTGCAATTTAGGTGTTTCTGACTGTGTAACAGTTTAGATATTTAATATTTAATACATAAATACAATAATCATGATTTGTGAAAATTTGATATTTGTCAACACTGATACCATATATTTCAGGGGTCAGTTCTACAAAATGTGAATAGCGCTATCCACTAGATAGTGATTTTTTTAAAACCCATACCGTATTAACGTCCATGGTAAAACCCATATTAAAGTTCAGCATTTTCATGTCAAAGTACATTTTTATTTCTTGCAAGTTCAATACACATGGTGTCATGGCATTTTATGCCTTTCTGTGGCAGTTGAAAAAAGTCAATATCCATTGGATAGTGCTATCATCTTTCTGTCCAACAAGCCTCCTGATATCGTTGTCAATATCTCTCTCAAGTAGGTGAAGTGAATGAGTGAGATACTGACAATGCTCAAAAACATAATTAATATCTTTTCAAAACCAACAAAATATCATTTGCTTATCACAACTTCCATTAAAACATAAGAAATAAAATCTAATCATATAAAATAAAATTAAATGTAGTGACATAATCAAATGTACCTGCTCAATGGTCGAATTGGTATAATTTGAACCCAAATTGATATTCGTTAAATTTCCTATAAAATGGACATATGTTATATTAGGAATTTAAGACCGCAAATACAAGCTCCACCTACCTTTAAAGAAACAGGAAAGGGTATAGCTACTATAAGGTCTCAAGGGGTGGCTATGACTACAAAGGGTAATTTAGGAAATTATTACAACAAATATTACCAATGGCTAGCGTCAATAATTGAAGAAGTAAATATTCATACATTCATGTTCACAGCTCATTAACGCAATCAATTTCAAAAGAAATTAAGGATGCAAAACAGGGGCAGATAATTTCTTGTCTAACAGGTGGGAAGCAGATTTTCCTAGGGGGGGGGGGGTGCATTGGTATGCTACCAAGGACATGACCAGGCTTTGTTCATTTTCCCCCACTGTTGTTGGTTATGTCACTTCACACACAAATTATGACTTAAGAAATCAAGTCTATAATAATAATTATGTACAGTGCACACACTGTTTTTGAATTTCTTTAGGAGGTGCATGAAAATGTTAGGGGGTGGACCCCCTGCAGACCTCCCCAGAAAATCTGCCCCTGATGCATACTACAATTTATATTTGTTCCTCCAATTATCAAGCTGGCTCCATAACTGAATGTTACATACTTTTGTCCCTCTCTCTCTCTCGATAAAAATCGAAGGATGGAAAAATTTGCAGGCAGGGGAAAAGGACAAAATACCAGACATGAGGTAGAAATTATGCTTCATCCATTGTCTTATTGTGCATATAGACATACATAATTTAAAACAAGAAAAAAATACCCCCTTAAGACAATAAAAAAGTGTAAAAATACCACAGAGTTCAAATTCAGATTGAAGTTTTTAGTATCAATTACATACATTAATCATCAATAATTGTGGTAATGCAAAGTAGTAAGGCCAGACATTTGATACTGCACAGTTTAGAACCTTGGTCCACACCAGAAAATACCTGCATTAAATCTACTTATTTGCTTCTAAAAACAAGAATAGGCCATATTCTACGAAGGAGGAACAATATTTTCACACTGATAGCTTAACTGCAGGGTTACTGCCCGTTCTGCTGTTGTGGAAGTGATGATGCGGTGTAGGAATCATAAGTTATGCACAAATCAAATATATTTAAAATATTAAACTGTACCCGATACAACCTTTATACAACAGCCTACCTTGTTTTATACCAATGATTGATATCCCGGTGATATTCTCCGGCAGTTTCTTTGTTATACATTTCGATATATCGGAACAGTTGAACAGAAAACAAGTGACGTTTGTTGACCTTTCGTAATCTCGTAGCACAGTCGTGTACATCATCAGGTTGCATTCCGACAAATCACAACAAAATTTACTGCATTCGTCTTTCTGTTTGCTCTCGAAAGTTTTTAAAAGCTTGCCCGATGATTTTGAAGCTTTTGCACTGTAATACAAACCATCCCTTTCCGCAATTAAGCACTCATTCAAAGACGCGCTCACAAAGTCAATGCTCAAAATGAGCGCCATTGACAACACAATTTTCCAAAACATTTTAAAATTTAACGTTTCGTTTCAAGACAAACCAGTTTCAAAAAACATCTACTGCGTAGCCACATAGGTAATCCTGCCGATAAGGTGTAAAAGCTTGCATTAAATTTTCAGTTTCCAAGGTAAAATTTTGTCTAAGTTTGGAATTTCACAACACATTTTGTACATGTATTTATAGAACGCTCCCTTCGAATGCCTGAAACCGCCCGCAAGTATGAAGGTGTGCATCCCGAGTATTGAGAATTCGACGTCAAATCATCAATGGTCAAATCATCGATGTGTGTCGAATACATAGAAATAATAGATATAGAATGCGTACTCCTATCTTTTCTCTGTGAAAAACTTGTCGCCACAAAATGGCGGATTTATAAGGGCATTTGACTAGTTCCAGACTCCTGCAAGAGAGAATTTCGCGCGGTCGCAAGGAGTGCGATTTGTTTTTGTCAACCAGAGTTTACAAAAAAGACATAAATTCGAGACTTTGAATGGAAAAAAGGTTTATAAAACGTTTCGAATAAAGGAAAACAGATTTTTTGAGACTTTTTACGTAAAAGATGGCACAAAGAAACAGGAGAGTGCGATAATGCAAATGATAAGAGCAGAAAATACAAGAAATTGTTTGCGGAGTTTTCAAGTTTGCTGTGACAAGACTAAAAAAATGATAAAAACTCACAGGTATATTTTAGACTTTTAGCGTTTGAAAATACACATAATTATGTAATGTTCAACACTATTCTGAAAGCTCAAATGGTACCTTTGCTGTTTTAGTCGGAGTTCCTTACTGACCTTAGTTTTGAAAGGCAGTTTTTGAGAATTTTAAACAATCGATATTTACAAACAATCACCTTGTTCGTGCACTGTTAAATATTGTAGTTTACATAACTTCTGTTATCTTAATGTCTTCCGATTTAGCTTCAAAAGTCAATGAAAAAAGCGACAATTTGGTCACTTTTTTAACGAAATGTTTAGTTATATGCATGCAAAGCATTTTCAAAGTAAATTATGTTTACGCAAAACTAAAACTTTGTATTTTATAATACACAACTATTATTTACCATCAGTGTGTCACTGTCTTTATTTCATTGTTTCAAGAGAACTGTAATTAAACTGTAAATTCGACAAAAAACAATTTTTTATCAGGAACTGCTTTGTTTTACAGACTCTGACGTTTAACTCCTGGCCAAATTCAATATGGCGGATTTATAAGGGCAAATTATTTTAAATTTTAGGCACAGGCTAGGTTACCAAGCACGCATTCTATATCTATTATTTCTATGGTCGAATATCACGATAAACAAGACCAGACAACAAACAAATAGCAGAAAACAAACAAAATTATTTGTGTTATTGATCTGGGTGGGTAATCCCTTAAATTTTGCAGCATTTATACAGTTATTATAACGAAATAACAAAAACGAAACCACGAAATACCACATGGCCAGGTCCTGCTCATAACAAAGTGGGACCTGAACTTACTGTAAACTCATGATTATATTTATCGACAAGCATAGTGTCCGATATTCATTAGTGCATACACATTTTATAAGAATAAATATTTCTAGATGTACAAGTCGATTTTTTTCTCAATTTTATTCAACTTCAAAAACCATTCCCAGCAGACAATTTAGAGCCAAACCGGATGTTCTTTTGCGAGCAATATTGCGATGCAATGTTGCCATTGATGTGCAAGTTGCTCGAAGGAATTTGCAATCATAATTGTAATTTGTAAACATACTCGCTTACAGGCGAGATGGCATTTAGAACTAATTTAAAAGTTAAATATACAAATATTCTTGGGTTTCACGTGACGTCATAAATTTCACTGGGGGTCAACTCCAAATCGAGACACTGTCATCAGACTGAAAAAAATTTTCACCGTATGTGTTGACCTTGTGTTTGGCAGCAAATGTGTGCAATTTCGTGAGATTTGCTTGCTCCAGTGCAGTACAATCTTCAATACATTTTGGGTTGACCCCCATTCAGAATTACTGAAAAAGGTTCCAGTGAAACCCAAGAATTGCAGGCTTGTGGAACAAATTTACCTTTAATTTTGTAATAAACATTAAAAACTAGAGTAAAGTTTGACCAATGTGCTCCGAGCAACTTGCACATCAATATTGCAACATTGCATCGCAATATTGCAATATTGCCTGCAAAAGAACATCCGGTTTGGCTCTAAAAATAAGACAACAATTTTGCAGTGCTTTTTCTTTCTGGTTTGACAATGACTTTGAAATAGAGTCGAAATATCGCCGCAAAATTGTTGCCTTGTTTTAAAAGCTCGAATCTTGAATTTACAAGATGTTATTTTTCGGAGTGTGTTTTTTCAGTTATATCATTTAACTTTGCTGTGAAAAAATCTGAGTTCAAATTTTTTAAAGAAAGACATAGTATCAAAAATAAGGTAATTCGTTTATTTCGTTGGTTCCCCCGCGGGGAAACCATAGTTACTTGGAAAAATTATCTGGCCATGCACCAAATCTGTCGATCCAGGCATCCTTCTCCAGGAGATAAACTGCATTAATACTGTAGCAGAAAAACCGATGGGGAAAATGGGTCATGGACGCTGCCATTTAAATTGGGTGCGAGGTGTATGTACTCTTGTACGTATATGAACGCTCAAGCCTCGCCCCTCGATTCTGGAAACGTGAAGAAGTGAAGAAAGGAAGATTTTGACTGAAACGAATGATATATAATGGCAATTGATTGATTCCGAGATCATGATGCAGACAGCCCTGTAAAACACAGGAAAGCGCCACCTTCTGGATGTGATGATGAACAGTATTCTACATCCTCTAAACGTCTGTGACATTGTGACAAATGATTTCTTTATCGCGAAAGTAGACACTTTGAACGGAAGTCAAGCGCATTTGCGTCAAAGGTAAGCCCATGACGGACTTGGAGGTGATTAAAAAAAGATTAGTGCAGTTTCAGTGAGATTGCTTGATGTCATAGATTCATTTAATTCCTTTTATAGGTCAATAGTAATTCAGTATTACCAGATAGGAATAATTTAATATGCAATGCGCACCTTGGTACCTGCTAATTTGGCATTACCACCGAATTAAACAATATCCTGTTACTCTAATATTTCATACACTTCATACAAAGGAAAAAGTACTTAAAAATACAAAGAAATTGGTCAATTTTCGATATTGCTGAAGATGGAGCTTGGCCAAACTTTTACTTTCTTGGACTAGTGTTTATAATTATACTGTAAGGCTTCGATAGCCTATCAAATCGCGCGTAGATTAATTCGCACACGCTGATTGGATAAGAGCGAGGCTTAAATTAATGCAGAACGCTTCGTATAATGTTATTGTGAATTGTCTTCGCGACAATATTTTTTGTTTATGTCTTTTGTTGAGCGCTTTTTGGCCATTTAAAAGCTCCTTAAAGATGCTTTGGTGCCTCATATACGAGCCGAACGGTATAATCCATGAATTGCACTTAAATAAAAGCGCTAAAGGCCACGAATGTTTCGATAAAGTACGTATTTTACGATTTTGTTTCGGCCAGGGAAAACCCAAGAGACGTGCTCGATTTCACCTGTCTTGTCAAAAAAATTTCCTAACGGTTTTACGTGCTCTGTCGTTTTTCTAGATTTGTGAAAGGTTGAAGCTTTACGAACGAGACTACTTCGGTTTGAGGTACAAAGGGCCAAAAGGAACGGAAATATGGTTAAATTTACGAAACCCTATGTCCGCACAAGTGCACGGAAAACCTCCGTACCGCTTTTGGTTTCTTGTCAAATATTTTGTGAAGCCCCAAGAATTACAGCAGGAAATAACCAGGTAAGTACAAACGAACTAAATATCCTAACGCACTCTGGCAATAAGCTTACTTTTTATGCTTTTAAAACAGGTTAAAATATTATTTATTTATGTTACTATCTTGAATGCGAGACAATATAATTTTGAAGAACTTTTGTAATTAAGAATTATGTAGAAATTCAATGTTTTGAGCAAATCTTATTGAGTTTACCTACTTTGACTTCACTCAAAGATCCATATTTCAGCGAAAATTGTTTTTTTCTTTCACAGACATCAATATTTTTTAACGTTGAAGTTGTACTTGCGCCGAGGACGTTTCGACTTATCTTCACTTCCGACAAGAACGGTCGCGGAAATTTGCGCCGCGTTAGCCCAGGCAGAGACGGGAGACTTCAATTCGGACAATATCCCTGACTATTCTACGTATTTACCGTTGTACATTTGGTCCATGCTTACAAAATCATGCGACTTGAAGAAAGAAGTCTCGAACGAACATAATAAACTTGCAGGACAAACGGCTCAAGCAGCTGAAGTGAATTTGCTCCATTTACTGTCTCTCGTGCATGGCTATGGAGTTGAAACATTTAAAGGACGCTACACTGCTGATAACTATGGTCGAAAATTAAAGATTTTGGTCGACGAAGACGGCTTAAAAGTGTACAGTATTATCAGAGAATATGATGCAAAATTAGGGAAAGAAGTGGTCAGAAGTGTACTGGACCGAAGGTATTTAATTTCATAGGATTAGTTTTACATAAAGCGTAAAGCTCTCATGAAAATATTACGTGACCGTATTAATTTGCTAGGTTTTTGTAAGTATATATGTCTTTAAAAGCATTTCAAGCCTTATTAGCGGTGAAAAATATGCAATTAAGTAGTTTATATTGTGTATTAATTTTTCTACGTGGTCAGCTATATTTTGTTTTTTGGTGAAATTCTCACTAAATATTTTTTTCAAGAACCTGCCCCTCCCCTGGCCCCTTCCAATCTGTGCAAAACACATAATAAAGCTTGAACTCTGAAACATTTAGGATCTTGTATGAAGATGTGTCCACAGTTTCGTACAGCACACATAATTTCACGGTGGTCTACAGTTCTGGTGGAAACACAAATAACCGAGTTGTATTCAAGCTGAAAAGTGAGCTTATGGCAGTGTCACTGTTTCGCTCATTCACAGAGTTCCATACTTTCTTCAACTGCAATGCAGTGAAGAAATCTGTCATTGACCAAACCACTCGAACAATGTTAGGAAAATTCATAACCATATTTCAACCACATTCAACAGTTGGTGAAATGTATTTATTTGACATTCTACGCACAAGGCGACAGGCTTACACACGGTCTTGGAGTATACTTAACGAGCAATTGAACATCAACAAACGACGGACTCAACCACAAGCAAATTCAGAGAATCCGGACTTCCGACCAGTGCAATCGCCTCTGGCAAATCGACGTTCTGGAACCAATGATGATATCGTAATTGACATAACTAAAACTCCACGTGGAAAGTTTACAACACATGAGAACCTTAACGAACTCTCTAATGAGGAGTTGAAAAGAATCGTTAGAGACCTAGAGGATTCACGGGTCTGTCAAGTTTGTATGGACGAAGAGGTTGCAACCGCTTTCTGCCCGTGCGGACACGTTGTTTGCTGTACAGAATGTTCAGCCATGTGCAGGGAGTGTCCAATTTGTCGTAGCCAGATCACTTATGCACAGAGAGTGTTTTTCTCTTGTGACTGAGTTTACCTGTTACTCTGTGAAATCTAGCTAACATTCCCTTTTTTAAAAATTGATATTGTCGCCAACCTTCATTGCATAGTCACTACATCCAATACAGGTTTACTTGAATGTTTGTAAATGTATATAGCACTACATAGTTGTAGTATATTGTTACATATCATTGTTTTCACATTATTAAATAGAAATATAGTATGTCTAAAAGACACTAAACATTTAAATGTAAATATACTATAAAATTATTATATACAGTATTTTCTGTGTATTATGGCTAGAATATTTATTGAACCACTGAATTATTTATTATGTTTATTTGTCATAGTTATTTATTTTGGTAGCACTTGATCTAAAAGATGGGGCTGGTTTTGCCCTCCCCCCTTCAGTAATACCACTCCAGTAATACCACATTGGCACCAAAGCACACCCACTTCCTCAAAGTATTGTAAAAACAATATTTGGTGCACAAAACTTTAGGTACTCAATAGAGGAGTTTCCCTGGTTTAGTTCCAATTACCTTCTGCCAGCCCTAGTAACTTATAAGATGTTATCAAGTAACCTATAAGATGTGTTCTGTGGGGCTGCAGGGTTGGCTGTCTCTAACACTTATGACACAAAATTAATTTATCACAATTCTAAAACGCAATAATTCACGAGGAAAATTCAAAACTTAATAATTCTCATAAAAATTCAAAACGCAATAATTCACGAGGAAAATTCAAAACGCAATAACTCACGAGGAAAATTCAAAACTCAATAATTTGTGAGGAAAATTCAAAACTCAATAATTCATGAGGAAAATTCAAAACTCAATAATTTATGAGGAAAATTCAAAATCTTATCATTCGTAAGGAAAATTCAAAACTCATTAATTCATTAGGAAAATTCAAAAGAAATACATGTTTACATAATCAATATCTCTATGTACTGGTAAAGATCGTATAAACCTTATTAATAAAACTTTTCGAAGCTTCAAACAATTTCTACGTGTCATTTTATCGAACGACTATTTGAGTGCGTTTTGGTGTCCGTTTCTCACCTGTGTACATTGTACATACAGTGATAAAGAATGGGCGCTAATTTTGTAAATAGTACACATTAATCTCCGTTACAAAGTTTTCAAATCTTGCTTATTTCGTTACTAAATTTTATCTGAATAAACTGGGCAGTCCGCATCTTGCATTAATTTTTGATCTCACTAAAGAGGTTATGCCGATATAGTGATATGTTGTTGGTGACGTCAAAAGCAGGGTTAATAGCAACCTCGTTCCCAGGGCCTCTTTGTAGTGAAGCATGTGGTGGATAGGGGCCCTGGCCCTTGTCAGATAGCTAAATTTTCCAATACATTTGGAAAATTTATTGCAGAGATTAAGCACCTAAAAAGTTGCAGGCAAAATTTTTTTATATATGTAAACAATACGCTACTGATCTCTGTATGAAACTACACACTGAATTGGGCCGCCTATGCAAACCACGAGAAATAATAAAAAATGAGATAAATGTTTAGCTTCCAGATATGAAACCCAGATAGCCAATTTGAATACAGATTGTGAACATGTGATGTAATTAAAGCGCTATCTCAATTTTAAAAACTTCCAATCGCAATCGGTTAATGTAACTGACATAGACAACTTATCCAAAGAAAGCTGAGTGAATACACTTTTAAACGAGAATAAACACTAGTTTCACTGCTTAATATTTTCAAAATTTAAACTTGAATGCAGAACTCCGCTTTTTTGGGACAACCTGTATAAACGACTGTCTTGTAATACTCTGGTAATCTGTGCTGCCCATTATCGTGCTGTAGTTAGCTTTTTGAGGAAGAAGCAAAATTGTCTGTGAGCTGTGTCTATATAGACAATATTATTTATTATTCAAGCTTGTTCCTACCAATAATGTATATAATTTTTTTATGATGATGATTACCTGTAATATTGTCGGAGGAAGATGTGTGGATTTATAAGTTAGGTTTTACCAAGCAGATATTTTATTAATATTTCCGAAAATTTAAGTAAATATAAATGCTTACCGGTGGTATTCTGTTGGGCTTATGGTGTTAGGCCAGATCAGATAGCAAAGGCAACGCCAATGTCATCCATTTTTCCCAATTTTAAATGTAGTTTATTTGCTTTTCGCTCAATTTTAGAAGATAAGTTTGAACTTTTTTTATTACTTACTCGCTGCGCAGATGTGTCAACCAGACAGACACCTAAGGCAATACCAGTTTGAAACTGGCAGCAGGAAACGGCAAAAATATAACTTTCCTTATTGTCGATGCAAAATGTAAAATTACTGGACCAATATCAAGCCGAAAGCATAAATATAAGGAAAGCGTGCCAATCCCACATGAATTAGGTATGTCTAGTTGGTGTATCAGTACTACATTAGCACAGCAATATGTGGGCAATTTTCCAACCGCAATTCCACGAAAAACAAGTTCATATGCGATACAAAACCAGTACTACCTCTTATAATATAATTTCAGGCGAAAAACCTGATAAAAGAAAACTTGCTCTGATGCTTAGTTCTACAATTTCCGCAAATTTGAAAAAGGTCAAGGGCATTTTATCATTCAGCGTTGTAATTCAAGTTATTCAACAGACAAAAAGGATTGTCAGTTTGACTTGGTTTTTCCCTGACAATAAATTTTCCCATCACATCATGGCGTTTTAAATAGTTCATAAGTTATGTCTAGGGGAATTCCTGCTATTATCATCATATATTTCACTAAACACTGTATAAATTCAAGGAATAACTGCTTATTATTGACTGCTTAACGTTTTATAAGTAGAGGCAAGAGTATTCATTGCACCGCATTGCACTAGAAGATTCGCTATCTTCAGAATTCTCTATACATTCTGATATCAAATTACAACATTCCACGACGCACTTTAAATTTTCACAAATACTTATGTAATAAACTATCGCTGTAAATTTACTTGGAACGGCTGAAAATGAAACGATACGAGTGCCCAAGTCATTATATTTATATTTGGAAATTACTGCTCGTACGACGGCCTCTGAATCTTGAAAAACTTGAAATTTTTATCACGCGATGTGTTTGTACTGAGTACCCGGTTTGTCCGGTTCAACTTGTATAGCGAAACAACTCAGCCAATCAGCGTGCAGCCAATGATGCAATTCCTGCTGTGATTGGCTCAAAGTACGTGGTGAATGTAAACAAGAAATCTGGAAGTTTTCCCTGATTTGCAAGACTTGAAACAGTATAAACCGTGGAAGAGAAGTTCTTGGTCGTTTTACAGCGAAAGACGAGCAGAAAGGGCTCGTCTTTGACGAGATATTAGCCTTTCTTCAAGCTACAAGCTTCGATATGAAATATCTTGTGGAAGAACCTAATGGAAATGTTCACGAAATCACCGTTCCAAAAAACGCACCAGGTCAAATCTGCTACGAAAAGGTAAACACCTAGGACGGATTTTGTTGTATTTGTACATTTTATGGCGGTTATTCCATTTGTTCGTGTGCCAAAACCCTCGAAATTTAGATTGTAACGGTCTCTTCTTTCTTCTTCTAGTTATGTACGAAGCTAGGAATCGTCGAACAGCAGTATTTTGGCCTAACGCGCTCTCTAAATCATGAGACGAAATCATGGCTGAATTTAAGAAATCCTTTGATGGCGCAACTTCGTCCACACATCACAGGAAAACCACATCGGTTACGGCTGGATGTGAAATTCTATGTACTGCCTCAAGAAATGCAACACGAGAGGACAAGGTGAGCCGTGGTTTTGTTTTATTTTCGCGTGACAGACAAGCGAGCAAATTCGCTACAAAGTCTTTTAAAAACATGTAAATTTCAAACCCCCTGTATGTAAATGCATGAACAAATATGTTCATATTTTCCTCTGAAATAATCTTTGTTCTGACTTCCAAACTGTGTTATTTTACAGGCACTTCTTTTATCATGCGTTGAAGAGAAATTTAGCGGAAGACAAATTCGTTTTAAGTCAAAATCAACTGACTAAACTTCACGCGTTGATCAGACAAATCGAAGAAGGCGACTACAAAGATGTCGGCGACTTGGCGAGCGGTCAAACTTGTATAACTTCAAACGCTTGGGAAAGAGATATCAGACAAGAACACCGTATGCTAAAAGGCACAACGGAAAGCGTAGCTAAACTAAAGTTTATTTCTATTTTGGCCGAGACGGAATTCTATTTCTGTGAATGGTTTAAAGTGAAACTTGGTGGAGAGAAGTTACTCGCTGCTGTTGGCGCGACCGGTTTGACCCTTATAAACCGACGAAGCCCACAAAGCTCGAAAGAAATGTAAGTTTAAATTGTTCTATATGTCTCGAAATCTTATTTTATTTCGTGGTTTGCTATATTTAACTTTTACAAAGCCGCGACATGTTGTTTTGCAGTCAATATGTCTTTTATTTTTCAAGTCAATGTTATATTTTGACCAATTTTGACCAAAACCGGCTTTGCGAGAATTTTTTCTTGCAAGACAATAACAACACCAGCTCAGCAAAAATATCGACTGCATCTTGCAAAAACATTGCAAGGTAAATTCGCAATTGCAGCTTTTGGCCGTACAAAAATTGCTTGATTTAGTCTAGGCTAGGTATAGACCTTGCTGAAAGGGGTACTATGTTTTTGACAGCAGTGTATATATTTTGATATCACCCTGCTAATTAGATACTTAGATCGTTCGAACTATAATTTGCAACTGTTGTGATGTAAACATTGCAGCCCGTATGATTTGCACGCATATTATTTCGCTGCCAACTATTGTATAATTATTACGCATTTTCCACTGGGAATTCTAAAAATGTAGGAAAGTACAGTTTTGGTAAGTGATGCTTCGCAGAGATGGGATGATGACAGCTAGGCTTTGGAACGCCATGCTTATATTGCATTGAAATGGTGCAACTAAACTAGTCCTTTTCAAACGACCCCATTTGGTGTATGGCAAGAAGATTACATCATGATCACAGCTCTGAACTTACCCCTCTTTGTGCTATAAAAATGTGCAACTGAGGCACATTTTTGATGCAAAAAATCGTTTTCATCAAACGATAGTGTTATTTTTAGCCAGATCTCAAAGCTATATGACCTTGTGCTAATAAGAGCTGCCCTGCTACCCTGGCAGACTTAATCATAATGGTATTATTCTCTACCAACCCAATTCTAGCTGCATTTCTCTTACCCATTAGGGTTAACTATGCTTAGGATGAAGTGCGGGTTTGTATAAAGTAGGGTTTTAAATGCCTAATTAGTTTAAACAATTTGGTTTGGTATTGTATGCTAATGTTAAGTAAATGTTACAAAACAAGGCTTTATTAAGCTCTTGCATATTTTAATCCTAATTTCTCTTATCTAGTGTCTCCTATCTGGATATCTCAAAGATCAGCCTGTTTGAAGAACGAATGATTTTGGTCATCAAGCGACCCAATTCTACCTATAGATTTCTGCACTTTTTTCATCCGAGCTGCGAATCGGCAAAAGTTATGCACAAGTGTGTTTTGGAAAAGAAATTGTTCTACTTTGAACCGAAAATTTTAGACTCTGTTCGAAACCACTACATGCTGGCGTTTCCATGTTGGGCGTACCCTTCAAAATGGCTGACAAGGCGCACTGTGCCAGAGTTGTACCATTTAGACGTACGTTGCACAAGACGACAAGCGTATGAGGAACATTTTAATGCAATTCACAGCCAGGCTGATCTGCAGAAACCTGGAAATGAGTGTATGGAATGTAACGAGGACACTAACGAGGACAGTAATGAGGACACTAGCGATTCTTGTGATGAGCATGAGGCTAGTTGTGTGATGCCCGTGTGTACGGTGTGTAACGGTGAAGATAATATGGTTGCATACAGCCCTTGCGGCCACGTTGAATGTTGTATGATGTGTGCGAAGGGCAAAGACATTTGTGGTGTATGTGATGTACCAGTCGCTAACAAGCTAAAGACCTACATTGCTACGGATGGTTTTTCTGACGAGCTGCTCTGCCTGATCTGCATGGATAACGAACTGTCAACAGTCTTCTCCCCTTGTGGCCACATGTACTGCTGCACTGAGTGTGCCTCGAAATTGAACTTTTGTCCATTGTGTAAAACATGGATCCTCTTTACGCAAAGAATACAATTCCTTTGTGTGGACATGCCCAAAAGCTAGCATTTGATATGTTGTGGTGAAGAGTATATATATTTTCTGAACAATTTAGATAATTTCACATTTAAGGTATGTTATATAGAAATAGTATGATGTTAATTATGCAATTGCTTTTGGTGGCAACCAAGCACTTGTGTGACAGTGTAAATTATGCAATGTTCAAATATTTAAATAGATAAATAGATCTTTAAGATCTATTTAATTTCATCTTAATGTAATGTATGTTGAGTGCTGTGTTATTCAACAATTAAGCTGATGTTGCTTGTGTTTTAAGTAGATAGTTCAGACACAAATTGCCGCAGCTTATTGTAAAATATGTACACTAGATTGTGAGATTAAATTGTACAGTCATTCGCACAACGATGTGATTTGCATTGAATGCACGCATCGTAATCCTCGGAAACTAGAACAATTTGAACTTGGCATAATGTATTTCTCGTGTTGCGAACAGTTGCATATTGATGTTAAATAAAGCATTATTTAAGTTGCTTGATATTTCTGCTATACCATGTTGCTTTGAAAGTTAAAAATAGATATGATATTCAAAATTACTTTAATATGTATAACATGTATTTTTCATATTGAAAACAAATAAATTATAAGAAATTCATAGTACAATGTGGTTACATTTTGTACATACTCAACCTACATTGGCTTAAATGAAATTCTCAAATCAAGCTTTTTTGTGTATGTTATTACATTAAAGGCTAGGTCAAACAAGGATTAGAGTTGTCAGTCATGAATTTTGCCATAGGAGACACTTTAAGGTTAATTAATCCTGAAAAAATAGGACTATGCAGGGGTAGAAAATATTTTTTGTCTTGAGAGTGCAGTATTTATATTATATATTTTGATATATTTCCAGCTAATCTGCAGTGTCTTTCTTTAAAATTTATATCACAAATCTTCAAATACATAGCCAGTGTTACTGTACAATCTCCTGCAGCTGGTGAAAACTTTCATGTGCGAACTGCTTGCCTAATTTTTCTACACTGAGATTGTCTTACTGTGCGAGTTGGTTTTTTTAGTGCCGGGTTTTTTAGTGGTTAGCTTTGATTCTCCCTAAGGAATGGGCCTCATGTACTCCCCTTAGCTACTCACTGATCCCCACTCTCCTATCCCCCAAACAATAATTACTGTATATTAATATAATACCTATATAATCTGGAACTCTACACTCTTTGCCCTCCTATTGGCCCTGGCTACAAACACAAACATTTTCGTCTGAATATATATTATTATAATCCCTAAGTCACCACAAATGACCACTAACTTACAGCTAATTATGGAAAATACTTTCTCACTGTCTTACTGGTGTAAATGTTTACAAAAAATTCTAAGTATTAGATGCAATATACTGTAAAATGATAACTCAAGTGTGAAATTAATAAAATGATATTAACCCAATTATAGCTTATACAAGGTTTAAAGAATCAGTCAGATTTCTATATCAATGTTATTCTAGCCATCAGCTTCTACTAAAGACCGTATACATAAATCATGATCTCGACCTGTATCTAATCGTAGTAAATTAGGAATTTAAGCATTGTTACTAGTCAGTCTTCACAGACTCACAATTTATGTATAGGGTTTATTGTTTGAATAATTCACATTTTCAAAGCAAAAGACAACTTATTTGCCAACAGCTGATTAAGAGTCCACATGTGAAATATAATATAATATAACATCTATCCTAACCAGATTTTGCTTAGTCACAGTGCAGATATTATTTGCTTTGTTTAATGCTTGATAGCTGAATGTCATGCACATACAAAACCTTCCAAAATGAACCAGTCACCAACATGTTGCAGCTATATATGTGGCATTTAAGAATAGGCTCTTGCAACATGCATATCAAGCTGGAACTAGTCAAGTTTTTAGGCATAACCTTATTACTGTGAATATAGTTCTTGTCAAATTGTACATTGTTGTAAATTATAATTGTAGACAACTACATTACTCTTGTAATTGAGAAAGGGCATAAATTACGAAAATCTAGTGCACTAAGTCCACTAACATACATGCAGTGGCAGAGATCCAGTGGCAGAGAGCATCATACAAAGGAAAATTTTAGTACTTCCATAACATTCATAACAGTGGTAACATGGCCAGGCTGGTGGTACGCAAGGCAGATAGCGCTATCCACTCAACAGTAATTTTGCTGCTGCATAAAGGCCGGCCACCCTAAATTCAAGAGGCAGACTTGCAAGTCTACATAAAGGCATAAAAAGCAATGACACTAGGAGATTGAACTTGCATAAAGTGACTTTATCTGAAAAATATCACTGTCCAGTGGATGGCACTATTCACTGTTCCTAGAACCCACTTCTGGCAGGCAAAATCTCTTGAACATCTCTTGAAAATGATACCTTTTTGATGAGATATATTCAAAGTGCACTTAACCCAGCTGTTTTTCTTGCTTTCTGCAGCAGAGCACGGGACATAAATTGTTTTCGAGACAGGGAACGCACATGCTAAAAATTATAAAAAAATTATAAATTACAATTGTTGACAGTGACCAAAATTAACAAGCATACAATATACACTGAGGATTTAAAGGAATTAAAATGCACAAATTGCAACAAGTTTGCACCTTGACAACTTGCAAGAGACGTGTTACTAACAACAAGCCGATATCAGGATGCGTTTACATGGCTAGCGTCAGCTTGTTGATGACAAGTTGGTTGGATTTTGATAGTCAAAGCTTGTTATCTACAGGCTTGATTCAAGTTGCGTCAACAAGTTGTAACAAATCTGTAAATGACACGTTGCAACAAGCCTGATTTTAACAGACTTGTTGCAACATGATGAAATTGTTTAAATTGACAACTTGCAACAAGTCTGCGGCATTCTTGGCAGCATATGACTTAAGGCACTCCTTACACCAGGCAACTCTTGCCTGGCAACGACTTTATTTTGAGAATTGGAATTGTGTGATTAGGGATGTTACACTGTGCAATGTTTCTTGCAACTGTCTCACAATCTCAGCAGAGGCTGGCATCTATTTTCAAGCAGCAAGTTTTTATTGGCTGGTCAACAGAAATTTCGCGCGACAAGTTGCAAGAAGGATGTTATATACACTGTACAATGGCTCAAAAATGCATTGCAGCAAAAGTAGAACCTGCTTCGTGCAATGCTTCTGGCAACAAAAATGTTGCATGACTTTATGATTGCAAGCTTACAGATGCTTACAACTGTAAAGACCCTGCCACAACAAACTGAATGATTATGGCATTCAAACAGCTTTCACTAAATTTTACTAAACACAGATTCATGCAGAATGAAAATACACTTGATTAAGTGAAACCCAAAAGTGGTCAAAATCTACCATATATACCTTCAAAAAAACATCTAACTCAATTTTTTCTCGTCTTAAAGCCTCCCCTAGGTAATACATGGTATCATCTAATGAATTCTCCTCAGCATATAATTCCAAAATTCTGAAAAAAATTTTAAATATAAGAATTAAATTAGTTGGAGCACAATAATTATTGCAGGAACCATCATTTAGTTTATCAAGCTGGGGAAATCATTTGACATTAGTTAGAGTAAATGACAAGACTGAATCACACTATGAAATGTGGTTTCTCACTCACCACTGGGAGCTGCTGCAGCCATCCGCCGCAAGCTTGACTTTTATTTAGAAAATGTAAAAGTACTGTAACATAAGTATGGCTAAAAATTTACAACATCCTCTAATATGAATTATATACCCACCAGCGTGGTTTTCAAGCAAACAAGGGGGGTGGGGGGGGGTGTGCGGGTGTTTTGTCAAGCAATGGAGAACGCAACAACAAAATGTGCTTGAAAACCCGCAACACCCTCTCTTTAAACAGGCCCCAGGGGGGTGTGAGAAAACATTTTCTGCTTCTTTCGTGCCTCAGCCAGCAGAAAATAACACTTCTTACTTAATGGTAAATTTCCTGGCCTGGTTATTATCAATATGTTACTTTTATCTGTTATCTATATGATATAATCAATAAATCAAATTGACTTACTGCTTATATAAAGGTGTGGTAGGAACAACTGCTTCGTCTATATTCATCTTATCAGATTGTTGTTGCAATGTCGCGACTGTTTCTTGAATTTCTTTGTTTTTCTGGGTCAGCGTTGCAATATCTTTGGTCACTTCTGCCTGGAATATGATGCAATATACAGTGACATTTTAGTAGTTCCTGATAAAATATTTAACCAATCACCTTTGGTAGTAACATAAGATCATTAAGGGACGATCTGTACTGAGGACCACCAGGAAGAGCAGTTTAGAACTGATGGAGCTATCTAGTATAAATAAAGTTAGTTTAGTTTACGTTTCCTTCTGTAGTAACACTGGATCAATAAGAGATGATCCTTATTAGAGCTCTAGGATGAACGGTTTAGAACTGATAGAGCTATCCAGTATAAATAAAGTTAGTTTACTAAGTTTCCTCCTGTAGTAACACTGGATCAATAAGAGATGATCCTTATTAGAGCTCTACGAAGAACGGTTTAGAACTGATAAAGCTATCTAGTAAAAAAAGTTAGTCTAGTTTAAGTTTCCTCCTGTACTAACACTAGATCAATAAGACCTGATCCTTGCTGGACCTCTAGAAACCGTTTAGAGAGAGCTGTCCAGTATAAATAAACGTAAATTTATTCAACACTCACTTCTTCAGTTTCAATCTGTTTGATCATATTTTCTAATTTTCTTGTTCCTTCATTCAATTCAAGCTCTTTTTTTTTCAGTGATTCCATCTCTACCTGAAAATGTGACAAAAGCAATGTCAATTTCATCCAGTTGCAACCAGTATGCTAAAATCAGGCTTGGTGCAACCCATCAACTCCCTAGATGCACTTAAATTGGATAAGACTCACTACCAATCCCATTTGACTTGATAGCTCAGTTGGTAGAGCAGCAATCCAAAAACCCGAAGATAAGAATTCAAATCCCGCTCAAGACAGTGAATTTTTCGCTGTCCTCTGCAGATCAATATGCATCTAATATTTTACCTGTGCTTGGGCGAACACTTCATTCAACCTTCTTCTGATCTTATCTTCGATTCCACTTTTAAGACTTGCTTTCATCATGTCTGGAGTGAGTTTAAAACTGCCTTGGGTATTCCGAGACAAGTCTGTTCCAGCTGCACTTGTTGTTGGAGGATAGTTCTGAGTGCTGGGGTATGTTGGGTTACTTTGTTGGGTCACCCCAGGCATGGGGAAGCCACCTTGAGGGGGATAGGGTTGAGTAGGCTGTGGAGGTCTTACAGGAGGTGGGGGTCGATCTGGAGGCCGGGTTGGACGAGATGCTGTGGTGGTCGGGTAGGGAGGAGAGGGCTGCGTTGAGGCTACAAGAACATAGATGGGTTAATATACATATGTGAGGATGTGGTAACCCAGTAAAGTTGGGTTGTATACTGGCATTCTTAGTTATTCATGGTATTTAGTTGATGCTGCCGGCATGACAATATTGGTTTGACGGCATACCAGTATACTGTTATCAGCGGTATTACCGTTACCGGTACCATGATCAATAGTTGTCATTGGTTCATCTTACTTTAACCACAATAAAAGTTCACAAACAAAAAACAAACACAAATTACACAACCATGAAAAACTGCATTAGATTAGATTTATAAACAATTAACATTACAGACTTTATTTCAACTTTATCTCTTGGATGAGCAAAACAATGGATTTTGCAGCTGAACATATTATGCAAAACAAGGATCATTTAAATGCATGGTTGTCCAAATCCTGCCTTGAATTTTTGGGTTCTTGGGTGCAAACTGTAATTATTGAATGGTATATCGATATTTTTAATATGACCCAGTTTTGCAACCCAGTAGATAGTAACGCATCTATAATACAATGTAGTTTATTTATTTACTCAGATTTTACCCACATGAAGCATGTTATTATAGTAGATAGGTTAAGATGTACTACTCATCTATGCCTCTACCAGGTTGATACAGAATATTATCACATGAATCAGTGCTTAGTGATACATACATGTTATGCATGAAAATATTCAGATTACAGATCTGAAAAATATTGTTTTCACCAGTACTTTTTTTTAATGTTTTTTTCTCAATGGTATCATGTCTTTCTTAGCAGCAACATTGAGCAAATCATATTCAAGTCTTGGAGTGATCTTGCAACATAATAGCTATTTCTTGGCTATTTCTTGAAGTTCGGAGTTTTGGGCACAAAGTTGTTTTCACTGATCAGAGTAGTTTTCGAAAACAGACTGAAATGTTGTCTTGAGCACATAAATTACAGTAAAACCCTGCATGGATGCATTTACAATGTGGATAGAAGACAATGCCAACATGAATTATGTCTTAAAGACTTACTAATACAAGTAGAATTTTAAAATAAACTTTTTTAAAGATTGAACCAGTTTAATTTGCCAGCCTGAAGTGGTTCCTATATTTTGGATACATAATTGCCCAAATATTAGGCTGAAGATTCTTAACTTAACCCACTTGTTATGCAGGGTTTTACTGTACTTAGCATTCATTCTGGCGTTGACATCTTTCACCCTAGTGTTGACATTTAGAGGCAAGTGTACGAATGGTGGATAGCGTTAACTTCACGATAGCGATTTTTTTCAACTACCAAAGAACAGTATAAAAAGCAATGACACCAGTGATATTGAACTCGCAAGGGATAAAAAGCGCATTTAACTTGAAAATGATGAAGTTTAATGTGGACTTTAACAGTTTAGAAAGTCGAGATAATCACCATCCCTAAACAGCACTATTCATTTTTTTAATTAACAAGCAAAAACAGTAGTTAAAAAAACATTAACCTTGTGGCATTGCTGGCATAGGCATCTGAGCTGGACCAGCTTGGTAATATCCTGGGGGAAGTGGATTATTAGGATATGGGGTAGGTTGGCGGTAGGCTGGATAGCCAGGCCGTGGTGGTTGAGAATATCCTCCTGCGGGAGCTGGTTGCCGGCGGGCATAGACTGGAGGTTGTTCAGCAAATATCAGACACAACATTTGGATCAATTGAAAAAGATCTGCTTGAGGCTGGAAAACAACAGAGAATTAGGGTGGTAATCATCCAGTTGTTGATGACAGGGTTGCAGACGATAGGGTTGAAGATGATAGGGTTGTAGATGATAGGGATGTTGATGATCCAGTTGACGATGATCTGGATGATGCTGATTAGGTTGTTCAGTGATGATCCAGTTAATGATGATTGGGTTTATGATGATGATCGGGTTTATCATAATGATCAGGTTTATGATGATGATCATGTTTATGACAATGATCATGTTTATGAGAATGATCATGTTTATGATCACGATCGGGTTTATGATGAACATCAGGTTTATGATGATGCTCGGGTTTATGATGCTCTGGTTTATGATAATGATCAGGTTTATGATGATGATCAGGTTATGACGATGATCGGGTTTATGACGATGATCGGGTTAATGATGATGATTGGGTTTATGATGATGATTGGGTTTATGATGACTATCAGGTTTATGATGATGACTGGTCTTATTATGATGATCGGGTTTATGTCAAGCAGGATGATGATGATAATGATGCTGATGTACAACTTAGGGGTATTTCTTGCCTTACGTGGACAACTTGGGTTATATCATAGGCACGTTCATTTCTGGCAAGCAATTAAATGCAGGGAATCTCAAATAAACAGCAGTTTTGTGAAAACTTTCCACACGATTTCTGTGGTTCATAGAAATTTATAAAAAGAAGTTGTCCAGTATATTTCAAGCAAAAAATGAAGTTATGCTTTTGAGATGGATTCTTATAAAACTGCATTTCTATTGAAATTTGATCGAATGTACTTGCCATAAATATGTGTTGGTATGACATAGCCCACGAGACAGCGAATCATAATCAAAATACACCGAGCTATGGTTATACAAGTAATGGTGATGATATAAAAGCTTCCAAGATTTTTTTAAATCAACAATTTCAACTTTTCAAGACATACATGTTTCCAATCTGTTAGGAAAGGTAGGTAGACTCTTCCACTGGCATCAACATGTCGACCAGCCTTAATTTGCATATCAGCAGTAGGTACAACATATGCTATTGGTGCTATGAAGGGATGTCTCTCTTGAAGCCACAGACATATAGGGATATTATAAGTGGTACCTAGCAATAATCAAAATATGATGTTGGCAAGTTGCTTACACATGAATCACAAACAATAATGCTTGACATATAACTGTGTATACATACCTCGATAATTTACAGGAATTGTCCCTGTGAGACACACTAACTCTCTGTTTCTGCCATCTGGAAACACTACAAATTAAAAACACAATTCAGTGCGTTGCATGAGAGTTGAAAAGCGAGAGTTTGTATGGGAGTTTTCTAAACTCTCATGTCCTGGTCAAACAAAACCAAGAGTTGCATGATCATGAGTGTTGATGTGAGTTGACAAGTGAGAGCTTGTATGAGAGTTTTCTCAACTTTCCTGGGACAGATGAGAACTGTAGTTGCATGAAAGTAGATGCAAATTTGAAATTGAGAATTTTTTCAACCCTAATGCTTTATTTAAAGTGCCTATGAAACGAAATTTTCTCCGACAATTTTCTTATTGCATTGGAAAGATCAGTTAAAATCACTGTATAACTTCTTTGATAGAAATTTTGTAACTGCCTTACTTTTCAAGATATTCAATTTTATTTGATTTGAAAATTACCTAACCAGTGACGTCATACTGCATAATAAGCGACTGTTAGATTGCTTATTTTGTGGCACATAATAGTGGAAAATAACTAAAACTACACTTGTGTGTACGCTATGTTTAACATCCAGACCTGGGTATTTAGGTGTTATATCTTGAGTACTTTTTAAATTAATTCAGCTTTTTTGAAAAGTGATTATGCAGTATGACGTCACTGGTTAGGTAATTTTCAAATCAAATAAAATTGAATATCTCGAAAAGTAAGGCAGTTACAAAAATTCTATCAAAGAAGTTATACAGTGATTTTAACTGATCTTTCCAATGCAATAAGAAAATTGTTGGAGAAAATTTCGTTTCATAAGCACTTTAAACAAGAGTTACTGAGAGTTTGCAATCCAACCAACTGTCTGGCATTACTGTCATCTGACCAGGTAAATTGTGGAAGCATACATCATATTTATTACCGCATAATATCAGCAATTTACATAAATCTTACAAATGAGCAAGTTCTTTATAACAAGTTTACTTTGCAAAGTGTATGTGTGTATGCACAACGATTTTTTAAAGACAAGTTTTCCTTTGACAAGTTTAAACATATTTGTTTTCCACCACAATGTACAATACACTGCTGGCAAACATACTACCGATTTTAATTCACTTTGACAAGTTTTTTTGGGGTGGTTTATATGAGAGCCAGGATGGGATGTTACTCAGGATCCCAATATGTATATGTTTCTATAATATTTATCGCATCCATTTATATGACGCCAGGAACCGGCCTCAGGCAGGACAATATTTGTCATATACATAAAAGCTCCATCTCTCCTCTTATACAGGGTGTCCCAAAAAAAACGGAATCCGCATAAATCAATTATGTATGCACTTAAAATGAACCCCGCATAAATTAATGTTGTATGCATTATGATTCACAAATTGACAGCACTGAACTGAATCTTAAATGCCATTTTTTCCAGCTATAATGTTATAATAAGATTCCCAAGGTTGAAATAAGCCTGTGTAAAAAAATACACAATACTGATTTTAAACAATTGCATTTAGAATAAAACAATGACATACAATTAAGACATTACTTTTAACTTGTTTTGCTTTGACATATGCTGCACAAAAATATGAAATCCCAGAGGTACACAAATGTCAAGTCATCACACTACTATGAATAATAATTACATTATTGTGAATATTTTTAACAACTGCATAATTAATTCATGCCGGTTCCGTTTTTTTTGGGACACCCTGCATAAACGTTTTCAACGCCGTCCCGATCAAAAATGTCCTGACCCAGCACATGTTCCATCCCGCCTATCATATAAACAGGCCCCAAGAGAAGTGTACTTGTTCAAAAGCTAGCATGCTAGCTTTTCACCAAGTGCACTTGTGCATATAGCAAGTAAAACTTACATATAAAAACTTGTCAGAAACCTTACTCTTAGGGGCTTAACGGAGATATATATAAAGTAAACATTTATAAAACCTGCAAGACACAATTGACTATATTATATATCGTTGATGAAATGTAGGAATTAAAATTTAAGGCTAAAAATATTGCCGAATTTCTGTAAAAAGAATTCGGAAAATCCAACACCTTACAAAATTTGATATTAAAAACTAATTCTTTTTAACTTACCAAAGCTTTTTACCTCAGGTTTCAATGTCGTATAATGTTCCAAGGCAATCTTGGCATCTTTTAATGCTTGAGACGAGTTCGGATACTATGAAATATACAGAAGAATACGAAAAGCTCTTTCATAAACATTAAATTGATTAAACTGTATCGCAGTCTATGGATCACAAATAGATAACTTACCCCTTGTAAATTAAACTTGTCGCGTAAAAAAGACTCCCAGTGTGCCATGGGCAAATATTCAGCAACAACAAGGGAAGAATAAACCAGAACAAGTCATTATATTCATATACAGAACAAAACGCTCTTTTCTCGAACTGCCATATTTATAAATTTCGTAATTTTTTCGAAAACGGGATATTGTGGGATATCGATGGCTAAATTCTGGCTACTTTTGGCACCAGCCGTCTTTTGCATCTACGGATGAACATTCTCAGATAGTGTCCGCCTTATTTTCACCGACAATATTAGGCTGTGTTCGCACTGCTTACCCCTTGTTTGTTGTAAAATGTCTTGAGCATGCTGTTAAAAGCCTTGAAGACATTATCAGACTTGCTTCAAGGTTGTTCTAACAACCCTGATACAGACCTGTCCTGTTGTAACAAGATTGTCACAAAGTCGACAACACAAGGCTATATATGACAACACTGTTATATCGTGACTGTATCAGTCTTGTCAGAACAACGTTGCAATAGGTCTGATAGTCCCTTCTTACGAGTTGTTAACAGCTTGTTCCAAATTTGTCGACAACTTTGGACAAGCAGTGCTAACATAACTTGTTGACAGACATTTATGTGGAAACATAAAATACTAGTATATATAATTGCTAGTGTTCATGACTGATGTCTAGTTGCAAGCTAGTGTCAGCATCAAATATCATTCAGCAAAATAGACTCTAACAGTTTAAGATATTGAAGATTCAATGACGTGAAACATACAATTGTTAACAACGAAGGCTTCCTTGTAGTTTTACTGATTTATTTTTGAAAAAACACAATATTTTTAATTACAAAAAAGCCAAAAATAGTTTAATGAGGTAATAATTATTCAGCATTTTTATTTTTTAATTGGACCCAATCTCCTTAAAAGGTCGCTCGGCATTAACAAATGACAACAATAACAAACAAAATCATGGCTGAATCGATTGAGAACGAAAATCAACCAACAATCGTCCCTCCCAAGGTCTGTATTATCTTATATGGCATGGTATATTGTACATTATAGAAAATTATAATCCTGGTATGTTGTATTCGTGTATAATACACAGGTTGTATATGTTCAAGATGACGTATTCGTGCATACTTCAACATCTGTAGCAAGCAACTACGCGGCAAATATTATTCGTGGCCAGATATCTATTATTGAGAAGGTGTGTGTGAATGAAGGTTATAATGGTATACATATGAGATATATGTTTCAATTTTTACTTGAAAAGTTACAAGTTATTGAGATATCATATTTCAAATTGTTTAAGGCTGTTTACTTTCTAAATGTGAACTTTGAACTAGAGCCTACGGAGCATATTAGCCTGACATAAATATAAAGCATATATAGGCCAGTCCTTTTATCAATTTTGGTAATTTTATGGCCATGTACTGCAAGCCATAGTGTTTGCAGCCCATCCCAATATTGTTTCCAGGCCTGAACAACGCTCGACTTTGCAATCCGGGCTGGGAATATTGAGCCCTGGGTGCATTCCGCGTAAACTCCATGCCAAAGATATGCCAATATTTACTATTTTGTTTTGCTAATTCCACCCTGAAGGTCTTCGGCGTTGGATGCATGGAATGCACATCTGGTATTGAGCTGATGTTAGGCTTAGGCATATTACAAATCATAATTTGTTTTAGTAGTTATATACCATTGTTAATTGGAAGTGAGGGTAGGAAATCATAGGGCATTGTTTGCTTTTGAACAGGATAATTCAAGTTTCATCAGCTGGATTCCTGTGTCAGCTGATGCTGTGTTTGATGATTATGATATAAACATTAATGATGCTGAGTGGAGCATTGTTTCCCATTCCAAGAAAGAAAATGGTAGATGATTATATTTCTGTTACTATTAGCACAGCACATAGGACCAGGTGCATCACCAACATTACCATCGTCATTATCACTATCATCATCCTCACCATCATCATCACTATGATATCATCATCATCATCACTACCACCATCCTCATCAACAACATCACAATCACTCTCATCATCACCATCATGATCACGGCACCATCATCATGATCATCATCACCACCATCATAACCATCATCATCATCACTATCATCATCACTACCATCACTATCGTTATCATCATCACCACCATCATCACTACCATTATCATCATCACCATTATCATCATCACCATCATAACAATCGTAACAATCATCACCATCAATCATCACCATCCTCATTAACATCATCACTCCCATTATCATCATAATCACCATCATCATCTTCACCACCATCCTCATCATCATCACCATCAATCATCACAATCAATAATCATCGTCATCATCATAACTAACTTACAAGTCCCATTCTACTTTTCATTAATTTTCCAGATGGCAAACAGCAGCCAACAAACACCAAATCAAAAGCTCAAGACATTGTAGATAAATATACCTTATCTTTCGAAACAAACACTCTTCATTCAATCCGGCGGTCAGACTCCAAATTCCACTGGCACTTTCTGGTGTTCATATTAAAAGATGGTACAACACTGCCAGCATTACATTTCCACAGTGGAGGCACTCGGGAATTCATTCAACATTTGAATAGATATATATGGCTTACAAAGTAAGAAACAATTAAGTATCTCTTGCAACGCATGTACTCCTTTCTACTCTTTGCTCATCTCGCTGCAAGATGAGTTTATTCAATTTCATTTCTTCTTTCTGTAGTAATCCCAGTTGTCTAACAGTAACACTAGGTCCTAACTGGATCTCTAATTTAGTTTAGGTTTGACCTCCTGTAGTAACACTGGATCAATAAGAGATGATCCTAAGTGAACCTCTGGGACGAACAGTTTAGAATTGATAAAGGTATCCAGTATAAATAAAGTTTAGTTTAGGTTCCTCCTGTAGTAGTACTGGATCAATAACAGATGATCCTTAGTTGACACCCAGTAGAGATTCATTTAGCTTAATTCAAGTTCATTGCAGTAGTTGGTAAAGGATGAGTCATTGAGATATTATTTCTAGATCTGGAAACAATCCTAAATTATTCATCGCGTGCAGTAAGCATGATCATGCTTTGAGAAAATCTCTTGATCATCTACAGTTGTTTGGCTCGGACAGTACAGACCTTTTATCTGTAAGTTAAACAATTGACATCATGTAATTTATAACAGTGAGACATGTTCCAGTTATTATTTTTAAATCGGGGTTTTTTATGTACCACAGTCTCTAATAGTGACCTTGGATAGATAAATAAACGAAATTTGAAGAGAAATCTTATCTTAAAGTCTTTAAAGTCGAAAGATTTTTTCAAAACCTCAAAAGGTATTTAAGTGAGAAAGATACCAATTTGTGCTGATTTCAATAAACTTTAAATTTAAGTTTGATTTTATAACCATGTACCATTCATTTCTTTGAGATACGAAATTCTAACTTGAGATATGTCAATTTGCTTGATATATAGGGATGTTATAAGTGGAACCTAGTAATAACCAAAAGATGATGTTGGCAAGTTGCTTGAACATCACAAACAATAATGCTTGACATATAACTGTGTATATAACTCATCATCAATTGCAAACTCACAATGCACAATGAACTCCCGTTTAACTTGACTATATTCGGTTTTTCAAGCTGAAGACCATGCCAGGGTGAAAATCATATGTATGGTGAAAATACGTGTGACTTAGTAGCATGCTCACGCCTAAAAAACTCACGTTCGGTCATTTTAAATCTTATAAAGTTAACGTCACATTGTTTTCAGTGAAAAGCTCAAACAAACAAAAAATCTCAAGCCAGAAGAAACGAATTGAAAAACTACAAACAAGTTGTTATAGAGTTTCAAAAGGTCTTTTCAACTAGGGTATATAAACGTTTACGTCATATACATGTTATCAAACATGACTTTTTTTATTCCTAGCGTGTGATAGGCAATGCATACGTTGAAGGTCTAGGGGCATTCTCTAAAGTGACGAAACTGGTGCGGGACGTATGGCAGGCCCCTACAGAAACACCCGCCAGACTCCCACCCCCAGAACGGCCACCTCTTCCCAACTTTGAGCAAAATTACGACAGTTTACAGTCGCTGGAGAACGGATTTGAGAATCTGTTGCCCGATATACAACCTGACCTTGGTCCTGCTCCAGATGTTACCCATGGTAAAGCCATCGGCATGAGTGAATGGATGAGTTTCATAAATAGCGAAGGAAAAGTAGAAAACGTGAAAGAATTGAAGAAACTTGTACACAATGGGGTGCGCACATATACAAATGCTTATTACAATCTACAGGGTCTACAGGATGCTGATGGTTTAGTTCACGACCAAGGTTCACAGCTGAAAACACGCAACAGCTTGCAACAAGTCTGTTGGCATCTTGTAAAAAAACATGAAGTGTTCGCATGGCTTGACACAGCTTGTTGCCGACAATTGTGTTGCAAGTTGATCTTCAAAACTTGTTATCGACAGGCCTGCTGCAAGCTGTTTCAACAAGTTACAACAATAAGTTTCTTGTATGTTTGCATGGTGAATATCAAATTAAAATATAATTTTGTGGAAAATCCACGTAAGTTTATTACAACAAGCCTGATTTTCATAAACAAGTTTGCTGTGACTCGTTGACAAGATGGAACATCACGGTAAAATTGACAACTTAAATCAAGTCTGTGGTGTTTTTGGCTGTGTCTTTGCCTCCGCAACATTCTTGCATCCTTATAATTGTTAAAGTCTGTGTGTATAATTGATTATTACAACATGTATTTCCTAGGGAATTGAACATAACCTTCGAAAAGATTTGTGGAAATTCCTATTGGGCTTTTACCATTACAATCACAGCTATAAAGAACGTATACAAACGCGGAAACAAAAATGGTATGAAAGTAAAATGTAATATTTGCGCTGGACAGTCGAGGCGCTGAGTTACAATAATCAGTACTTAATTTTTCTAGGAATGAATATGTTACAATGAAACAGCAATGGCAATCAATTACTCCACAACAAGAGAAGAACTTTGCTTTATTGCGAGAGAGGAAGCACCTAGTGGGTTAGTAGATTTATATGACGATGATGACGATGATGACGATGATGATGATGATGATGATGATGATGATGATGATGATGATGATGATGATGATGATGATGATGATGATGATGATGATAAGGACAATGATGGTGTTGGTGATGATGGTTGATGACGATGGTGATAATGATGATGATGGTGATGATGATGGTTGATGATAAGGACAATGATGGTGTTGGTGATGATGGTTGATGACGGTGATGATAGTAATGGTTGATAATGATGATGATGGTGTTGGTGATGATATACTAGAATTATACCAAACTATTTCACTTGTGTTACAGATAAAGATGTGATCAGAACTGACCGTAAACATCCATTCTACAAGGAGGAGGAAACCAATACAAACACGAAGAAACTTTATGATATTCTCATGACTTACTGCATGTACAACTTTGATCTGGGTAAGTGCAGCTTAACTGAAGAAATTTGAACTAATAGAACTATCCGGTATAACGTTAGTTCAGATATTAAGATTCTTGACAAATTTTCTATACTTTTAAATTCTTAAACCAGGTTATGTGCAAGGGATGAGTGATCTATTATCTCCAATTTTGTTCATAATGGACGACGAAGCGGATGCATTTTGGTGTTTTGTCGGCTTCATGGACATGGTTGTTAGTACAAATATAAAAACATTCTTCTTGAATCTTGTAACTCATTTTCGCCATTTCACGTCTACAGATACTGCGTTCGCAGACTTGTTACAACTTGTTAAAACAACTTGTAGCAAGCCGGTGGATAACAATTTTTGACAATCAACTTGCAACAAGTCTGTTGACAACATGCAACAGGCTTGTCGCAAGTCATGCGAACATATGCTGATATCGGCTTGTTAAAAACGAACGTCTTCCAACTTGCGCCTATATGACCCTATTTTTGCATTATAGGCAGATAATTTCGAAATGAAACAAGCAGCAATTCACAGACAACTAGACAACCTGAAAACTCTCCTACATTATGTTTTTCCAAGATTATACCATCATCTTGGTATGGCTATATTACTCTTATACAACTAGTTTCAAATAAAATATTATTCAACGTCCAGTTTCCCAAAGCAGGGCAGCGAGATATACAAATCTTCGTTTTGTTTTTTTAGAGAAAAATGAATCGGGAAACTTGTATTTTTGTTTTCGATGGTTGCTTATCCTTTTCAAAAGAGAATTCGTTTTTGAAGACGTCATGAGATTATGGGAGGTGGGACTAAATACTGACTAAATTTTGACCTGAGCAGGAAGAGCGAGATTTATCAGGAGAGTACAGCTAGAAAGAGCGTCTTAAAACTAGTGAAATTAAAAAGTCTGGTTTGCGAATGTTGTAAAATACGAAAAATATAACCTTGCTGCGTTTGCTGACATTGTATATTATGCTCAAGCAAATCTACCACTGCAATTTCGACTCAAATGTGGTAGGCTTGTCCGAGCCGAATACGATTATGCAAGAAATTTGCAAAGTTTGAAGGCTATATTATCCGTATGCTACAACATTTCGCAACGAAACTTTGCAATTTTACTAATTTTAAGATGCTCTTTTTGGCTAGGCTGATAGATTTCGTCTTTTCCTCCAACATCAAAATTCTGGAGTTAGAGTACTGGTTTTCAAGGTTCTTTATTTCATTTTTCTTTTGCAGTCGCTCTGGACACAGGATCTCTCTCCGAATTTTCACTTATTTCTTTGTCTGGCTACTTTAAAAATGGAAAAAGACTATATCATCGAGAACCAATGTGGCTTCAATGAAATTCTTAAGGTACTGTAGATTACTTTTTGTTCAGTTTGCGTGTTCATTGAATCTAAAATTATACTGGATAGTTTTGTCAAGTGTCTAAACTACATGCTGGTCTGTGGCAAATGTTTAGAACTTTTGTGCTTCGCTGTGATTGGTCAATTTTACGAATTCTGAAATCGACAAAGAAACATGAACGACAAAGTGAACGTGTAACACTTGTGTCTATTTATAACAATATTTTTCGACTCTACCACAATTAATACATGGTTTATTAAGCTTATCGGGGGAAAAGATCTTCAAAGTTACACCCGTTATATACGTACGTTATTTACGTAAATAACGTACGTTATTTAATGGTAAAATGTCGATATTGAAGCAGCAATTTGTAATTCTTTTTGGCGCCACTGACATCAGTTGGCAACATGAAGTTGTGTATTACACTATTTTTTTCATCTTAGACGTCATTTTTATATCTGAATTTCTATCCTATTCGGTGGATACCTTTTTGAAGACTATTGACTGTTAACTATATGGACTACAGTGACTGGAGTTGAACAAAATAGTTACAAAACGAACAATGGGTGTATTACACATTTGCCACAGACCGGTACATGCCCTAAACTACAATTATACATGATCATATATGATTCATTGACATTTTTTTAGCACATCAATGAGCTCTCAATGAAAATCAATCTCGAAGAAATGTTAATTGAAGCTGAGAAACTGTGTTTGCAGCTCAAAAGAGTTCGTAATCTTCCTGATGAGGTGACGGAAATATTGACGGGAAAACCCGTTGAGAAACATGAGATACGTCATTTCCCAGGTAGTGTATCGGTGATGGTGATGGTGATGATGATGATGATGATGACGATGACGATGATGACCATGATTATGATGATGATGGTGACGATGATGATGGTGACGATGATGATGATGATGATGGTGGCGATGATGATGGTGACGATGATGATGGTGACGATGATGATGGTGACGATGATGATGATGACGGTGACGACGATGATGATGACGGTGATGACGGTGACGATGTGATGGTGACGATGATGATGACAATTATGATGATGATCAACGATGATGATCATAGAATACCCCATATTTACAAAACTCCCAATATCTCGTAGGAAAACCAGTTTTGATAAAGGACTCGACAGACCACACAGACGCCGCAAGTTCCTCACACACAGCAAGCTCCAGCGATGATGAAATTGAAGTGCTGAGTGAAGAAGTTACTAATGTGGACAATGAGACAGAAACAGATGAAGAGAAGACTAAAACGAATACTAACGTAGACAATGAAATGTTTGCGAGTGCAGTGCAGACACAGCAAGATGAAGAATTAGTTGTGCTATCATCGAATGATAAAGCCGTATTTTAAAAAATGTGGGTAGAAATTGTGTATATAGCATTAAATTTGAGTAAGTTGTGTTAAATATATAAAATAACAGTGTTGGTTTGTATTATTTAATTATTTAACAGTATGTATAAATAATTTATGTACGCAAAAAATTTGATTCTGGTACAATTGGCACTTACATTTTTAGATCATAGTCATCAGAGAATCATCGAAATGTTTGAGATCAATGTTATTCAATTGAGAACATCAATCATCATCATCACTAAAGGACGATGCACTTGACATATCATCGTCGTCATCGCTATTTTTAGAAACTTGACCACCACCAGGTGCTGGGGCATCAGGGGTCCTTGAATGATAAAAATATTTATCAACTTCTATCATGTACAATCCTCATCTACCCATACAAGCAAGGTGCATTTACTCAAGACATACGCACATTTCTTTGAGATGAGATTCGTGAGCTAATTCCTATTTACGCAAATACGTTGGATCTTTCACGGCCAATTGTCATTCACTGCAAGAGACTTGTTGTCAACAAGCGAATATCAGGATGAGGTCACATGGCTTGTGACGGCTTGTTGTAAGCAGACTTGTTGCAAGTTGATTGTCACAACTAGTTATCCACATGCACGCTTGCTGCAAGCCTGATGTAACAGACTTGCTGCAACTTGATGAGATTGACAAGTTTGGATAAAGTCGTTGACAAGTAACCGTGAACACTGCGCGTCCTCAAAGACAAGCGTTAAGTCGTCACGAAAATATTTCGTGCACTTAAATTGGATAAGACTCGCAGTTGACTCGATAGATCAATTGGTAGAGCGGCGGTCTAGAAACCCGAAGATGCGAGTTCGAATCCCGCTCGAGACATCGAATTTTTCGTTGTTCTCTGCAGTGTCAGATTAATATGAATCTAGTTTTGCAGCCAGTCTGGCTGTGTAGTACAGTATGTCATCACACTTACTCCAGTAGAGCCGGATCTAACCCATCTGCTATAACTTTTGGTCGTAAAGCTGCTAATGGAACACCCTAAAAATCATTGAATAAAGATCAGTTTTTAGTAATTATATAATATACAGTTCTCATAAACGTCCTGCCTCGTATTAATGATATTCTACTGACCACTTTCATCATATGAAAATACTTGATGTAGCGTGGGTCCTTTGAAACTGTCATCACTAAAAGATCAAATAAAGGAAAATTACACAGAAAAACCTGAGGTCGTGGCCAAGAAACACTTTTACACTATACATAGCCTTCAACCTAATCTCTATTTCAAATCTCAGTTTCTTAGACGTTAAATGATGGCTGAAAGCTGTTCTTAGATAATGCAGACCAAAATCAAGTTCTAAAGAAACAATTAATGTTTTGATTTTGTGTTTTAGTGTGCAAAAAACAATTTGGCTTTCTCATGACAATCATTGATTTGAAATCAGGGCTAAAATGACGAGTAAACAAATTAATATAATACAAATATACGTGATGTTTTCACAAAACTAAACTGATAAACCCGACTATCAGCTGGCATAAAAGTTAAATGGGTTCCTACAATGACCAGATTTTGTGATTGGTCTTTTAAAACTAAAATTACCGTTTCTCGTGATTCGTTCTTTAGAAAACCGATTTCTATAGTTACTGTCTCTTGTTGTTATACCAAGTACTCACAAATCCTGTTAGTATGGGTTAATGGTGACCCAGCTAGGCTTAAACTTAACCAGTCTTTACCTGGTTCAGCTGGTTCTTCCTCAACTGGTGGAGCTACTTCTTCATTCTACAAAAAAATATGCAAGAGATTTAAAAGTTTACCCACAGAAAGAATGTGGAATGTTTGAATACAGTTTAACTTTATACCATCAGATACGTACATCTGGTGCAGCAGCCTCGCCAGGTAATGGTGTTGGAGGTGCAACAGGTGTTGGTTCATTAGCGGTAGAGCTTGCTGGAGCACTTTCAGCAACAGTGACATTTTCAAGCCCAGGAATGGATGCCAACTATGAAGTAAATATTGGAAGATTTTATTCAGAGACCACAGTTTGTTGTGGCTGTAATGAGGAAATTTTTTTCAGTGATGAACGATGATATTGCCTACTAGATGGTCTTAGGATACCCCATGTTTACAAAACTCTTAATTTAGGAAAACCAGTGTTGATAAAGAACTCCACACACCAGACAGTGAGACAGACACCACAGGTCCATCGCATACAGCAAGCTTTAGTGATGATAAAATTGAAGTACTAACGCGGATAATCAAACAGAAATAGACGAAAATAACAATCAAACAACTATTAACATAGGCATTAAATGTTTGTGAGTGCAGTACAGACACAGCAAGATGAAGAATCAGTTGTATTTTAAATTACAAAGAGAATGACAAATTATTATTATTATTATTATAATTGGAAGTATTCCCCGCAGCGCTTTTCAATACTTATTTACAAGTGATACTTTTGACAGATTAATTAATGTTTATAAAAATAATGTCAGAAGAAATTTATAAAAAGTTTGGATGTAGCACAATAGAATAAATTTCAATAAGAATGGCGATGATATTGAAAGTGATGATATTGAAAGTGATGATATTGATGATGATATTGATTGTTATGATATTGATGATGACATTAATGATGATTTGATGATAATGATATTGATGATGATATTGATGATGATGATATTGATGATGATGATATTGATGATCATGATATTGATGATGATGATATTGATGATGATGATATTGATGGTGATGATATTGATGGTGATGATATTGATGGTGATGATATTGATGGTGATGATATTGATGGTGATGATATTGAAAGTGATGATATTGATGATGATGATATTGATGGAGATGATATTGATGGTGATGATATTCATGATGATGAAATCGATGATGATACTGATGATATTGATGATGATGAAATTGATGATGATGATATTGATGGTGATGATCACATTAAGCTATATATTATTTCTACCTTTGCTTCTAAAATGCTCATTGTGACATCAACTCTTTGGAGTCTGTTTGAAAGATCTGATAATTTCTAAACAAATACCATTGCTATAGTTTAATTTCAGCAAATTCTGCGTACATCACCAAACCAAAAATTATATTTCCACCTACAGTTCCTGTGATACCCCTCTATGGTATCTACATAGAAATTTAAGTAACCAGTCAGATCTCTCAACTCAAATGATTTCATCGTGTGACACATGATGCTAAACTTTATCAGAGAGGATCTAACAACGAAGCCTAGTTTTCACATGACAATGACTGAACAACAACAGCTGGATTTATCACATTAAACATTGCATTTTGTGCAAACACCATGCAAACTTATCACGGCAAATCTTTGACTTCATCTGTAGGATCAGATCTTCATTACCAGCACTGATGAAGTCTTGTGGATCTAAAGCTTTGCAATACTAAATTTATGTAAGCTTCTTCAAACTTCATACGAATGACTGATTACCAGAGTGCAAAGTTTGTACCGCTCAATTGAGGCATCAGGCACACAATTTTGATGTCTTCCATTTATTTTCTAGCAAATCTCAGGCGCACAACTTTCCAGTCTGGACTGATCAGTCTGACTTGGTACTTTACTTATAGGAGTAGTGTAATTCCTAACCTCTTCACACACGCAAGAGAACCTGTTTAAAAAGTTCACTGTATGAGTTATGAAGTGGTTTAAAAACGCCACAGTTCGTTTCTGTTGTATGGATCCAACCTTAAAAATGCAAAATGATTTTGAAGTTTTGATATTAAGAATTCAAAAAAAAACTTCCAATGTTTTACTTACATTTCCAAGTCAAACCTTACCTTAGTCAGGTCAATGGCTGGCCCAACAAGAGGTAAACCATCACTGTCCATTTTTAGGCAAAAAACGAGAGAAACTTTATCATAAAAATAAGTTAATTACTTGGCGTTAAAATCTAGGAATTGCACATTTTTCGCCGCCATCTTGCTGTAAATTTCACCATTTTGGCACAAATTATCCCGAATAACCCCCAATGGTTCCCAAGTTACCTCAAACATCCAAACTTTAATAATATGAATTCTCAGACAGACGATTTATTCGATTCTGTTGTTTTCTTGGAAGAAAAGTAAGTAAAATAAACTTAATGCAAGTAAACGTTGCTTTGTGTGATGTGTGGTTGAAATTTTCGCACTAGGTAATCGAGTATTTCGTTATTTGTTGTCAAGGGGGGGGGGGGGCAAGGGGGTTCTTTTCACGAAATCACGAAGGTCCTTTTTTAAACACTCTAGACAGCATGACAACTGCATGTTCGAGAAGAGAGAGGAAAATGATTCAAACGAAGCGAAAGCAAATGTTTTAATATTTTGACCTTTGTTTTAATTGGGGCCGAGTGTTGAATCTAAAAATGTATAATTAATGGTATATGTTGGTCAAATTAAGATGCCCATCATGCCCTAGCCAGCTTTTTAGGTTTCGCGATAACGCGATTCACAGAATGCATTTTAATCATGATTCTGGGAATTTTATTTTCTTAAATCACAACACACAAATAATATATCAATATCATCATTGCCATCATCATTATTATCATCATCACCACCAGTTAAAATTTCCAGTTGTCAGAAACAAGGCTACAATGATGGGTTCAATGAAGGAAAGTTAAAAGGTTGGAGCCAAGGTTATGAGACAGGGTGGACACAAGGAAAGCAAATTGGAAATGAGGTGCTAACAATATACATATAAAGATATTGATTATCTTGCAGGGAGAAGGTTTAACCCTAGTCTTACTGGACAGTAGTTGCACATCCTATGTCCAGCTCCCCTTCTACCAAATGCTGACAGCTTTCCATTCCTCATCACTTAGATTGGATTTTACAAAGGATTTGTGCAAACACAGCTAGCTTGTTGTAGGGGAAATGAGAAAATCAAAGTGAAGCTAGAAACTTTGTTGAAACTTCTTGAAGAAGACTTGAGTGATGCAACAAGAGATATAACAACCAAGTTACAACTCATTAGAGCTAAATTCAAGCAGGTAATTCATTGAACACAGGGAGCTAGCTCTAATTTATAATGGGGGGGGGGGGGGTTGTAGATTTTTAGCAACAGTACTAGTGTTGATAACCTTGCAGGGTTAGGCTTAGCAGTCCCAGTGATGCCATACTGGATAATGGAAACCAATTTGTAGGTATACCCCCCCCTGCTTCCTGAAGATTTGATCTAACCTTCTTTAAACTTTCCTTCATCCATTCACCCCAAGCTAAGCTCATACTAACCTCCAACACTGCCATCATGTCATGAAATACTTGATTTTCAGATCTGTGCCATGATGAATATCAATGTTGAACACACTGGAATGAAAGCTTTGAACCAACTCTCATTCTAGACAATACTGTTACTGGATGTGCAAATTGTGTTCCTTCAAGAATACTAAAACTGTGACATATTTAAGCAGTATGCTGTCATAGAAAGGACAACCAAGATTGGATAAGCGTTCATCCTAATGCTAGACCTAATCTTATAGAGATTCCTGTCTGTATACTGTCTACATGTGCAGAAATGATTTGGCTAATTTCTTTTCAATTACTCCAGCAATTGTTTTACAAAAAAAAGATATGAAATGTCTTTACATTCTTGCCAAATTCACTTTGTTCTCTAATGAACATTGCTCTTCCTAGATCTATTGTTAAAATATTTCCCCAAATCTTGCCTTGTAATTAACATAAACATGTATCCCAAGGAGTTTTCATTCAGCATATTAATTTAAAAATTTCAATAAACTAAATTCAATGTCAATTGTCATAATCCACTAATTTATTTATTCCAGTCACGTGACTATCACGTGACCTGACCCCATGATGACATCAGATGTCAACTGTATGTTTTTCAAACAAGTATCACTATCAATCACCATTAGTATAGCCCTACGTATGTCCGTCGCGTGTTTGTCATGTGAGCACCAATTAAACGGGAAGATTTCGGCAAACTATTGATTAGCTAATCATGTGAAGCTAAATTGACTTTTCTGAAGAGGATACAATTCTTTCCCAACCATCAGCATTGCCAAACTCGCAGGATCAAGAAGGCAAAACAAAACCTAAAATTTAAACAAAAATATCTTGCTAACCATCCAGTTTCCAGTTTGTGGTGTTACTACACCTACACCAGCAAGCTGAAAAACAACCACAGTGGGAATGAAACCTACGACAGCGGGAATGTAGCCTGGTGCTTTGCCGAATGAGCTACGCGGTCAGGTCGGTTCAAGTATGTGACATTTTACAGTGCATCCAATATGGGACCACACTCGCGTATAGTCCAGCGCTATTGTTGATAGCGAGGTTTTGTGCGAAAGCATGCTGTGTAAAGGCTGTGTAAAGTACATTCTGTGTATCGGTGTACGAATATTATAGTTTAGTGTAATAGTTCATTTGTTAACTGTTTTCGTTGTTCAGTGTGATTCCGCCAGTGCTGTCAACGCGCTCCAACTTATAGCAGACGTACTGTAACTATCCCGATGTGTATGTGAAGTCAAATTAACACTAGAAACATCATTTTCAGCTGAGGTAAGGTATGGTATGGTATGGTATGGTATGGTAAGGTATGGTATGGTATGGTATGGTATGGTATGGTATGGTATGGTATGGTATGGTATGGTATGGTATGGTATGGTATGGTATGGTATGGTATGGTATGGTATGGTATGGTATGGTATGGTATGGTATGGTATGGTATGGTAACCTTGAGCCCTTCGAATAGCATATTGTGTTGATTTAGAGAGGGAGGAAAACCAAAAAGGATGCACTAACATGAACATCACTGGATTATTTACACACCTTTTGACGCCATCATCATCTCAAACTGTTCATCTTCCTCTAGTTCTCTAAAGACAAATTAGAATGAAAATAATTAGAGCACGGTAGAACAAATTGTTTGAGACTCGCTGACTGATTGATTCACAAGTTCTGATGCTGTCTAAAACAGTTAATCTAATGTTAGGGACGGACCATTAAATTTTTGAGGGGAGGGTTGGGCAAATACCAAAAAAATTCGCGCACTAAAAAAATACGGAGAATAAATATCGTGCACAAATAAACAAATTAAAAAAAATTGAGCATGTTGTTTAAGGTCGCTGTTGTTAAATCTCAGATGATGTATTGGCGAAAATATCTTCGTATTATTAAATAACTCACATTGTATGTTTCGCATGTATTGCTGTCCAAAATGGCCACCTGGTCATCAAAGATCGGGTAGCCATTTTAGGGAAATTAACATTAAATTAAAAGGAGTTTTTTAAAAGTGTTTCTTCAACATTAGTCATTCCAGTGTAGCAAGTTATCAATGTTCATTACTGAACTACTTGTGTATAATTATCAGTGGCGTAGCCAGCGTCGATAATTGGAGGGGCGAATATTCATGTATCATGTTCTGCATCATTAATTTCTTTTGAAATCGATTGTTTTTAAGGTCTGTGAACCCAAAAATATGAATATTCGCCCCTCCAATTATCGAAGCTGGCTACGCCACTTATAAGACAACATGAATATCAAAATGCATATAAAAAACAAATAAATGGAAAGATACAAAAGTCAAAGTAATAATAAGTAATTTTAGCTTATTAAGTCAAGCTCAGTACATTCCACAACTTCCACGCCTTCTTCCGCACCAGTGTATATCAACTTATTAATATAAACGTTCATTACTGAACTGGTATATAACTTAATAGTGCGACATGAATGGCATAAATAAATGGAAAGATATATGTGGTATAATAGAATTAAAAGGACGTGTGTGTGTGTGTGTGTGTGCGTGTGCGTGTGCGTGTGCGTGTGCGTGTGCGTGTGTGTGTGTGTGAAAAATCTTGCAATGGAATGTGATCCAACGAAAAAAATCCAACGTGTTTAACTGGCACGAAAAAAAAACATGCACAAAAAAAATTGCCCAACCCTCCCCTCAAAAATTTAATGTTCCCGTCCCTTAAGCAACATGATCACTTGCTAAAATGAAGGCTATGTCTATTATGTGGGTGCATGGTCGGAGGTGGGAAGAACCCAAATGTCTGGGGTTTTTTCAAGAAGTATTAGCTGTGTTGCTTCGTTCTTAAGAAAATAGCGCCTTTTAAATTAAAACTATGTCTTAATTTTAGAGCCCTTTGCACAATAAAGACATAGGCTTAATTTGAATAAGAGAGACTGGGTTAGGTAAGACTGACTCAATTAGACAATGTAGAAAACAACTGTATACTGTAGAGAAATCAGTACCGTTGTCTGTCATTATCCAGAAGCTCTACTAATGAATTCCGTTGTTCCACGATGTCTACCAACTCTCGAGTGAGTTGCTCAATCCTCATTTGATCATCTTCCGTACTCGCTACGATTTACAAAGAAAATGTTTAGAATAGAGACTTTACAGCCTCGAACCCACGAGGGAGGCTTTATTGGTTAAGGATCATCTCTTATTGATCCAGTGTTACCACAAGAGGTAACCTAAATTAAACTAACTTTATTTATTACTGGATTAGTCTGGATAGCTCCACCAGTTCTAAACTGTTCTTCCTACAGGTCCCGTAATGATCATCTCTTATTGATCCAGAAGTCCAGTAAGGAACATCTCTCATTGATCCAGTGTTACTAAGGAGGAAACCTAAACTAAACGAACTTTATTTATACTGGATAGCTCTATCAGTTCTAAACTGGTCTTCCTAGAGGTCCAGTAAGGATCATCTCTTTTTGATCCAGCGTTACTACAGGAGGAAACCTAAACTAAACTAACTTTATTTATGCTGGATAACTTTATCGGTTCTAAGCAGATAATTCCGTACCGTCTTTCATCATAAGTTCTCTTATTTGCTGTTCGAGATGTTGTTGTTGGTCTTCAAGTTCGATTGAGTTGGATCTTCAAAAATAGAAACAATGGTTAAAAATAAACTATATTGAGGTAGCATCATTGATATTAATGGGTTAAGACATCTCAGGGTTTGGCAAAGGGAGCAGAGACATCATGAAATACAATGGTAGGAGAAAAGGGAACAGAGAAATGGAACGGAGGGAGCAGAAGATTTAAAGCTCTCAGCTCCCTGCTTAAACCACTCTTCACAATCAAATTGCATCGAACCTGTTGCTGGTTTCCTCAAGATTTGATGCAAATTGATATTTGCAGAATTGCTGGACGTTTTCGAAACTACCGGCATCAAGCTTGTGATAAAAAACTTTTGACAATCAACTTGCATCAAGCCTGTTGACAACTGCAACCAGACTTGTTGTCGTCAAGCCTGAGCAAGCGATGCGGACACATCGTGAAGGCGGCAAGCCTGCAAACACAGCTGCAACAAAATTGCTGCAATTTGTGCGTTTCAAGCCCTGCAGACATGCAATGATAAGAGACGGTTTGATTAGTTCTGCTAGACGATGTTTATTTTTTGAGTTTTTCGTTTCTGTCTTTGGCTTTCATGATGGCCTTTTTTACAGTGTGTTTACAATAATTGTACGTTATTGATTTGTCCTAACACCAGCCGGTCACTCTGGAAACACCTGCCATATCATTACCAATCTCGTTTAGCCTTGTAATATAAAAAAGTGTATTTTGAGTTCACAAGCTAGTAGCGTACTTGACAAAGTTATTCAAAATGCGAGGTTTTGATGTGAATCAATTATTCAAACGAAAAACCTTTCTCGATTTCAACTGAATGCATGCGTCTATATAAGATGAATATGAATTATGACTGCACTTGAATATTTCGATGAAAATGAATGTGAATATCGTGGATGTAGGTTTTTTATATGCAAATTCGTGATATGCATGAATTCGTACAAACATCTACATCCAAACAAATCCAGCTGAAGGACAAGGAGGAAGTTTCAGAAGAGATGCCACATGAGAAGGTTGCGAGTGGAGAGAATTCTTTACGGGAGGGGGGGGGCTCAATTTGGGCTAAAATAGTTTCTGCTACTGAGACTTTAATCTTCGGGGGGGGGGGGTGTTATCTCACAAAATGTCAATATTTTATTACTTTACTAATTTTGCTCTAAAATTATCCAACGGTTTCAGACACTGCTACTTCTGTCAGAAAAGGATGGGGCTTTCACCCCTCCCCGTCTATAGGGGCGAGTCTCTTAACAACTCTCTGTATATAAGATGTGTTTTGAGTAATTGGCGGTGAGAATATAATGAAAGCAGGCGGATGTTTGTCGAGCTCTTTGAATAATTATTTTTCGTGCGTGACTGGGGATTATTATTTTTGATGATGCCTAAGATAACACTGGAGTAAAAAACAATAAGATATCAACGCAAAGTGATTTTTTATAAATAATCTTAAACTTTGCCCGCGGTGTTTTAAGATCGTAAAACAGTCTGCCGTCAGTCGTAGATTGAAAACGGTGGAGCGGTAATTGCCAGCTGAACCAGACGAACCTTGCGCCAGAGACAAACGGTGTGCAAATAACTTTGAAATGAATTGACGGTGTTGTCAGCTGGAAAATGACACTGCGCTTTGATTGATTGACACTCAGTAATTGATCGCAAAGACTGCCACTTATTGCGATGCATTTATTGCACAAATTAAAACAACTGTGATAGCTAGGAATCGAAAAGCATTTCGTACTTAGCTGTTGCTCGTTCAAAAGATAGCACGGAATAGGTTGGAGCGGCCACGGAAGACAAGCAAAGAATCATCGCTAGTTTGGACCTATCTGGATCAATTACAACTTAAAAACAGCGATGAATTTCAGACAGTCACCAAGATTTTGACTATTAAAACAATACAATAATTTTGAATGCTTTAGCTTAACGACATAAGGATTTCCCATATAGGTTTTGGATGGCTTTTGGTGGAGCTTTAAGATTACTCTCAAAGATCGTATTCTTTCTCCTCCTTACATCGGTTCGAGAAATTGTGGCATGTAGTGACTCGTACCAATGTCGTTTTGGCCAACAATGCTGTAAAAAGACGAAATCCTGTCAAGCAAGCTGTTCCGAAAAACATGAGACCAACGTCGGCGTGATTATTGGAATAGTTGTGGCGGTCGCGTTAGGAAATGCTTTGTTTTGGATAACATTCTGTTGTCTGTGCTTATGCAAGAGCAGTAGAAAATCACGATTTCGATATCGTCTTTTTGGCAACAACGAAGGTAACCGAGAATCTACTGTTATCGACGATGATATGATCGATCGCATAGTCAATGACAAGGATGAGGGGCTGAATAACAAGGAACACGTGATAGATAATATTGATGACATTATCGATGATCATATAGTTGATGATGATGATGAAAGGGCTAAAGTACTGAGAATAAGGGATTGTCAGATAGAAGAAATTGGCTTGTCAATCATCAAGATAAATCGACCGATTTTGAAGAGTAAAAAGGATAGACTCAAGTTGGGCGAAAGTAGTACGGGCTCAGCTTCCCATATTTGATTATTTTGGTTTTTAGAACGATGATTGGTCGAGAATCTGTTTTCGATGCTTATTTCTCAATCTGTTAGTTTCACGAGAATTTGTATCACCACAAGATGAAACATGAGGAAACGAGAACTTTAGTTTTAATAATAAAACGCATGCGTGTATGTTAAAAAGCATCGAAAACAACGCGGCAGGTGTCTGTTAATCAATTTATGAGCAGGTTGCGTTAATCAATTTATGAGCAGGTTGCATTCATCATTTCACATGAAGCTTGTTTTCATGTTTTGTGTTTGTCTTTGTCTTAAAAGCTTGGCTCACACTGCACGGGGTCACATATTTGATACTGTCATTTACTTTTATCCCTTTAATATAAACCGTATTTACATATTTACAATAACCTTAAAGACTGCGTGATCGACTATACCTCGTATTCGTTCGTTCTCGAATTCGCAAAAGAATACAAGAAATCATGTTCGTCACGTGACCTAATTAATTAACATGCAAATATATCAATATTCTAAAATAAATTACAACTCCACGACAGATGCTTTGTATGGTAAATACAAACATAGTCAACAGTGTAAATGGTTTGGAAATTTATTACAAGTACAGTAGATGTCATTTTCTATGTTTTTATTTTTGCCTATGAAGAAATAAGCTCCATGCTCGTCACGTGCTTGTCGAATCCTCGCCCAACTAACCATGTTCAAGTTAGCCAATGAGAATTTGAACAATTGGGCAATCCAAGAATTGCTATTGGTGGATTCGGCAAAAACACATTTCACACGATGTGCGTGAAGCTAATAATAGATACCTTCGAATTCAGACCTACGTTTACGAAAAATGGCTAACCTCAGATACTTAGCGTACGATAAACATAAGATCATTGACCGTGAAATATTTTACCTGCAATAATTACCTAAATATTTAAGTTGTTTTTTAAAAGTGTTGACTGAATTCAAAAGTCTCAAATCCTTCGGCGATTCCAAAATCTTGGCGCGGCAAATTGAGACGCTCACACAGTGAGTTGTGCCGCCTATGCGTTGACGTGACTTTAAATGAATTGTTGCTTGTTCAGTTTCTATAACATTATATTGTACAGTACATAAATGATCAAATACATTGAAGTACAAAGCTAGGACTGATTTTATGCTGAATACACCTTTCCGGAAAGCATACGTCAACAAACACGAAGACGATGCTCTATAGCCAAAGTCCTAATTTATGCGAAATTACATGTAAAATTCAAAGTAATTACATGCAATTTCGCATAAATTAGGACTTTGGCTATAGAGCCTCGTCTTCGTGTTTGTTGACGTATGCTTTCCGGAAAGGTGTATTGGGTTAAGACTCCAAAGCGGGATTGGAGTGTCCTTGTTCTACGGAGATGGAACCATCAGTTGGTACAGTACAACCTTGAGTCGCAATCGGAGCCATTTGAGTAGTCGATGTCTTTGCGGTACTAGTGTTTCCTTCTAGAGTATTTTGAAATCGTTGGAAGATGAACTCACGAGTTCGTCTTCGACAGCAACACCAATATACCATCAATATAACAATGGCGAGACATAGTACGAATAGGATGATAAAAATAATTGGAACGCAGTATGAATGGCATTGTTTATCGCTACAACACCTTTTTGAACCCTGGCATTAATTGTCGTACGAGCATGAAGACGTGGCTGATCTTGAGTATAAAATAACAAACAACATCACACAGAAATGCAATGAAATCATCTTGAAGTCAGTTTGTTTGAAGTTTTATATGAGCCGAGGTTCTCTGAAGCTCTTGTTGTCTGAAAACAATTATGCGAACCATTCGCGCGAGACCATTCATTGTTGATTATGATATCAGTGTATGCAAATGATGTGAGCAGTCCTTAACTTCTAGAAGGCCTGGACTAGACTCAGTTTCGATCACAGTGGGCAGAGAGCATTTGGCTAGCATTCCAAAGGTCGTAGGATCGATTCCCGCTCTGGTCAGGCATATTTTTCAGCTAGCCCGGTGAGGATATAACTCAGAACAACACCATATAGATCAGGTCACGTTTACTTATTAAGTCGCATCCGGTATGTATGTGGGCGAGACAAGGTCAGTTCAGTGGAAAAGGACAAAATACAATCAGTCAGTGGAGAACCGGGTTCACATAAAAGACTACAAATTTAACATTCTAGATGGTCGGTGTATGGTTGAACCAGGGTACTAACTGGGTTAACGTAAACATGAGCTCCATTAGAAGTTGTCCGTTCATAAAATGTGTCGGGGCTTTCTTGTGGTACAGGGTCATAACCCTCGGGATGCGTCATAAACTCTCGAGATGTTATCCCAGCAGTGATTTGTGCACTCCTTAACGTCGGGTTTGTAACCAGAGCGTTTCTGTTTCTACCAGAAAATCGTTGATATCTTCCGCCACGATGTCTTCGAGAAGAGCAACAATAGCACAAACAGGTAATCAAACATAATATCGCTATGCCAACGATGGAAGATATCACAGCCTTAGAAAAACAACTATCATCGCACTCTTCGTCGTTGAAGTTAGATCTGGCCGGTTTTGAGCAAAAAAGAACGACAAACACAAGACTTAAACGCCAAGAAATCATCGTAACAACCACTGTACACCAACGCGTCTGCTTGTCAAGCTTTGAATGTAGTTTCGGTCTTTTAGCTTCCGCGTAGGCTGTCACTGTCGAATGACAATTTGTACCAGGAGCTAAATTTTTATCTAATTCAATAAAAAATGACTAACACAGATAGAAAGAACATAGTGACATTAGTGAAATTGTGTCACATGCCATACATTACAAAAAACACAAGGAAATATCCAAAAACACGGAAATATCCAAGCAAGTATAGCACGATAATTGTTCATGGTCAATTACTTCGTTTAACATCACTTTGGTTAACTATGTTGAAATCTTTACACAATAAATGACGTGACAGCAAAAGATATGAATGAAGTAATCAATGAATTATCAATGGCCTATTTTCACTAAATCCCATCATGCTATTCGCGCGCGCATTGTTTGGGGGGGGGTTCCCTATTAGACAAACTTTTGATTTCGAAAATCAATTAGCGCAGCTAGAAAGAGCATCCTACATTTCATACCATTGTCAAGTTTGGTTGCAAAATATTGTAAAAGTAGAAAATTAAACCCTGTAAAGTTCGCGAATTTTGAATACTTTCGTATTACGTACGGAAAAGCCGTTACCACCATGGGGAAATGTGGTTACGCTTTCACCCGTGCAATACTTTTATACAAATTTCGCAAACTTTACATTACTATATTTTTCAATATTTTGCTACCAAACTTCAGAATTTCACTAAATTTAGGAAGCTCTTTCCAACTGAGCTAAAATTGTTTTACAATTTAAAAGTTTGTTTAATTGGGGAATGGTCCATTGCCCTCGTAACCTGGGGTTCCTCGAAGCAATACATCACTTATTGCCTAGTGCCCTGGTTCGAAGCTATATTACTCAATTCAGACACGAACCTCGAGTACTACAATACGTAATGCAGACATACGTGCAAGTTACGACTTCACTTTGCGACTGCAATATTTACATCTCTTTTAAAAATAAAGTCATTTCAGTTCTGGAAGGTTTTTCTACACACAAATTACCAATGAGTTTCATCTACGCTCTTAATTCAGACACAAACTTTGATTGTTAAATGTTAATATTTCCAACAGTGAGCAAGTGATTATATTAACGATACGCAAGAATGATGAAATTAAAGCAAATGCGCAAAGTTAAGGCTGAATCTCTTTAGTGTAAGATGAAGGTTGATTATTAGCTGACAGTGGTTCCGAGTGGAGGAGAGTGAACACCAAGATTAATACACTGTCAGATATGGTGTGCTCTTATTATCCTCTAATGATGTTGCAGAACCATGAGGTACAATTCGGGTCATTATGGTTTTTGTGATAGTAACAATTTGACGCCCAGGACTCCCTAATTGCGACATTTTGTGCATTCCACTGTGACTTGACCGCCAACGGCAGTACCATATAAGAGCCAGGATTGTAGCAATGCCGATACATATACACACCACAACAACGATAATGACTGTATTATCTGACTCCTCTGAACAGCTCCAGCGACACACATCATCACCGCAACAGGTTTCAGAATGAAGACTATCATCGTGATAGGAGCAAGCCATAGTTGATTTTGAGTGAAAGATAATCACGAATAGCACAAAGAAACGCCATGAAAACATCATGAATTCAACTTGTTTTCAAAGAATTTTTCAAAGAATGTTTTCAAAGAATTTTTGAATTCAAAGAAACGCCATGAAAACATCATGAATTCAACTGTTCTGTTTGGGACGGTTTAGGCGAAACTCTTAGTACGAAAATTCAGAAACTACAAAACCGAGCGGTTAGGGTCATCACTAAATCGAGCTATGACACCAATGCTAGTGTTCTTTTGAATGCCCTGCAGTTGGATAATCTCTATGTACGACGTAGAAAACTAAAGGCTCAGCTAATGTTCAAAATACTAAAAGGGAATATGCCTTCATATTTACGACCTCTCTTTTCTATTCGTAACACTGAGTATAATTTGAGAAATAACCAATTTAAACTTAATTTACCAAAACCACGAACAAATTACTTAAAACGGAGCCTTTCTTACGATGGGGCTCTATTATGGAATAGCTTACCTGAGGAAATACGTAGTCTTACATTATTTCCTCACTTTAAAAAAGCTATAAATGATTATTATTGTTATCTATATCGATAGTGACTCCCACACGGCAATCTTGTAAATCAGTTTTAGTTTTTTTTTGTGTACTGAATGATTTTACCGTGTTTAAATTTTTATTGTATTGTATTGTATTGTAAGTTTTGAATAACGACAGCTTGTCGGAAGCTTATGAAGAGCAGATTTCAAGTATTTTATAATCAATGACGAGATCTATTTCCAAATGACGTCAAATGCGAATGCGAGTTGTTAAACGAAATTTGATTGGTTGGGGGAGGGGATATCGAGCCAATCAAATCTCATGTAACATCTCTAGATACTTGCTTTTGCCTAAATGAGATTCATGAAGTTCTTCCCTCTTCACTTTAATGAGAATGCCAATGTTTTAAAAAAGCTCTTGCTAATTCATCACACGGTGGAGTTGGAGTCGGAGATAATTTAAACAACATTAACTGAGTATTTATCAACGATACAGTGCAAGGGGAGAAGAATGTCAAGTGTTTCAGATCTTTACACAATAAAAGACGCGCCACGTAGACATGCATGCACAAGCACGCACAAGGAAGTTAATTATTTAAGTATATGAGTCCTAAAAGAGCTTTTAACGACATTTTTTAAGTAAAGTAATGGCCATTCCCTTAATTAAGAAACAAACAACAATAACTTTGATAGTAAAGTGCTCGGTACAATTCCCCTGAATTCAAACACAAACCACGACAGTTTATCGCAAGTACTATACATAACTATTCCGTTAATTCAGACACAAATATACCTCAACAACTTTGACAATACAGTACTAGTTATGCTCTAAATTCAGACACAAACCACGACAGTTTACTCTAGATTACACTAGCTATATATTCCCTCAATTCAGATCATCTATGGCAACATTGAGTGAGTACAAGCTATTCCACTAATTCTGACAAAAACCACGACAGCCTATTGTAGAGTGCGAGCGATACAGTACATTGCCTTTATTCAGACAAACTATGACAACTTTGAATATACAGTACAAGCTAACAGAAACCACGACAGTCAGTTTATTATAAAGTACTTCCTATGCGATTGATTCAAACATAATCTACGGCAAGTTATTGTACATGTGTACGAGATTCCTAACATCAATGTACATTCATGCACAACAAGGATCAAATTATATCGACAGTGCAAAGTTAAGATTGGACCACTTCAGTGTAAGGTGGAGGGGCAGTTGTAGCTGGGTTAGAGATAACGCCACCTTGAGTGAAAGTTGTTCCTGGTGGAGAACCATAACCACGATCGGGATAGGCATGCTCTGCCGATGTACCTTCTTGTGTTAACCTGGTATAACCTTGAGACGTAGTAGTTCTACTCAAAATTATTGTCGGAGGCACATGATGATGAGATCGTTGAATGACTATGCCAGAATGTGCCGGTACCCTTCGACGACAACGATAGTACCAATAGCACACCCAGAATGCGACTTTAGCAAAAACGACACATATACACACCACGACAATAATGGCTACGGTACCACCGTCTGTTCGTGTTGAACAGCGTGAACGACAGCCACCGCTGCAGCATAAGTCGGAGCCAAAGCAGTCGCTGTCATCATAGCAAGACATTACTGACCTTGAGTAAAAGATAACAGCCAACAACACGCACAAACGGCAAGAAATCATCTTGAAATCGCTTTCTTTGAAGCTTTGAATGAACTGAGCTTCCCTACGGCTCTTAAGAGCAATTATCTCAACGTTTAAGCGATGAGGAAGTCTCCAAGTATTTGAATAGCAACTATATGAAATTCATAATTGTTACCCCCAACCTATTCGCAGGCATCGCCACCCTAAATACACATAAATTACGCTTGCTCTTGTGAGCTGCTTCTGTAGCTTAGTCAACCTCCTCCGCAGGCCCTCATGGGAAGGTCACGATTGATCTGGTGAGGGCTTGCGGAATCTTGTAAACAAAATGGCGCCGACAGTCACGACAGCAACTCTGCAAAAAATTTTCGAACAGTGAGACATAAAAACAGTAGTCGGTAAAAATGGGGAATGTAAAGATGATGCATTCGCTGTCGGAAAGGTTTGTTGTCCCTCATGAACGTTGCTGGGACAATACAGCTTTTTCCAAAAAGCCGGTTTAGAACAACATATGGATCTGTTCATCAACAATTTGAAGAAAGCACAATAAAGGAGGCGGAAGATATATTCAAGTTCAGACATGGCGAAGAGATCTTTAAAGAAATGTCAATTCATTCACTTTACAAGATTCCGCAGGCCCTCTCAAAATCGCGACCTTCCCATGGTTCATGAGGGCCTGCGAAGGAAGCTGGCTGCCTAGTAGTCAGACCAGTGGCAACGGCATCACAAAGGTGCGGCTTCGATTCTTGCCGGAGGACCTACAGTTGATGATGAATATTTCTCATCTGTTCTCCGCTTGATTTCCACTCCACACACATCTTTAGAAAATCAAAGTTTAAACCATAAGGAATTTGTCCAAGTATTTCAGCAGCAACTGTTTGAAATTAATAATTGATTTACCCCCAGCCTAATCGCAGATGAGTTATCTCAGACACATCTTTAGAAATTATTTTAATAGCACCACTTAAATATGAGCAGCATTGACATAACTTTTGTCTTCAAAGCTGAGAGACTCAAATCTTGTCTGGAACCTTATTAAAGAGCCAAACTCTTAATACAACTGATTCGAAGTAAAATACTTAAAAAATACAACTGTTAAAAAAGCCAAAAAACAATTGCAATTAGCACTTTATTATATGCGTAATTTTCAAATCTAAAACTGGTGCCAGTGTTACACTATGTTGATGAGATTCATCATGATAACTCTGATCCTTATTTGACTACAATCCAACCTGTTATACGGTAAACATTTCCAGGGTAGTTTGGTAACGCCTCAATGGAATCATTGTCAGATCAGAATGTATCCTGAATGAAGCACCACAAATAGACTTGATCATCTCTGCATCGCAAATTTTTAACTCCTTATCCAATTTCAAACGCTAATAACGTTCTACAATTCTACAGTACCTGAAGTTTAACGTGCTTATCCGAGAAGACGCAAAAGACTTACCATTTAGTGGTGTCAATTTAAGCGCAGCCCTCCTCCTCAATTATTTTATGACCTTGAGTAGAAGTCCATCCTAAACCCTTCCAGCCCCCTAGCTTGGAAGACAAAAGCACAACGAAAATCGCGTGTGTGATGTGACCTTAACACCTGTGAAACAGTAAACATTCCCAGGGGAGCTTGGTAACGCCTCAATGGAATCATTGTCAGATCCGAATGTGTCCTGAATGAAGCACCATAAATAGATTTTTAGTGTTGATTATAAGATAACGTGTTCGTATAAGTAAGATAATGTGCACTTACTGTGTCATGTCACAGCAGTCGTCAGAAAAGAAAGAATCAAACTATTCCTTGGTATTATTTCAGGTAAGATTCAGTTCCCCTTGCAAGAGATTATCTAATAGCGCAATCAAAAAACTCTCTTTCCCCCAGATTAAGACTTCTTTATCTCGTGTTCAAAGCACCAACTATCAGCTATAAGTAAGCTGCAAAAAGTCAATTTGTATTTTTAGAAATATCTTATTAAAAAAATGTTCTTGTTCTCAAAGAAGGACCCGGGTGGAAATGTTCGTCCGGGACGACATTTACTTTAAGGTCCGAAAAACAATCGAGGAAAAAGGGCCGTCTTTACATTGACTAAGTGAAAGGAAAGACTTCGCGTCTTCTAGGTTAAGACGTTAAAACCGTAGGTATTTCGGGTTCCCTATCAATTGGGCAATAGCTGGTAGGTAAATGCACTCAGAGTAAGAAACTCGATACAGTATTTCTTTCTTTTCAGGAGATATGATAATTTTGTCAATTGTGATCATCCATCTCTCAACAATCACTTGCACACAAGCTGTGATGACAACTCATAAAATATGTAAGACAAGTGGGTTTACAGGTTGTGAATGTATGTTCGTAGGCGGATGTAACTGGGGAGGAAAGCCAAACGTTGACTCGACCAAAAATCCACACTTAGATGGCTTCGCCCCAGCAAATATTGAGCAGTTTGCTTATCAAAAGAGCAGTGGTGTTCAGAACTTGGGTTGGATCTGCGAAGGAGGAACAGTGGCAATTTTATATGACTGCAACGCAAGAATACCTTTGTATTCAGCCACAGTGATTGAAGGAAATCAAGCCGGACAAAAAGTTGATCGATCAAAAGCTAAATTCCATCCTAGTACCGACCCTCTCCTTGAAGTCGAGTTTCAGCAGACTGGTGAAGATTATGCGGGGTCAAGCAAGCACACATTTTGCTATAGAGATCAGAGCAGTGGAATTGATCTAAACTGGGACGGAGGGGCTTGTACATCCTCACCTGGTCCAATCGATAGAGGACACATGGTCTCGGCTGGCTACGCCCGAGGAGATGCTGACAGGGTGAAGAATACATTCGCCTACACCAACATGGTACCGCAATTTGCAGTGTTCAATCGGGGAGAGTGGCGTAAAGCCGAAGATTCAGAACTTGTAAAAACATGGGGCGATGAATGTCATAAAGCAGCGGGAACGAAAGGACAGGACGCAAGAATCTACGTTGTTGTCGCGGCAATCCCGTCCACCCCCAATACGAGATTCTTCGGTAGGGATGGATTTAGTAATTTCGAGTCTGCCACGTACAGAATTGTTGTTCCGCATACCATGTGGACTGCGGCATGCTGTATCTTGGAGGATAACACAGTACTTCGTGTAATGGCGTTTTCACGAGAGAATATTCCAGTAAAAGATCAGGTCGACCTCTACACCACACCTCAACATATGTTTAAAACGTTATTCCCAACCCTAAAGATTCTTGTTGATCTGTTTCCTCAGAAACCTGGGTGTATGACAGGATAAATGTTAAATCCTAAGAGATCTCTGAAACTAAATGACCCTTCAGAAAAAGCAGTAAATAGAATGTAGTGAAAAAAGTAAAAGTATCGAAAAAATAACTAAATTCATAATAGGTTCATCCATGTTTCTAGATGCTACCACACAACGAAATGCTAGCTTCTAAAACAAGTATCAGTAAGCTCTAAGGTTTGTGTATATATACTTCATTGATGGACATTATTTCAACAGGGCAGCCCCAGTGGCTTAGCCAGGGTCCTCTAGGGCGAGCATAAAGTGGTGGAGTCATGAACGACGGGGGGGGTGTCAGATTGAAATGTTCAGGGGAAATCATATGCATTATGTTTTGCAGCCTTGATGCAACTTGATGACAAACTTTTATCACGGCGGTTAAATCCACAACTTGCCTCGTTCATGTCACGTCTGTGGGGTGTCTAGCTGTGCAACTATTCATGCTTCTCGAGTTTAGCAAGTCCAAACATTTACACAACAAAAAGCACGTTACAAGGACTCATTTCATGTTTAAGGAAGTTCATTCCAACGGCACTTCTGGAAGGATCTCGCAGAAACAAATAATGACAAGTTAATTAACCGACATCGCTATGCGTTTAATTCGAGCACAAACTTGGACAATTTTAATTGCAAAGCACTGGCTCTTATCAACTCACATACAAACCACAACAGGTTATTGTACACTAGTAAATGTTTATGATAATTACCACATAGTTAGATTAAGAATCCGAGTTTCTCCCTAAAGATCCTTTGAAACATTCACACAAAAGACACGCCACGAAGACAGATTCACGAACAAGGAAGTTGACTGTACAAGGAACTTGATTATACAAAGAAGCACATATATGCTATAGAGGATTTATTAAAAACGAACCAGAATTACAATCTGGACAGTACTTTCTCTTTTCTTAGCTTACACACAAACCATGAGAGGTTATTACAAAGCACTGTCTCCTGATCTGTAAATTCAAACACAATGAAAAACCATCAAAATGTTTATGGTATTTAAACCATTTCAGATTTAACACCAAAGGGTCTGTTTACATAAGTCGGGCCACCTCGATTGACTGTGCTGACGCATCATTTTTTCCCCTTTGACAAGAGATAATTAAATAAATACAGTTCTACAACTAATATGGAGTGATATGTCTTTGGAATTCACTTTAGAAAGTTTTAAAGCTGCTGTAAGGTACAGGAGAAGTTGGTGAGCCCGGCTACCAATGCATGGTGTACTCATCGCCTGAAACTACGCCTAGGTTATCTAACCAGTTAAATGTTGCTATTTCTTTGGATTCTTTAGTGTTCTTGTTTACTAACTTACAATCGAGGTTCGACCTGAAAACTGCAACAAGTTTCTAAACTACACGGTGCAGAAAGATCAAATTGCATCAAAAGTACAAATTTAACACGGCACCTCGTTGGCGTCGTAGGGTGGTGGTTTGTGTTGGTCAGCGTAGGGTGGTGGTTTGCGTTCGTCGGCGATACTTAGGATTGTTTGCGGAGAGGAATCGTGTCCAGGGTTACAACATCCTTGCTGTACCGAGTCATTCATGTCTGAGCGTGTTCTTTGACTTTCAGATACGGGCGAAGTCATTGGGGCTGTTCGTGCCCTCGCGTTAACAGGCGATCCACCTGATTCCAGTCGTCGATATATGCGTACGGTACGAGTTCGTTGTCTGTAGTCACGACAGCAAACAATGATTTTAGCAATGCCAACACACAAGGAAAACATGCCAACACACAAGGAAAACATATCGACGTTATACCTTGTTGACGTGTCAAGTTTGAAATGAAGAGAAATTGGTCTGAAGCTTTATTTGTTTTTAAGAATAATTGCATAAATTAAACGCTGTAGCGACAAGGAATGTTATAATTTCTGCAGTAATCGCTCATAAAAAAAGACAGAAGCAATTATTAGCAATTAATTTTAGTATGAATACGTAACCATCGGTTTTGCCGATTAATCGGCCGATGTTAAGTAAATATCGGTACTTAACAATCGATATCGGTAATCGGCTTTTTTTTGCCCATCGGCTCACCTCTAATTACAATCAGGAGATGCAAGTGAATTGATACACAAGACTGCTTCTAGAAAGGTTCGGAACACTGTCTTTGCCTGAGACAAAATATGATATTTTCTTGATGTTATATATCACAATGAAGTTACTAAAATTTATTACATATTATTTATGTATCATATATCATATTATCATCACATATTTTACGCTAAAAATCTGCCGTGTTCGTATTAAACTTGCTCTATGCAAGCTCCTATTTCCGGGGTTTTATCAAGATGTTATGGAAATCTTCTAAAACTAATTAAACAGATATACAGTAAGTTTCCATGTTCAAACAGTGCATAAACAGGTATGAAATTAGATCAAGGATATGAGTCCTCCTTGTAAGGAGGTGGAGGGCCAACAGTTGGGTCAGTGGCGCCTTGACTTGGATAAGAGTTCGTGTAAGACTGTGAGTGCGTTGGATAACCTTGAGACGCAGTTGACGACATCTGAGTTGCTCCAGCCATCACAACGTTTCCAGGTGTATTAACTGTGTGAATGATAATCCCAGGCGTTTGTCGTCTTCTCCAGCAGTAACAACATACGACCCAAAACACGATCTTCCCAACGACGGCAAGAATCACGATAATAATCACAACTACGCTGCTCAAACCATCCGAACAATCTGAACGGCACAAATTGTCGCTGCAACATTTTTGGGAACCAAAGCAGTCTGAGTTGTAAGTGCAAGACATGGATGATCTTGAGTAAAAGACGACAGCGAACAACACGCAGAATCGCCAAGAAAACATATCGAAGTTATACCTTGTTGACGTGTGAAGTTTGAAATAGGGATTCGTCTGATGCTTTTCTAAAAATAATTGCCTAAACGCTGTAGCGACAAGGAATTTTAGGGATGGTCGAAAACGCGGATACCGGATACGGATACCGGATACGGATAACGGATACCGGATAACCATTATTATGTATGCATATTCTTTCTGATAACTGTAACTTAAAAGTGAATTTTGAAGACCTACCACAAACTGTGAAATTTACGCGTATTTCATTTAGGATGTTTTTAATCTATCACTACTTCAGTTTCGTCAAGATCTCATATATTGCCGCAGGGTCTTTGAAACAAAGACAGTTAAATATATACTATAGCTAGTTAAATATTTAGACGGAACGTCTGCCAAAAAAGCCAGGCAGTTATACGCCGCCTACCCGTAAAACACCGATCACAAACCATGCCACCCGTAGTTAAGCCATTAAAAAAACGCTTACGACCCGGACATGTCCGGTGACAACAATCCGTCACAACGGCCTGTAACTGTTGATTTTGACGATCTATAAAGTCGAACGGAAATTCGGAAAACGGCGTACACTTTTAGATCTATAAAATGACGTCCGGTGTGCAAAAAACGAACTTTCCAGACTGGTAGCCTGTAGGCCATTGAATACTTGATTTCCACTTCGCTCCTTGTATTCACCATTACGAAGCGCTAATCCATGGCAAACACGTCATTTAACCGTGTTTTGGTTCTAAAGAAGGACGAATGGGGTGTTCCGGACGAAAGAACTTGAAAATTCTGCACGGAAATTATTGTTTAGAACAATTTGTTTCTTTTTTTCAATCTTACAGGCTTGGACAACAACCACATATAAGTCCGTGGGAGTCGTAGTATTAATTCATACTGTTTCAAAATTTTGAAAAATGCTTACTGCAAACATTTTGAAGTAAACGACAAAATATGGGCGTATTATCGTTCCCCCCGGAAAGTTTACACTGTGACTGACTGACTGACTCCCTGACTGATGTGAATTTTCGCCACCCATCATAATACTGCAAAGTTTCTTTGAAACTTTGCACTAATAAGCAATTTGCTGGCCAAGGACCAGTGTACATAAGAGCCCTGCATGATATTAGTTCAACACTTACTCATGGCAATAGGGCATGATACAAGATTTCTCAAGGACATTGGTTCACTTGCACTTGATGTTTTCCCTCCAAAATTGCCCTTATCTCCTTTTCGTTCATTGATGAAAATAGTTCAAATGTTGTGGTAAACCCCCTCACATACAACTCTTCACGCACAACGCCTTTAGGAACACACTGAACCCTGGGACCAGGCAATAAAATAACGTCTTTTACCGTTTTTCGTTCACTCGATTAAGACGACTTTGAACGTTGACTTTTCGCGGCTTGGGACGATGACCACTTTTAGATCGGTACACATTGCTGGGATTAAAGTGAGTAATACCACCCACATGATGCCTGTCCGGAACATTTCTTTGACTTTCTTCCGTGCTACTGCCGCTGTTATCGCGCGCATCTGAGTATCTGACTGGTCTGGCTGGATGTTTCTTTGATTTTCACCCTCTGTCGACGGAAATAGCCTTTTTATAGCGTCATCCACACTCGTCGTTCAATCCCACTACTAGGATGTATCGATTCAGGTTTTAGAAATTCGAATACTGAATTTAATAATTTCGAGTCTCCCACGTACAAAATTGTTGTTCCGCATACCATGTGGACTGCGGCATGCTGTATCTTGGACGATGACACAGTACTTCGTGTAATGGCGTTTTCACGAGAGAATATTCCAGAAAAAGATCAGGTCGACCTCTACACCACACCTCAAGATATGGTTAAAACGTTATTCCCAACCCTAAAGATTCCTGTTAATCTGTTTCCACAGAAACCTGGGTGTATGACAGGATAAATGTTAAATCCTAAGAGATCTCCGAAACTAGATGACCCTTCAGAAAAAGCAGTAAATAGAATGTAGTGAAAAAAGTAAAAGTAAAAGTATAAGTAAAAGTATAAGTAAAAGTAAAAAAATAAATAAATTCATTGGTTCATCCATGTTTCTAAACGCTATCACACAACGAAATGCTAGCTTCTAAAACAAGTGTCAGTAAGCTCTAAGGTTTGTGTGTACTTCATTGATGGACATTATTTCAACAGGGTAGCCCCAGAGGTAAGCCAGGCTCCTCTACGGCGAGCATAGAGCGGCGGAGTCATGAACGACCGGGAGGGGGGATTGGATGGATTATGTTTTGCAGCCTTGATGCAAAACTTGATGACAAACTTTTATCACGGCGGTTAAATCCACAACTTGCCTCGGTCATGTCACGTCTGTGGGGTGTCACGTCTAGCTGTGCAATTATTCATGCTTCTCGAGTTTAGCAAGTCAAAACATTTACACAACAAAAAGCACGTTACAAGGACTCATTTCATGTTTAAGGAAGTTCATTCCAACGGCACTTCTAGAAGGATCTCGCAGACACAAATAATGACAAGTTAATTAACCGACATCGCTATGCGTTTAATTCAAGCACAAACTAGGACAATTTTAATCGCAAAGCACTAGCTCTTATCAACTCAGATACAAACCACAACAGGTTATTGTACACCAGTAAATGTTTATGATAATTACCACATAGTTAGATTAAAAACCCGAGTTTCTTCCTAAAGATCCTTTACTTTTGTTGTGTCTATCGACAAGGGGGGGGGGGGTTGCACTGGGCGATACTATAAGAGCACCCCTATAGTCAACGTCAGGATATACTCATATATTATACGAAAAGCCCTTTTTTGCGCTCTTTGGTTGTTAGGAGATAGATACATTGGTAATGTAGTGGCTACACAGGACAGGCATATTCCAACATGTGTACGTATTTTTCAGTTTTATCTCGTTTCGCACCTTAATTCTGTAATGACGCCACAGATATTTGTTGCAGAGTGGAAAACCTTAAGTTAACAGGGTTTTTTTAAGTTGGGAGTCATCCACTGTTTGTCCGTGTGGTGGATTTTAACAGTCTAGGTCGGAAATATACGATCGATAACAGAGCTTAGATCTTTGACAAAGGAAGGTGTCAAGCGGAAAAGGTTTCTTTAGCATCAGAAAACCAGTCATGTGAAGCGAGAAATTTATCTAAAAACTTAGTGAGGACTTATCACTCGAATATTACAATGTACAAAAATAATGTTTACAGCATTTACAAGTAAATATCCAAGCAAGTGTAAGACCAATTGCTCATAATTCATTAGTTTAAGAAGTTAAATGTTTGAAACATTCAGACAAAAGACACCCCACGAAGACAGATTCACGAACAAGGAACTTGACTGTACAAGGAACTTGATTATACAAAGAAGCATATATGCTATAGAGGATTTATCAAAAACGAACCAGAATGACAATCTGGACAGTACTATCTCCTTTCTTAGCTTACACACAAACCATGAGAGGTTATTACAATGCACTGTCCCCTGATTTGTAAATTTAAACACAATGAAAAACCATCAAAACGTTTATGGTATTTAAATTATTTCAGATTTAACACCAAAGGGTCTGTTTACAAAAGTCGGGCCATAGGCGGCCCAATTCAGTGTGTAGTTTCATATAGAGATCAGTAGCGAGCGGTAGCGTATTGTTTTACATATATAATATACATAAGGCTGGCAACTAAATTTCACCTGACGAACATATGACTTTTGTTAAACACAAAATACATCGCTCGTGGAATTAAAAACAGGTAAAAAGTTATGACACATTAATCTCCGATAATTTTACTACACATACTCAATGAAATTTGCCTTCAATGTTTCCGAATGGATGCAAAATTTGAACATATTGTCCCGATGCGGGATGCCAGAGGTTGGCGTACACGTCAGCCTTTAAAAAGCATTTATATGCTCCTATTGGTGCACTTTTAACGAAATATTCATTTAAACCAATAGGAGTTTATAAATGCTTTTTAAAGGCTGACGTGTACGCCAACCTCTGGCATCCCGCATCGGGACAAGAAATTTTTTGTCAATACATGAAAAATATGTTCAAATTTTGCATCCATTCGTAAACATTGAAGACAAATTTCATTGAGTATGTGTAGTAAAATTATCGGAGATTAATGTGTTATAATTTTTACCTGTTTTTAATTCCACGAGCGATGTATTTTGTGCTTAACAAAAGTCATATGTTCGTCAGGTTAAATTTAGTTGCCAACCTTATGTATATTAGAGAGGTTAAGATTGACGTTTACGGCAGACCGGCAGTCGGATTTTCAGGTGAAGTGTTAGCTGTTCGAAATTAGGATAATTCGTGCATTATTATTGAAGAATGGATTGACTAAAAACTTGCCGAAACCTTCCAAAACTTGTAGAACTTACCTTCAAATCCGACTTGAAGTTTGGCGTTTGCCGTTACTGGTCTGCCGTAAACACAATTATAATATAGCATTTGTAAATTCTGAACGCTGATTGGCTAAGAGCCGTGTTGATATAACTCTATGTCAACACGGAAAATTTCCCGCCACTCTTCTGTTAAAGTTCTTTGTGCTATATTATAAAAGAAATATAAAACATTTTTTCCGTATTGATATACAGTTATATCAGCACTCGTGAAAATTGGAAAAACTCGAAATTTCACACAATTTCCGTTTTTCCAATTTCCACTCGTGTTGATATAACTGTATATCAACACGGAAAATGTTTTATATTTCTTAAATCTTAACCTCTCTATTATTATATATGTAAAACAATACGCTACCGCTCGCTACTGATCTCTATATGAAACTACACACTGAATTGGGCCGCCTATGGTCGGGCCACCTCGATTGACTGTGCTGACGCATCATTTTTTTTGCCTCTTTGACAAGAGATAATTAAATAAATACAGTTCTACAACTAATATAGAGTGATATGCCTTTGAAATTCACTTTAGAAAGTTTTAAAGCTGCTGTAAGGTACAGGAGAAGTTGGTGAGCCCGGCTATACCAATACATGGTGTATTAATCCCCCGAAGCTACGCCTAGGTAATCTAACCAGTTAAATGTCGCTATTTCTTTGGATTCTTTAGTTTTCTTCTTTAATAACTTACAAACTTACAATCGAGGTTCGACCTGAAAACTGCAAAAAGTTTCTAAACTACACGGTGCAGAAAGATCAAATTGCATCAAAAGTACAAATTCAACACGGCACCTCGTTGGCGTCGTAGGATGGTGGTTCGTTTTGGTCAGCGTAGGGTGGTGGTTGGCGTTCGTTGGCGATACTTAGGATTGTTCGCGGAGAGGAATCGTGTCCAGGATTACAACATCCTTGGTCTTGCTGTACCGAGTCATTCTTCTTTGGGCGTGTTCTTTGACTTTCAGATACGGGCGAAGTCATTGGGGCTGTTCGTGCCCTCACGTTAACAGGCGATCCACCTGATTCCAGTCGTCGATATACGCGTACGGTATGAGTTCGTTCTTTGCTGTGGAAGTAACAACAGAAACTCCAAAATACCATTTTACCAATGATAACAAAAAGGACGATAAAAATCATAATAGCGCTCACTCCAGAATCAGAACTGCAATCGCCGCCGTCGCACGAAGACATAGCGGGTCTTGAGTAAAAGATGACAGCAAAAAGCACACACAAACACCAGGAAAACATATCGAAGTTATACCTTGTTGACGCGTCAAGTTTGAAATGAAGAGAAATTGGTCTGAAGCTTTATTTTTTTTAAGAATAATTGCCTAAACGCTATAGCGACAAGGAATTTTATAATTTCCGCAGGAATCGCTCATAAAAAAGACAGAAGCAATTATTGGGCTAAAAAGAGTGGAATTTGACATCAAGTGGGTGTTAATATGCACACCTAAAGTAAACATAACCCGAAAAAAGAAAACACCTTAAAGCCAAGATACACGGATTGATAAACAAGACGCAAATTTAAATGCTTATATTCCGATCCTATTACGGAGTCATCATCAGACCATCTGATTTACAAATAGTTAACACGCACACAATGCCTTTAAAGTACATGACATGGATGATTTTGAGTAAAAAATGACAGCGAACAACACACCCAATCGCCAAGAAAGCATCTGGAAGTTTTACCTTGTTGACGTATCAAGTTTGAAATGAAGAGGAATTCGTCTGAAGCTTTATTTTTTAAGAATAATTGCCTAAACGCTGTAGCGACAAGGAATTTTATAATTTCTGCAGCAATCGCTCATAAAAAGAGACAGAAGCTATTATTAGGCTAAATAAGTGAGTGGATAATAATTGAAAATTTGACGTCAAGTGGATGCTAATATATGCACACCTACATAATAAACCAAAAAACATAACCCGAACAAAGAAAACATCTTAAAGCCAAGATATGGATTGATAAACAAGACGCAAATGATTGTATTTGGTATATAGTGCTTCAAGATAGATTAGAATGCTTGGGTGGGCTATATGATCTGAGGTTAGTCATTGTATAGGGGCAAGGTATCTGCGCTGTCTGATCATGTGGGTTATAGTATAAATTAGGATATTGATTATGTATTTGGCATGTTCACATTGTGATTAGTGTTGCGAAATGGAGCTACTATTATAAACAATTATTGGATGAGGTTTTTGTGATATGCGGAATTATCAATGTCGAGGTAAGAGTTACCACAAAATAATAAAACCTTTTTAAAACTCGAGCAATTTCGCTTTTCTCGATTCAATTCCGCATATCACAAAATAAAACCTTTTTAAAACTCGAGAAATTTCGCTTTTCTCTGTTGGTTCTGAAATCCCCTTTTCAAACAAATATTCATGAAACACTTGTTAAGCGACTTTGTATGTTCTTTTTGCATGTGTTTTTGGAGTCTTTTTCCTCAGTCAATTGACGAATTTCGTCTTCGGCGAGATGCCATAACATGAAACAGAAAATATCGAGAAAAAAATGTTGTTGCCATGCCAACCATTGATGCCAACGAATACCGCATACTGTAATAATCTGCACCGCAGGCTCAACATGCAGATAATTCAGTTATGTTATCTGCTAGCAGATAACTGAGTTATCTGCAGATTGCGTGATAGTTGCATTTATCTGCATCCAATTGACCAATCACAGCGCATAAAGCAACTGCAATGTATAATAATTAGCGTTATTGGTATTAGCGAAAGGTTTGCCATGTTCATTGAGCTGTGTGAAAAGACATCTAGCAGTTTTGCCTATATATATTTTAAATTACAACCCGGACATGCAAGTGAATTGGAACACAAGGCTGCTTCCAGAAAGGTTCGGAACATTGTCTTTGCTTGAGACAAAATATCATATTTTCTTGATGTTACATATCACAAACAACTTATTAAATATTATTTATGTACCATATCATTATCATTACGTATTTTACGCTAAAAATCTGCCCTGTTCGTATTAAACTTGCTCTATGCAAGCTCCTATTTCCGGGGTTTTATCAAGATGTTATGGAAATCTTTTAAAATTAATTAAACAGATATACAGTAAGTTTCCATGTTCAAACAGTGCATAAACAGGTATGAAATTAGATCAAGGATATGAGTCATTCTTGTAAGGAGGTGGAGGGCCAACAGTTGGGTCAGTGGCGCCTTGACTTGGATAAGAACTCGAGTAAGACTGTGAGTGCATTGGATAACCTTGAGTCGCAGTTGACGACATCTGAGTTGGTACGGCCATCACAACGTTTCCAGGTGTATTAACTGTGTGAATGATAACCCCAGGTGTTTGTCGTCTTCTCCAGCAGTAACAACATACGACCCAAAACACGATCTTCCCAACGATGACAAGAATCACGATAATAATCACAACTACGCTGCTCAAACCATCCGAACAATCTGAACGACACACATCGTCGCTGCAACATTTTTGGGAACCAAAGATTCTGAGTTGTAAGTACAAGACATGGATGGTCTTAAGTAAAAGACGACAGCGAACAATACGCACAATCGCCAAGAAAACATCTCGAAGTTATACCTTGTTGACGTGTCAAGTTTGAAATGAAGAGGAATTCGTCTGATACTTTTTTTTTAAAATAATTGCCTAAAGGCTGTAGCGACAAGGAATTTCATAATTTCTGCAGTAATCGCTCATAAAAAAAGACAGAAGCAATTGCTATTTGAAGCTAACGAATTTTCTTAAGCCCCGAGATTTTCACCATGATTACCAAAGTATGGTAGGCGAATCCGAAATTTTTAAGCGTTTAATTATTAGAATTTTGCGAAGTTTTGATATTTTTTTAAATAAGCGATTAATTGTATAGCATTTTTGACACGCGTGGGAAACCATTCCAAGCCCTAAAAATTTTTGATTTTATCAACTTGTTCATCGAAAAGTGTTTGTGTACTGCAAATTTTAAAATAGGTCAAATAGAGATTTAATCCATGCCGTTTTTACTTTATTATCTTAAGGTGGCTCCCTACAGTAGCATAAAATGTTAGGCTTTTTACGTCCCATCAGCTTGCAACGAAATTTGTACCGACTACACTTGAAACAGGGCAATGTGAGTGCTTTTAGAAAAGATATAAAAGTGTTTGATGTGCATATATAGAAAAAAAGAAACAAAATAAGCGTTGCTATGGTAACTATATCGTCCTATTTTTTGCAGTTTTAATGCGTAATTTCACAATGAATGAACAATAACTTTCTTTATCTTCCGTGAAATTTTCTGAAATTTTTTTAGTTGTTTATTGATGTATAAAGGAAAAAGATATCATAATTTCAAGACAGGTTTATAATTCAGATTTTGGTATATTCGTGGATTTCGATTGCGGGGAAACGTATTTGTAGATTTTTTAAAATTCGAATATGTCTTACCTTAGATATGGTATAACAACTGGACGTAGTTTTAAAAAAATTCACCGAAGGAAACAGCGGATAATCGAGGCTAAAATCCTAGGTAGCCCACTAATTGTGGCATATTTTTGGTTCAAAAAATGTGTATTTATTCTTGTGTTACTCTGTCTACAAATTTATTGGTGCGCGCGGTCCAGTTCAATGCGCGGTCAGCTTGTGATGCATGAATGTTTACATCATGTATATGTATTTTTCTAGGAAAATACATATACATGATGTAAACATTGATGCATCACAAGCTGACCGCTCATTGAACTGGACCGCGCGCATCAATAAAGTTGTAGACAGAGTAACACAAGAATAAATACACATTTTTTGAACCAAAAATATGCCACAATTAGTGGGCTACCTAGGCTAAAATCCATAAAATCATTGCTGACGTGATAAAATTTCGACTCGACATACGAAAAACATTTCAGAATGAGCTAAACGTAAAAGCTTACGAAAACGTGGTCGGAAAACAGAAAAAAACAGTGGAAAACATACATACTGTTTAGGTTTTACAAACTTTTTATCATGTACAGAACACTTGGTGATTTCGCCGTAGAAAAACCCCAAAACACAACTTTTCATGTGTCGTTCAATTCAAAACATTTGCCGGTCGGCGAAGCTCTACACTGATCTATATAGATCTGCCTTGCAACTGTAGGGAGCCACGTTAAATACCGCCTGGTGTTGGCTTTTACACCTACATAAGCATAGCATGTTCATAACAATTTCGACTCAACTGCGTGTGGTAGGCTTTTTTCCGTAATATAAATATATACAGCTACAGTAATTCAATGAAGGTTGTCCTTCCAAAAGCGTAATTATTGTTTATTTAGGCCCTGATACTAAGGGAATTGCCACTGTAGCGAGTAAATTTACCCTTGTAAGTTTCCTATGTGCTTTTGATGCTGCTTCAAAGAAATAATTCCGAGTATAAACATAGGCGGCCCATTCAGTGTGTAGTTTCATATAGAGATCAGTGCGCACGTAAACACACTTCGTAGTTTATGATATAGTTAATGTGTTTACGTGCGCACTGATCTCTATATGAAACTACACACTGAATTGGGCCGCCTATGGTATAAAGGTAAAAAATGCGCAATAAACCGTCATCCCTCGCTTGCTCGTATATTACAGTTTACGCTTTTGGTACAAATTTGGCAATCTTCGCAAGGCTATATTTTCCGTGAAAAATTGAAGAGGCGGGTCATAATTACAGGAATACATACAAACTTTCTCTGACCAAATAAATTATTATAACGAGCTTTTGGCTGTCGGATTACTACTGTACGTGCACGATCTTTAACTTTAAAAAACTATCAAAATTTATTAAATATCATTTATGTATCATATTATTATTATTACATATTTCACGCTAAAAATCTGCCGTGTTCGTATTAAACTTGCTCTATGCAAGCTCCTATTTCCGGGGTTTAATCAAGATGTTATGGGAATCTTTTAAAACTTATTAAACAGATATACATTAAGTTTCCATGTTCAAACAGTGCATAAACAGGTATGAAATTAGATCAAGGATATGAGTCATTCTTGTCGTGTAAGACTGTGAGTGCACTGGTTAACATTGAGTCGCAATTGACGCCATCTGAATTGCTCCGGACATCACAACGTTTCCAGGTGTATTAACTGTGCGTCTTCTACAGCAGCAACAACATACGACCCAAAACACGATCTTCCCAATGATGGCAAGAATCACGACAATGATCACAACTTAATTTGCTGCTCCCCCCATCCGAACAATCTGAACGACACACATCGTCGCTGCAACATTTTTGGGAACCAAAGCGGTCTGAGTTGTAAGTACAAGACATGAATGATCTTGAGTAAAAGACGACAGCGAACAATACGCACAATCGCCAAGAAAACATCTGGTAGTTATACCTTGTTGACGTGTCAAGTTTGAAATGAAGAGGAATTCGTCTGAAGCTTTATTTTTTAAGAATAATTGCCTAAACGCTGTAGCGACTAGGAGTTTTATAATTTCTGCAGTAATCGCTCATAAAAAAAGACAGAAGCAATTGCTAGTTGAAGCTAATGAATTTCCTTAAGTAAATTTCGAACAAGATTTTTACCATGATCACCAAGTATGGTAGCCAAATCCGAAATTTTTTTAAGCGTTTCATTATTAGAATTTTGCGAAGTTTTGGTATTTTTTTAAATACGCGATTAATTATAGCATATTTGACACGCGTAGGAAAACCATTGGAAATTCCAAGCCCTAAAAGTTTTTGATTATATCAACTTGTTCATCGAAAAGTTTTTGTGTACTGCAAATTTTGAAATAGGTGAAACAGAGATTTAATCCATGCCGTTTTTACTTCATAATCTTAAATATAGTTTCTCAGTTCAAACAGTGCATAAACAGGTATGAAATTAGATCAAGGATATGAGTCATTCTTGTAAGGAGGTGGAGCGCCAACAGTTGGGTCAGTGGCGCCCTGACTTGGATAAGAGTTCGTGTAAGACTGTGAGTGCATTGGATAACCTTGAGACGCAGTTGACGGCATCTGAGTTGGTCCGGCCATCACAACGTTTCCAGGTGTATTAACTCTGTGAATGATAATCCCACGCGCTTGTCGTTGTCTCCAGCAGTAACAACATACGATCCAAAACACGATCTTCCCAATGACGGCAAGAATCACGACAACGATCACAACGATGCTGCTTACCCCATCCGAGCAATCTGAACGACACCTATTACTGCAACATTGTTGGGAACCGAAGCAGTCTGAGTTGGAAGAACATGCTGACATGGCCGATCTTGAGTAAAAGATGACAGCGAACAACACGCACAATCGCCAAGAAAACATCTTGAAGTTAACTTGTATGTTTGAAGTTTTGAATGAAGACAGCTTCTCTCAAGTTGTTGAAGTGTATTGAGAACGATGGCTTCAAGAACGTTTATCTGGCCTTGTTTGGAGTTTTGAATGAAGTGAGCTGTAGTCACCTTGTTAACGTATATCGAGTTTTGAACGAACTAAAAGCTGGCGCGAAGTTTTATTGCGTTGCACGAACACTTACCAACAAAGATTTTCGGAATACTTTTGTCATAGTTGTTGATCAGATGCAATTATAGAGCTGAAGCTCTTAGTTGTGGCTGATAATCTGACGTCAACTCAGTGCTGATTGGCAACATGTAATATTGCAAACATTTCCGCTTCAGAGTAAGTACGATCAAGGTGCTTTGTCTCAAAGAGAATTGCTACAATAATGTATGTTTACTCTTAGAGCACTGCAGTGCTTAAGGCGTGCCAAGAAACACGGAAATGTGTAATGCAACACGCACGGTATTTTTGTTTTTGTGCGATTGAGTTTTGTGCAAAAGTTAAACTCACAAAGAACTTGCAAACTTCTCAAATATGGATTTAAATTTTCACACTGCATGCACATGTTGCTTTGGTCACTGCACAAATTGGTCATCACTACACACGAAAATTAGGCACAATTATTAGTGCTGCATGATATGTGCAGTATTTTATTCAATTAGAGTAAAATTTACGTGTTTTTCTCAACCGACCTATAACAATTTTCTATCAATTTAAGCTTAGAAAATGCATGTTTTATAGTAGGTGTATATAGAATTTGATATTTGGACAAAAAGAGCTTTGACAGCGTCATCAAGTTAATTTAATTGCGACATACTTTAACTGAATTAATTCTATGTATAAAGCTTTATTTGGTAATTCAGTTTCAGCACTTGTTCCCAGAATCTGACCGGATATGACAGGCAATTTAAACTCGTATAATTTTAGCAATGCAAAGATGAAGGCAAAGATTTTTTGTCTCGAGCGGGAATTGGACTCGCATCTTGGCGTTTCTAGACCGTTCCTAGCTACTGGCAGCGAGTCGTAATCAATTTAACAACACGAAACAGTTTTGCAAGGATGTAACGCTTGTCTTTCAGGGCGCGCTTAGTGACCCTGCATTCGGAGCCACGTATTTACTTCAAAATGCTGCTGTGAAAAACGAACAGTCATGCATACTTTGCGCTATGAATTTCCCAATAACTGTTACTTCTGTCAAACCCCACCTCATTCTCTCACGCCCCCATGATTGGATGGCATTATGAGATCGATATTTTCACATTTTCACTGCGTTTCCAAACGAGTAACTTTGGAAAAGGATGGAAAATGTTTGTTTCTATCCAAACACGTCATAAACGAATAATACAAGAATTAACATACCGGATCACCAGTTCTGATTCATATCTGACCAACGTGTTCTTGCGGTTAACCAAGTCGAACCATTCCAGCACAAGCTTTCGCTCTTCAACTGGGTTACCTGTGACGGAAGAGATCGTAATGATGACAATGATGGTGTCGTTGTGTAAATGGAGATGGAATAGTTCTTATACACTTATGTAAAAAATTGTTTAACTTTCATGGGGGTGCTGTTACTCTATGGAACTTGTCTTTCAACTTGCCATGCAATGCAATTCAATTCAATTCAATTCAATTCAGACTTTAGTTGATGCCAGTTAATTTGTAAAATAGATATCACAGCCCAACATAGGGCTTTTAGCAGAGCCATACGCAAAACAGTTTCGTCTTAACACACGACATCTTCAGACAAAATGAATACAAGATACATTAGCATGCAATATTTGAATATATAAGTTCTTAGTGCCATGCTACAAAGTGTTAAATTACAAGGTCAATTAGGTATAACTAGGACAAGATAAGACAGCGTGATACAATTAAGACAACGAGGACATTTGCACACAAGGACAGTTAACAAATTAGAAAAGGTTAACAGGAATCGAACTGCCAGGAACATTAAGCGTAGGTTTGTATTTATGTATGAGGAGGCTCTCGTGTATCATTAACTCATACGGGTTGGAACAGGAAGAAAGGATTTTGAAATCGTCAAAGGCCAATTTGTGACGAGAAGCACACAAGTGGGAGACGCTAAAAGCAGGAAATTGCTAAGAAATTGTCAATCTGATTCATAGTCTACTTTGTAGCTGCCAACCTTATAAACAATCGTCTTTAAGAGCTTAGTTCAGTGAACCCTAAAGACCTTGCCATTTTTAACAGCGACGTCAAATCAAACATTTTCAAGTCGAGGGAGCAAGATTATACAACAATACAACATAGGAACAATTTCTTAAAGTCAAGTGCTTTGGAGACAGAGTCGTCCTGGCTCATCCGCGTAGTTGAGAAGGCTTACGAAAACAGGTTGACAGCATGAATTATTTAACATTGACTCTTCTGGAGAGACTTTAATGGCGTAGACCTTAAATAAACCCTCTATTTACTGTGTTTTTAGAGCCTGGCTCTCGCTAGCGACATAACACAAGCACAAACTAAAACAAAAGACAAAACAAAGAAATGCAGTGAAGTGTGCGCATAAACATCGACATAAGCACAAGCATAAGAGTAGGTGAGAAAAGTATAAGAAAAAAAACATACTCCGAAGAGCAACATCTTGTAAACTCAAGATATGAGCTATAAACAACAAGACAACAGTTTTTCGGTGATATATTCGGACTCTATTTCAAAGTCATTGTTAAACCAGCAAGAAAACCTGAGAAAAGATTAGCTGAGCCACAAAATTCAGTAAGATACACCCGCAGACGGTGGGCTATCGGATGAACTAACAGGCACGAGTAGCTTTTTCTCAGCCGACAGCATTCGTGCGCGACAAGGTTTATATATGTCACTAGTGAGAAACGCGCTAAGGTCAATGGACCATTCCCTTTTTAGACAAACTTTTGAATTGGGAAAATCTATCAGCACAGCTGGAAAGCGCATCCTAAATTTAGTAAAACAGTGAACTTTACTTTCAAAACATTGTAAAATGTGGAAAATATAGTCCTGTGAAGTTTGCGAATTTTGTATACTTTTGTATATTATGCGCAGAAAAGCGTTAATCACATTTCGAATTCTAATTATTCTAATTTCACAATGTTTTGCGACCAAACGTCACCATTTTACTAAACTTAGGACGCTCTTTCCAGCTGTGCTACTAGATTTTCCCAATTCAAGTTTGTCTAAAAGGAGAATGGTCCATTACTTACCCGACTCTACTTCAGCCATTTTCTTTTCCACTATAACTGCACGTTTTTCTAACTCCATCTGTCTAACTTCACACTCTCCCAGCTCTCTCTGTATCGACTGCGCGATCCTCAACCTTTTCCCTTGTCTTTCTCTCATTTCTAGTTTGATATGGAACTGCTGGTTCTTTTTTTGTCTCTTCAGATCTCTCTCCTTTTCCGCGAGCTAAAACAAATTGTAGAAAGTTTTTTTTAACACGAAAGGTATAGGGTTCTTTCAAAACCTGAAACGATAAAGGGAGGATCATTTTGCCTGCACGAGATAAGTATTCTAGTAAAGGCCCTGTCACACGGTGCAATTTTTTTTGCAACTTGCAACACAATTCTACTCTCTAGAGATGTAAATTTGTGACAAATGTTTGGTATGTTAAAAATATATCAGCAAACTTTGATGGAAACTTGTATTTGCCAATTTTACATCATCCAAGAGTAGAACTGCATTGGAAGTTGCAAGAAAAATTGCATCGTGTGACAGGCTCTTAAAATCTTCAGCACTTCCTACCTGGAATCGTTTCTCCCGGGCCCTGGCCAAACGGATTGCTTCGGGAAGATTTTCTTCATCGCTGGAATCATCGCAACTTTCAGGTGAAACACCATCCGAGAGTTCCGGGGACTTCGCTGCATCTAAACGATGTTAGATTAAAAAGAAAGTTAATGATGCGGTACTTGATTGAAAACAAACAATTATCTGAGCGTGATATCGGTATAACGCAGCCTGGAATGCCATAAACCTGTTGCAATTTTTCATTTGGAGACTTGTTACAACTTGTTGAAAAAACTTGCAGCAAGCCAGTGGATAACAAGTTTTGATAATCAACTTGCAACAAGTCTGTTGACAATTTCCAACAGACTTGTTACCTTTAAGCAGAAGCCTGATATCGGCTTGTTGTAAAGTGGGCGTTTTTGGCTGTGCAACGATGCTTTCTTACCATCTTCACACATAATTTCATCGGTTACATCAGGAGAGTCCAGGCCGTCGGGAGAATCGACGCCATCTTTTGATTTTTTCTCTTTCTTCTTTCGTTTTTTCTCTTTCTTCTCTTTCTTCTGTTCTTCTTTTAATCGTTTCTTTTCCTCTTTGCTCTTCTTTCCCTTCTTGTGATGTCCACCGAATATATGGGGCCACTTGTGTTTCTTGGGGGACGTAGGGGATAACACGCGGTCTTCGTGGACGGTCGCGAGGGGTGCTTGTTGCTCTTGCGGAACAGGTTCGGGTGGCGGCAGCTCGATTGGTTCCATTACCGGTTGTGATTTTGGTCTTGTCACTATGTACAGAAAATATGGCGAGTTTTAATAAGAAATCATCCTTACGGGACCTCTGGCAAGCACCGTTTTGAACTGTTAGAGCTATCCAGTATAAATAAAGTTAGTTCAGTTTCCTCGTGTAGTAACACTGGATCAATAAGAGATGATTCTTACAGGACCTCTAGAAAGAACAGTTTAGAACTGATAGAGCTATCCAGTATAAATGAAGTTAGTTTAGTTTAGGTTTCCCCCTGTAGTAACACTGGAACAATAAGAGATAATCCTTACTGGACCTCTAGGAAGAACAGTTTAGAACTGATAGGGCTATCCAGGATAAATAATATAAACAAAGTTAGTTTAGTTTAGGTTTCCTCCTCTAGTAACACTGGATCAATTAGAGGTCATCCTTACTGGACCTCTAGGAAGCACAGTTTAGAACTGATAGAGGTATCCAGTATAAATAAAGTTAGTTTAGGTTTCCTCCTGTAGTAACACTGGGTCAACAAGAGATGACCCTTACTGGACCTCCATAAAGAACAGTTTAGAACTGATAGAGCTATCCAGTATAAATAAAGTTAGTTTAGTCTAGGTTTTCTGCTGTACCAATACTTGATCTATGAGGGATGATCCTCACTGGACTTCTAGAAAGAACAGCTAAGAACTGATAGAGCTATCCAGTATAAATAAAGTTAGTTTTACACTTAATGAAAACTCGATTTTTCATCCTTACCTTCACCGACAGAATCTTCAGGCGTCATAGCAGCTCTATAGTACGCTGACCAATGTTTCTTTGGATCAAGGTCACGTCGTCTCCCCGACGGTTGTCGGCGGACGCGTCTTGGAGTTGTTTCGCCGAGACGAGCACGTAAATCACTCGTCACGTTGCCTTGGTCACCAGCCGGGCTGGAGTCATCAACGGGAGAAATCTCGACTGCTTTTGTAACCAAGAATGAATCAGGGAAGGCAACAGATTCTGGATATCTTGCTCGCTTTGAGTTTCTGCGACGCTTGCCTGAAGAGTTGAGATGTGAAACTTTATTCATTTAGGGCTGCTTTACAGTATGTACGTGTTCTCAAACGAAGTTTAAACTCTTCTAAGTAATTCCATTTTACCAAATACAATCTCTAAAGCACCGCTAAAGTGTTGAATTCGCTTCATGATCACTTGACATGCAGTAGCGAAGCCAGCTGACAATCTGGTTATGCTATGCAAATTTAAAACATTATTTCCGCTTTAGAAATAGATCCTTATACGGTCTATAAATACTAAAAAATTTGCATTTGCATGACCAAATGGATTTTAAGTAACGTAAAAAATGTTGACTTTATATCTTCAAAACACTTGGAAGATTAATGCTTCAGAACACTAAAATTAGCGATAATAAAGTGTCATCCACCAAAACCTATGTTCACAACTCAACCTTTCTGTTGCTGAAATTAAAACTAATTCAAGTTAGCAAAACTCGACAAGCGCTATCTTTTTTATTTTAGTCAGTTACATTACATGCTGCAAAAGAAATTGCCTCGCAAAAAGGGTTATTTCGCAAACGTCAGGGGCTGGTTGTTAAGAGTTTACTCCACCGTTTTAGTTTCTGTATTTCTACAGTATGTGTCCGCTTCTTTCAAAACTTCCCAAACCCGAGCTTACCATTAATCCAGACAAGACTTGTAAAGAAATATCTCTAATCTTATATTAAGAGTTACTGGGAATTTTTTTATGAATTTTACGTTAACCAATGGTTAAGCTTCCTGGCCCTAAATGACAGTGGATGTACATAACAATTTTAGATTATTATTGCTTCATTTGTCACATTGACATTTTTTCTGAGGCACAGTAGAACGTCATGTTCGTTATTTCGACGACTGCTATTCTAAGAACGGCGAAATAACTTCATGCGTATTAAGAAACACACTGTCTTCATACCTTTGCCATTTTCTTCAGCAACCGGAATCTCCTCAACTATTTTGGGTTCGTCGACTTGTTGAGCCCGCGGTGGTTTCGGCGGTGCTTCGGGTGACAACAAAATTTGTTTTTTCTCGTCCGGTTTTTGCTTAGAAATGAGTAGTCTTCGCGTTCCTTTGTCTGATTTCCTAGCCGCGCTAATGCTAGAACGTCGCAGAGGCCTGGCCTCCAGTTTTGAATACTTGTGATTAACTGCTTTCCGAGAAGCACTCCCCCGAGTCACGGGCGTTTCCGGCTTGTCAGCGGCCTTCTCCGGCTCTTTGGCGACCTCTTCCGATTTCTCTTCGGACGACTTTTCAACACTAGATAAATAAGAACAGTAAATATTAAATGAACGAGCGCTAGTAGACACTGCACAAACGGACATTATAGTGAAACTTTGATCCACGCAAGAAGAACCAAACATACCCCCACAACTAAAGAGCATCTTACAGAGAAATGGCAACAAAAACTTTTATCGTCTTGTTTAAAAGAGACTCTAAAATAATATATAGAAGTCTATTACAAATTTTTTTGGCTGTTTTACTTCGGGAGACATTGTCACCTAAATCATCGAACTGTCCGCCATCTTGGACTAATTTTTAACCTCATTAGAACCTCCGTGCTGAAATCCGAAACACTTACCATGTGTGTGGTTATTGGAGAAGATTAATCACTGTGTCGTAAGAAAAAAATTGCGTGACCCCAGTTGTGACGTATCATGCATATCTACAAATATCCAAGATGGCGGACAACTAAAGATTTCAAGTCAAAATATCTCATCAAATAAGGCAGATATAAAAATTCTATATATTTTTTTGGAGTCTCTTTCAAAGAAGACGATAACAATTTTTATTGCCATTTCCCTTTAAAATTAGTAAAATCTAAATTTGATCAAGGAATGTTACAAAATACAGAAAATATATTATAATTTTTATTACTATACTGTTTGCAACCTTTAGGTTAAATTAAACTAGATGCAGATGAATATAGTAAATTAATGATATATTAAAACAAGTCTAGTTAGTAGAGTCTATTTAGTAGTAAAAGTTTTAAAAACTAAACAACTAAATAGTTCAACAGTTAGGACCAAGCGCAATTTATGTGTAAAAGCTTTTGAGGAAAAAACGATTTCATAAAACCTGCATCGATTTTACATATTATAACCGTGCGAAATGTGCAAATGTTGAATATATTTATATTATGTTCGGACAAGGCTACCACATTCCTGTATTTCACATACCTACTAAGCGAGATTATTTCATATGGTGACACTGATACATTAAGATCGCTGGATGGAGTGCTGGACCGAGGAGGACTGCGACCATTGATCTGCTCTCTCAAGTGCTTCGGAACTTTGAGTACTTTTCGTGGCGGGGACTGAACTTCGTTTGTCTCGAAGTCGATTGGTTTTTCAATTTTTTTATGCATGCTCATATCAATGTTTCCAATCGAGTGAGATCTTCGCGCTTGATGATGTTTGATGTCGTCATCATCTGAAGAGTTAAGACATTGATTGAACTGACTTTATTTATACTGGATAGCTCTGTCAGTTCTAAACTGTTCTCCGTAGAGGTCCAGTAAGGATCATCTCTTATTGATCCAATGTTACTACAGGAGGAAACCTAAACTAAACTGACTTTGTTTATACAGGATAGCTCTGTCAGTTCTAAACTATTCTTCCTAGAGGTCCAGTAAGGATCATTTGTTATTCATCCAATCTTACTACAGGAGGAAACCTAAACTAAACTGACTTTGTTTATACAGGATAGCTCTGTCAGTTCTAAACTATTCTTCCTAGAGGTCCAGTAAGGATCATCTCTTATTCATCCAATCTTACTACAGGAGGAAACCTAAACTAAACTGACTTTGTTTATACAGGATAGCTCTGTCAGTTCTAAACTATTCTTCCTACAGGTCCAGTAAGGATCATCTCTTATTCATCTAATGTTACTACAGGAGGAAACCTAAACTAAACTGACTTTGTTTATACAGGATAGCTCTGTCAGTTCTAAACTATTTTTCCTAGAGGTCCAGTAAGGATCATCTCTTATTGATTCAGCGTTACTACAAGAGCAAACCTAAACTAAACTAACTTTATTTATACTGGATAGCTCTGTCAGCTCTAAACTGTTCTTCCTAGAGGTCCAGTAAGGATCATCTCTTATTGATCCAGTGTTACTACAGGAGGAAACCTAAACTAAACTGACTTTGTTTATACAGGATAGCTCTGTCAGTTCTAAACTATTCTTCCTAGAGGTCCAGTAAGGATCATCTCTTATTGATTCAGTGTTACTACAAGAGGAAACCTAAAGTAAATTAACTTTATTAATACAAGATAGCTCTGTCAGGTCTAAACTATTTTTCCTACAGGTCTAGTAAGGATTATCTCTTGTTGGTCCAGTGTTACTACAGGAGGAAACCTAAACTAAACTAACTTTATTTACACTGGATAGCTTTGTCAAGAGATCCAGTAAAGATAATCTCTTATTGATCCAGTGTTACTAGAGGAAGAAAGCTAAACTAAACTAACTTTATTTATACTGGATAGCTCTATCAGTTCTAAACTGTTCATCTTAGAGATCCAGTAAGGACTATCTCTTATCGATCCAGTGCTATATTCGAATGGTGGCAGTTAAGTACAAACAACAGTTCTACCTTTTTTCTCGCTCTCTTGTGGAGACTTGCCAGGCGTCTCGTAGAATACTTTCCGATAATGTGCTTTACAATAGAACTTCCCTGGCTTCCCGTTTTCTGGGGGAACATAACCATAATTCCCAAGTCTCAGTGTAACCTCACAATGTTCGCATTTGAAGCACTTTCGATGAAAGAAGAATCCTTCTGCTGACAGTCTTTCGAACACAAATATATGCTCGTTGCAGAAATGACAATGTACACTATCTCCTAATGACCCTCGCGTATGGCGGTCCTGTAAGAGAGAATTAGATATTAAAACTGCCTAGCTCTATCAGTTCTAAACTGTTCTTCTTAGAGGTCCAGTAAGGATCATCTCTTATTGATCCACTGTTACTCTGACAGGAGGAAACCAAAACTAAACTAACTTTATTTATACGGGATAGCTCTATCATTTCTAAACTGTTCTTCTTAGCGGTCCAGTAAGGATCGTCTCTTATTGATTCAGTGTTACTATAGAAGGAAACCTAAAATAAACTGCAACTGTATTTCTGGATAGCTCTATCAGTTTTAAACTGTTTTTCTTAGAGGTTCAGTAAGGATCATCTCTTACTGATTCAGTGTTACTACAGGAGAAAACCTAACTGTATTTCTGGATAGCTCTATCAGTTCTACACAATCAATAACTCACAGGCATTCCTGCTTTAGACTTGACCTCCTGCGGTTTCTGGTCAGGTTGAGCTCCAAACACTTGTTCAGCTAAAGCACTTATTCTGCGGCTTGGTTTAGCATTTGCGTTCTCTGATATCTGAAGTGTACTAGCAGGGACTTCAGTATTGTTAGTTTTCTTGTACGAAGTTAATGCTACATCACTCTCCGTCTGGGTTGACTAAAACATCAAAAAAGTAATATCACGATGCAGTTACTGTATCATCATCAAATTAGCTTTTCTGGAAAAACTGTTCTTCTATTGTAGCTTGTATAAAGCCTGTTCACAACTTGCAGCAGACTGCTAATTTGTTATCATCAAGCTGGAGCAAGTGCTGTGAACGCATCGTGATATCGACTTGATGGCTGCAAGGCAACAAGCCTGCAGCAGACTTGAAACAACTTGTATCAAACCTGTTGACAACTTGTTATGCAGGCTTGTTATCACCAAATCGAATCCCGGTGTCCCAGGAAATATGTCCACCCTTTAAAATGCCCCCAGGCCATATTTCCTAGGAAATATGGCCCGGGGGGACCAATTTTTTTTTTGGGGGGGGGATATTTCCTGATACACCGGTACTGGCTTGAGGACTTCTTGCAACTTGCGTTTTTTGGATATGCAAATCAATGGAATATTTTAGGATCAAAATAAAGAAGGAAAAGACAAATACAATACACACGTAAAAAGCACAAATTGTAACAATTCAGTTCACAACCTGTTAATAAGTTATATTGGCACTGCTATCAGACTTGTTACAAGGTTGTCATAACAACCCTGATATAGATTGTAACAAGATTGGAACAATCTCGCAACAAGTGTGATAGCCTCATCTAGCTTGTTACAAGTTGTTAACAGCTTGTTTCAAACTTGTTTGCAACTTGTAACAAGCACTGCAAGACAACACTAGTTGACCGCCTGTTTGACGACTTGCTGCAAATTGTGAGAACAATATCTCAATATCTGACCTGTCTCTCATCAGCAACTCGATATTTCTTGCTAGCTTTCTCAACCGGCGCATCTTCTTTGTGTTTTCGTTTGTCCTTGATGAAAACAAAAATCAGAGAACTTGGTATGAACGTGACAATCCGCCACAACAGTAAGAAGAACCACCAGAAAGCGACGAGTAGTGACCGTGCAACAAGTCTCGTAACAACATGTGAAATACTTCGTTTAGGTGGAAGTGACTCGGTCAGTTCGAGAGCATTTTTGTCATGCGCAGTTTGTTCCTTTCTGTCACGTGTGGTGCGAGTGCGACCCAGTGAACTCTAATACAACTGGAACGATAACTCCTATGTTTTCGTCCTATGATCGGATGAAGCCAAATTTGAAGCAAAAGGCGGGAACCGCGCGGGGAAAATGGCTTGTTCGAAAGGACTGGGGAAAGTTACGAGGAGTGAAAAGTTTGTTTTTGAGCGAAAATATGCATCAAAAATGAGAATTTTCATCACAAGACTTCAATTTTAAAGATTCGATCCTGGTTTTCTGGATAGTCCTGACTGCTCTACACTTAGTTACGGAAAAATTGAAGGCTATCAGTTTTTTACTCTGGAAAATGACGAAAGTTTCAACGTGCCGAAGCAAACTACGAAGCAAACTACGCTCTTCAACTCAAGAATATATTGCTTTAAAACATTTCAACACTTCCAAAACTTATCTTGTGCTAAAGTCCAGGTATCGTTGTTTATTTTCAGCTTTTAGTCTTTGCTGTAGCCCTTCTAAAACGTGAGTAAATCGAGGTTTTCAAAGTGGTGTATTTGTATGGTTGATTTAAAAATACGTATAAAACTTATATTTTTCGTCAGATAGCATTAGTTTTAAAGCTTTAAACTTCGGTTGCGGATAGTTCTTGGCAGCCTCTTCCATGTAACTGTTAAAACTCGAAAGGTATCAGTTGTTTAAAAAAGATATTTCGTGACAAAGTTTTTGCCGAAACTGTTTTTCATTTTTAGCAGCCAAAAAATATTTTAAAATCTTTCTCGACGTCGTAGAAAGTTGAAGTACATGAAATTTCAATCTATCTAAAAAATATTCAGCACCTAACTGGCTCTAAAACACGAAGTTAAAGGGTCGAAAAGAGCTTTTGAAAACAGGTCATATTTTGGTGGCTTGGCCTTCATGGCGGCCTTCAATTTGGCTTCAAAGATGGCGGCCAAGTTATCGTTCCAGTCTTTTTTGAGTTCACTGGTGCGACCCCTCCCGACCGTTACGCCATTTCTGTCATGCGCAAAGCGATCTCTCCGTTCCCTTAAGTCGTTCGTACTCAACGTTCGTCCGAAGTTCAATGTGTGTGATCGCAATACTGGCCGATCATAGCTCTGTCTCTCTTTCAACTTTCGTGTAATTCTCTGAACTCGCGACTCTCTACTGCCTTCCCGTTCGGGGCTAACAGACTAAAACAATACACATGTACAGGTATTAAAATAGCTCCTTCTCTCCCTTCTTCCTTTCACTGCCAAGTTTAACCGTACACAATCGCACGAATGGACTTGAAACGCAGGCTCAAGCGTGAATGACATCCATGTTGCGGCCTGATACACTTTACTTTGGAACCCCGTAAGGCTGTAACTTCGTATAAACATATTTCAGCTCTTCAAAGCTGGGTTAAGGCTTGTTCAAACAAAGCCAACATGTTGGTTCAACATCACCCAACATTGTTGGATGCAACATGCTGGCCTCGTTTGAACACCATGTTGGATGATGTTGGTTTACTTTTAAACACCATGTTGGATGAACACCATGTTGGATGATGTTGGCTTAAAATTGGGCCAACAATGTTGCATGATGTTGGCTTCGTTTGAACAGGCCTTTAGCGCTACCCCAGTTAAAGTTTAACAAGCTGTTTTGGTTTTTGCATTTCTACTTGTCCGTTAACTTCAAATTTTAAGGCACCAAAACTACTGTTGATACCGACAAGATTCGTGTAAAAATATTTCTAAACTTATAAAGAGCTGCTCTGAATCACCTTCAAACCTTAAGCTTACCCAAGATTAAGCTAACCGAGTTTTGAACAACCTGCCCCAGGAGTTTATACTGTGTTTACATGATTGAAGCAAGAACGGAATCCTCCATGTGTAACTATCGGGTTTTTTAAACTTTTCTGGGGGGGGGGGGAAGGGGGGGGTTCAACCAACATAAAATGGCGATACTTCTAAAGTCAAAAATAACGCAAACATTCAGGGCAGGTTTTTGTTTTGTACCCCCAAAAGCGTTCTAAAAGTCGATAGCTGCCGATATCGAACCTTTCTTCATTGCATTCTAGCGTTCTTTCTTGTCTACATTTTTAAATCTGGTACCAAACAATGTCCACAAACCTTTTTCTTCCTCATGCTAATTCGTGAGATCACAGAGAGTTTTGATAAAGGTGATTTGTGTTTATTCTCAGGCGATGTTGGGTCATCACTGCCCACGCTTTTTCGAGACGCTACAAAACGGAAACAAACAAACGACAGATAAATCATCTTAACTAACTCAATTTATACTGAACAGTTCTGTATGTGAATGGCAGACAGCAAATAAACTTAGCCCAAATACAAAGAAAACAGAATTATGATCATAATACAGGATCTCATCGAAGACGGGACCTGCTACAAGAGAATTATGAAATGCAGAGTGAAATTATTTGCCTCCCATAAGGAAAAAATTACAGAGAATTTCTAACTACTAAACTACTAATAAATTTACAAAAAAAAGTTTGGCACCTCAATACTACGGTGTACGTAATATGCAGCATTAGAGACGCTTAAGTTTAAAAATCTGGAGACTCGAAAAAACCAGAAACTAGCTAGGACAGAAATTTATTGGTTCTAATTCCTAACGCAAATTCAATTGCACTTTTAACTTTTAAGCCAGTTCTAAAGCAAAACTAAAGAAGGTTTATGCAGTGATTACTTACCGGGTTTTTCATTTTTAAAAGCTTCATAATATTGGGCAAGATAGGTAACTACTGTCAGCATGTTTGTCTTTTGATTGTTGGCCATCTCCAGCGCAGAGATCTGAGGCGGAATACCCAACTCGTTCTCCGCTACGTTGAAAGCCTGAAAAATAAATGTAAGAAATTTTTTCTCAAGGACAAGCAATTGTGTTGAATGACACCAATTCAAGTTCCACTTGATCAACGAGCCAATATATCAGGATGGCTTTGCATGGCTTTCAACAACTTGTTGACGACAAGTTTGTTGCACGTTGATAAGAGACTTGTTACAAGTTGATTGTCAAAACTTGTTATCCACAGGCTTGCTGTAAGTTGTTTCAGCAAGTTGTAACAAGTCTCCAAATGAGAAGTCGCATCAGGTCTGTGACGTTTTCTCATCCACAGGCTTGCTACAAGTTGTTTCCACAAGCTGATGAGAAGTTGCAATGAACCAGTAAAGTTGAGAATGTGCAACAAGTCTGGCGGTTTTGGCTGAGTAGTGTGCATTGTGTTATTCAGCATCTTACCAATTCGTTGTTTTTCTCCACGTCGTCTTCGTTCAATCTATCGAAATCACTGAAGGTACAAGAACGACAAAAAATGTCAGTTGCAAAATTCATGAAAATGTAGATAGCAATACCAACTAAAATAAGTTCTTTGAAAGTTTTTCGCGGTAAAAAGAAATATAAGCATAATTTTATAGAAACATCAAATGCTATAGTACATTTACCTTGTGTTTCCACAAAATTATACTGACAATACCAACTATCGAGAACTTACATTAAATCTGGACGGAACTTGTGAATAACAGCACAGAATCCTAAGCCGTTCTTCCAAGATGACGACATATCCTTGATGTCCACATTCTTGTAGCCTTTAGTATGTTTCTGACACCAGGAGAGCAAGAGATCTGGGCTTACTATCACGAAACAACGCAGGGTTATTACAAAGATAACCCTAAACTAAACTAACTTTATTTATACTGAATAGCTCTATCAGTTCTAAACTGTTCTTTCTAGAGGTCCAGTAAGGATCATCTCTTATTGATCCAGTGTTACTACAAGAGGAAACCTAAACTAAACTAACTTTATTTATACTGGATAGCTCTATCAGTTCTCAACTGTTCTTCCTAGAGATCCAGTAAGGATCCTCTTATGTTGATCTCTTTGTGCGGTGTGACTTCTACTACCTACCTTTATTTTTCAAATTCAATGATTGTTCTGTTTCCATATTATCTGGTTGAATCTCCTCAATCAAACTTTCCTCCAGTGAGTTCTGAACGACTTTGTACAAATGTTTCACGGAGTCTTTGGGCGCCTTCCTCACGCTCGCTGGTGGATACCGTGACTTCGGATCGATCGTGTAATCATCGTAGTTCTTCGACACGTTGTCGGCCGTCGTCTGAGCCAACAGTTTGTACACGCCTTCACGTTCCATGATGAGATCAATAGGACGCTGCCCTAGGCCCCAACCTCTCAACATCCACGCCGCGTCAAATACGGACAGAAATCCCCTAGCACAACCAGAACCTGTGGGCCAAAATGGCTGAAAAAGAAAATCAAGTGCAGTCAACTAAGAGTCGGAAACGTAATTTTACACCCTCTCAAAACTCGACATACAGTAGTGTCGCTAATAGTGAGAATTACTGACAAACTCATTTCCTGTGGGTCGTTATGTACCTTTGAACCACATCAATCGCATCTTCGAGTTTCTAGAGCCTAGATAACCACTCAACGGATTGAGCTATCGAACCAACTGGGATTGGTAATGAGTCTTATCCAATTTAAGCGTCGAAATATTTTCGCGACGACTTAACGCTTGTCTTTCAGGACGCGCAGTGTTTCAATTCTATTTCAGAACCATCCTCAGAGATACGAAAAACTACAATCGTGGACAAAACCTGTTAATAAAATTTACAGATACATACAATTTCGGTTCTATCAGAATTAATTCGTGTGTTTTATGTGCTATAACCCCCTTTTCCCTGAACAATGTTGAGTTTAGCTCGTGTGTAATGCGACGTCAATGTATCCAACATTGAATGGGGAAAAAGGGTCACAAAGCCGTTCAAACATTATTTTACAAAATTTATTTATGATTTCGATAAATTTCATTCACAGTTTTGTCCACGATTGTAGATTCATTTTAATCCGACACTGGAAAGAACAACGAAAAATTCGTTGTCTCGAATGGGTTTTGAGTTCAAATCTAGCTCGAGACAACGATTTTTTTCGCTGTTCTTTCCCGTGTCCGATTGATATGAAACACCAACCTCCATTAAACTATCACCAGCCAGGCAAGTCAGCAGTCGATGTCCTTTCATTTCAAAAATCATGGCAGCATTTTCGGCAGCGTACATCGAAGTGAAATCAAACATCGCAATGTCTTCCGTGTTTTGCGCATTTACGGCGTAGTCGAGTTGAGGGAGTTGTTTTGATGTGCAGAAATCTGCTGCTTCTCTGGCGTAACTCAGGAGATTTTCACGGTTCACATTCTGTGGTGCTAGAAGGTCTCTTGGGTCAGCCAGATCCTACAACAGTTAGAGTATTATAACGTCTTAAAAAGAGGTTCTGTAGGAGAGAAAAGACTTGTTAGAGAAGGAGGCTAATTAGAGAAAGAAGACTTATTAGAGAGAGAGGTTAATTAGAGAGAAAAATTATTAGAGAAGGGAGCTAATTAGAAAGAAAAGACTTACTAGAGAGAGGTTAATTAGAGAGAAAACTTATTAAAGGAGGCTAATTAGAGAGAGGACTTATTAGAAAGAGGTTAATCAGAGAGAAAACTTATCAGAGAAGGGGGCTAATTAGAGAGAGAAGACTTATTAGAGAAAGGTTAATTGGAGGGAAAACTTATTAGAGGATGCTAATTAGAAAAAGAAGAGTCACTAGAGAGGGGTTAATTAGAGAGAAAACTTATTAGAGACAGGGCTATATTAGATTGGGGAGTTATTAGAATGAAGAGGGGTTCTTAGAGAGAGAGACAGTGCATTAGAGACAGGACTTATTAGAGAAAGAAGATTAGTTAGAAAGAAGATTTATCACAGAGATGCATATTTTACAGAGGGAGGCATATTAGAGTGGATGACTTATTAGAAAGAGGGTCATTTTAGAGAGGGACTTGTTAGAATGAGCAGACTTAAATAGAGAGAGGGACATATTACGGGGTTTAGTGGGTGGGGGGGGGGTGTGTTATCAAGCTCTTACAATCAGAATGTCATAGTATCATATGTCGTGTTGTTGTCACAGCTTTGTTCAAGATAAGAAATGATTGAGGTTAAACGATTAAGATAAAAGGAACAGAGGACATGTGTAGTTTCTCTATCAAAATGAACTGCACATGTCCACTATTACTTCACCCAGAGAAAGTCACCATTTCACCATAATGTCAAATACTTTGTGTTACCACTAGTGAATCCTGTACCTTCTTCAAAACACCTTTGAGAAGCAAACTTTTCTTCTTAGCTGTCATGACAAAATAATGTGTCTCATCCTTGTAGTATACAATATTCTCCAAATCAATTCCTGTCGCATCCTTCAGGTCGGTAAAAAAACCTTGGTTAAAAATGAACGCTACACCGCTGATCTCCTCGACTCTTGCGTCTGCTTTAGTGTTTCTGTTCACAAAGTTCATTGTAATCGCGATAGCAAGTTTGCCACGGAATTCTTTCCTTTTGAATCCCTTTAGCGTATGCCTTCTGCCGTCTGTACCAATAATGACGTCGAACTGGAATTTGCTGACTACATGGTTTTCTGGTTTGACTTCCGCCGTCCATCCACGATCTGGAATGAAAATTTGTGTGTATGACTGTGTATGACTCTACATTTTTCATTTTCTGCAATGTTCGAACCAGGGTTAGAAATTGTGGCTCGCTATTGGCAATCTGCTAATGTAATGGGCACGATTTTCCTTGGAATTCTGGGTATTTTGTAATAGAAATCTTCTTGAAATTTAATTAAAATTTGAACAGTGTAAAGTATTTAGAAACATCAGGGGACATTTTCACACCTAATGGCACAAGCAGGAAGGATCTTGTTACAGTCGCAAGTCAAGTTTAGGAGCTCCTCTGATCAATTCCTCAACATTTTGAGCAAGTTCCTTAAAAGATTCACAACTTCCCATTAATTGACCAGTCAGAGTGCTATATTTTATTCACGAGCATTCTTATTAGTCAATATGGTTGATAAATATGAAGTATTGAACATTTTAAGAAACTTTTCAAAATTTGAGGAATTACAGAAGTAATTGATAAGAGGAAATAATAAAATTGGGCAAATGGATTGGTCAAATATTCTCAGAAGGCTTCTACTGCTGTGAATGTAATCTTCCATCTTCAGATATTTGCAACTCAATTAGTGGGGGGGCGGGGAATTCAATATCATCGTACAACATAATAATATCAACAAACCTTCTGAGGGTTCTTTCAGTTTCACAAACATACATTCTGCATAAACTTGAACACCAAGAATTAATGCAACTTTCAGGAGAATAAGTTGCAGTCTGCGGATACCTGTAATGTGATAAATAGTGCATTAAATTGAGGGCTGCCAGAGAAAGTTTTTTTATGCATGGAATAATGTTTTGATTTTCACTTTGAAATGATAATGACAATAATTTCTGGGTTGATGCACGTCTTAATCTAGAGAGAAAATTATACACACTTTGTTTAGATGTCAAAATTGAAGCAGTTGAGAAAAATTCTTCATTAGCCATTGGTCAACTGCAGGTTTGGTTCGTGCCAGAGGACTTATAGTATTTTTTCTCAACTGTATCTAGCATGTTTCAGATTCCAGCTTGAAATTAACACACTTTATTATGTACACTAGACAACCACATTTGAGATACCTTTTTCAGATAGTTTAGAAACAAACCACGACAGCTTATTCTGGAATAATACCCGCACTAAACCAGCATGTTAGAGATATCTTTTTCAGGTAGTTCAGGCACAAACCATGACAGCTTTTTGTAGAATACTACCTACACTACCAGGCCAACACATTTGAGCTATCGTTTTCAGGTATTAGACAACTGTTCATTGTAAAAACCACGTCCCTTTCTGGTAGGTAAGGCAACTTAATGTTGAATACAACCTACACTAGACCTATTTCCTTAATCTTTATGTGTCATAGAAACCAATGTCATGCTGAAGGCATTAGGCCACATTGTAAAAAGGTTAAAATCTTTCACAAACTTTATGAAGAAATTTGTCTGTAATTAAGAAATTTGTCTGTAAAGAAGTAACGGAATGCCAATGGAAGTAATGGAATGGAAGTAATGGAATGGAAGTAACGGAATGCCAACGGAATGCCAATTTCCTTAATGGATTTTAACACTTATTCCCACAGAACGAAAAATAACAGATTCTCAAAGAAGACAGTTTCTTTGAAATCATGAATATTTTCCTGCAAGCTTAGAACGAAAAATAACAGACTCTCAAAGAAGACAGTTTCTTTGAAATCATGAATATTTTCCTGCAAGCTTGATTGACATTGCATCTGTAGACACTATAATCCTTCATAAGGAACTATGCAAACTTTATTGCTATTTTGTAGTGGGTTTAAATTGATAGACTACCTGTCTGCATATAATGTTAAATAAATATTATAATTATATTATTGAACCTTTCTCAAGTCATCCTGAAGGATAAATCTTGTATGAAGCTGGATTTTTTAATATTTCATTTTTACTAACAAGATCGATTAATATCGCCCAGAAATGAACAAATACGGAAAAGGCTGAGAAACGAAATGAAATTAAATACGAACCATCAAAATATTTGAGATATCAAATTTCAGAGGCGAAAATAACTTCAGAAATATTTTCACTTCCAAAGGACGGATACCATGCTTTAAAAACACACATGAAATTAAAACATTATTTGAACCCTTCAAGACGATAAAATCATGCTAACTGTAGGTTCAACGTTCAAAACTAGGCGAAACAATGGACTTTTCTACAGCAATATGAATTGTATAAATACCAATCCTAATATAGAAACAGAATTGCAAGTGTTTAAAAATAAAAATCCTGGATACCCCAAAATTAGTCTATTATACTTACTAATGTGATCCAGAGTTCCCGCACAAAATTTCCCAAAAAACTTCTTCGCTCCAAGATTTTTTAGATCGACAATCAAAAACGGCCAAAGATGTAAGACGTTGTTACGCGAGAAGCTATTGCGCTTTTCCAAAACAACTACCTTTGCGCCGAGCAAGGCGGCTTCAACAGCAAAACGCAAACCACAGGGTCCACAGCCAATAACAAGCACATTATTTCTGACACATGGTTTCTTTTTATAAGTCAGAAGTTCAGCCCTCTTGTCCAATTTGTTCCACAGAGTTTGGCATTTCCAGCTTGTGAGTCGTTCCTTCAAAAGTTTGAAGACATTTCGATGGTCGGTCGAGTCAATATTTACGCTCGCACATAGCTTTGTAAAAACCTCTAGAGTTTCTATCAACTCATGAGCTGCCAGAAAAGCGTCAAATAGTTGGTCTGGATTCATTTTAACCGTCTCCTTTCGTTTGCCGTCGGTGAAATCAACATTATCGGCCATGGTACTTTTCAATCTATCGATGCTTAATTCACAATATTAAAATGCAGAAGCAAATTTCCTGTCAAAATACGTCGAATACGTCGAATTTCGCCGCCAAAAGCACATAATGACAGCCTTATATCTCTACAAAAACTTTGTGAAATATTAGGTGGCACAAGCCATGGGAAATGTCAAAAATATTGTTCAAGTTATGATAAACGTATTCAGCAAATTTTCCTGATATTTAAACAAACGCGATCTGTTTTGCTCCGCGCGTTTCCGTTTCCGCACGTGTATCTTCCCGTTCTCCCTCAGAGGTTCTCCCTGGAAGTTACGCAAACTGTGACGTTTTTACTATGGTTTAGCTTAAATTCCGGAGGAGGCTAGATTAATTAGATCTGGTGGCATCCCTCCGGAACTAAATGTTGCGAATATTTTAAGCAGGGGGATGTCAAAGCCATAAAAAACAACCATATCTGGACACACTGCCTGTAGCAATAACACTGGATGAATAAGACATGACCATAGACCATAGAAATAATAGATATAGAATGCGTGCTTGGTAACCTAGCCTGTGCCTAAAATTTAAAATAATTTGCCCTTATAAATCCGCCATATTGAATTTGGCCAGGAGTTAAACGTCAGAGTCTGTAAAACAAAGCAGTTCCTGATAAAAAATTGTTTTTTGTCGAATTTACAGTTTAATTACAGTTCTCTTGAAACAATGAAATAAAGACAGTGACACACTGATGGTAAATAATAGTTGTGTATTATAAAATACAAAGTTTTAGTTTTGCGTAAACATAATTTACTTTGAAAATGCTTTGCATGCATATAACTAAACATTTCGTTAAAAAAGTGACCAAATTGTCGCTTTTTTCATTGAATTTTGAAGCTAAATCAGAAGACATTAAGATAACAGAAGTTATGTAAACTACAATATTTAGCAGTGCACGAACAAGGTGATTGTTTGTAAATATCGATTGTTTAAAATTCTCAAAAACTGCCTTTCAAAACTAAGGTCAGTAAGGAACTCCGACTAAAACAGCAAAGGTACCATTTGAGCTTTCAGAATAGTGTTGAACATTACATAATTATGTGTATTTTCAAACGCTAAAAGTCTAAAACATACCTGTGAGTTTTTATCATTTTTTTAGTCTTGTCACAGCAAACTTGAAAACTCCGCAAACAATTTCTTGTATTTTCTGCTCTTATCATTTGCATTATCGCACTCTCCTGTTTCTTTGTGCCATCTTTTACGTAAAAAGTCTCAAAAAATCTGTTTTCCTTTATTCGAAACGTTTTATAAACCTTTTTTCCGTTCAAAGTCTCGAATTTATGTCTTTTTTGTAAACTCTGGTTGACAAAAACAAATCGCACTCCTTGCGACCGCGCGAAATTCTCTCTTGCAGGAGTCTGGAACTAGTCAAATGCCCTTATAAATCCGCCATTTTGTGGCGACAAGTTTTTCACAGAGAAAAGATAGGAGTACGCATTCTATATCTATTATTTCTATGCCATAGACACTCCAATTTCTAACAGATCAATCTCATGGTCAGTATCGTCATGGTCAATACAAAAGTGAAGCCAATTTAGTTTTTCTGAGTTTTGAGGTGAAATGAAGTTTCTTGTAGATCTGTTTGGTGTCGACAAGGAATTTATCTAGGTATTTATTCGGTACCTCCAGATCAGTTAAATTCTTGACCGGATTCTAGTAGATCTTCACACTTCACAATGCTTAACGTCATCAGAAAGAAGCTGAGTGTACCAAGAATTTTTTCGACGATAGACAACCTGGGGCTGAGCCCATATAGTATTTCTTATGCGCAGTTTTAATATTCGATTGAACTTTGCTAGGCCAAAACTTACAGATATTCGAATTTTTTCCACTTTCATGGAGAGCTTTCTGGCGTCTCGCAATAGAGGACTTTAATGATGATGTCAGGTTTTATCACATTTCCGCACAAAATCACATCAAACAGTTGTCATCAATTCTGTGCTGTTTATGACACAAGACCTTTACAGGTATTTTAGTATTTCGGTTCCAATAAATTCTGTGTTAATCATGACCGGATACATAAAAATCATGATTATATGAAGATTCCACTGATATTTCAATATCTAGACTCAGTTTCGAAATATAACCAAATCGAATCGCTCTGACCGCGGATAGTGCAGTTGGCAGAGCATTGCGCTGGCATTTCAAAGGTCAAAGGCTCGATTCCGCCGTTGTCAGGCATATTTTTTAGCTTGCCCAGTGTGAATATAAACTCAAAGTAACACCACAAAATTGTTCGGACATAATATCATAATTGAAGGAAGATAATGACAAATATGGTAAAGAAGGCAAAATTCACAAATTGCAATGAAGTTTTAAGCATTAATGATTTCTAGATTAGTTTTGCTAAGTTCGCTATTGAATGATATTGAAGAGGAATATTTTCACCGGATAAATCTTGGACTCACTAATATCAATTAGAAAGCGCTGCCATGCATAATGATATCAATACAACTAGATGTCTTTCTAAATTACTCAAAACGTGACATTTAAAGCACGCAAGACATTGCCCACACGTATCAATACCGCACAAAGATTAAATGGCATTTCAAAAGACCGTTCATTAATTTGTTTGCCAATGAAATTATGGTCTATTTTAATATTTTGACGCTTCAAAATTTAATGGGACTTAAATAAAAGGTACAGAAATAATTTATTAGTGATCATTATTTACCTGGACAGAAACAATGGTATAAATTGACGAAGAGATTCCTTGTTCATCATATTGTTCATTGGTCATCGAGAAGAATTTTTGTCTGAAAGAAGTAACAGTTTTAAAAGCAAGTAAAACATACGTTGTTTTTAGTCATACGCATGCACGGTTGATTAGCTTTCTAGGAGAAGTAAAGTTCGTTTAGTTTGGGTCCCCTTCTGTAGTAATGCTGGACCAATAAGAGATGATCCTTAGTGGACCTCTAGAATTAATGGTTTAGAACTGATAGAGCTATCCTGTATAAATACAGTTAGTTTAGTTAAGGTTTCCTCATGCCAAAACCCGTTTTTGACAGAGCTATTCAGTTCAAATAAAGTTAGTTTAGTTTAGGTTTCCTCCTGTAGTAATATTGGATCAATAAGTAGTGATCCTTACTGGACTTCTAAGAAGAACAGTTTAGTACTGGTAGGACAATGTCTAAAAAGACTAATTCTTTGTTATCTTCTGTACTAAATTATTTAGCATTTCCAGAAATGGCTTATCATAAAAGCATTGTCATTTTTCTTTCCCTTGCTCTTATCCTGGCCTTTGTGGTGGAGGAATCGAGCGGTCAATATTTACGTTGGGGAAAACGGGATGAGCTAGACTCTACTGATGATGGAGATAACTTCATCAACAAAGGTGATTGAATTTTTGGCAAAGAAAGCTCAGGCAGATCAGGTTTCCTCCTGTGGTAACACCGGACCAATAAGAGATGATCCATATTGGACCTCTAGGAAGAATAGTTTAGAACTGATAAAGCTATCCAGCATAAATAAAGCTAGTTTAGGTCATCAGGTTTCCTCCTGTAGTAACACCGGATCAATAAGAAATGACCCTTACTGGAACTCTAGGAAGAACATTTTAAAACTGATAAAGCTATCCCGTAAAAAAAGTTAGTTTAGTTCAGGTTTCCTTTTGTAGTAACACACGATTAATAAGAGATGATACTTATTGGAAATGATACAGTAGAGCTATCCAGTATAAATAAAATCAGTCTAATTGAGGTTTCCTCTTGTAGTAACACTAGCTAGATCAGTAAGACATTATCTTTACTAGATCTTTAGGAAGAACGGCTTAGAAAGTTAATTAACATAATGTATATTTCACTGTATTACAGAAAGATTGGCTGGTGAATTGGGCGATATGAAGGCGGACTTCTATCGGATGTGGAAAAGAGCATATCTTGCAGGAAAGCATTCTAACAAGCGAAGTGAAAATTCCAAATGACTCTGACAAACTCTCAAACGACAATTATTTTTAATTAGTCGGATGTAATTAATTACACAATGCTAAGCAATTAATTAGTGCTCATTAAGACGTTCTAAACTCATTAAAAACTCGTTAGCATTTAGGAAATAAGGTAATTATTGTTCTCTCTCAAAATTATTGCTCGCAATGTCAAAATTATAATGAAATATATGTCTAATTAAACGTTTTGGAATATTCTAACTTTACAGCTGGCTAGATAAATAGTAGTTTTTTGTTGTAGCTTATATTACTGACTGACGTTGCCAGGTAGTGCAGTTAAAAGCACACAAAAACGTAGGATCTTTCACTACCTTAGAATTCAACATTTTGAGCAAAGATATCTCAAACTGATGTTGCCAGTGTAGGTATAGTGCAGTCAAAAGCACACAAAAACATAGGATCGTTCACTACCTTAGAATTCAACATTTTGATCAAAGATATCTCAAACTGATGTTGCCAGTGTAGGTAGTGATGTCAAAAGCACACAAAAACATAGGATCTTTCACTACCTTAGAATTCAACATTTTGTGCAAAGATATCTCAAACTGATGTTCCCAGTGCAGGTAGTGATGTCAAAAGCACACAAAAACATAGGATCTTTCACTACCTGAAACGATATAAATAGAATTCGACGATTTGAGTGAAACTCTTCGCTGGAAAGTTGATACACATTTACTACCCTCACGACCAAGGACCTTCGCTCGAAACGTCGAATTTTCTTTTATCGTTTCAGGTAGTGGTTTATCTTACGTTCAGTTTGTATGTTACATTGCGCAAAAGTTCAGCTTTTTAGTGGAGTTACAGGGAAGTGGTGGTGGGGGGGGGGGGGGGGGGGGAAGATGAAACAACTATAGCAATATTTGTCAGGAATCAACAGTGGGGTGGAGGTGGAAACAGGGGAAAGATGATCAATTTTTACTACCATAAAATGGAAGAATGGGCAGCTTAAAGGGTCGTTAGAATTTTTACTTTAGCTCGTATAGCTGTTGATACACTGTATATTAGCTGAATTACAACAGGATTTCATTCCGGTCATTCTCTTCCATTGCAAGTTTCCACCATTGTTTTCCACGTTGGTTGCATTCAAAGTGGAAACACGGTTATAGGAAATGACCGGAAGTGAAATCACGTGAATTTCTAATTGGAAACATTTCTATAAACAATTTTTTTCCTCAAAACTTGATAAGGTTTCTCCATTTTTTTCCCAAATAATTGTTTCAAAATTCTACCATGGCTGCGTACGATGCCGACGTGCAAAAACAAGTAAGTTACAAGAGGTTCTTTGCTGCGTGATGCGGGAAAAATTAGCATTTTCAATGGCGAAATGTTTCCAGCTTTCAGGTGAAGAATTTTGACAGTATTTTGTATAGTGGTATTCATTGGTTTATCTTTGGCGTTTAGATAAAGCATATGATGGCATTTATTGAGCAGGAGGCCAAGGAAAAGGCAGAGGAAATTGATGCAAAAGTATATAGTTTTACTTGTGATTTATTGTAAAGACATTAATAATTTAATAATAGTGGGTTGTACTTTTCTTTTAGAAGATTACCATATAACACTAATTGTTGTTGCCCAATTTTTGGGGGTTGTATATTTCCAAGCATCATTGAAGTATATATCCCCTCTTCACTTGTATATCTGCAAGTGACAAGTTGCAACAAGCCTGATTTTTATTACAGACTTTCTGCAACTTGATGAAATTGACAAGTTTGCTGTAATACTGTATATATGTTGATATTAGAGTTACAAAGAGATGGTAAAATTGACTAGTTGCAGCAAATGTGTGGTCTTTTTGACTGCACATATTGCAGATCAAATGATTCGTGACGGTAATTTACAACCACAAGCTATAACGGACAAGATTTGTCCTTTAGGCAGAGGAAGAATTCAACATAGAGAAGGGCAGATTGGTGCAACAGGAAAGATTAAAGATAAAGAATTATTATGAAAAGAAAGAAAAACAAGTTGCATTACAGAAAAAAATGTGAGCCATATTTGATTTATTGTAGTGCTGTTCTGGTGCAATTTCTTGTCATTTAATGGATGTGAATATCTGTAGTACGGTATGTTCTTTTACTTAGAATTCGACGTTTCTAGCAAAGCACTTGTGAAGTTAGTATAGTCAATGTTCCAAGTGAAGGCTCTTTGTTAGAAAGCTAATAGTTATGACTGACTTCATGACAAATGGCTTTTGATGCTGCTAACTTGCCAACCAAGCATAGTATACTAACTCAAAGCACCTTAATACTGAATTTTGTTTATATTGTTTCAAGTACCACCCCCTCTACCCCCCATATTTCCACATTCTGTGCTACTGTCATTGGCAATCATTTTAGTTTAAAATATAATTTCTAAAGCGCAACCTACATATATATGTTTGGAATATTACAGCCAAAGGTCCAATCAGTTAAATCAATCGAGGCTGAAAATTTTGAAGGCTAAAGATGATCATATAAAGGTTGGTATGGTGGCAAGAGACACACGAAATAATGACAAATTTAATTCAAGCTTTTAGTTTATGTTGAATATGTTTTGTGTTTTGTAGCAAATTCTAGAAGAGGCTTGTGAAAAATTAACTGATGTGACAAAAGATTCTGAGAAATATTCAAGTATTTTACTTGGACTTATAACCCAGGTACCAGGAACAGATCTAAAGCATTAATTAAGGGGAGGCACATAATTATTCATATATTCAGTTTCTGCCTGACTAATCTCTCATGTAAGGATAAGGTTGATTTCAAAATAAATTAGTTGGGCCGAAGCTGGATATGTGCGAAGTCCTGCCAGGTACTGTGTAATAGAGTTGGAAGGTATTTATTAGGTTTTTTCGCTACCTGAAACGATAAAAAGCAATGTGCTGATTTTAACTTTATCGTTTCAGGTACTGGATTGCAAAAGAATGTACACCTTTCATATGACCTATACCTTTTGACTGCACTACCCACACTGGCAATATTAGTTCAAGATTGTATAATATACTATGTACAACCCTCATACTGTGTTGTATATATGGTCTCAAAGGAACCTATATAGATCTGATAAACTGTGCTAACAAAATATTCATTGTGTTGCAGGGTTTATTTCAGTTACTAGAGGCAAATGTCACGATACGATGTCGAAAGGAAGATCTAGATTTAATTAAAGTATGTTGCAATGTTTTGCTTTGAACATGTGAATAAAAACAATAAGATGTGTGACAGTATTGTGTTAAAGGGACACAGTCTCTCATCAAACATATCAAAATAAACTACACACAAGTTTAGGTTCTTTCACCACCTAACACCAACTGAAAATCAATATCTTCTCATGCATGATAAGTTCCAAAAATGAAAAACCAGGAATATTTTAAAAACTCAAATGCAGAAGTTATTCAAACTTTATAAAAGTATGGGAATATTGCCAGTGCATAAATGTGCACAGGTTGCATAAATTCTACCAGCTTTTTTGGAGATATTCTTTTTTTACTAAGTCTCATTTTGAATATGCGATATGTTGTTATAAATTAGCTTTAATTTACTGCCAATGAATATCTTGAGAACAAGATAATATATAAAAAAACCTGAAAGCATTTTGAAGGTGCATATTCAAATGATGTCTGAGTGATTGAAATTATTGATTTATTTCCATCATAGTGCCCCTTTAACTGCGCTATCTGAACTGGCAGCGTTAGTCCAAAATAAATTATCAAGGCATCATTAGTTTCACAGTAGCTCATTTGCCATACATTCATTTTAAAGCTGAGTATAGCTTGTGATGTCTTAGAGGGAGAGAGTCTGGGTAAACAACAGGTGTATGACACTTACCTATTGTAACAAATTAACCTCGAAAACCTTTAAGCAGCAGCAAGGATATTCATCACAAGTCACTCCAGAAATCACATTTATTCATTAAGTACCATCGCTCTGGTTGAAAAAAATATTGGTGTTAGACAAAGTAAAATTAGACTGCGATAGACTTGATGAAATGAAGACTATGTAATGTAAAGCCTTGGTGAAGCCGTTGTGACACATCTTTACGCCTTTTTGGTCAATTGCATTTACTGGCCATGAACACAACGTTGTTGGTCCAACATGACATGCTCACAGCCACTGCCAAATGGTCAAAACACAAATGCTATAAATGTTTTATCAAAACTTGATCGAAGTCAAATCATTTGCAACGTAATGCAACACCATACAACATTATGCAACAAGGTTGTCAGATGGTCACAACACAACAAATTTGCATGACGTTGTTGCAATTGTCTTAACATACAAGTGTCGTCTTACAGAACATTAGAGACAAAGCATGCTCGAACTTCAAAGAAGCTGCAAAAAAGGATGTTAATATCCACATTGATGAGGAAAATTTTCTAAGTTCTAGCAGGTTAGAGAAAGGATATTCACTGTAGCAATGAAATTGTTTACTGTTATTAACTCAAAATGACACTTATTCTTTATTTTGTTGCTCTGTCCCGTTGTAGTTCTGGGGGAGTTGATCTTATCTGTCAAAATTCAACAATTCGCGTTCAGAATACCATGGAGAGTAGATTGAATTTATTGAGCAGTCAGGTAGGTTCTCATTTACGGTCCGTGAATCTTTCAGCCGCAAGTCTTCTACATAATATCATATCCCACAACTTGTCAACAAGATGTGTTCACAACAGACTTGTACAAGCTTGTCAACAAATTGTAAGGGTGTTCTTAATTGTTATGTCATCAAGTTGCTATATATAACCTGAGGTTGTCACTCACAACCTGTTAAGAAATTGTCGAATTCCAGGACGATAACAAGATGTTGGAACAAGTTGTCAACAAGCTGGGAATAAGCAGGAGGAACAAATCTGGGACCGCATTAGGGGGGAGCTTGGGGGTGTCTCACCCCCCAAAGTTCACAAAGGGCAATTTTGCCGGGCAAATATCGATAACTGGTCATTTCTAGCGATCTAAGGCTCCGAATTTTCAAACATCTTTTTACTCGGCGCCAATTATACAGTAGATGTCATCCATTGTTTTCAAACCAATCTAGATCACACACCATAATTTTTACTCTCCATCGTCGGGCAAAATAAGTTTCACACCTTTAAAGCTTATACCCAAGTTACGTCCCTTGGCTATAAATTTGTCTTAAGTTGTGCGTTTTAAAACAGTAGAAATATGCCCAGACAATTTAGTCAGATAATAAATCTGACACAATTCTCTCATTTTTAGATGCTCCCAGAAATTCGTGAAAGTCTTTTTGGAAAGAACCCATCTCGAAAATTTATGGACTAAACTGCAACATTCAATATACGGCATGTAATAACCAATCTAAATATCACCCATGCTTATATATATAAACTTTTCATATTCATGTTCTCAATGTAGTTTACTTGCCAAATTAATGTATTTATATTTCAATGATTGTTGGGAAAAGCGAATGTTTTCAATGATTTTCATTGTCGCATTTTTTGTCTAGAGATGTTTTTTTTTTTCAAACGACCGCAAACAGGCGATTGGAAGCAATTATAGCGAAAACATGATTTTTCTCTGTCGTGCGTGTTGTGTACTCTGGGGCCAGTTGTTCGCAAGCCGGTTAGCATAACGCATGGGGTTAACTCAAGAGTCAAAGAAAGTTTTCCAGCAGTTTGTTTGCAAACTTGGAAAAAATTTTCAGCAATCCAGTCCGGATCAATACTAGCAGAGTTGCAAAAAGCGCTCAACCTTCCTCCGGGCAAAATTTTCAAAGTTTGCAAACCTTCCTCAAAATGTTGTAAAGTAGGGCTTTCCAAACTGAAGATCAGAATGAATCTTGAGAATGAATCACTATTTTTTTCAGAAGGAAGGCATCATTTTCCGGAATAGATCATCATCTATTAATTTTTTGTAAAAAGATAACAAATTATGACAAACTATAAAAAGAAACAAATTCCGAAAAATAAAGTCATCTTGCAATTCAAGGTATTAATAAACACAAGACAATCAATTAAAACTGTGAATTTTCCACTTCGTTTCAAAGTCATCATCAGACAGTATCATCTGACGATGACTTTGAAATAAAGCCGAAAATTGACAGTTTCAATTGTTTGTCTTGTTCTTTTTCATATCTTGAATTGCAAGATGACTTTATTTTTCGGAATTTGTTTCTTTTTTATATTTTCTTTAACCCGGGGTTAGTGCGAACCCAGCTTTCAACAACTGGCCCAGCTGGTGAAAATCATGTTTGTGGTGTTACTCTGAGGTCACACCCACACCGGGCAAGCTGAAAATAATAATGCATGACCGCGGTGGGAATGGAACCTACGATCTTTGGAATGCTAGTGCCAATGCTCTGCCAACTGAGTTACGCGGTCAGCTGGTTTCGAGTATGCGATATCTCAGATTCCTTCGGTATCAATGCAATCACGATTTTTTGTATCTCGGAGTCATGTACTCAGATGAAAATCGTATGGGATATGCACCCAAGTTAACACCACAAATATCATTCGCAACTGAGTACGATAACATTAACACACATAAATCATGATTACATTTAAGATTACATTGATATTGAAGGAATTAGACTCAGTTTCGAAATAGCACATACTCGAACCAACCTGACTGTATGGCTCAGTCGGCAGAGCATTGCACTAGCAAGGTCGTAGGTTTCATTCCCACCGCGGTCAGGCATATTTTTCAGCTTGTCCGGTATTGATATAGAACTGAAAGTAACACTACAAACACACAATAAAAAATTTATTTAAAATGCACAAATCATCCCAATTCTTGCAGGCTAGTTTTAAGATTATCACGACAATAAGTTTATCATTAGAAAGCTTTCGATTTGTAATCAGTGTTTAATAAGGCATTATTAGCAGTAATGAAGATCCGAGCTTATGGATTGATGATAAATTACGATGATAAATTCGCATGATAAAGTTATACTCCTGATACTAAAATTCACGATGCAAACTTACAAGGAACTTAATAAAACACATCCAAAGGTTTTCTGCTACGAAAACTAATTGTGTTCAAGATGCGAGAAATTTAGGTATATTACCTTAAATGCACAAACGCTTATTATTTAAAAAAAACAAATATAATCTAATATTTTAATTCTTTATATGCTTTACATACAACACACATGCCCAAATAAATTCTTTATGTACACACTCCCATCAAATTCCAAACGCAAAACATTTAAAATTCTGGAAAAATATTAAAACCTATTTAAATCGTCATTATTTTACATTAGTTGTCAACATTTAAATCAATATAAGAAAATAACTTTTTTACAATATTTTGCACAAGGTAAATTTGAAATATTTAACACAACTAAAATTAATATTTCATGTCCCAATTTAAGAGTTTCACGAACTCGTGAAAAACGTTCATTTAAAAAAGTTTTAGCTAAATATAACGATCAATTTTAAATGAAAGGTAAATGACAATTGATTTGATAGACAAGTAAGTCGGACAAGATCCTGTAGCTGCGATTAAAATTGTACCTGTGTGGTTTATATGTTACACTCTGCACGGAGTCGCTACTTGCATACATACTTAATGCTGTTGCCACAAGCTTTCAAAAGCTAGGCAGGGTACTCGAAATCGTTATATGTGTAAAGCATGGTTTCCATGTGAACGTAATTCGTCAACATGATGTTTGTGTAGATCTACCTTTTCTTTTGTGAGCTGTATTCAAACTAGTCATATTAGGCGTAGATCGGCGTACATACTCTATCAAATCGCTAACGTTGTTATATATTGACGACATTCACGAGCAAGTCGAAATTAGTCTTAAGTCTGACAAGATCTGTTCCTGGTTTTAACCGGTAACTTCAGGTGACCGAATCCACCTTACAGAAACCTGGATGGCTACATTTTTGAAAGGTACACTTAACGACGTCACAAGGTCGACAACATGGTCAAAATCTCTACACAAAAATGATATCTTAGCAATTCCTGCTGTCGAGAATGTTTGCCTCCCTAAACTGTGGCCCTCGACAAATCACGATAGTTTTTGAAGGTTTTGATAAAAAATATATCGAATACTAAAATCACATTGCATGCTCGTCGCAGCTCACTTCCACGATGACACTAAATTTCCTAATTATTTAATCCACCCGAACAAAATTAATTATGCCCCTCCTTAAAGTGCTTGGTTAACTGTTTGGTCAGTTCCCAACACTACGACAAAATAAATGTTGCGACGAAATTTTAACTTGGTTGTCGACCTCCTGATCTTGAACTACTGTATCAAGTAAGTCGATCGTTGCTTTAGAACCTATGTTGACATGCTGAAAAGAAGGGGGTTTATTACAACAGTTAAAATATACTCGGGGGTTCGTCAGAGAAGTCCCAGCAACCTTTGCGAAACTTCAAAGTTATAAACAGCCTGGGCGATGCCAAATAAAGGGGCTATTACCATTATACGGGGCACGGCCCCTTTGAAGAACGAACCTAGTCCCTCATTTTTGTATATTTGAACTGCACAGTCTTTGATGCCCGCATATCTAGGCCCGCTATGCCTACTGGGCAGAACTTGTAGTCTTGTTTTTATGACGTCACATGGCGTAACAACGAGGGCGCTGACCAGTGCCGAGGCAAGACCGGAGGCACATGAATGTATTGTGCTAGATTTTTCGCCATTTGGCCCAAAACCCTGTGAATTACACAATTGATATTTTTGTTAGGTTGATGATCACGATTGATAAATCAAGTTTACAATTGAGATTACTGCCTTTTAAGATTAGACAGTTAACGGTTAGTTTAATTGCCGAAAGAAACACATGTAACTGAATTAAAAAATTAAGTATTCCCATATCTTGTCAAAATTTAACATGGTGTGTTCACCGCAGACTTGAAACAATATAGAACTCTAGAGTGAATACCACTTACCAGAAAGTTGAGATGAGAATATAGTGTAAAATGTAAGATAGAGAATGGTATGTCCCTGAAAAAAGAAACTAGAATTTTACTAATTTTATTTATGCTGGATAACTCTATCAGTTTTAAACTGTTCTTACTAGAGGTCCAGTAAGGATAATGTCTTATTCATTATTGATCAAATGCTACTACAGGAGGAAACCCAAACTAACTAAAACTAAGCTAACTTTATTCATACTGGATAGCTCTGTCAGTTCTAAACTGTTCTTCCTAGAGGTCCAGAAAGGATCATCTCTTATTGATCCAGTGTTACTACAGAAGGAAACCTAAACTAACTTTATTTATACTGGAAAGCTCTATCAGTTCTAAACTGTTCTTCCTGGAGGTCCAGTGAGGATCACCTCCTGCCAACCCATTGTTAAACGTCATTTGAGTCGGTGATCACCTCAATAGTGTTGCGCCTAAACCTTGGTATATTCCAGTAACTCCTCTGGTTTGTAACAAATCTTTAGTCAATGCCAAAGCAGAAATATCGGATCTTGTAGTGTACATATGTCTCGTCTTCGCAGCTGTGTGCATCTTTACTGCAATTATTGGTTTCATCGCGCTCGAAACTGCTGGTTTGATGCTCGCTAACAAATTAGAAAGAAGCATTAGAACACAATAAGAATCTGGATTAGAAGAATTATAAAACAACTATAATCCTGATTATAACCAACAGAGACGCATAAAAAGCAATGACACCAGGGGTATCAAACTTGCAAAGGATAAAAAGTATCTTTAACTCCAAAATGCTGAACTTCATTAGGGGTTTTACCAGTTACTAAACACGTTTTAGAAAGTTTAAGAAAATCACTATCCGGTGGATAGCGCTAATCACCCCAGAGGATTTACCATGAATAATAATTGTACCTGTTTTTCCCGAGACTTGCATCTGAATTTTCAACATTTCCATCGGTGTGGTTATGATAACCTTAGTAGAAAATTCAAAATGATAGTCATAAGCAGATGGACCATGGTACGAGTATCTAATACAATCACAAACAACCATTAGGAATGGACTGGAAACGATGAAAGCGATACGTAATGATGCATCCGTGGTACGGTTTGATACGCTTTACTTTGAAACCCTGTAACTCCACTTTAATGGTATTCCAGAACTTTGTATTTATTAAACAAGAACAGCATTGTTGATTTTTAAAACGTCTTTTGAGTGGAACAACGCTAAAAACCAACACCGAATGTCTGCGTTATTTTTTCTTGATACATATCACTATTGCATTAAAAAAGTTTTACCAAAACATTCAATCGTGATCTTGGCCTGATTCGCTCCCACGGGAAAACTGTAAAGCTGCATAGACATTACCGTTCTTGTTTGAAGTATGCAAATACAAAATCCTGGGATACATTTAAAGTGAAGCCATACAGGGTTCCAAAGTAAAGCGTATCAGGCTGTAGTATCAAGGATGTCATTAGCGCTTTAGCTCGCGTTCCAGTGCATTTCTATGATTGAATGTAACAAGGCACTAGAAACTTACCTGGCAAAGACCGGCAATGGCTCCAGCTGACATTTCGTAGTGAAGTGGCAACGTTTTGCTAGATAACACGACAGATGAAATATCTTGCACATTGTGGTACTTGAAATTTTTAGAGAACTGTCATAACAGACAGTGCACAAATATAGGTTCGTTCACTACTAGGACGAGAAGGTTTCAAGCTGAAGCCTTTCCTCGGAAAGTTAGTAGAGGAAGGGTCTTCGCTGGAAACGTTAAATTCTGTTTTATTGTTTTCTGGTGGTGTAAGAACCCATATCGTTCGTGTACTACTAACTGTACTGCCTACGCTGGCAACGTTTACAGTTCCAGTCATACAATATATGACTGTTACTACTTCCATACTACATAACTTTTCATTGATAATAGCTTGAATTTTATATATGGTTCAATCTCCGTCGTTTCAAATTACAACTCACAAAAACTAGCCTGACTTTTTTTCTATTATAACTTGAATTCCCCAACTTGACTATAGCTCGTACGAAGAGTCTGGGAATAAGGTCGAGTTCAAAGGTGAATGATACGTTCACGTACTTTTTTCCACCCATGAGTTGCCTGGCTTGATCATTCACAGCTAACTTGATCGCTTTCTCCGGGTTCACCAGTAAGACATTCACTACCAAGCCTGAGAGAAAATGACATAGAACGTAAGGAGAGAATCAACTGCAAGATGTGACAAAAAGGGAAAAGACATCTTGGAATCCAATGGTAAGAATCTGGAATCCGGAATCTATTTGAGGGAATACATTATTGAAAATCCAAAACCTACTATTCTTGGCTTTCACTAGGGTATTTTTTAGTAAATCTGAGTGGGGGTCAACCCAAAATGTTGATTATACTGTACTGGAGTTAACAAATTTCACGAAATTGCACATATTTGCTGCCAAACAAAAAGGTCAACACATACAGTGAAAAATTATTTCCCTCCAATCACTGTGTATCGATTCGAAGTTAACCCCCGGTGAAATTTATGACGTCACGTGAAACCATTGCGTGAAACCCAAGAACAGTATAAGAACCTGGAATTTTTTTAATTCTTTTACATAAGAGTAAGAAGAGAAGACATATCTGTTTTTTACCTCTGTAGCAACCTTTTATTCCTTCGATAGTGTAGACCTTCTTTAAACAATCAATTCTATAATTTAAAAGCGCAAATATACTAGGTTATCTAGTGACATTTTCTTTGCGTAGAACTCATATAGCTATCCAGCATAAAGAAAGTTAGTTTAGTTCAGGTTTCCTCCTGTAGTAACACTGGATGAATAAGAGATGATCCTTACTGGACCTCTAGGAAGAACAGTTTAGAACTGATTGAGCCATCCAGAATAAATAAAGTTAGTTTAGTCTAGGTTTTCTGCTGTAGTAATACTGGATCTATAAGGGATGATCCTTACTGGACCTCTAGAAAGAACAGTTAAGAACTGATATCTAGTATATAACGAGAGTTAGTTCAGTTTAGGTTTCCTCCTGTAGTAACACTGGATCAATAAGAGATGATCCATACTGGATCACTAGGAAGAACAGTTTAGCACCGATAGAGCTATCCAATATAAAGTTAAAATCACTCACAAGTTCTTGTATATTCTTTTGGCGCCGCTCTGTTGGTTCTGTAGCCTGGTTTTAGCGAGATCCAGCGGGAATGTCGAGGTCACTCCAATTGTCCCGGCTATGGCGCCGTTCATGATCTTGCTAGCAAAACTATACAAACGAGAAAACATCTCATATAACAGTCGTTCTGTCGTTTGAGAAAATAAAGTGAACAATATTGTTGACCTTAAATCAGCAACAATGCTGAAAAATATCGTTGAATGAGCAATATAGACCCCAGGGGCCGGTTGCAAAAAACTCTTAATCACTTTTTAATCACTGTCTTCTAGTTAAAAAGTGATTAAGTACAAAATACGTGGTTCTGATTGGTTGACGTTTGCACTAATCATAGTTAACATTAATCACATATTTATAACCGGCCCCAGAATTATATCCTGTTTTCAGCAATTTCTAACTCTTGGCCGTTAAGTAACAAATAACGAGTTTGAGCACGACAGCCAGCCAAGACGTATTTTGTTGCAGCGAACTGGGATAGCAGTCTTCATCATTTGTCTTCGTCTGCCGGAAAACTATATATTTAAATTGAGCAGACTAGTTCTTTGCCAGTTGCAACACCAAACTTGACGAGTAAACATCAATCTCAATCTCAATGGATCGCCATGCATGCATTTGATAAAAATGAGAGTGCAAACTTCGCTCTATACCAGGACGAACTTTCACAAAACTATAGTTATGAACAGAGTTATGCGTAGCCATGCAAAAGATACAAAAATTTCAAGTTGTTTGCATGCAAACGCAGATTATCAGTAAGGATCGGTGCGACAAGTTGTGACGATGAAGATAGTCGATCGAGGCAATGAATATTTCTCCTTTCATACCTGCCAGAAATAAGGCATTTTTTGCTGTTCTTTGCAGGACGAGCTAATCGTGCAATAATACGCTGCATGCATACATTTCATTGCTCTCACAAACATTTGTTTGTAAATTACGGTGCTTTACTTCATGTCTGATAACGAATCTGATACAAAACCGTCACAAGATTGTCACAAAGTTGACAACACAAGGCTGTAACAATACTGTTCTGTATCAGTCTTGTTGGAACAACTTTGCAACAAGTCTGAGAGTCCCATGAAGCTTGTCACAAGTTATCAACAGCTTGTTCCAAACTTTTTGCAACAATTCTAAACAACCAGTGCGAGCACAACTTGTCAACACGTTGTGAACACATTTATTATACATCTTTCTTTCATAAAAAGTAAATCACAGTGTAAATATAACTTTTTGTCCAAATATATCAATGAAATACAACAAAAGAGCTAGTAAGCATTGGTTGCCAATGTTCCCAAGTTCAAAATACATCATTAACAAAAATAGTTTCATATGCTATACATATACTTGTCAAATAAATGCTATTTTCGTTTAATCCATTTGAACATTTTAGCATATTACCTACGCAACTCGGAATTGTCACTCGAGTCCTCCGCCATGATTTCAATAAAACACGCCAAAGATATATTTTAGTTCAAGAATTGATTTCCCAGCTTGACCGAAGCTACCTCAAAGTTGCTCTTTGGTTGTGTAAAATTGTTTTGATTTTTTAAATTGTTTATATTTAAAACACGTATAACAATCCCACATTATTACGTCCCCGTATTAATATTTTATAAGCTATGATGTTCATCAATATTTAATTTCACACAGATATAACGAAAATTTAAAAGGCATAGCTGATACAACTGATATGTCTATTGGGTGTAAATAAAGTTATTTTTGCTTAGGTTTCCTTCTGCAGTGTAAAATTCTATAGTTTAACGCAATTTTGTCGACCGTTTTTCAAAGGAAAGAAATTGTTTCTACTGAGCTTCTCATTGCTGTGTTTGAAAACTAATGTTTTCGAGCAAATAACTTTGCAATTATTAATTGTCTGTGTTCATCTAGATCATTATTATTAATAAGAAATACTGTGGAATTCAAGAGTAATTAAAAATGAATACATTTGAAGGGAAAATTGAGGGGAATCTTTTGACATTTCATTTTCAAGCTTTATAATTATATAACACGCTTTTTGCTCAGTCAAGTTCTGCTTGGTAAAATATCGAGAATTTTTACTTCAGACGGAGAATATAGCGATGTTTTGATACTGAGATAACAGTCGCGGATATGAATTCGGAATGAAGATATTTTGGGTAAACCTATAAGATCGATAAACACTACGGGAAGGTCTTCCCACGTTACGAAATAAATAATTAAAAACTCATTATGTGAAAGCGTGAATCAAATGCGCAATCAATCAGAGAGTTAATATTTGTTGTGACGAAGTGGATTACGAAGGACGCAGCTCAACCTGATTCAGTCGAAGGCTTTCTAAGAGCGCCTCTGACAGTCACTTTGTGACTCCGTCTGATCACGGAGCACAGCTTGTACGATGGGAGGATCAGTTAAGGGCTACTGCTAATCTCAACCCACACTGTCTGCATTCCCTGTACGAGAAAACCCACGACTTTCGACAGAGCGTTGATGTCTGAGTGTTTACGTCTTAATGGACCATTCCCCAATTCGACAAACTTTTATTTTCGAAAACAAGTTTAGCACATAAGTTTCTTGTACGTTTGCATGCATGGTGAATACAATATACTTTTTAAGCTTTGTGGAAACACCACGTAAATTTATTATTGCAGAGCTTTCGATCCGTAAGCTCGGGTCTTCATCAGTGCTATAATATTATTATAGCACTGATGAAGATCCGAGCTTACGGATCGAAAGCTCTGCAATAATAAATTTACGTGGCGTTTCCACAAAGCTTAAAAAGTATAAGTTTAGCACAGTTGGAAAGAGCTTCCTAAATTTAGTGGAATTGTGAAGTTTGGTTGCAAAATATTGTAAAATGTCGAAAATATAGCCTTGCAAAGTTCGCGAATTTTGTTTACTTTTGTATTACGAACGGAAAAGCATTACCACTATGTGGGAATGTGGTAACGCTTTTTCCCGCGTAATACAAAAGTATACAAAATTCGAAAACTTTTCATTACTATATTTTCGACATTTTACAACATTTTGCAACCAAACGTCACAATTCCACTAAAGTTAGGAAGCTCTTTCCAACTGTGCTAAAACTGTTTTCGAATTTAAAAGTTTGTCTAATTGGGGAATGGTCCATTGTCTATCAAACTTTATTCTCGGAGGTTCGAATCACTTTCACAATTTGCGAATAAAAATTTTATTTGTGCGAACGCAAAGCCGGTTGGTTCGTCCTCCCTTTGGCAAATGCTATTTTGCAAAAATAATTCACATTTGAAGAAAGATTTTCTGTTTCGTATGAATAGAATACAATGATATTTTACAAACAGTTGTGGTTAAAAAGGATAACTGAAATGAAGAATATCGCTCGTCTACGATTTTTTTTTTGAGATTTCGTTTTTTGCATTAGCGGTGTTGCCACTTTTCGAAACTGAAATTTCCTTCCAATCTTTAAGACGGAATTTTGCAAATAGATTTTCCCGCTCTTGTTTGAACCCTCCCCCCCCCCCCCCCCCCTCCTGCTATGTATTCTTCCTTCCCCAAACACAACCAAAAACGCCATGTAGGAAACTTACGTACAAATCTACGTGAAATAGTTTACAAATATGAACTTCGGGTAGCGAAAGATCCTATGTTTTTGTGTGCTTTTGACCTCACTACCTACACTGGCAACATCAGTTTGAGATATCTTTGCTCAAAATGTTGAATTCTAAAGTAGTGAACGATCCTATGTTTTTGTGTGCTTTTGACTGCACTACCTACACTGGCAACATCAGGTTGAGATATCTTTGCTCAAAATGTTGAATTCTAAGGTAGTGAAAGATCCTATGTTTTTGTGTGCTTCTGACTGCACTACCTACACTGGCAACATCAGTTTGAGATATCTTCGCTCAAAACGTTGAATTCTAAGGTATTGAAAGATCCTATGTTTTTGTGTGCTTCTGACTGCACTACCTACACTGGCAACATCAGTTTGAGATATCTTTGCTCAAAATGTTGAATTCTAAGGTAGTGAAAGATCCTACGTTTTTGTGTGCTTTTGACTGCACTACCTACACTGGCTACATCAGTTTGAGATATCTTTGCTCAAAATGTTGAATTCTAAGGTATTGAAAGATCCTATGTTTTTGTGTGCTTTTGACTGCACTACCTACACTGGCAACATCAGTTTGAGATATCTTTGCTCAAAATGTTGAGTTCTAAGGTAGTGAAAGATCCTATGTTTTTGTGTGCTTTTGACTGCACTACCTACACTGGCTACATCAGTTTGAGATATCTTTGCTCAAAATGTTGAATTCTAAGGTATTGAAAGATCCTATGTTTTTGTGTGCTTTTGACTGCACTACCTACACTGGCAACATCAGTTTGAGATATCTTTGCTCAAAATGTTGAATTCTAAGGTATTGAAAGATCCTATGTTTTTGTGTGCTTTTGACTGCACTACCTACACTGGCAACATCAGTTTGAGATATCTTTGCCCAAAATGTTGAGTTCTAAGGTAGTGAACGATCCTATGTTTTTGTGTGCTTTTGACTGCACTACCTACACTGGCTACATCAGTTTGAGATATCTTTGCTCAAAATGTTGAATTCTAAGGTATTGAAAGATCCTATGTTTTTGTGTGCTTTTGACTGCACTACCTACACTGGCAACATCAGTTTGAGATATCTTTGCTCAAAATGTTGAGTTCTAAGGCAGTGAAAGATCCTATGTTTTTGTGTGCTTTTGACTGCACTGTGATGGAAACGATGGAAATGTTAGTTTGACAAACTTGTCAATTGTTGCAATTTGTCATTTCAAGACTTGTTACAGCTTATTGAAACAACTTGCGGCAAGCCTGTGGATAACAGGTTTTGACGATCAACTTGCAGCAAGTCTGTTGACAATTTGCAACAGACTTTTCATCAACAAGCTGTTATAAGCCATGTGAATACAAATTCAAATACATGTAAATTTTCTGCATACATTGCACTAGCAGCAACTTCTGCCAGAAACTTTCTGCTTTCTGCCAGAAACTTAGTGCAGTGCAATGTAAAATATTCTCAGGAAACCTATGTACAAATTCACCTGAAATAGTTTACAAACATGAGCTTAAAATATTTTCTGGGAACCCCAAAATTTTCTGGGAACAATGGTCCCATGGATTTCCACCCCTGTCGCTTCAGGTAGTGAAAGCTTCTATGTTTTTACATACTTTTGACTGCACTCGCAACAATGGAAATGTTATTAGTTTGAGATCTTTACATAGTTTACAACAATGAAACAAGACAATGTTTGCAAGCTGCTAGATGTAAATATTAATGAGAATTTGTGATAATTAGAATGGATGCCTCAAGCATTTGTTAGCATTCAAGCAAATGCTGAAGGCAAAGGCATTTAGTAGAACATCACAGTCCAATATCGAACACATTGAATTTGATTAATTTCAACACAAAAGCCAAGCTCGACACATTTTGTGATAGTTGCATAAGCATTTGTGAACACTGCAAGGAGAAAAATGCCAATATATGCATGACCTGTTGATATATTTCTATGCAAACATCTTGGAATCATCTTGCCAGCATCCCTATTGTAAATTAGACTTTTTGTTATTTGTAATGTCTATTGCAGTTTTGTTAATTTCATTGAGTTCGAGGCAAGATTTCTAGTTTTTCATAATATTATTGACTATTAGTCTACTACATGTCTGAACAACAAACATGCGGTTGTCATTGCATAAGGTTTAAAATTCCTGTCAAATTTGTGCCCTGTCAAAGACCAAACAGCTACATGACAGCCCTGAACGACCTAAACTACAAAATTAACGATTTATAAACTAATTTGGGTGCAATATTTACATCAAGATCAAGTTGCCTAATGAATTACGCTATGTAATAAAAAATCAAAAACATTGTGTGAAATGTATAAAATTCATCAAAAATAGACATAGAAGAGCACACCAAAGCCATATATGTAATAGTCAAGTAAGCTTTAACACTTCGTCCCAGATGAAATTCTCAAACGTTTATATTTTTATACCAGAAATTCTTCGTATACGAGTACATACATTTTATTAAAATTAAGTAGTTTTGATCCTCCTTTTTAGTGAAACGACGCTCTTAATTTACTTAAGTGATCTATACTAAGTCTTTCATGCTTAAAAACGTTTTTATACAAGTTTAAAGCACGGAAAATGAGAAAAATTTGAGAGACTTACCGAGTTGATCTATCAGCCATCTTTCAAAAGATAACCTTCCCGCCTTTACCTTGTTTTTGTTGTCATGGGAACGATGACGTGTCGGCGGGTTGCCGGGTCAATGAGCCGAGTACGAATAATTAAAATATTAAAATATTGCAGCTGTTTATTATTGAAAATTCTAATAATATAAAGTACAAACGGTTTATTTGGGGCTGTATTGAGTTTATATATATCCACAACAATTATTGTAAAATTCAGATATTTTCTATGTTGAAGGTTAGAACTTAATGATGCTCGAATCAGACAAAGTTACTGGAGAAACCGGAATACCGGTGCAAGTTAATTAAACCGCAATTTAGTTAACGCCATATTTAAAAAAAAATTAATGTGTTTCAGCCAGTTAGCAGCCTATTCAGCAACAAGCTTTCAACAGGTCCCTGAAATGAAGTGCCAAACTGTATTCTTATTTCCCAGGCCAAGTTTTGTCAAAATCCCATTGTCCAAGCGCGTAAATCTCATTAGTCTTCTGTGTGCCTATCTCGCTCAAATCTTAGTCCTATTCCCATTTTCTATTGTTTTTTAGGCCAATGAATCCAGAGGCATAGCCAGAGAGGGGGGTGGGGAAGATGGAGGCCAGTCCTTCTCAGTGATCCTTCTGAAAAACATTGGTCATCCGCACCATAGATATAGTAGATTCGAGCAGAACTTCCCTACCCCTGTACTTGTAAAATAAAAAATAATTTGTAAATAATATTCAAAATTTAAAAACCTTTATGACAAAGCACAAGTTAGAGCCCTCACTGAGTTATCCATTATTCATATATGAAGAATCACCCCGCTTGTAGGCAAACAAAAATCAGGAGCGTTTTTAAGATTTTGCTACTCAGTCTTAGTGATCAACTTATATTTTTAGATAACTTTTATACGAATATAGCTACAAGCTTATAGTGTTGTCTGGATTACAATTTACGGTTGTTTTAATCCAGAGAACACTATAACACTACCAGAACAAATAGTAAGAACTAAGGAAAGGAAAACTCTAGATCTCTGTGCCTTAGTAAAAACATAAATGTTAAAAAGCGATGAATTGATATCATTTGTGTTACCGCGTGTTGTATACTCTTATAACCCATTTACTGTGCAAGGAATTTGAAAGAAAATTGTCTGGTTTTGGCAAGGAATTTGTCTGCGAAAAAAGAAAATTCTGAGAGCATTGAAGGAGATTTTTGAATATGCTATTGTGGAAGCACTGATCCGCAGGAAAATCAAAATGGCACGTGAAAAAACTGCAGGTCGGAGCTCCGGGAACTTTTCAGATTTGGACTAAACATGTTCGAAAAAAGGTAGGATATCTTGAATTTGTTTAGTTCCACGACATGCTCATATTTTAATGTCTTCAATTAATCAATTTCATTCCAAAGATACCATAAAACAATTGCAAGCGGCCTTGGTTCGTCGAATTGAACTCTCATTAAACGCCACACGAATGGATATTGGTATATCATATTTTATGGTCACAAGTTATATTGCGCGCCAATGCAATTCGATGTAAATTATAAATTATATGAAACATAAGTATAGGAAATTTATACACGGTCTGAGAAGTATGAATGAAATTAATAGGAAATTACACTTGTCCTCGAAGTATTACTGAAAAATCACACTTGTGTTTGGCGAAATATTTATAAACATTTCGCCAAACACAGGTGTGATTTTTCATTAATACTTCGAGGACACGTGTAATTTTCTATTAATATCATTTTGTCGCCAAAATTTTTAGTTTTTAAAAGACCCGCGCCCCGCGGGGCTCGCGATCCGTGCTGATTAATTTTTAATCGGCACAGTTCTTAGCCAATCAGAATCGAGTGAACAAAGAAAAATGATATTAATGAATATACATGCAACTATTTATCTTTATCTTACTTCTGTGCCAATATCCCGTGTTACTTTACCGATTAGAACAAATACTTGTTAGCATAAAATATATCAGTGTTCAGTTCCGATTTCCGATTTTCATCTACTGGGACGATAACTACAATCTTTGTTACTGGTCGAACGTATTGTCCTGACAACGATTTATTAATCTTTACATTTCTCGTTTTTCCATCTTGTCTAGGAAACGTTTTTATGATTCTACCAATCGTCCACTTTCCTCTGTCTGCGTTTTCATCGATGTATAATACCACGTCGTTAACCTTTACATCAAGTCGTTTTGTATGTCATTTTTTCCTCAGGGCTGATGACGGGAAAACATCTCTGCTCCACTTTGTCCAAAACGAATCCACCAGTTTTTGAACAAATTCAATTCAGGAACCTCTGACGTTGAACGGCCAAACAATATGTTATTTGGACTGATGTACGTGCCATCGTCAAGATCATTCATACTCTACCAATAGGTCTTGAATTCACCAAGTTCTCAACTTCCAACAAATATGTGTACAGTTCAAATGGTGATAGTACTTGACTCCCGATAGCTTCTTCAACGCTTTCTTATACATGTTTCCATCAACGCTTCTGCGCAACCGTTGCAGTGAGGAGTCTTTGGGGTTGTAAATAGCCACTTCATACCCTTTTCTGCACAGAATTCACGTGATTCCTCTGACTTCCAACCTTCAACCATTTCCTTCAATTCCTTTTCTGCGCTAACGAACTGTGTGCCATTATCGCTTTTCATAACTGCTGGGGTCCCACAGGTTGCAAAGAACCTTCATAGAACTTGTAAAAATTCTATTGTCAAGCAATCGACGGCTAACCCGAGATGAACGGCTTGGATATTCAGACAGGTGAACATTACGCCATGTTTTGCTGTCTTGTTTCTACCAATTTTGACAACGATTGGACCAAAGTAATGACAAGCGGTGTGGTGAAACGGTGGGGTAAATGGTGTCAAACGGATATCTGGGAGATCTGCCATGATTCCAGATTCTGAGCCATCTTTCTGCAATGTACACACTTATACTTGACGGATTTTGCCAGGTCGTTTGCCTTCACGATCCAATACTTTCTTCAAAATTTGCTTTTAACCTAACAAGAATTTAACCAAAATTCATTGTTTTCGTGCCTTCTGCTTCATGGAGAATCAAATACTCCTTGCATACAGTTGTTACTGGGTTTGTTTGTATTTGTTACGTATATGCTTTATTTCAGTTTGCTACTGGAAAAACATCTAGTTTTGGTTTGTTGTCTTCTTAAAAGTTGTAAGAATTGAAAGGATGTTGAACGGATGGAAAGGATGAAGAACATTCTAAAGATGTTGTATGTTAGAATTAGTACTACATAAAGGCGCTGCATGTTACACTATGCAACTTGTCTCGCAACGAATTTATTTAAAAAATTGGAGTTTCATGACGCAACGTTTCTTGCAGCTTGTCTCACAATCTATGCTGAGGCTTGGATCTATTATTGCGAGACAAGTTGCCAGAGGAATGATCCACTGTGCAATGGCTAGAAAATGCATTGCAACGTTGCGGCAATCGTTGCGAAAAGTAGAACCTGATTCTACTTCGCGCAATGCTTCTTGAAACAAAAATGTTGATGATTGCGAGACATGTTGCATTTTGCTTGCAACAAAATTGCGACACAAGTTGCATGGTGTAACACTATCTTTAGATGTTGCACACTGCAGCTTATGTTGGCCTATATTAAGTGAGTTAAATTTCTTAACCTTGGAGTAATTTTTTGACTGTTTAAAATTGACAAATCTGCTGACTATCGTCAAGTAATCCTCTACTAATTAAAGTGGAGTATTGACAAATCTGGCCGAGAGCTGGCGAAGGTAGCCGGCCAGCGAAGGGAAGACCAAATGCTAAATATGTTTAAGCTTGCCCATGATTTTACCCATTTGGCTTCCCAATGGCTCTATTTATGTGCTACCTGTCTTCCTTCAGAACCTTTGCATTTTGCATCGAAATCAGTTGAATTTTTGCACGCATCACTGTACCGCTGGTCTCTTAAGAATAAACTAACTTTGGACTTGCCTCGTTATATTTGGAAAAGCTTAGTGGGAGATACCTGTTGTTGTAACTTTTTTCCTCATTGTTAATTTCCTTTGCATATTAATACGGAAAAAAATGTTTGATATTTGTTTTATAATATAGCAATGTCAAAAGCATGACGGATACGAAATATTTCCATGTTTACAAGTGGCGGGAAATTTAGTGAACACAGCTCTTAACCAATCAGCGTTCAGGATTGACAAATGCTATATCATAATGCCTTATCTAGTATTTCTGCATGTACACTGTAAATCTCAATTTTATTCCTTTTTGGAGAAATGTTTTTGGATAATAAATGACTTTGATTGATGAGAAGATTGACTGAGTTTTAATGATCAGTGGTCTTCAGGTTTAATTCCTGATCCACCCGAAGATCCAAGAATGAAACTGATTATGAAACAAGTGATATGCATCAACAATCAAGAAGATAAATCACATGATCAGTAACTCCAGCGTTATTGTAAAATAATTTGATATACGGTCTTTTCGATGTCTTTCCTAAAACAAATGTTATTTTCCCTTGATGGTAGAAGAACTTATATTAATTTTATATGTAACGGTTAAATTTATTTTATGTACAGACATTAACAAATACATTGGAACATAACAAAAAAGTCAAGCAAATCTATTATCATTTACAATTATCATGCTAAATATATTTGAGCCATTTCGAAACGTTTGCACCAGGTGACTCTGCTATTGTAGATGTTTGTTCTTGTGATGGTTTTGTAATGGTACAGCTTACTGTACTTTCCAGTGGTATACATTTTGGTGACATATCACTTTTGCCAGCTCTGTTATTGGGATATGTTCCTTTACTATGATCATTTTTTTGTAGTTTTCTTTTAGGATGGTCAATGAAACTATCTGATGTTATTTCCTTCATGAGTTTCGTCCGTTTTGCAGCTCTCACATACTTGCTAAATATTTCACGATCGGTTGTGAAAGAACCTTCACTGCAATTTTCATCAGGATTTTCAGTTTCTATGAAATGAAATTATTAATATCCAAGCAAAACGAATGCAGGATTAATTGCAGGGCTGAAACTTCAGCATTATCTGGGGGAGAGGGGTAATATTCATATCTTCTTCTGCCTGATGAATTTCTTTTAAAATCAAACCTAATAGGAGCTTATTTCAAAAGAAACTCGATTGGCAGAAAAGTTAGGTGTTCTTCAATGCTGTTTTTGAAGGCTTTGGTTAGCCTGATTCACACTTGTCATAAGAATCAGGAATTTTCTACTTCTCATGTATGTGAATAAATATGTAAACAAACGAAAGTACAATTAGGCAAATATTAGTTAAGATCGCTTTTGCAATGTTATAGAATTCACTCAATCACATCAGCCAAAAGAAGTAATCTCTGATTCCTATGACAAGTGTGAACCAAGCTTTAGAATAATTCAAAAATCATTTTAGCATGTGAGTTAAGGGATTATACCTTTAAAACAAATTACATCATTATTTTAGAATTTACTATTAGTGTTGTATAGTACTCTTATTATGAGTCATAGAGCTAGATTTATGTAAGTGTTATCCTGTGGTATGTATGGTCTCTTCACACAGCAGTATCAGTCTAGTACTAGTCATAATAAAATGATCATAATACTTACCAGGGGCATTTGATGTAGAACTGGACAAAAACTGGTTCCATTTGCTATCATTGCCCTCATTTGTCATACACGCTTCTTGAGTACCAGTCTCATTTCTTCCAGTTGTTTCACTACTGTTTTCCACATTTTCTTCAAGCATTCGACGCTTTAAATTTCCACTGATCATGTTCAATTTCTGTACTACTTGTCGACATTCCTTGCCACTGCCTTGAGCAAAGATCTTTCTAAATGATTGTTTTTCACCACACATTTTACATGTCCATTTTTTCCCTTTCTTAACCTGAATAAAAATATACATTGGTTCTTGTATTAGCTGTGAAAATAAAGGACTAAACAGGGGCTAAATGATTGGTGGCATTACTGTTTAAATTGTGACTATAGACTGAATAAATTAGAAAACTGAGAATTATAAAGCACTTTTGGGTTTTAATTCATAAAAGAAGCAATACAAAGCCTTTAGTTTAAGATTATATATATATATAGACTGACTTGATCAATTGTGTAAAGTTTCAACAAGTTTTGAGAGACCATGTGAAGTTACCATAATTGACTCTCCCTGGTAGCATACCATAGGAAAACCTTAGCATAGGACTCATAGGTAGAATTTATAGACATTTTTTAAAATGCATAGTTGTTAAAAATGATTTTTTTCTTATAAGCAAGGAAACATATTGAGTCATGTGTGTGAAGTTTTAAATCATTTCAAGCCATCATGTCAGCCAAGCCAAATTGACCTACATAGAGAAATTCCATAGGTGAAATTTTAGAAGTAAACTTGCTGAGATGTATTTTTACTTGCTGCAAATGATTTTTGTCATATAAGCTAGGTGACTTATTTACATTCGGTCGTTTGTGTAAAGTTCCAAGTGATTTCGAGATATCACGTCAGATAATCCATGCCCTATAGGTTACCAATGTATACCACTGGGAACTTTTTACATATAGGGTAGGTGAAATTTTGCATTGAACCTTCTTCAAAGATTTAATTGATTGGTTGCAAGTTATTTTCTTTGATGGAAACATTCAGTCATTTGCGTGAAACTTACCAGTTGTCCCTGAAATGTTTCACATGAACTACAATTCACAACACAGACTTGTGCCATCTTTTTTTTAAATATTAAAACATTTTCAAATTTCAAAAATGGCGCCTCGTTCACTCATCGGAATGTTTTCGCCTATCTCGACGTTCTCCGGAACTACCACGATTGGCAGCAACTAAATTGCAGTATGTTAGCATAATACTGGGAAAACTCCATTTTATGAATTTCATTTTAGAACCATCCTCGCAGATATGAAAAACTAGATTCAAAAAATCTGATTAGATTGGAAATCAGATTAGATTGGAAAAAGCAAAAGACATTTCGTGCAAAAGTAAGCGATTAGTCTAAAATGTCTGTTGACGAGGCTCACAAGAGGAGTTGAGGAGTGTCTAGACTTGCTACAAGTCGACTCTTAAAGGCCCTATAATGAAACACACACGAACGCAGCGCGCGAGCTTGAGCGACCGAGGGCAGCGAGGGAGCGCGCGAAGAGTCGACTTGTCCAACTTGTTTCGCGCCATTTTTGCCGACCCAAAATTGGGTCGGTGAATTTAATTATCTTTTCGCTAAATCAGCTGCGGCGTAGAATAAACATGTCAATCAAAGTGTCGATTTCACTGTATCATGAAATATTATACATGTTACGTTTACATGTCCAACAGCGAAGGATGGCTTGGATTCTAGAAGCGATAAATAAATAAAGCAAAGCAATTTCTTGGCTACTCTGAACTAAAAGAGTATCAACAAAATACTGTCGAGGCGTATTTCTCTAACAGAGATGTGTTTGTTTCGGCGCCAACAACTCCGCCCCCTTTTAATTCTTAACGGAGATTATGACAGATTCTGCGGGAAAACGTAAATGAAAATCGTACAAGTTGGACAAGTCGACTCTTTGCGCGCTCCCTCGCTTTCGCTCCCTCGCTGCGCTCAGTCGCTCAAGCTCGCGCGCTGCGTTCGTGTGTGTTCGCGCACTGCGTTCGTGTGTGTTTTATTATAGGGCCTTTAAGAGTCGACTTGTAGCAAGTCTAAGAAGTGTCCACTTAACATTCCACTCAGCTTTGTGTATAATACAGTTAGAGCACAGTCTCAGTCGCAGCGTGCGAGCAGGCGGATGGGGCTCTGCGCAAACTATCACCTTGTTGCCAATATACTTTTATATTGTAATTTGTGAAATAAAATGTTCTTTTTTTTTTCATTTTAGAAATTTTACAAATTAATATTTGCGTGTTCTAACTAGTAAGGTATTAGTAAGCCATTTGCTACTGTGTGAACATTGCGCATATTTTATCATGATTTAGCATAATATTTTCACTTCTGAGCATAATCAAATATTAAAATACGCACCAGCTGCTAATTTGGGTTATTCCAAGCGTGTCGGAGAAGGTTTCGCCTTCCCGAATTCTTGCATTAAAATCACGACAAGAAAAAAGAAAGCGGGTTTTCTCATGTTATGAGTTAAAGTCTGGTTTATGCGAGTATTATAAATCTCTTTAGTTAATGTAACATAATGTTCTTTTAGTTTGTTTGCGAACGTATTATATTTGCCCATCTACGTTTCGGATGTCCGAATTTTATATTACTGTATTCATGTACTGCTCTTTTTATTAACCGAAATATTTATCGTCAAGTAATCCTCTATTAATTAAAGTGTGTAAAATCGGATTTGAGCGGTTATATAGTTCAGATATTTCAGGAACGAATAGTTGTTTTGCTTTGAAAGGTGCTTGCGCGATATAAATGTAGAATTTGCTGAGCACACAAAGTTAAGCTCGTTAAATTAGTTTGTTATAATTTATTCTTTGTTTTCACGGTTACCGTGAACCGGTGAAAGTAAAAGGCGGAATGGCCTTGCGGAATGGCATATGGAATGGAATGCGGAATGACATGCGGAATGACTGCGGAATGGCGAAACGAATAAAATTTCGAGACATTTTTTTCGTTTGGCGCTTTTTTAAATTTCATTTAGAAAGCGCTCGCTAAATGTCAAAAGAAAGCGCTCGCTAAAAATCGATTGCGCGACATTTTGCACTGAATGGAAATCCGCCTTTAGCAAGCGCTCGATTTTGTGCGATCGTTTTCTTTTGAAATGTGTGAAGTCAAGCAGAACGTCAAGTATGGCTGACTGAATATTGTTCCTTAAATGTTCCTCAAATATTCATGAACAGTTTCATGAGAATTTCATGAATATTGTTCCTTAAATGTTCCTCAAATACTCATGAACAGTTTCATGAGAATGTCATGAATATTGTTCATGAGATATTCCTCAATATTCATGAACAGTTTCATGAACATATTATGAACCAGTAATTCACGAAATGTTCATGAACAGCTACTTTCATGAACTGTGCCATTTAACGTTCATGAGGAAATTTATGAATAATTCATGACTATTTTTCATGAAAATTCGTGAAGAATTCACGAATATTTGTTCATGAATGATTGACGAGAAAATATTCAAAGCTTTTTGTTCATGAACTATTACTTTCATGAACTGTGCCATTTAACGTTCATGAGAAAATTCATGAATACTTCATGAACATTATTCATTATTATTCTTCAAAAGTGCATGAATATTTATGTTTCTGAATATGGTAAAATGTTCCTGAATATTCATGAATAGTTTCATGGGAATTTCATGAATATTGTTCCTTAAATGTTCCTCAAATACTCATGAACAGTTTCATGAGAATGTCATGAATATTGTTCATAAGATATTCATGAACTGTGCCATTTAACGTTCATGTTCATGAACAAAAACGTGCATGAACTTTTCATTCATGAACTCCTATTTTGGTGAACTGTGCCATTTAACGTTCATGAGAAAATTCATGAATACTTCATGAACATTATTCATTATTATTCTTCAAAAGTGCATGAATATTTATTCATAAAATGTTCCTGAATATTCATGAATAGTTTCATGAGAATTTCATGAATATTGTTCCTTAAATGCTCCTCAAATACTCATGAACAGTTTCATGAGAATGTCATGAATATTGTTCATGAGATATTCATGAACTGTGCCATTTAACGTTCATGTTCATGAACAAAAACGTGCATGAACTTTTCATTCATGAACTCCTATTTTGGTGAACTGTGCCATTTAACGTTCATGTACGTGCATGAACAGTTCATGTTGTTTTGATGGATGTTCATGAACAATTTTCATGAACGTTTCATCGATAATTCATCAAATTTTCGCCGGTCATATTAGCGGCTCTCACAATCAGGGAACCACGTGACCAGTGTTCACCGGGACTCTTTCTCGAGCGAGGAGCGTACTGTCGAGAAGACAGCCTGGCGAGGTTGTCTCCCGGTCGGCGATAACTCCTTTCCATGTCGATGAAGTCGATGAGAGTACAGTTAGGGTACGCAATAGGACACAAGTCATCTTGCATTCTTTGCAAGGGTACAATAACAGCTCCAGGACAAAAGACTGCCATGAACTCTCAGTTGTGTTTCAACAGGACGGTCAAAATGAGACATTACACAATCACTATTAATAGCCAGAACCATGTCCAGGTTCATTTGATTCCATTTTTATAGTAAGATGACGTAGCGGTTTTACCATGGTGGCGAGATGACCAATGTAACGAGCGCAGTGGTTTTCAAACAACATAAAAACTTCGCAGGTCAGGGATATTTTAATGTATTTTAATTTTTTTTACAGATATTTTAATCTTTAAAAAGATTTTGGGACTTGCGCGAGCTAGGTTGATAATGTCATAGTCTAGCTTACTCTATAACGTAGGACACATATTTACGAACGCCTGTAAAAATAGTGCTCTCTCGACATGAAAATTTCATTAGTATTGGTTGATGACAACCATAAAATATTCATGATTTTTTCAAAAAACATAATAATTCATGAATGTTCATGAATGTTCATATTGATTACTTCATGAACAAATTATTCATGAAAATTTCATTAGTTTTCAGGTTGATGACAATTCCATAAAATATTCATGAATTTTTAAAAAACAATAATCATGAATATTCTCATGAAGAATTGTTCATATTTTAAAACTATTTCATGAGCTTATTATTCATGAAAATTTCATGAATTTTGGTTGATGAAATGGAATGAAATATTCATGATTGATTATAGAACTTTTTGTTCATTTAGCGTTTCTTGTGTGAAATGCTCATGAAATATTCATTATTGTTGGTGCCGTACATATTGGTATTATAGTGATGCGAACACTGTTGTAATTGACTCATAGAAGAACAAAATATAATAAAACTTAAGTACAGCCGTAGTGTCATGACCTGTTAAACTGCATGTATATATATACACTGTAACTGTAAAAATGATCGTAATTTTATATATATATATATATATATATATATATATATATATATATATATATATATATATATATATATATATATATATATATATATATATATATATATATATATATATATATATATATATATATATATATATATGTATATATATATTGGGTTTCTCACTCACTGGGACTGTATCTACTTCACCAAATTTAGCTAAAGAGGGAGCGCGTAGCGCGACAATCATTACTCGCCCTTCGGGCTCGCGCTTTAGCTAAATTTGGTGAAGTAGATACAGTCCCAGTGAGTGAGAAACAGGGTTGTCAGATCACTGTATTTTTGAGGCCAAATCGTCATTAGTGTAGTCAAGTACACAAAGAAAACAAAAGCCAAGTACAAAGAAAAACAAAGAGCTTTGTTGAAGATTTGGCCTCAAAAATGCAGTGATCTGGCAACCCTGGTGAGAAACCCAGTGCTCTCTCGACATTTCGACCTTTAGGGTATCCTATAAAGCCATGACCCATACGTATTCTGTGGTAAAGTTTTAAAATGAAATTTAAAAAAGCGCCAAACGAAAAAAATGTCTCGAAATTTTATTCGTTTCGCCATTCCGCAGTCATTCCGCATGTCATTCCGCATTCATTCCATATGCCATTCCGCAAGGCCATTCCGCCTTTTACTTTCACCGACCGTGAACTACTGTAACACTGATTTTGATATTTATATGGTAGTCACACAATTTAGATGACGAAGGTTGAGACATGCAAAGATGTAAAACTAGTTTATGCAATAAAGATAATTCAAATACTCATTAATAATTCGTAGGATTATTGGCCAATCGTGTCAACTATAATAGGTCATATGAGGCGGCTTTATACCTGATAAAGTGCTAATTAGGATGACATTTTATATAATCTGTCACGTTCATTCCTATTTAGCATTACAATGCGGCGTATTTGAAGTCATTTAATACACTCAAACAATCGCGTTTTATCATATCTAAATTTTAAATATGATAAAACACTCCTTCTCGTGTATTAAATAGTACATAACATATGGTAATTCATGTGTGTTGCCAGTGGCATGTGTTTCCGGCTACTAGGCTTGGTGCATGTTCAGGGGAGTGTCAGGGTATATAAGGCTAATTTACTGATAACAGTAGCCATTTGTGCTCAGCTACCGCTAGGTGCAGCTTTAAATCACTGCTCCCACCCTCCCTTTGCCCTGCTGCTTGCATGTGGAGAGTTTATTTCCAGGTGTCGGCTACGGGGTGGTACTTGCCGTTGGCGCTACCAGCTTCGCCTATGCCTTTACGTATGTTATCAAGCTTTTAGTACGCTCTGCAATATTGCATTGCCTTTGCTTTCCGCCTGTTTGCAGTTTTTTATTTGTGCCTACTTGCCACATTGGTCATATATTCAGTTAGTCGGTAGCTGCCCGTACGCCTGCAATCATTTTGTACTTACCTGCCTTTGCTTGTTGCTTTTAGGTAATTATCTCTTGCCTATTGCTTTGGCCTTATCTGTTTAGCTTACCTACACCACTTTGGCTTCATGTATTACCTAGTCCTTTATTTTGTTGTCTCTTGGTCAGCCTTGATAGCTCCCATGCTTTTGTCTAATTAACAGTATTGTATGTGTTGTATATATCCTATGCGTGTAGTGTGCGCCTGCCCGTCAGGTTTGATCCTTGGCTTTGCCAGGTGATACACGTGTTTATGTTGGCTAATCTATATGCCTCGTTCCGTGTTACTATAATTTCCACTTTATGTGTGAGTAGGCCTATCGGAGAGGGTTTATTCTCAGCACCATGTTGGGGATTTGATGGGTTCTAATAGAATTGATCGAGATTGGTATGCTTTGAAGGACTTGTTATCTAGCCAGTGCAAGCCCCTCTCCAACTGGCCCTACATCCTTCAGGTTGTATAACTAACATTACTTGATCCATCGCATAGGTCGAGCATTGACATTAGTGTAGTAGGTCAAATCTTGGACATTTAGCACGCCCCATCTATTATGATTACCTAGATGTTAATGCATGTCAACATTAATATCAATTATAATGAATATTTATATTTCGTGACCATTTATGCGGTAACATTTTTCAAATTTCCCCCACTTCACTATTGCAAATAAAAAATCCCACTCAATTGGCCTCCCAATGGCGTCTACAGCGCGAACCATGATATTAGTTTTATAAGATATTTATGCCGTACGCATTCAAAATGAGCATTGCTATTCATTAAAACTTACGAACATCAAAACAAAGTTGTGAGAAGATCCTGGCGATGTTGATATTTGATGTTAGTCACATGACTGAAAAAATATGGCGCTGTTCCATATTTGAGGTGGACCACGCTATTCAGTTTAAAAATATGATAACACGATAAGACGTCGTTTTTAACTTAATTGGAAGTGGAAACGACATTCTTTAACCAAAAACGGCATAGGTAACAACAAGAGAATGTTTTAGTTAGAAAGAAAAAAACGAACTTGGTGTCATAGTTGAAGGATTTTTCAAAGATTACGTGCAAAGATCAAATGCAAATGCTGGAAACCAAATTGCCACGCGTTAAGGTATTGTTTCTTTATTGTTAACATTTACCATTTTATTTTTACCTGGTTTTTTGGAGTCGAAAATTGACCGCCAACATCCAAGAATATTCTATGTAATTTCTTTTTTTATTTCAATCTAATTTTTTTACTTGATTTGTTGCCTTTTCTTTTTCGGTAACACGAAACAATGATTTATTAAATTCTCTTTTATGTAATAATAAGTATCTCGTTTTCTACTAACTTGTAAATTACCACTACTTTCTATTACAATGTCACGTCTTTTCCTTCTTGTGGATTGTTTTTGTATTGTAGGTCTTGTCGCCCAGGACCCTTCATTCTGTTCTTTTCTTCTTACGTTTTTCACATCCCATCACCTTTTGCAATGAAAGAAATCAATCATTAGATAGTAATTACGGATGGTTTATAAACTGTAATATTTACAGTTACTGCTCGAAAGTTTGAATACATGTGTGAGATGCAGTTTCATGTTTTGATAAAGAGATACAATAGCTTTTTTTGCTTAGCAATTCTGTCATTGCTAAAGATTCTCACTTGCGTCTTCTAAAATCTTTGCATATTTGCAATTGGAATACCATTATAGGCACACATATAACCTCAAAGTCAAGGAAATGGATTTGTGTAGTCTACTAAGCAGAATGAGAGCAAGCGTAGAATGAGACCAAAGACAGCAAGTGTATTCAAACTTTTGAGCAGTAACTGTAACAATTTATAAACTGATTTTTGGCAGCATACGAAATTACATTTATTAAAATTTCCACTAAGTATTCATGCCAATTATTTCTTTAGATGATGCAATGTTCAAGGTTAATGTGAGAAGGGCTTACCCTAAAAAGGGCTTCTTGTCCATATATACAGTACATATAATCCACCGATCTCTATAAATACTTGAACTTCTGGGGCCAGTTGTTCAAAAGCCGGTCAGCTTAACCCTGGTCTAACGTAAAATTTCTTTCCAAACTTTCTTGTGGCTTGTTGATAGTATTGCGAGATATTTCTTTAGAAATCTTGTTTTGATAAATTGTAGTTTTGGTTTGTAAAGTTTTAAAATAAACGGATTTGTAGATCGAAATACAGAAACTAAAAGATTTGGTTAAACTTTAACCCACAGTTAGTGCTAACCCAGCTTTGAACATCCGGCCCCAGGTAAACTTCAGGTTTCATGTTCAATTGAACCCAAGATGAGAAAAATTGACTTTTAGCGACGAGAAATGTAAACAGTTTGGTCACCAAGTTACAAATTCCTAAACTGTAACATTACTTTGTAAATCAAAGTGAAAACATTAAATCTGAATGCATTCCTGGTAGCATCCGCGCCCACAAAAACAATACAAAGGGACTGGTACTTGAACGTCAATTCACATAAACTCCCCCCCCCCCAAGTTACGCCTCTCTCGTGTATAGTTGAATGAGACAATAAAAATTTTTGTTGTAATTTCCCTCTAACGTCAATGGGAGATCAAAAGTGAATCTAAGATGGCGAACAGGCACAAATTTTCTATCTTTACCACTGAGATTAAATATTAACGTTCGAAACGTCGAATTGTGTTTATATCGTTTCAGGTTACTGAAAGATCCTATGTTTTTGTGTGCTTTTGACTGCACTACCTACACTGGCAACATCAGTTTGAGATACCTTTGCTCAAAATGTCGAATTCTAAGGTAGTAAATGGTCCTATGTTTTTGTGTGGTTTTGACTGAACTACCTACACTGGCAACGTCAGTTAGAGATATTGATTTTTATTGAAACAAAAGCTGAACTGATAAAGAAAATAGAAACGACAAAATAAAACTAAGGAACTTACTTTCATTCTACCCTTGCATCATCATGTCTACGGTCGGTCTCGTTTCATCATGCTGTTTATGGTTTCATTGTTTTGCGCACTTTCTTCATAGCATATCCCACCGGTACAGTAGGTAAAATGTTAACTGGTATCCAGTCAACAATCATAAAATATGGAGAATATTGTTACAAAATATTTTAGAGTATTGAAAACTAGACCAAAATAATATTTGCATCTTGACACGTTTATGGAGATGGCTAGTGATCAAATCTTTAGGTCGATATCAATTCTTTTGACGCCAGACGAAGAAGACGACGCCATTTTGATTTGAAATTTTTCCGACAAAACCATATTTTGCTTCGCAATTGTTTTTGCAATTTCTTCGCCGTTTTGGCTCTAATTTGTTTCTGAGGTTCCCCTTCTTCTTCTCTGCAATTTCCATGGAATAATATTTCAAATTCATATTCTTACCGGACGAAGCTTCTTCGGGTTCCACTAGCAAATGACGTTAGATGACCTGTATCCGCCAGGAAATACCCGTATGTATAATATTCAATGATTTTTTTACGAAGCTGAAAATAAGTTTTTATTGCGCAAACGAAGTGTTTGTGTCATTATTTATTACTCAGGTCTTTCTTCTACTTCTTTACTTCTAGTTTCTGGGTGGATTGGGACCGGCAAGTCCAACTGAGTTTGGTAAGAATTGAATTCTTCACTTGCTTAGTTGGACTGATCGGCCTAGATCAACCCAAAACTCAAATCAAAGCCAGGTGTGGAGCGGAGGAAAACACAAGGCAGTACCGCGAGACCAAGGACAAGGAGGCAAACGTTGTTATTCCATATATACTGTTTTTAACTAATATTTAAACAAATTTCTTTAACTTCATTGTTGGAGACAGGCCTGTAGGGTTGGTGCATTATCGCCGTTATTTCCCTTCGTTCAAGAAGACAAGTTGTTTTCGTCGAGAAATAGCGACGAAAAGACTTCAACGCACCACTAAACCAGTACACTGTGCCAAATATTTATGGCGGACTTCTCCCTAAACCTTACGATGCAAGCAGGCACGAACACTTTAAAGCCTTTAAACTAAGTGTTTTCTTTCAGGAAAGAGTCAAACACGACAACGCTTACTAAATCAAAGCCGTGTAGTCATGTTTTAAGTTGTTTAGCTACAAAACAATCTTTTTTGGCGAGGTCTTTGCAAGAAGGAAAGTCGAAGTTCGCATAAGTATTATTGTCTTCCCGTCTGTCGTTTCTTCTTGATCGAGCTTTATATGCCATTACGTTCAGTGTCCTTGATATAGGAGTCATTTATTCATGGCCTTGGGTTTAATTCCCAAACACTGAATGGCAGTCTTTAGCTCTCTCAAGCAATAACATAACATTGCAAAAAAATAGCACGACGTTATTACTTTGCCTATAGTTACATGTCAAAATGTACCCTATCACGTAGTATTTTGTATAAGACTTAACCGCTAACGAACTCAGAACTGCCGATTCATTTTCTAGTATTTTGATTGAACATTATCAATGGTTTTTCATGGTTGCTTTTAGACATTGACGACACTGGTAACGTTGTAGCTCGGCATTGTAAGACAACGCCGGCGATGCGGTTTTCTTGTGGTATAACTTTGTGCTCCAAGCTACGAGCGCCAAGATATCAACGAGAAAGCTGATATCAACGGGAAAGGCTGGGGCTCGTAGCTTATACATTATATAATCACGCATTTTACAGGTTATAGCGAGGTCTAGCACAAGAAAACTGCACCGGCGCCGTTGGCTTACAATTCCGATCTACATCGTTACCAGTGTCAGCAATGCTCGAAATCAACCATGAAAAACCATTGATAATGTACTATGAAAATAATAGAAACTGTATTGGCAGCGTTCTGAGTCAAGACTTATAGAAAATATACCATGTGTTTGGTTACGTTCTGACATAGTGACTAGACAAGTAATAACGTAGGCTATTGCCATCTTCAGTGCAGTGTTATCTCATTACTTTAAAGAGCCAAGACTGCCATTGATAATGTACTATCAAAATAATAGAAACTGAATCGGCAGCATTCTGAGTTAAGAATATACTCTGTGTTTGGTTGCGTTGTGACGGAGTGACTGGGCAAAAAAATAAGACCGTGCGATCTTGTTGCAATGTTAGGTATCTCATTGCTTGAAAGAGCTAAAGACTGCCATTCAGTGTTTGGGAATTAAACCCAAGGCCATAATTAAATGACTCCTATATCAAGGACACTGAACGCAATGGCATGTAAAGCTCGATCAAGAAGAAACGACCGACGTCCGACGGGAAGACAATAATACTTATGCGAACTTCGACTTTCCTTCTTGCAAAGACCTCGCCATAAAAGATCGTTGAACACAGCTAAACAACTTAAAACATGACTACACGGCTTTGATTTATTAAGCGTTCTCGTGTTTAACTCTTCCTGAATGAAAACACTTGATTTAAAGGTTCATAACGTGTTTGCGCATCTTTGCGCATCCATGTTTGTACCGTAAGCTTTAGGAAGAAGTCAGCCTAACATAATTGGCACAGTGTAGTGGTTTAGTCAGCTAAACCAGCTAAAGTCCCGTCAGCTAAACCACTACACTGTGGTTTTACAGTGTAGTGGTTTAGTGGTGTGTTGAAGTCTTCTCGTCGCTATTTCTCGAGAAAGACAACTTGTCTTCTTCAACGAAGGGAAATAACGGCGAGTCTTCAATGCACCAACTTCACAGGCCTGTCCCCAACAGTCAAGTTAAGGAAATTTGCTTAAATATTAGTTAAAAATCACTAGGCAAATAACGTTTGCCTCCTTGGCCTCGTCGTACTGTTTAGTGTTTTCCTCCACTCCAACTTTGACTTGAGTTTTGGGAGGATCGGAGACCGATCAGTCCAACTGAGCGAGTGCAGAATTAAATTCTTCCCAAACTCAGTTGGACTTGACCGGTTCCCGACCCACCCAAAATCGTAGTCAAGACAGTTATCCTTACCTCTCAGCCATGGAGTAAAAGATGTTTGCCAATGAAAATTCGAACGGGTCTTTCCTTGCTCCTCAGCATGCAAATAAAAAAAATGTACAAAAACATCCCTTACAGGCGTTTTTTTGGCGAATTACCTAAGTAAACTACAAGAAAAGAAGTAGAAGAATGCTCTGAGTAAGAAATATTGGCAAAAACACTTCGTTTGCGCAATAAAAACTTATTTTCAGCCTCCTAAAAAGATCCTTGAACATTATACATACGGGTATTTCCGGACGGACAAAGGTCATCTGACGTCATTTGCTTATGGAACCCGAAGAAGAAGCTTCGATTTTAACATCTGCCGACAAACATTTTGAAAGCCTTAATAAAGTCTTAATCCGAAATATAAATGTCAATTGATCAAACAGAAATGGGCAGAAGATACAGGAGAAACATTAGAAGCAAATTGGAGCTAAAACGATGAGGAAATGGAAAAAAAATCGCAAAGACAAATCTAGCGTTGCCGGAGAAATCAAAATCAAAATGGCGTCGCCTTCTTCTCCAATCTAGAGATGAAGCGACAATCGCTCTTGTGCAGTTAGACATCAATAATATTGGATTTTTATTCGACATGTAAGTATTCTCTAACTATTCAATACATGTTTTAGTCACAGAATGTTATCTGGTTTGACAAACATTCCGTCTGCGTTACCTGGGTTAAATCTAATTTTTTTTACAATTTGATAAAATTCAGGTAAATAATAAATCTATGACTGAATATCTGTTTTTCTCTAGCTAACAGGACCGTAAGAGAACCGTTCGAAATAGAACACCGATAACACGATTAAAACAGAACCTTTTCTGAGGTAAAATAATTTTTATCTATAGTCTGCCTCATTAGCTCTACAACTTATTAATATTGATCTTACATTGCAGATATTCCAGAGATATTGCGAAACAAGGACGTGGCATCTGTAATACAAGAAGCCACATCAAACAAGTACTTTCAAGAAGACTTAGTGGTAAAAAACCAAATATTACAATATACTTGCTATCATCGAAAATTCTCTATTACTCCGCCACCCCCCCCCCCCCCCCCTCCGTCAGCGATTACGAAATTTGCTTGGAAAATTTATTAAGCGCTCTGTCTGTTAAGCACCTTTCTTAAAGTTCTTTTCATGATCAATTTTTTTTATAAATCCCTCCAGTAAGACCACACCCCCACACCCACCCTATTGGACTAATGGAGAGTTTATAATGATGATTATCAGCATGCATCAAGCGCTGTAGATTTAGTTTCTTAATTATTCTTTATAAATTTTTTTGTAACTTACCTTTAGTTTTCCCTTCTTTCTTCTTTTTCCCCAGTACCTTTTCTGTCCACTGATACACTGGACTCTACACAAGAAACATGCAAATTCAGATTTCCAGTTCAAATTCTGAGTTAGGATCAGGTGAGAACCATGACTTAACAAGTGTTTACATGACCTTTGAACTAACTTTCATTTGAATTGCAAGTCTGAATTTCTTGATCCTTGCACTTCAGACTTTGTTTTAATTTTGACATGAAATGTCCCCTTTATTTACTACAATCTACTCTTCCCCCTGCTTACCCTCTTCCTTCCCATGCACTCCTTCCAGGGTAGTACCACCTTCTTTCACACCACTTCAATCTTCATCCTACTTCCCCCTTCTTCACTCCAATGCTTTCTTTACTCCAATTACATCTTCTTCTTCCAGCTTACCTCCTTCCTTTCCTGAGTACTCCTTCCAAGGTATTACTCACTTCCTTCACACCACTTCAATCATCACCCTGATCCCCCTCCACTACTCTTCTTATGATTGCCAATTATTTACTTGAAGTAGTTACTGGAGAATTATTGATTCAGCTTGACAATTACATTATATGATAACTACAGTCAAACGCACTTTTATCCGCCTCATCGTCAACAGCCTTAGTTAACTACCCGCGTTCCGCTCATTACTGATATTTTACAATTCTAACCATCTTGTCAACAATCGCAAACCGGAGTACCCGGAATGAACCTATCACTGACTCACATGGATGTCACGAGTCTGGAGTTGGGATTGAACCCACGACCTCAAATGTGACAGGCGATTGCTCCGATGATTGCGCCACTGGGTCATCACTGTGCAGGATCAAACAATCCTACACGAGAAATTTGAATACGATGACTTGTATTTCACTGTAATTTTTTTAAAAAACAATTACTAAATAGTATCCTGGGCAGGACAGCGTCTTCCATGCACTTGTTGCGTTCTTTCTCGGAGTTCCATACATACAGTTTAGTGCTTACAACTGGTGTATTTCTCGCTACCGGAATATCATCATACCGGGACTTCGTCCACGAGTTTTAGTCATCTTGGAGTTTTTTCCGTCGACTAACCTCTGTGATCCGCCACGCCTATTATAATTACTTAGTCCTCTCTAATGCTTGTTAACATAGTTTCTTTGCTTATCTTGTACACAGTTTTTTAAATTAATAACGTAATTGTTTATTTTTTTAAAGGATGCCAAGTAAAAAGTGAACACACCAAACAGAAACCAATGACAGAACAAGATGAAAAAGAATTGATATCGACTTAAGAAGTTGATCACTAGCCGTGTCCATCAGATGTTAAGATGAAAATGCACAATGTACGGTTTGTCAAAGTCATTTGCATTTAAATTTTCGTAACATTTTGTAACATTAATATTCCTCTTATTTATGATGTTTGACTGGACACGAGTGAACTTTTTACCTACTGGAGCTGCGGGATATTCTATGAAGAGAGGGGACCAACCGATGAAACCATAAAAAGAACGGAAACGAGACCAACCGAGGCTACGACGATCTAAAGATAGAATGAAAGTAAGTTTTTTGATTTTATTTTGTCGCTTCCATTTTCTTTATCTGTTCAGTTTTCGTTTCCATAAAAGTTAGTTTCTCTAACTGATGTTGCCAGTGTAGGTACAGCAGTCAAAAGCACACAGTAACATAGGATCTTTCACTATCTGAGAGGATATAAACGAATTCGACGTTTCGAGCCCTTCGTCCCAGTGGCGGATCCAGAGTAAGTCAAAACAAGACGCCTGCTAAGGCGTTCACTCCGCCTGCCAAACGAAAATGGGCACAAGGCCAGGCAGGGCTGTAACTAGAGAGTTCATTGGGGGTGGGGTACATTCACTTATTTCTGTTCTGTCCAACTAATTCCTTTTTAAATCAATTATTATTACGGTACCTTCCAAGGCATTTTAAGACATTGCTAGCACATCTTATGCAATCACTAAGATAACCAAAAATCAATGTCTGAGTGACCTGCCAGGCACTCTGTCCAGAGTCCTAGTAGGATTGCATTTTTTAGAATTTAATTTAGATTAAAGACTTTAATAGTACATATGTTAAACAAGATTCTTTTGCCATAATGCCACCAACAAATAGCTGTTTTATTTTGCAAGTAAAGAAAATTTTACTAAAAGTGTATACAATACATCAGTCTATTAAATCCATCAATTTATTAAATCTATTCTGTAGCACACTGCCTGAAGTCTCCACGATATAATTTGTTGGGAAAATGTTGGCTAGCCTTTTGATATATTGACCAGCTTTGAATTAGATATTTGATGTGTTGATAAGGTGTCAGGTAAATATTTGGCATGTTTATAAAATGTTGGTAAGGATTTTGACTAGTTGACAAGTTTTCGAGCAGACTTTTGACATGTTGATAAGATCTAAGTTAGTCTTTTGATATGTGGACAAGCTTTGAAATGGACTTTTGACATTTTGATATGCTCCTAGTTAGATTTTTGGCATGTTGACAAGATGTCAGTTAGGTTTTTGGCTTGTTGACAAGATATCAGTTAGGCTTTTGGCTTGTTGAAAAGATGTTGGTTAGGCTTTTGGCTTGTTGACAAGATGCCGGTAAGGCTTTTGGCTTGTTGACAAGATGTCGGTAAGGCTTTTCACTTGTTGAAAAGATATCAGTTAGGCTTTTGGCTTGTTGACAAGATATCGGTTAGACTTTGACCTGTACATGCCCACAAGTTGTCAGTTAGACTTTCGACATGCTGACAAAGTATTTACTTCCAGAAAGCTTCAGGTGTCAGTTAAAACATTGGTATATAGGCAGGGTGTCTGATAAAGTTTTGGCAAATTAAGAAAGTGCCAGTTGAAATTTTACTAAATTTAAGTTAAATTTTGTTCTTTTTTTATTTTGCATTTTTGAGTTTTTTTCTTGCTATTTTAATAATTATAGCAACAATCTTTACAGTAATCGACTTAAAAGTATTTCTGTGATCTGTATTTTCTGTGATATCCAATTTGAAATCCTTTCTCTGACTCAACTATTCAACGTGACGTTCTAACAAAACAAGTATTAAAATCGCTCATAAAAACAACAAAAATTAAAAATTAGACTAAGCTATTAAGTCTGAAGTCTCCACGATATAATTTGTTGGGAACTTTAGACTAACATATGTATTTCTGGAATTGGAATGTAAAATGTCTCTTACCTTTTATTTGCCGTTTTAAAACATTTCTGGAGCAATTTTTTGATAAAGAACCTTCCTGTCCCTTTTTGTTGACTATTACATGTTAAAAATTGTGTTTTGTATGTAGATATTTCAGTAGAATTTGCGTTTGATTCTTGTGTAGAAATTTCTAAATTTCCTTAAAAGTAGGAATACAACAGAAAATGACGGAAGCACGCTCTCATCGCTCCTCGGTAAAGTTTCGCGGTGGAATTTGTCGTTTTAAAACATTTTGCATGAGAATTTTTGCACGTAAAACCTTCTTGCGGTTTAGATGTTCTAGCATACATGTTAAAATGCGTGTTTTGTTGACATATTCCGCTGGAAATTGAGTTTAAACGACGTGTTTAGGTCGGCTCACGCGGCTTGTGCCCAGCGGTATCACCCATTAGCGGCGGCACCGACTTCTGACACCGAAAAAAAAAAACAGAAACCGGGCGAATTTAAAACTCCGCCTCGCCTACAGCAGGCGGAGTAAAAAGGAAATTTAATTTTAATTTTGTGAATTTCGATTACAAAACATGCCTTGGACTGTCGACCAATTGATTTCGTCAGGCGATTAAAGACTTGTGAGAGGAGGGGGGTAGCCTAATTACTAAAATGTAGTGAAAAAAGGACTTTCCATCTAATGGTGGGAGCAGGTTGGCGGGAACACTGGAGAATAAAGGTCCTGTCACAATGCAATTTTTCTTGCAACTTGAAATGCAATTCTACTATTGGGAGATGTAAAATTGGCAAATGCAAGTTTCCATCACAGTTTGCTGGGGTTTTTTAACGTACCAAACATTTGTCACAAATTTACTTAAGAGTAGATTTTCCCTGTAGCAAAAAAGATGGCAAATGTCGATTTTACCAGAGTGCATGGTAGTCTGAAATTGTTTAAAAAGGCAAATTAACGTCTTTTAAAGAACAGACAGAAGACAATAGGTTATTTTCACACTTGTGTTAAAATTTCAATCCAGTAGCTTTGTTTCTTGTCATCTTTTCCCACGTATTCTTTCTTGATACCTGCAATGCATTCTGGTAAAATCGACATGTCGCCATCTTTTTTGCTACGGTGAATGCAAGGAAAAGTGCACCGTGTGACAGGGCCTTAAGGGTAAGAGGTGGATAGAGAAGGAGACGGAGCAGTTACAAGTGCAAGAAAAATTGCACCGTGTGACAGGGCCTTGAGGGTGGGAGGTGGATAGGAGGAGACGGAGCAGGATGTGGGAGTCGTGCAAGGTCGGGAGGTTAAAAAAGAACAAGGAATGTTATGTTTTTAAATGCCTTTTAGACTTTTCTTGAGGCAATTAAAATTCAAACTGTCAAATCCAAACACTGTACAGAATGGCCGACTTTACGTGGTCTTTAGTTTTTACACAACCACTTGCATTGTTATCTTTTGCAGTTTGTTTACCATTTCAGTTATCTATCTTCAATAGAATTCTTTGAAATTTGTTTGTAGATCGACAAAATGCTTAACCTCCTCTCAACAACTGGCAGATTATGAAAAATGAAATTGTTAAAGGTATTGGAATATTGCATGTACAATATTGAATATGAGACAATTTGGGACAGTATAATTTTGGACATGACGGTTTCATTCTCACCTAATTTGACGATTATTTTGTGGGTACACATACCGTGGAATCTCATGTGCTCCAGAAGCATTTTAATCTTAGAAAAAGTCAAATAATGATGAACTGTGTTTTAAAAGAAAGTTAGAATCTTATTTGGTTCAAATCAATTGAATTATGGCCCAAGAGTTCATGAAAACACATACAAAAGGCTTTCTTAAAAAACTGAAATATCAAATCTAGCAATTTTATATGTTATGCCTCTAAACAACACAATTCTGTTTCTAAAAATTGGTACCCTACTAGACCTATATGCATGATTATACTAATTTGGACATATTTATTTTTACCCATTAAAATATAAATTTGTGTTTAATCATTCGTGTTTGTCATTATTTGACTTTGTAATGTTGGTTAAACATAAGGAGATTGAGGTGACTTTGCTAGAAACAAAAACATCCATTATTATACTAAAATTTCAATATATGTAGCAATTAAAACTAACCACAGGAAATATATTTCTACTTTTTAATTGAAATGTTTCTGTTATATGCACTATATCATATTTTTGATAAAAAATTACAACACCTATGTTATTTCCTGGTTTACTATCTCAATCATCTTTTGTTTAAGCTGGCTTTGAGTGTTCATTTGAAAGTTTGGAAAGTTCATTTGAAAATCACAATAGTTCTCAATGTTATATTGGACCCTTTAAAGTTAAAAAAATACTTTGTAATATTTTATACTACTGGTAATTTACCTTAGATACAGACTTTGTGATTTTGTACTAGAATGTTGACTTTCAAACTTTAAGATGAACTACTTATTAAGGACAAAATAAGCTAGCATATTGTCTTTTGTTTACAAAGTGGAACTTGTTTGGAATTGAGATGAACTGATGCAGTTGTTCTTTAACTTTATCAATTAATTACATATCTTAAATGAAAAAGAAAACCACAACTTGCCAAATGAATTCTGTGGGCTCTTTTTATTAGCAAAGAAAAGATGTGGCGGATGTAAGAATTTAAGAGTAAAAAAGTTTCCTTGGACTAAAAAAATTGACAGTATGCCAGATTTTCTAGATAAACAAGCAGTACAGATGTTGGCCAATAATAAGTATAAGTAACTACAATTTTTAATTTTAAAAGTTTTCTATTGATGCCTGGATACAGTAAATACTTTACCAGAGTTCTTCGTATTACATCGACTTGAAAAAGTTTTAAGTCACATGAAGCTTTTAGTTGATACTATGCAATTTCAAATTTTACAGACTTATTAATTAACATGCCAAATTTACCTTGTTGAACATAAGGTCTTTCCTGAGAAAAAGTAAAACTGTCTGGCATTATATGGAGTAGAATAATTTAAATTAGTTTGAGACTTTGATTTGATAACAATTTTGATTTGTACTATTTACAATACAAGTGACCGGGTTGTATCGGATATACAAACCCAAGCTGAAGGCGAGATATCTGACATACACAGATGCGAATGTTGTAAATGGCTTGTGAAACTCGTCAATTTTATACATCAGATCTATAGCAAAGTGATTTTGAAAATACCGATTCTGTAAGATGAGAAAATGATTTCTTTTGTGTTTCCTGTATGATTTATTACTTTATAAGTTTCTTAATTAAAATTACAACATATTGCCTACTGGAACTTTTTATATTGTTTGGTTGTGGTGAATTTGTATTTTGGCAATTGAAATATTTCTGAATTTGTATGTGCATTTCCTTTGCTTCAGTTCAAGTTTACATTTCAAATATTCCACTTTGTAATACTTGCGTGGTAATAATAATATAAGAAAACAGGTTTACATGGCTCTTGAATATAGTCTTTTCAACAAGTAAGTAAAGATGAATTTATACTTCAAAGAGATATGTTCCTAACCTGACAATGGTACCTTCCAAAAAGACTAAATTTAAATTGATTCTTCGAATAAATTTTTTACTTTTCAATCCAAGATCAATCTAAGTTATGTATTTCTACTTTTATTTTGGTCTCTTTAACACTGAAACTATCAATTGTATATAAAGCAACTTCACTATCGAGTGACTTCATTAGTTGCTGGGCAAAGCCAAAGCATTGATTTTTCGGCTGTTTTCAATGAAAAATAGAATTTTGCCCAAAGTTATCTCAAATAAATTATCACAATTTGAACAAAAAGCTTCTGTTCTTGTGCCCACCAGAAAAATGAGATGTCTGAGACTTTCTTTGTATTTTTTTGCGAAAAATAGATCGCATGCACTGTTATGCAAAGAAAAGTGTAAGAGATTGGTTTCTGAAAAATGTCGTGCTACACACAATATTCTAAAAATGCTTGGTTTTTATTCTATGTATTTTTGAATTTTTTGTTAAAAAAAATAAAGGTAGCAATGTTTAGTGCATTTCACATTGTCAGGTTAGAAACGCAATAAGAAAAATGTGGCTCCGAACATTACAGCTTGGTCAATTTGGAATTTATAAAAAAATCGTTTCTTCGTTGTTTTTCGACGTTTTGAAGGGTTGTTTCGAGTACAAAAAAGTATTTTTAGGAAGAATTATGTGCCCACGTTACATGTCTCAAAGCCATCAAAATTCGTTGGTAATTCGTGCATGTATTTTTTCTGACTTATAAAAGCACAATTGATTAAAAATGATATTTTTCTTTTGACAAAAATACCTTTCTTCTGTGAGGCTGGCTGTATTTGAAAAAGCGTTGGTCAACGCTCCGCCAAAACTCGTGGGTTTTCTCCGGGTACTCCGGTTCTTCCCACTGGGAGAGTTGACAGGGTAGTTACATATGGTTATAAAAATGTGACTAACTTTTGAAAACCTTTCTACTTAGACTTGTTAAGCCTTCTCGTCATCTCTATCAGTTGCATGTTTTGAGCCACATGTTTTTCTTTGTAATTGTGAAACAACTCGTTATATGCTGGGTAAACCTTTGCAAAACTCTCAAAATTTATCACTTCAAGTTGTTTCATTGTTATAATATATTTTGAAGTATAAACATTTACTTACGTTGAAAAGACCCAAGTTTTTTAGGACTTTGTTCATTCACTTGTGTTATTGTTCTCTCTGCCATGTTCTGTTTTCTTCTGTTGTTATTTTAATAAGTACAATGTGTGGTAGTTAATCTCTTTTTATTGTTATTCAAATTGTATGTAATCTTTACAAATTTTTTCAATAAATTGTTTACAAAATTTACTTGTGACCCCTTTTTAATTAAAAATTCAATTCCCATGGGAATTGAGAAATTGAATACAAAAAATCCCCCTACCCCGGCCAGCTCCCCAAGTGCCACTTCCACCTAAGTAGAAGTACTTATACATGTAGTACAAGTACTTCTACTTATTCACGGTGGAAGTAGCACTCGGAGAACTGGCCGGGGTAGCCGGCAAAGAGAAGACCAACTTTGCAAGTGCTAATACAATTGCTAAGTTGATCTTCCCTAGAGAGCAGCCGCGCGTACCTAACAAATTAAAACAACAAACGTTAGTGACTTAAGTACTTAGCATGCAAATTTGATTCCCAAAGCCAAAATGTCAAGTGCCCCCCGCTGATCCTACCAACTGCCTACCTGCCTCAGTTCTAAGCTGTCTTCCTCAGTTCTAAGCTCCTGCATTCCATTCGTTACCTTCACTTTCCTCACCATCGCACAGTCACTCACAGCTGATAAACCCGCATGCACCACCACCGCCCCGACTGCCACCCAATTTCGAAAATTAAAAGAGTTAAAATTTCGGTAAAGTATGCATTTTAAATGCAATTTATTTGGATATTTTAGATCAAACGTAAACAGAAAAAGCTCGTACATAAAAACAGGTGAGAATTCTATTTAAAATTTGCTTGCAAAATATAAAACTTAATTCGCATTTTTCTTAGTTAATAGTATAGATCAATTTAGTTGATGTTGAAACCTACTCTTAACTGTTTTGTTAGAAGTGACGACAGATTTTGGTTTTTAAGCATACTTTCAAAAATTTTAATTCCTTTAATAAACCTAATCCCATGCAACTTACACACGGCGCACACCCTCGCAGTCCATACATTTAGCTAATAAATTACGTTATAAACAAAAAAGCAAAATAAAAAGATAAATTACGTTATCTCTAGCTACTTAAACCCACTTAGACTGAGTTTTTGATTGAATTTTCAAACGTAAAACCTTAGCTGAATGGGCATGGGCTTTTCGTTGTGTTAACTGTTCCGGAGTAAATATAAACCTGGGGCCGGTTGTATCAAAGGCGTTTAGCTTAAACGGTGGATAAGTGAAATTTAAAAATCAGTTTTACACCTAGTACGGAACCGAAATTATGAGTTGAAATAGAATAAATATTTAGTTTTATATATAATTGTTCTTCTCAGGTCAAATAACTTCAGCTGGTTTGTTTATACAACATGGAAACGTGTTTCATATTTTTGACTTATCCACCGTTTAAGCTAAACGCCTTTGATACAACCGGCCCCTGATACTTACCAAAGTCCAAGGCTGGGTCAAATAAGCATGAGAATTAGGCAAAAATAAAAAGCAATTGAAACTCAACAGATTCACTAAAGTTGTTTTTTTTTTGGCAACTTATATCCTTAAGTGTAGATGACATGCAATTTTTAATGCCGTAATTCTCACACTTATTTAACCGAAACGCCTTCATTTGCATGGTACCTCGCAGCTGCTCTCAAACCACCTTCGTAATTTGCTTTAGTGTACACAAACAATGACTTCATTGTTCCTGCTTACCAAAACAAATCTGAAAGCACCAAGATACTTATCATATTAATAATCAAAGAGGATTCGCATTATGCAGTAATTACCATAAACAGACGCATCACCATTGAAACAAAGCATGCCGTATTCCCATGGGAATTTAAAATGCACAAAAAAATATAATGATCCTACTGATTTGCATGGATGTATGAACCAAATTAGCTAAGAAACAAAGAAATGATATATTCCCTTGGGAATTTAATGTAGCAAAAAGATGGCGGGTGTTGATTTTACCAGAATGCCTTGCGGTCTGAAATCGTTTAAAAACTTAAGGTAAATTAACCTCGTTTGAGGAACAGACAGATAGGTTATTTTGTCACTTGTGTTAAAATTCCGTCCATTAGCTTATCTTAAATATCATTTCACTGGTATTCTTGATTGATACCCGCATTAAATTCTGGTAAAATCGACATGCCACCATCTGTTTTGCTACGGTGAATTGGAATACAAGTCACATTTTCTCGCTTTTTAACCAGAGAACACATTCTTTAAAGGTAGAACGACGGAATTGATCGTTTGCAATCGACGCCATCTTTGTTGACGTTTGAAACACATGGCAACCACAAAGTATCTATTCATTATATCTGATCCTATCGAGCCATACATCTTTAAAGTATCATTCATAATACGCTAAAACTAACGATGAAATAGTAAATTGACACCAGTGTTTCGCTGTAAACAGCTGAAGTAATCTGCAGAGTCAACCAAGATGGCGCCCAATCACACGAAATGACGTCATGTGCAAACCAAGAATAGTGACAAAATGCATCAACTATAATTTAGTGGCATTATTACGAAACTTATTTTTGTAAAACGTTCAATCCTACATGTTATTTTGTTTTGTTTTTAGAAATATCCAAATCCAAATGTTAGAGACGAAATTTCCAGGCGTTAAGGTATTGTTTCTTTAAAAAATATTGTCGACATTTACCATATTTTTACCTGTTTTTTGACTCGAAAATTGACTGCCAAACTCCTAGGTATTCTATTTAATTATTTTGTTGAATGTATTTGATATCAATGTTATTTCAATCCAATTTTTTTCACTTAATTTGCTGTCTTTTCTTTTTCATTAACGAGAAATATCTATTAAATCCTCTTTGATCCCTCAATAATAAGTATCTTGTTTTCTACTAACTTGCACATTACCACTACTTTCTATTACAATGTCGTGTCTTCTTATTCTTGTGGATTGTTGTTTTGTGGGTCTTGCCGTCCAGGATCGTTCATTCTTTTCTCTTCTTGTGCGTTTTTTTCACATCCCATCACCCTTTGCAATAGTAGAAAGAATTAAGTCATGAGATGATAGTTACGAATAATTTATAAACTATAACATGATAAGTTTCTTGTACGTTTGCATGGTGAATACAATATACTTATTAAGCTTTGTGGAAACACCACGTAAATTTATTATTGCAATAATAAATTTACGTGGTGTTTCCACAAAGCTTAATAAGTAAACTATAACATATTAAGCACTTATTGGATGAGGTTTTTGTGATATGCGAAATGATCAATGTCGAGGTAAGAGTTATCAGCCGAGCCGAAGGCGAGTCAGATAACTCTTACCAAGACATTGATAATTTTGCATATCACAAAAACCGAATCCGATAATTGCTTTATTATACATTGTAAGTCTTTTTCCTCGAGCAATTGACGAATTTCGCCTTCGGAAGAGCTTAAAAAGCAAGATGCCATAACATGAAACAGAAAATATCGAAAAAATGTTGTTGCCATGCCAACCATTGATGCCAACGAATACCGCATACTGTAATAATCTGCACCGTAGGCTCAACATGCAGATAACTCAGTTATCTGCTAGCAGATAATTGAGCCATAGAATAAGAATACATAGAAGGGCCACTCGCGTCGGAGCCTTTGGAGTTTTTGAAGCCGCGCATGTCGCATTACGCACGTTATTAGCATTTTCTCAGCCAGTCAATTGCATTTTCTGGCCAATAGGAATGCTGAACTGGCTGGTGGCAGCCAGTAAACTGCATAAACATAGTGTGACATGTTGCACTGCTGAGTGGCCCTTCTATGTATTCTTATTGTATGACTGAGTTATCTGCAGATTGTGTGATAGTCGCATTTATCTGCATACAACTGACCAATCACAACGCATAAAACAACTGCGATGTATAGTAATTAACACTTATTGACTGAGACCGAGGGAAACAGTATGTTTTGTGGACCAGAGACTGTCGATGTCGAGGGTCCACAAAACATACTGCTTTCCCGAGGTCTCAGTCAATAAGTATTTTATTATATACTGAGTGCCAAAAGAGAAGAAAAGTACCACAAATCAATCAAACATGTGTAAAAAGGATTACCTTTTACCTGACATGGCTACGTGAGGCTTTGTGGATTTGTTGTCTACCGGTGAATAAAAGTAATGTCCACCGATTAGCTACGTTGCCAGGGAGACAATAGAATTTCTCCACTATCACGTGATACGTTCTTAACCAATAAGAAACAGGAATAAATGAACTTTGACACTCAGTATATTATAAAATAGTATTAATTAGGCCGGCCAAATTATTGTGTAAGCTGTTAATATGAAATTTTTTTATTAAAATCTCGAGAATCATTAGTAAATCGTGAACAAAACACAAAAGAAAATCATAGCCGTGAAGGAGTCTTTATTTCTCACACGCACACAACTTGCAGCTACCCTAATTTATGATTTTAAATCAAAATATCTCGAGAATTAAACAACACGTAAGGAATGTGTAAATTCTTAAAGCTCTTTCGAACAATAAAAATTAATATCTCGCACTAATCTCTCTCAAAAGCTCTCTCAAATTTATTACCAATATCTCTTCAACTATTACTTTGCAGGTGAAATGTAACTTCTATCAAAACTAGCTTACTTCAAGTTGTTTGGGAATTAAGATTTTACGTGTCAACGAGATCAAATATGAATCTAAGATGGCAGACAGCGCATTAAATTTCTATCTTTACGACCAACTCCCCAACGAAAGGCTTTAATTCGCTCGAAAGTCGAATTTTGTTTTTTTATTGTTTAATGTAGTGAAAGATCCTGTGTGCTTTTTACAGCACTGCCAACACTAGCAACGTTAGTGCGAGATGTTAATTTTTATTGAAACGAAAGCTGAATTGCTAAAGAAAATAGAAACGACAAGATAAAATCAAAAAACTTACTTTCACTCTATCTTTGGATCTTCTTGGCTTCGGTTGTTCTCGTTTCATCATGCTGTTTATGGTTTCATCTGGTTGGCGCACTCTCTTCATGGAACATCACGCCGGTCCAGTAGGTAACTAGCTCACTCGTGTCCAGTCAACCAACATAAAATAAGGAGAAAATTAATGTTACAAAATATTTTAGAATATAGGACACTAAGCGTTAATTGAAATTAACTTTAACAAACCGTACCTTGTGATAGTATTTGCATCTTAACATCTGATGGAGACGGCTTGTGATTTACTTCTTATGTCGATATGAATTCTTTCCCATCTTGTTGCGTCATTAGTTGATGGTTGTTGTATTCACTTTTTACTTGGCATTCTTTGAAAAAAAAATTACGATGTTCAGAAAACTGTTTACAAGATAAGCAAAGAAAACTACGTTCACAAGCATTAGAGAGGACTAAGTAATTATAATAGGCGTGACAGGTCACAGAGGTTAGTCGACGAAGAAACTCATGGACAAATTCCCGGCATGATGATACCCCGATAGCAAGAAATACAGCAAGTGTAGAACGTGTACGTGTGAGCTTAAACTGTATGTATGCAACTCCAAGAAAAGCGCAACACAAAATGGCGGAATTTAAAGACATTTCTGGTGTCATTTCCAGTTCCCTAACTTTCGCGGACAAATATATTTATATATTTTTCTCAAATTTTTTTGAAGTAAATCTAGATGGATTTTGTGAATAAACAAATTAAAAAAAGTATTGCCCACGGTAGGAAACTAGAACGGGCGCCCAAGAATGCCCACAATTTCTCCAATCTGGATTATATTTATTGATTGCGCAAATGACTGATAAAAAATAAGAGAGTAATAAAATACCAAATGGTTTCCTCTTCAAGATAGTGTCATACATGCGCGCGGCATTTCGGGATATTTGGGAAAACTCGTGTTGAAGTTGAACCTAAGGCAACATGCCAAGTACATGGATGACGCTATCCTGCTCAGGAAACTATTTAGTAATTGTCTTACAAAATGATGACAGTGAAACACAAGTCAACGCCACGGCATTTGAATTTCTCGTGTAGGATTGTTTGATCCTGCACAGTAATAGCCAAGTGGCGCAATCGTCAGAGCAAACGCCTATCACATGTGAGGTCGTGGGTTCAATCCTTACTTCAGACTCGTGACACCCATGTGAGGAGTTAGTCAGTCGTGGGTTTATTCCGGGTACTCCGGTTTGCGAATGTTGACTGGATGGTTAAAATTGTAAAATATCAGTAATCACCGGAACCCGGGTACTTAACTAAACTGCTGACGATGAGGCGGAACTCATAATGTATTAATGAAAATGTGTTTCACTGTAGTTATCATATAATGTAATTGCCAAGCTGAATGAATAATTCTCCAGTAACTACGTCATATGAATAACTTACAATTATGAGAGTAGTGGGGGGGGGGGGGGCAGCATAAAGATTGAAGTAGTGTCAAGGAAGGGGTACTACCCTGACGGGTACTAGGCGAAGAAGTAGAGTAAACAGGAGGAAGAAGATTAAATTGGAGTAAATAAGGGGGATTGGGGTAAAGAAGGGGAGAAGCAGGATAAAGAAACCAGTGGAAGGGGGTGCTATCCTGGAAGGAGTACCCGGGAAAGAAGAGGGTGAACAGGAGGAAAAGTAGATTGGAGAAAAGAAAGGGGGAATTAAACGGATCAGGAAATTCAGACTTGCAATTCAAATGAAAGGCAGCTCATTGGTCATGTAAACACTCGTTGAATCATGGTTCTCGCTTGCCTTTAGCTTGGAATCATCTTTGAATTTGAACTGAAAGTCTGAATTTGCATGTTTCTTGTATAGAGTGCAGTGTATCAGAACAGAAGAGGTTTTCAAGAAAAAGAAAGAAAGAATAAAAGTAAGTTAAAATTTGTAAAGAATAATGAAGAAACTATTGGTACAGCACTTGATACATGATGATAATCATCATTATAAACTCTCTATTAATCCGGGGGGGGGGTATAATAGAGAATTTGCAATGATAGTAAGTATATTGTAATATTTGGGTTTTTACCACTAAATCCTCTTGAAAGTTCTTTTTGGCTGTGGCTTCTCTCATCACAGTTGTCTGTGCTTGTCTTGCAAAATCTCTGGAATATCTATAACGTGAAGGTCAATATTTAAGATTAGAAAAATAGGAACCGTAAAATAGAAAGAAATTTAAATCGTGGCGAATACTTTTTACGGTCTTGCTGGCATGACAAAAAGAGAGTATAGATTTATAAGATCATGTTGATTTATCCTTTATCTGAACTATATTTAACTTAGATTTTAAAATAGATTTCACCCTGGTAAGCAGACCGAATGGGTTTTCAAACAAGATAACATTTAATGACTAAAACGTGCACAGAATAGTTAGAGAATGCTTACATGTCGAATAAAAATCCAATACTTTTAATGTCCAACTACACAATAGCGATTTTCGTTGCATTTCTAGACTGGAGAAGAAGACGACGCCATTTTGATTTTGATTTCTCCCGACAACGGCAGATTTGTCTTCGCAATTTTTTTCCATTTCTTCGTCGTTTTAGCTCCAATTTGCTCGTTGTGTTTCTTTCGTACCTTCCTCGCCATTTCCGTACAATCAATGGACATTTATACTCAAGATTAAGACTGTATTGAGACTTTCAAAATGTTCGTCAGGAGACATAAAAATCGAAGCTTCTTCTTCGGGTTGCAGAAGCAAATGACGTCAGACGACCTTTGTCCGCCAGCAAATACCCGTATGTATAACATTCAATGATCTTTTTAGGAAGCTGAAAATCAGTTTTTATTGCGCGAACGAAATGTTTTTGCCATTATTTCTTACTCAGGTCTTTGTTCTACTACCTTACTTCCAGTTTAGTTAGGTAACTTGCCAAAAGAAACGCCTGTAAGGGACAATTTTGCATTTTTTTTTTATTTCGATGCTGATGAAGAAGAGAAGACTCGTTAGAGCTTTCATTGGCAAATATCTTTCCCTCCGTGGCCGAGAGGTAAAGACAACTGTCTTGACTTCGATTTTGGGTGGATCGGGGACCGGTCCAGTTCAACTGAGTTTGGTAAGAATTTAATTCTGATCGGTGCTCGATCCACCCAAAACTGAATTCAAAGCTGGGCGTGGAGTGCAGGAAAACACTAGGCAGTACCGCGAGGCCAAGGAGGCAAACGTTATTTTCCTAGTGTTGTTAACTAATATTTAAGCAAATTTCATTAACTTGACTGTTGGGGACAGACCTGTAGGGTTGGTGCATTGAAGACTTCTCGTCGTTATTTCCCTTCGTTCAAGAAGACAAGTTGTCTTCATCGAGAAATAACGACGAAAAGACTTCAAGACACCACTAAACCACTACACTTTAAAGCTACAGTGTAGTGGTTTAGCTAGCTAAACCACTACACTGTGCCAATAATATATGGCTGACTTCTTCCTAACGCTTACGGTACGACCATGGATGCGCAAAGATGCGCAAACACATTAAAGCCTTGAAAGCAAGTGTTTTCTTTTAGGAAAGAATCAAGGACGACAACGCTTACTAAATCAAAGCCGTCTAGTCATGTTTTAAGTACTTCAGCTATGTTTAACGATCTTTTACCAGATCTTTGCAAGAGGAAAAGTAAAATTTTGCATCATTATTATTAACTTTCCGTCAGTCGTTTCTTTCTTGATCGAGCATTATATGCCATTGTGTTCAGTGTCCTTGATATAGGAGCCATATACTTATGGCCTTGGGTTTAATTCCCAAACACTGAATGGCAGTGTTTTGCTCTTCCAATGAGATAGCAAGATGGCACTGTAGAACGCGTGGTTTTATATAAGCTACGAGCGTCAAGATATCCTTGATAGGTAACTATTGATCCTACAATGGACACTTATGTTCACTGCCAATAGGAACGTTTCCAACTCACAGCTTGTACATAATGGATTTTATAGGTTGTGTCACAAGGAAACTGCAGTTCGGTCGTAAAATCAACTTGTTTTCAAGGTTGCCGGGTTTTAAACATTACTGACACTGTTAATGTTGTAGCTCGGAATTGTAAAACAACGGCGGCAATGCAGTTTTCTTGTGCCATAACCTGTAAAATGGGTGGTTTTATCATTTATATAAGCTACGACCGCCAAGCTTTATCCTTGATAGGAAACAATTGATCCCACCAACGACATTTGTATTCTCTACCGATAGGAACGTTTGAGACTTACAGCTTGTACATAACGCATTTTATCGGTGAGTCGTAAAACCAACCTGTTACTGCTCAGCAAACTACCAGTTCCCTCGATCAACGGTAGTCGATGAAGCTTGGCGCTCGTAGGTTGTGTAAAACCAAGCATTTTACAGGTTATAGCCAGGTTAGCAGTATCTGCAATGTTTCAAAGCAACCACGAATAGAAACTGACAGCCAACGTTCTGAGTTAAGGTTTGTAGAATATACTACATGATTAGTTACAGCATGACCAGGCATATAGTAAATAACGCATTGCCATCTTGTTCCAAAGTTATCTTATTACTTGAAAGAGCTGAAGACTGCCATGCAGTGTTTGGGAATCAAACCCAAGGCCATAAATACATGACTCCTATATCAAGGACACTGAACACAATGACATATAAAGCTCGATCAAGAAAGAAACGACCGACGGAAAGTCAATAGTATATGCAAACTTCGACTTTCCTTCTTGCAAAGGCTTGGTCATAAAAGATCGTTAAACATAGCTGAGCAACTTAAAACATGCCTACACAGTTTTGATTTAATAAGCGTTATCGTCTTTGACTCTTTCCCGAAAGAAGACATATTCTTTACATGCTGTACAGTGTTTGCGCATCTATGCTTCATGCCTTCTTGAAAAGACCTCGCCATAAAAGATCGTTTAACTTAGCTGAACAACTCGAGCGCCAAGCTTCATCGACTATCGTTGATCGAGGGAAATGGTAGTTTGCTGAGCAGTAACAGGTTGGTTTTACGACTCACCGATAAAATGCGTTATGCACAAGCTGTAAGTCTCAAACGTTCCTATCGGTAGAGAATACAAATGTCGTTGGTGGGATCAATTCTTTCCTATCAAGGATAAAGCTTGGCGGTCGTAGCTTATATGGTTATGGCACAAGAAAACTGCATTGCCGCCGTTGTTTTATAATTCCGAGCTACAACATTAACAGTGTCAGTAATGTTTAAAACCCGGCAACCTTGAAAACAAGTTGATTTTACGACCGAACTGCAGTTTCCTTGTGACACAACCTATAAAATCCATTATGTACAAGCTGTGAGTTGGAAACGTTCCTATTGGCAGTGAACATAAGTGTCCATTGTAGGATCAATAGTTACCTATCAAGGATATCTTGACGCTCGTAGCTTATATAAAACCACGCGTTCTACAGTGCCATCTTGTTATCTCATTGGAAGAGCAAAACACTGCCATTCAGTGTTTGGGAATTAAACCCAAGGCCATAAGTATATGGCTCCTATATCAAGGACACTGAACACAATGGCATATAATGCTCGATCAAGAAAGAAACGACTAACGGAAAGTTAATAATAATGATGCAAAATTTTACTTTTCCTCTTGCAAAGATCTGGTAAAAGATCGTTAAACATAGCTGAAGTACTTAAAACATGACTAGACGGCTTTGATTTAGTAAGCGTTGTCGTCCTTGATTCTTTCCTAAAAGAAAACACTTGCTTTCAAGGCTTTAATGTGTTTGCGCATCTTTGCGCATCCATGGTCGTACCGTAAGCGTTAGGAAGAAGTCAGCCATATATTATTGGCACAGTGTAGTGGTTTAGCTAGCTAAACCACTACACTGTAGCTTTAAAGTGTAGTGGTTTAGTGGTGTCTTGAAGTCTTTTCGTCGTTATTTCTCGATGAAGACAACTTGTCTTCTTGAACGAAGGGAAATAACGACGAGAAGTCTTCAATGCACCAACCCTACAGGTCTGTCCCCAACAGTCAAGTTAATGAAATTTGCTTAAATATTAGTTAACAACACTAGGAAAATAACGTTTGCCTCCTTGGCCTCGCGGTACTGCCTAGTGTTTTCCTGCACTCCACGCCCAGCTTTGAATTCAGTTTTGGGTGGATCGAGCACCGATCAGAATTAAATTCTTACCAAACTCAGTTGAACTGGACCGGTCCCCGATCCACCCAAAATCGAAGTCAAGACAGTTGTCTTTACCTCTCGGCCACGGAGGGAAAGATATTTGCCAATGAAAGCTCTAACGAGTCTTCTCTTCTTCATCAGCATCGAAATAAAAAAAAAATGCAAAATTGTCCCTTACAGGCGTTTCTTTTGGCAAGTTACCTAACTAAACTGGAAGTAAAGTAGTAGAACAAAGACCTGAGTAAGAAATAATGGCAAAAACATTTCGTTCGCGCAATAAAAACTGATTTTCAGCTTCCTAAAAAGATCATTGAATGTTATACATACGGGTATTTGCTGGCGGACAAAGGTCGTCTGACGTCATTTGCTTCTGCAACCCGAAGAAGAAGCTTCGATTTTTATGTCTCCTGACGAACATTTTGAAAGTCTCAACACAGTCTTAATCTTGAGTATAAATGTCCATTGATTGTACGGAAATGGCGAGGAAGGTACGAAAGAAACACAACGAGCAAATTGGAGCTAAAACGACGAAGAAATGGAAAAAAATTGCGAAGACAAATCTGCCGTTGTCGGGAGAAATCAAAATCAAAATGGCGTCGTCTTCTTCTCCAGTCTAGAAATGCAACGAAAATCGCTATTGTGTAGTTGGACATTAAAAGTATTGGATTTTTATTCGACATGTAAGCATTCTCTAACTATTCTGTGCACGTTTTAGTCATTAAATGTTATCTTGTTTGAAAACCCATTCGGTCTGCTTACCAGGGTGAAATCTATTTTAAAATCTAAGTTAAATATAGTTCAGATAAAGGATAAATCAACATGATCTTATAAATCTATACTCTCTTTTTGTCATGCCAGCAAGACCGTAAAAAGTATTCGCCACGATTTAAATTTCTTTCTATTTTACGGTTTCTATTTTTCTAATCTTAAATATTGACCTTCACGTTATAGATATTCCAGAGATTTTGCAAGACAAGCACAGACAACTGTGATGAGAGAAGCCACAGCCAAAAAGAACTTTCAAGAGGATTTAGTGGTAAAAACCCAAATATTACAATATACTTACTATCATTGCAAATTCTCTATTATACCCCCCCCCCGGATTAATAGAGAGTTTATAATGATGATTATCATCATGTATCAAGTGCTGTACCAATAGTTTCTTCATTATTCTTTACAAATTTTAACTTACTTTTATTCTTTCTTTCTTTTTCTTCAAAACCTCTTCTGTTCTGATACACTGCACTCTATACACTAAACATTCAAATTCAGACTTTCAGTTCAAATTCAAAGATGATTCCAAGCTAAAGGCAAGCGAGAACCATGATTCAACGAGTGTTTACATGACCAATGAGCTGCCTTTCATTTGAATTGCAAGTCTGAATTTCCTGATCCGTTTAATTCCCCCTTTCTTTTCTCCAATCTACTTTTCCTCCTGTTCACCCTCTTCTTTCCCGGGTACTCCTTCCAGGATAGCACCCCCTTCCACTGGTTTCTTTATCCTGCTTCTCCCCTTCTTTACCCCAATCCCCCTTATTTACTCCAATTTAATCTTCTTCCTCCTGTTTACTCTACTTCTTCGCCTAGTACCCGTCAGGGTAGTACCCCTTCCTTGACACTACTTCAATCTTTATGCTGCCCCCCCCCCCCCACTACTCTCATAATTGTAAGTTATTCATATGACGTAGTTACTGGAGAATTATTCATTCAGCTTGGCAATTACATTATATGATAACTACAGTGAAACACATTTTCATTAATACATTATGAGTTCCGCCTCATCGTCAGCAGTTTAGTTAAGTACCCGGGTTCCGGTGATTACTGATATTTTACAATTTTAACCATCCAGTCAACATTCGCAAACCGGAGTACCCGGAATAAACCCACGACTGACTAACTCCTCACATGGGTGTCACGAGTCTGAAGTAAGGATTGAACCCACGACCTCACATGTGATAGGCGTTTGCTCTGACGATTGCGCCACTTGGCTATTACTGTGCAGGATCAAACAATCCTACACGAGAAATTCAAATGCCGTGGCGTTGACTTGTGTTTCACTGTCATCATTTTGTAAGACAATTACTAAATAGTTTCCTGAGCAGGATAGCGTCATCCATGTACTTGGCATGTTGCCTTAGGTTCAACTTCAACACGAGTTTTCCCAAATATCCCGAAATGCCGCGCGCATGTATGACACTATCTTGAAGAGGAAACCATTTGGTATTTTATTACTCTCTTATTTTTTATCAGTCATTTGCGCAATCAATAAATATAATCCAGATTGGAGAAATTGTGGGCATTCTTGGGCGCCCGTTCTAGTTTCCTAACGTGGGCAATACTTTTTTTAATTTGTTTATTCACAAAATCCATCTAGATTTACTTCAAAAAAATTTGAGAAAAATATATAAATATATTTGTCCGCGAAAGTTAGGGAACTGGAAATGACACCAGAAATGTCTTTAAATTCCGCCATTTTGTGTTGCGCTTTTCTTGGAGTTGCATACATACAGTTTAAGCTCACACGTACACGTTCTACACTTGCTGTATTTCTTGCTATCGGGGTATCATCATGCCGGGAATTTGTCCATGAGTTTCTTCGTCGACTAACCTCTGTGACCTGTCACGCCTATTATAATTACTTAGTCCTCTCTAATGCTTGTGAACGTAGTTTTCTTTGCTTATCTTGTAAACAGTTTTCTGAACATCGTAATTTTTTTTTCAAAGAATGCCAAGTAAAAAGTGAATACAACAACCATCAACTAATGACGCAACAAGATGGGAAAGAATTCATATCGACATAAGAAGTAAATCACAAGCCGTCTCCATCAGATGTTAAGATGCAAATACTATCACAATGTACGGTTTGTTAAAGTTAATTTCAATTAACGCTTAGTGTCCTATATTCTAAAATATTTTGTAACATTAATTTTCTCCTTATTTTATGTTGGTTGACTGGACACGAGTGAGCTAGTTACCTACTGGACCGGCGTGATGTTCCATGAAGAGAGTGCGCCAACCAGATGAAACCATAAACAGCATGATGAAACGAGAACAACCGAAGCCAAGAAGATCCAAAGATAGAGTGAAAGTAAGTTTTTTGATTTTATCTTGTCGTTTCTATTTTCTTTAGCAATTCAGCTTTCGTTTCAATAAAAATTAACATCTCGCACTAACGTTGCTAGTGTTGGCAGTGCTGTAAAAAGCACACAGGATCTTTCACTACATTAAACAATAAAAAAACAAAATTCGACTTTCGAGCGAATTAAAGCCTTTCGTTGGGGAGTTGGTCGTAAAGATAGAAATTTAATGCGCTGTCTGCCATCTTAGATTCATATTTGATCTCGTTGACACGTAAAATCTTAATTCCCAAACAACTTGAAGTAAGCTAGTTTTGATAGAAGTTACATTTCACCTGCAAAGTAATAGTTGAAGAGATATTGGTAATAAATTTGAGAGAGCTTTTGAGAGAGATTAGTGCGAGATATTAATTTTTATTGTTCGAAAGAGCTTTAAGAATTTACACATTCCTTACGTGTTGTTTAATTCTCGAGATATTTTGATTTAAAATCATAAATTAGGGTAGCTGCAAGTTGTGTGCGTGTGAGAAATAAAGACTCCTTCACGGCTATGATTTTCTTTTGTGTTTTGTTCACGATTTACTAATGATTCTCGAGATTTTAATAAAAAAATTTCATATTAACAGCTTACACAATAATTTGGCCGGCCTAATTAATACTATTTTATAATATACTGAGTGTCAAAGTTCATTTATTCCTGTTTCTTATTGGTTAAGAACGTATCACGTGATAGTGGAGAAATTCTATTGTCTCCCTGGCAACGTAGCTAATCGGTGGACATTACTTTTATTCACCGGTAGACAACAAATCCACAAAGCCTCACGTAGCCATGTCAGGTAAAAGGTAATCCTTTTTACACATGTTTGATTGATTTGTGGTACTTTTCTTCTCTTTTGGCACTCAGTATATAATAAAATACTTATTGACTGAGACCTCGGGAAAGCAGTATGTTTTGTGGACCCTCGACATCGACAGTCTCTGGTCCACAAAACATACTGTTTCCCTCGGTCTCAGTCAATAAGTGTTAATTACTATACATTGCAGTTGTTTTATGCGTTGTGATTGGTCAGTTGTATGCAGATAAATGCGACTATCACACAATCTGCAGATAACTCAGTCATACAATAAGAATACATAGAAGGGCCACTCAGCAGTGCAACATGTCACACTATGTTTATGCAGTTTACTGGCTGCCACCAGCCAGTTCAGCATTCCTATTGGCCAGAAAATGCAATTGACTGGCTGAGAAAATGCTAATAACGTGCGTAATGCGACATGCGCGGCTTCAAAAACTCCAAAGGCTCCGACGCGAGTGGCCCTTCTATGTATTCTTATTCTATGGCTCAGTTATCTGCTAGCAGATAACTGAGTTATCTGCATGTTGAGCCTACGGTGCAGATTATTACAGTATGCGGTATTCGTTGGCATCAATGGTTGGCATGGCAACAACATTTTTTCGATATTTTCTGTTTCATGTTATGGCATCTTGCTTTTTAAGCTCTTCCGAAGGCGAAATTCGTCAATTGCTCGAGGAAAAAGACTTACAATGTATAATAAAGCAATTATCGGATTCGGTTTTTGTGATATGCAAAATTATCAATGTCTTGGTAAGAGTTATCTGACTCGCCTTCGGCTCGGCTGATAACTCTTACCTCGACATTGATCATTTCGCATATCACAAAAACCTCATCCAATAAGTGCTTAATATGTTATAGTTTACTTATTAAGCTTTGTGGAAACACCACGTAAATTTATTATTGCAATAATAAATTTACGTGGTGTTTCCACAAAGCTTAATAAGTATATTGTATTCACCATGCAAACGTACAAGAAACTTATCATGTTATAGTTTATAAATTATTCGTAACTATCATCTCATGACTTAATTCTTTCTACTATTGCAAAGGGTGATGGGATGTGAAAAAAACGCACAAGAAGAGAAAAGAATGAACGATCCTGGACGGCAAGACCCACAAAACAACAATCCACAAGAATAAGAAGACACGACATTGTAATAGAAAGTAGTGGTAATGTGCAAGTTAGTAGAAAACAAGATACTTATTATTGAGGGATCAAAGAGGATTTAATAGATATTTCTCGTTAATGAAAAAGAAAAGACAGCAAATTAAGTGAAAAAAATTGGATTGAAATAACATTGATATCAAATACATTCAACAAAATAATTAAATAGAATACCTAGGAGTTTGGCAGTCAATTTTCGAGTCAAAAAACAGGTAAAAATATGGTAAATGTCGACAATATTTTTTAAAGAAACAATACCTTAACGCCTGGAAATTTCGTCTCTAACATTTGGATTTGGATATTTCTAAAAACAAAACAAAATAACATGTAGGATTGAACGTTTTACAAAAATAAGTTTCGTAATAATGCCACTAAATTATAGTTGATGCATTTTGTCACTATTCTTGGTTTGCACATGACGTCATTTCGTGTGATTGGGCGCCATCTTGGTTGACTCTGCAGATTACTTCAGCTGTTTACAGCGAAACACTGGTGTCAATTTACTATTTCATCGTTAGTTTTAGCGTATTATGAATGATACTTTAAAGATGTATGGCTCGATAGGATCAGATATAATGAATAGATACTTTGTGGTTGCCATGTGTTTCAAACGTCAACAAAGATGGCGTCGATTGCAAACGATCAATTCCGTCGTTCTACCTTTAAAGAATGTGTTCTCTGGTTAAAAAGCGAGAAAATGTGACTTGTATTCCAATTCACCGTAGCAAAACAGATGGTGGCATGTCGATTTTACCAGAATTTAATGCGGGTATCAATCAAGAATACCAGTGAAATGATATTTAAGATAAGCTAATGGACGGAATTTTAACACAAGTGACAAAATAACCTATCTGTCTGTTCCTCAAACGAGGTTAATTTACCTTAAGTTTTTAAACGATTTCAGACCGCAAGGCATTCTGGTAAAATCAACACCCGCCATCTTTTTGCTACATTAAATTCCCAAGGGAATATATCATTTCTTTGTTTCTTAGCTAATTTGGTTCATACATCCATGCAAATCAGTAGGATCATTATATTTTTTTGTGCATTTTAAATTCCCATGGGAATACGGCATGCTTTGTTTCAATGGTGATGCGTCTGTTTATGGTAATTACTGCATAATGCGAATCCTCTTTGATTATTAATATGATAAGTATCTTGGTGCTTTCAGATTTGTTTTGGTAAGCAGGAACAATGAAGTCATTGTTTGTGTACACTAAAGCAAATTACGAAGGTGGTTTGAGAGCAGCTGCGAGGTACCATGCAAATGAAGGCGTTTCGGTTAAATAAGTGTGAGAATTACGGCATTAAAAATTGCATGTCATCTACACTTAAGGATATAAGTTGCCAAAAAAAAAAACAACTTTAGTGAATCTGTTGAGTTTCAATTGCTTTTTATTTTTGCCTAATTCTCATGCTTATTTGACCCAGCCTTGGACTTTGGTAAGTATCAGGGGCCGGTTGTATCAAAGGCGTTTAGCTTAAACGGTGGATAAGTCAAAAATATGAAACACGTTTCCATGTTGTATAAACAAACCAGCTGAAGTTATTTGACCTGAGAAGAACAATTATATATAAAACTAAATATTTATTCTATTTCAACTCATAATTTCGGTTCCGTACTAGGTGTAAAACTGATTTTTAAATTTCACTTATCCACCGTTTAAGCTAAACGCCTTTGATACAACCGGCCCCAGGTTTATATTTATTCCGGAACAGTTAACACAACGAAAAGCCCATGCCCATTCAGCTAAGGTTTTACGTTTGAAAATTCAATCAAAAACTCAGTCTAAGTGGGTTTAAGTAGCTAGAGATAACGTAATTTATCTTTTTATTTTGCTTTTTTGTTTATAACGTAATTTATTAGCTAAATGTATGGACTGCGAGGGTGTGCGCCGTGTGTAAGTTGCATGGGATTAGGTTTATTAAAGGAATTAAAATTTTTGAAAGTATGCTTAAAAACCAAAATCTGTCGTCACTTCTAACAAAACAGTTAAGAGTAGGTTTCAACATCAACTAAATTGATCTATACTATTAACTAAGAAAAATGCGAATTAAGTTTTATATTTTGCAAGCAAATTTTAAATAGAATTCTCACCTGTTTTTATGTACGAGCTTTTTCTGTTTACGTTTGATCTAAAATATCCAAATAAATTGCATTTAAAATGCATACTTTACCGAAATTTTAACTCTTTTAATTTTCGAAATTGGGTGGCAGTCGGGGCGGTGGTGGTGCATGCGGGTTTATCAGCTGTGAGTGACTGTGCGATGGTGAGGAAAGTGAAGGTAACGAATGGAATGCAGGAGCTTAGAACTGAGGAAGACAGCTTAGAACTGAGGCAGGTAGGCAGTTGGTAGGATCAGCGGGGGGCACTTGACATTTTGGCTTTGGGAATCAAATTTGCATGCTAAGTACTTAAGTCACTAACGTTTGTTGTTTTAATTTGTTAGGTACGCGCGGCTGCTCTCTAGGGAAGATCAACTTAGCAATTGTATTAGCACTTGCAAAGTTGGTCTTCTCTTTGCCGGCTACCCCGGCCAGTTCTCCGAGTGCTACTTCCACCGTGAATAAGTAGAAGTACTTGTACTACATGTATAAGTACTTCTACTTAGGTGGAAGTGGCACTTGGGGAGCTGGCCGGGGTAGGGGGATTTTTTTTATTCAATTTCTCAATTCCCATGGGAATTGAATTTTTAATTAAAAAGGGGTCACAAGTAAATTTTGTAAACAATTTATTGAAAAAATTTGTAAAGATTACATACAATTTGAATAACAATAAAAAGAGATTAACTACCACACATTGTACTTATTAAAATAACAACAGAAGAAAACAGAACATGGCAGAGAGAACAATAACACAAGTGAATGAACAAAGTCCTAAAAAACTTGGGTCTTTTCAACGTAAGTAAATGTTTATACTTCAAAATATATTATAACAATGAAACAACTTGAAGTGATAAATTTTGAGAGTTTTGCAAAGGTTTACCCAGCATATAACGAGTTGTTTCACAATTACAAAGAAAAACATGTGGCTCAAAACATGCAACTGATAGAGATGACGAGAAGGCTTAACAAGTCTAAGTAGAAAGGTTTTCAAAAGTTAGTCACATTTTTATAACCATATGTAACTACCCTGTCAACTCTCCCAGTGGGAAGAACCGGAGTACCCGGAGAAAACCCACGAGTTTTGGCGGAGCGTTGACCAACGCTTTTTCAAATACAGCCAGCCTCACAGAAGAAAGGTATTTTTGTCAAAAGAAAAATATCATTTTTAATCAATTGTGCTTTTATAAGTCAGAAAAAATACATGCACGAATTACCAACGAATTTTGATGGCTTTGAGCCATGTAACGTGGGCACATAATTCTTCCTAAAAATACTTTTTTGTACTCGAAACAACCCTTCAAAACGTCGAAAAACAACGAAGAAACGATTTTTTTATAAATTCCAAATTGACCAAGCTGTAATGTTCGGAGCCACATTTTTCTTATTGCGTTTCTAACCTGACAATGTGAAATGCACTAAACATTGCTACCTTTATTTTTTTTAACAAAAAATTCAAAAATACATAGAATAAAAACCAAGCATTTTTAGAATATTGTGTGTAGCACGACATTTTTCAGAAACCAATCTCTTACACTTTTCTTTGCATAACAGTGCATGCGATCTATTTTTCGCAAAAAAATACAAAGAAAGTCTCAGACATCTCATTTTTCTGGTGGGCACAAGAACAGAAGCTTTTTGTTCAAATTGTGATAATTTATTTGAGATAACTTTGGGCAAAATTCTATTTTTCATTGAAAACAGCCGAAAAATCAATGCTTTGGCTTTGCCCAGCAACTAATGAAGTCACTCGATAGTGAAGTTGCTTTATATACAATTGATAGTTTCAGTGTTAAAGAGACCAAAATAAAAGTAGAAATACATAACTTAGATTGATCTTGGATTGAAAAGTAAAAAATTTATTCGAAGAATCAATTTAAATTTAGTCTTTTTGGAAGGTACCATTGTCAGGTTAGGAACATATCTCTTTGAAGTATAAATTCATCTTTACTTACTTGTTGAAAAGACTATATTCAAGAGCCATGTAAACCTGTTTTCCTATATTATTATTACCACGCAAGTATTACAAAGTGGAATATTTGAAATGTAAACTTGAACTGAAGCAAAGGAAATGCACATACAAATTCAGAAATATTTCAATTGCCAAAATACAAATTCACCACAACCAAACAATATAAAAAGTTCCAGTAGGCAATATGTTGTAATTTTAATTAAGAAACTTATAAAGTAATAAATCATACAGGAAACACAAAAGAAATCATTTTCTCATCTTACAGAATCGGTATTTTCAAAATCACTTTGCTATAGATCTGATGTATAAAATTGACGAGTTTCACAAGCCATTTACAACATTCGCATCTGTGTATGTCAGATATCTCGCCTTCAGCTTGGGTTTGTATATCCGATACAACCCGGTCACTTGTATTGTAAATAGTACAAATCAAAATTGTTATCAAATCAAAGTCTCAAACTAATTTAAATTATTCTACTCCATATAATGCCAGACAGTTTTACTTTTTCTCAGGAAAGACCTTATGTTCAACAAGGTAAATTTGGCATGTTAATTAAGAAGTCTGTAAAATTTGAAATTGCATAGTATCAACTAAAAGCTTCATGTGACTTAAAACTTTTTCAAGTCGATGTAATACGAAGAACTCTGGTAAAGTATTTACTGTATCCAGGCATCAATAGAAAACTTTTAAAATTAAAAATTGTAGTTACTTATACTTATTATTGGCCAACATCTGTACTGCTTGTTTATCTAGAAAATCTGGCATACTGTCAATTTTTTTAGTCCAAGGAAACTTTTTTACTCTTAAATTCTTACATCCGCCACATCTTTTCTTTGCTAATAAAAAGAGCCCACAGAATTTATTTGGCAAGTTGTGGTTTTCTTTTTCATTTAAGATATGTAATTAATTGATAAAGTTAAAGAACAACTGCATCAGTTCATCTCAATTCCAAACAAGTTCCACTTTGTAAACAAAAGACAATATGCTAGCTTATTTTGTCCTTAATAAGTAGTTCATCTTAAAGTTTGAAAGTCAACATTCTAGTACAAAATCACAAAGTCTGTATCTAAGGTAAATTACCAGTAGTATAAAATATTACAAAGTATTTTTTTAACTTTAAAGGGTCCAATATAACATTGAGAACTATTGTGATTTTCAAATGAACTTTCCAAACTTTCAAATGAACACTCAAAGCCAGCTTAAACAAAAGATGATTGAGATAGTAAACCAGGAAATAACATAGGTGTTGTAATTTTTTATCAAAAATATGATATAGTGCATATAACAGAAACATTTCAATTAAAAAGTAGAAATATATTTCCTGTGGTTAGTTTTAATTGCTACATATATTGAAATTTTAGTATAATAATGGATGTTTTTGTTTCTGGCAAAGTCACCTCAATCTCCTTATGTTTAACCAACATTACAAAGTCAAATAATGACAAACACGAATGATTAAACACAAATTTATATTTTAATGGGTAAAAATAAATATGTCCAAATTAGTATAATCATGCATATAGGTCTAGTAGGGTACCAATTTTTAGAAACAGAATTGTGTTGTTTAGAGGCATAACATATAAAATTGCTAGATTTGATATTTCAGTTTTTTAAGAAAGCCTTTTGTATGTGTTTTCATGAACTCTTGGGCCATAATTCAATTGATTTGAACCAAATAAGATTCTAACTTTCTTTTAAAACACAGTTCATCATTATTTGACTTTTTCTAAGATTAAAATGCTTCTGGAGCACATGAGATTCCACGGTATGTGTACCCACAAAATAATCGTCAAATTAGGTGAGAATGAAACCGTCATGTCCAAAATTATACTGTCCCAAATTGTCCCATATTCAATATTGTACATGCAATATTCCAATACCTTTAACAATTTCATTTTTCATAATCTGCCAGTTGTTGAGAGGAGGTTAAAGGTAGGTTACAGTCGCTTTTGAGCATGTGCGATAGGTTTGTTATGAGGAGCCTCCTCATAACAAGTTTCCAGTCCCATGGCGTAAATGAAAACACGCGCGGTCGTTTGAATCGTTCTCTGTGGTATTGCAAGGAGCGATGGCGCATCAAGTCCTGGCATAAAAATTGTCGCTTTGAGAGTTTCAAGATCAAACAATTAATATTGGATTCTGGAAACGCGGCAAATCGCGTCGCCCAAAGGTTTAATTATTTGCGTTCTGTAGCTTTTGCTTCAGATGCTGTAAATTTCGTTCGAGACTTCGAGTCGCACTATAGAATACTCACGAGTCAGGAAATGCTCACAGGCTCTCTCATGCAATGTGGTAAGAAATATATTGTATTACTTTTACATAATAAGGAAATGTTAAGCTAGTTACGCTAGCTGAGTTCTGCTAATAATATTCAGGATGTATTTAGAAGTTGACAAGTATGTTTAAAACATAAAACAGTGTAGAGAGGAACCTTACATGCAATCACAATTTTTGCAGAGAACCAATTTTATCAAAACAAAATCACGATACTGTATATCACTCAATGAGTATATTGTGGATATGGTCTATAACATAGCTAGCAATACACAGAGGATATTAAACGTTGCATGGCGCGAAGATATTATTTACGAGCGTACAAGGTGTGAAATAAATTATACATTTTATATGCGCCCTGTAGAATATGCAATTAAATTGTTGTATTCTCGATTCCAGACTTATATATCATGATGAGGATACATTATGACACAGTAATGAAATTAAAAGCACAGTGATGAAAGCAAAAACTCATGTGAAAAATTCATAAACAACATTTATTTGGTTTTTACAATACAAAATTAGTTTACAAAATGGAATTGATAAGCATTTAGAACTGTAGCCTGTGTATGTGTATATAAACGTTCATAGCATGTATACAGGGTCTACGATGATATTAGATAACGCTTGTGTTATATTTCAACGTATGAAAACTACTGCATGTAAGTTTCAGAATAAGTAAAATAATAAAATTATCCAGGTGCAAATACATGAAAATGTTACCAGGATTTTTTTACATAATTGGGCGGTTTCGCACACGCGTATTTTGTTGTGATTCAGCAGAAGAGAAAATGAGCGACAATTGCTGTACCTCAAGCATCAGGCTAAATTCTCGATCAAGCAACCAAATTCACATCTATGGCGTGCACCTAGATGAGAGCATTATATGGATCGTGTCTATACGATATAATATCACGACGTCGACGAGAGCACCGATATTGTGCTTATATTGCATTATATTGAATCTGGCATTATAATATGTAGTAAAAAACTGTATACAGTATAACAGTTTGAAATTTATTCCAGGCTATTATGCTTGAAACACAAAATGAACACACTTCCAGAGACATCAACACCTAAGATACATCGACAATTTTAATACCGGATATTCAAACCCGTAATTTCCGCATCTCGCTTCGCGGCTTTGAATTCACTCATTACTTTGAATTTGTTTGGGAAACGGATTGTAAAAGTTGCTATAGAGTTAATCGAATCGAGAATACGACAATTTAATTGCATATTCTACAGGGTGCATATAAAATGTATAATTTATTTCACACCTTGTACAAGCGGTTGAAGCCTGCACTCAATATCTATGTAAGCCATCGGATAAGCTCATTTATTATATGGTTATGGCTTTATGGATGTTTCACCGTAAACTAAAACACTCGTATCTCCCATATTTTCACTAGTGAAGACGTGAAAAAATATGTAACACTTGAAAAACGCCTGTATTTTCCCCTGGCCTGGGATTTATATGTTCTCTGTTCGCTTGTTCCAACCTGAACGTGTTTTCGCCACTCGTGGGCTAAATAATATCTTCGCGCCATGCACCGTGTAATATCCTGTATGTATTGCTAGCTATGTGATAGATCATATCCACAATATACTCATTGAGTGATATACAGTATCGTGATTTTGTTTTGATAAAATTGGTTCTCTGCCAAATTTGTGATGCATGTAAGGTTCCTCTCTACACTGTTTCATGTTTTAAACATACTTGTCAACTTCTAAATACATCCTGAATATTATTAGTAGAACTCAGCTAGCGTAAGTGCATAACTAGCTTAACATTTCCTTATTATGTAAAAGTAATACAATATATTTCTTACCACATTGCATGAGAGAGCCTGTGAGCGTTTCGTGACTCGTGAGTATTCTATAGTGCGACTCGAAGTCTCGAACGAAACCCACAGCATCTGAAGCAAAAGCTACCGAACGCGAATAATCAAACCTTCAGGCGACGCGATTTGCCGCGTTTCCAGAATCCAATATGAATTGTTTGATCTTGAAACTCTCAAAGCAACAATTTTTATGCCAGGACTTGATGCGCCATCGCTCCTTGCAATACGACAGAGAACGATTCAGACGGCCGCGCGTGTTTCATTTACGCCATGGGACTGGAAACTTGTTATGAGGAGGCTCCTCATAACAAACCTATCGCACATGCGCAGAAGCGACTGTAACCTACCTTTAAGCATTTTGTCGATCTACAAACAAATTTCAAAGAATTCTATTGAAGATAGATAACTGAAATGGTAAACAAACTGCAAAAGATAACAATGCAAGTGGTTGTGTAAAAACTAAAGACCACGTAAAGTCGGCCATTCTGTACAGTGTTTGGATTTGACAGTTTGAATTTTAATTGCCTCAAGAAAAGTCTAAAAGGCATTTAAAAACATAACATTCCTTGTTCTTTTTTAACCTCCCGACCTTGCACGACTCCCACATCCTGCTCCGTCTCCTCCTATCCACCTCCCACCCTCAAGGCCCTGTCACACGGTGCAATTTTTCTTGCACTTGTAACTGCTCCGTCTCCTTCTCTATCCACCTCTTACCCTTAAGGCCCTGTCACACGGTGCACTTTTCCTTGCATTCACCGTAGCAAAAAAGATGGCGACATGTCGATTTTACCAGAATGCATTGCAGGTATCAAGAAAGAATACGTGGGAAAAGATGACAAGAAGCAAAGCTACTGGATTGAAATTTTAACACAAGTGTGAAAATAACCTATTGTCTTCTGTCTGTTCTTCAAAAGACGTTAATTTGCCTTTTTAAACAATTTCAGACTGCCATGCACTCTGGTAAAATCGACATTTGCCATCTTTTTTGCTACAGGGAAAATCTACTCTTAAGTAAATTTGTGACAAATGTTTGGTACGTTAAAAAACCCCAGCAAACTGTGATGGAAACTTGCATTTGCCAATTTTACATCTCCCAATAGTAGAATTGCATTTCAAGTTGCAAGAAAAATTGCATTGTGACAGGACCTTTATTCTCCAGTGTTCCCGCCAACCTGCTCCCACCATTAGATGGAAAGTCCTTTTTTCACTACATTTTAGTAATTAGGCTACTCCCCTCCTCTCACAAGTCTGTAATCGCCTGACGAAATCAATTGGTCGACAGTCCAAGGCATGTTTTGTAATCGAAATTCACAAAATTAAAATTAAATTGCCTTTTTTCAATAAATTTGAACCAGAACCAACTCTATACATAGAACTGTCTCAGCATACTTTCTTCGACAATCTCAACAATTCAAGACCTCATTCAGTTTCTATAGCGGATTTCATGGTATTATTATCGAACCAACTTCAACTGAAAACGGTAGCCTTAATCTTACATGCGACCATAGCCATGCTTGGAAAGCACAAACTTACAATACTCGAAAATTGTACTTATTTCCAGTCTGATCTCTCAAAAATCGATCTCTATGCACAATCTAAGTACTTTGCTACAAATAATGATAGAAAATAAAGCATATTACCTTAAAACAAAGTTAGGATGCATGAAAATTTAGAGGACTTTCAAGGAGCAAAATCTTCGAGCTAGAGAAAAATTTTGAAAAAATAGTATTCGGAAAATCTTCGAGCAGCGTCGGAAACCGACGAATTCCGAGGAATGCCGAAACTACCACTTTGTGTCGACATGCTCCGAGCAAGTTCCTTGTTCCTGATTCAGAAGAAGCTGTATTACAGATCAGATATATACAGATAGGGAACTCGCACTCAATAACCTCAATTTTTGTGTCCCCGTGCTCACGTCATTCCACGCGCCACGCAAATTGCTCTGGCAAGTGTCGTTCGTCGTGTTTTCAGTCAAAAGCATAGGAAAAACGCCGTTCGAAAGTACAAAAATGAATATTTTTGCGAAGTTCCTTCACCGATCTTCATTTTGTATGTATGTAGATATTTCAGTAGAATTTGCGTTTGATTCTTGTGTAGAAATTTCTAAATTTCCTTAAAAGTAGGAATAAACCAGAAAATGACGGAAACACGCTCTCAAAACTTCACCGCGACACATCGCTGGAATTTGTCGTTTTAAAGCATTTTGCATGAGAATCTTTGCACGTAAAACCTTCTTGCGGTTTAGATGTTCTAGCATGCACGTTTAAATGCGTGTTTTGTTGACACATTTCGCTAGAAATTGAGTTTAAACGCCGTGTTTAGGTCGGCTCACGCGGTTTGTGCCAGCGGTATCACCCATGAGCGCTGCACCGACTTCTGACACCGAAAAAAAATAAAAAAAAAAAAAAAACAGAAACGGGGCGAATTTAAAACTCCGCCTCGCCTACGGCAGGCGGAGTAATAAATTATAGCAGCTCAATTTTAAATTCAAAATAACTTTATAACAATGTCATAGGTTATGAATTTCAAAAGAATAAAATCTAACCAATGAAGTTGTTTTGAAGGTATTTTAAAATGTAAATATATCCTAGAATGAGCTGTGGTAATTTATTTTGACTTACGCTAGATCCGCCACTGCTTCGTCCCAAAGTTCATATTTACCTCAGTGGTAAAGAGAGAAATTTTGTGGCTGACCGCCATCTTAGATTTATTTTTGATCCCCTTGACGTATGTAAAACCATTCCCAAACAACATCAAATAAGTTAATGAATATAAACACCGCACAAAAAGAAAGTTCCTCCTAAATACATCAGGATAAATTCTAAACAAATGAATCGCTGTTAATCAAACCTAGAACTACTTGGACCTATGGTAGTTGCTTAATGGTGTGTGAAGAATTGGGTCACACATGCGTGCAATAATGAGTTGAACCCCATTGAATACAAAAATACCCGATTTCAAAATTAACATGCTGAATATGCTAGTGTGATCCGTCTCTCATTCACCATTCATTGGTAAACACAAAATCACAGTGCGATCGTGTAAAGCCGTTTAAATCACGCCCAGAATAGGTCCAATTAGTTCTAGGTTTGATTAACAGCGATTCATTTGTTTAGAATGTATTCTGATGTATGTAGGGGGGGGGGGACTTTCTTTTTGTGCGATGTTTAGTATTGAAAATAGACAAAAATATCTAATACTGAAGCGCACATATAACGTCAGTGTTGATGATTTGTCCGCATTATTCTTGTCTACTTTTGCATTCATAACAATTGAATGTGGATCATCAATCTCCTCTTGGGATTCGAGGTTAACTTGTTTGTCCGCATTTTGAACCACAAATAGTGACGGTGCGCTACACTGTTTCACGCCAACCCGCTCGTGACACAACATGCATATGTAAAATAACCTAATTGGCGGATGGCTAATTTCGGTAATCATTCCAAAATAACTTGGTTAAATATTACAATCTGCATGCGCGGGTGCTGGGTTAGGTAACGGTAGATAACAGTTGATGTTGCCCACACATCACAGGCGCGGCAATAAAAGCGTTCTGAAAATAATTGACCAATTCATTTGCCCAAATTCAGCAATTCTTCTGATCAATTCCTCAAAATTTTGAACAAGTTCCTTGAAAAGATTCACAACTTTCTGTTAATTAACCAATTAGAATACCACATCTCATTCATGAGCATTCTAATTGGTCAATAAACAGAAAGTTGTGAACATTTTAAGCAACTTTTCAAAATTTGAGGAATTACGGGAGGAATTGATCAGAGGAACTGCAAAACTTGGGAAAATGAACAGGTCAAACATTTTTGGAATGCTTCTATTTCCGCAACCGTAAACAAGTATATCCCCCATGTAAAACTTGGAATTACCCTAATTTATAGTTTTGAATAGGAATATCTCGAGAATTAAACAACATTTAAGGAAGGTGTGAAATTTTTTTCTACATAATTATTACAAAGTTCTTTCGAAAGACTCGAATTTATTGCCATATCCCTTTAACTTTTACTGCACAGGTGAAGTGTAGTCTAACGTAAATGATAACTTAGTTTCCTAAAAACATGTGAGATTTTCACTAGTGTCTAATACAAATATTTCTTGTTTTTCAAAAAGGACGCAAAGGTGGAAAACTTGAGAAAGCAACATCGAACGAACACCAAGGTCTAGATGCAAGGTTTACAAATGTAAGTTGATTAGAAAAAAACGTTATAAAGAATTGAAATCTCGAGTTTCTTGTTAAAACATCGTAAACCTCAGGGAAGAAATCCAAACTTTCGAACTGTACACGACAGGGACGGGGGGGGGGGGGGGGGGGTTAAGTACATTGATGTTCAAGTACCAGTCCCTTTGTATTGTTTTTGTGGGCGCAGCTGCTACTATTTCGCCAGGAACGTATCCAGATTTAATGTTTTCACTTTGATTTAAGTAGTAATGTCACAGTTTAGTAATGTGTAACGTCTTGTTAAAACTGATAACAACATTATGATTGTTGAACATCAATTTTTATCATCTTGGGTTCACTGTCGAAAATTATATAACAGTTATACATTACAGTTATAAATTCTGTGAATTCATTCATTATTCTATGAATAAATATAAATATATTCGAATTATTATCTAATGATTGAATCTTTCATTGCAAAAGGTGATGTGAAAGAAACGCAAGAAGAAAAGAACAGAATGAACGATCGTGGACGACAAGACCCGCAATAGAAAAACAGTCCACAAGAACGAAAAGACGCGACATTGTAATAAGAAGTAGTGGTAATTGACAAGTTAGTAAAAAACGAGATATTTATTATTCAAAGATCAAAGAGGATTTAATAAATCATTGTTTCTCGTTATCGAAAAAGTAAAGGCACTAAATTAAGTGAAAAATAGATTGAAATAACACTGAATTCAGAGAATGTTTTAGGAGTTTGGCGGTCAATTTTCGAGTCCAAAAAAATCAGGTAAAAATATAATGGTAAATGATAACAAGATGTTTTAAAGAAACAATACCTTAACGCCTGAAAATTTGGCTTCTAACATTTGCATTTGGATATCTTAAAAACAAAGCAAAATAATATGTAGGATATAACGTTTGGCAAAAATTAGCTTCGTCATAATACCACTTAATTAGTTGAAGCATTTTGTCATTATTATGTCGTTCTACCGTTAAAAATTGGGTTAAGTCTAGGTTTATAATTAAAACAACAAGGGAATATGACTTGACATTCTAATTCCCAAGGGAATATACTATTTCTTTGTTTCTTAGTCAATTTAATTCACACATAGATAAAAATCAGTAGATAAAAAGCAGTATTTTTTCTTCGCACTTTAAATTCCAATGGAATACAACTTGCTTTGTTTTTATGGTAATGTTCTGTTCATGTTGAGACTAATTTACTATATAATGAGAATCCTCTTTGATTATTGATATGATAAGTATCTTGATGCCTAATTCGGGTTTGTTTTGGTGAACAAAAACAATGGAACAATTAAATCATTGTTCGTGTGCACTAAAGCAAATTACGGACGTGGTTTGAGAGCAGCTGCAACGTACCATGCAAATAAAAGGCGTTTCGGTTAAATAAGTACGAGAATTGCGGTAAAGTTTTTAAATATTTCGATGCTTTTGAACTACAGGGTGTCCCAAAAAACACAAAAACTATTGAAATCACCTATTGTTAACATTTGAATGCCCTAGTACTTGTTAAAAAATTAAAATATCTTTGTAAAGCACGTTTGTTTTGCTCATGGGAATATTGATAAAAACCAAATTGAATAGGCTAAAATAACCATGCATAAAATTAATCAATAATTTAATATGCACTCGTAGGTTTAGCTTTTTGTCTGGCAAAAAATTAATTATTACGGTTATGTCAATAGTTTATCCACTCGTGGGATCAATTTAGTGCTAGGCATTGAAATTCTAACAATAGATCATTTTCAATAGTTTTTGGTTTTTTTGGGACACTCTGTATATAGAGTAACTATAGGGACATTAAAATTTTCATCACAGTAGGTACGCTTAAGGATTTACATTCCTATAGACGAGTCTTAATAGAAAAACAGTTAACTGAGTTGTTTTTCATGTTTCAAATGCTTTTTATCTTCGCAAAATTCTCATGCTTATTTAACCCAGCCTTAGACTTTGGTAAGTATCAGGTTTAAATTTACTTCAGACCAGTTAACACAACGAAAGCCCGTGCCCTTTCAGCTAAGGTTTTATGTTTGAAAACTCAATCAAATACTCAGTCTAGGTGGGTTTAAGTAGCTAGAGATAACGTAATTTACATTTTTATTTTATTTTTTGTTTATAACGTAATTTATTAGCTAAATGTATGGACTGTGAGGGTGTGCGCCGTGTGTAAGTTGCATGGGGTTAGGCTGATTAAAGGAATTAAAATTTTAAAAGTATGCTTAAAAAATCAACGCATCATTGCTGTGGTAAGGTGTTAGGATCAAAAATGCAGGTTAAGTTTTTAAGTCAAGTGTAAGTTCTTACGTAAGTATATATTTCAGTATAATGTCAAGTAGACAGCCCACCTGTTTTTCTATACGGCCTTTGATGCTTGTCCATTCGACCTTTTTCTGTTTAACTAAAATATCCAAACAATTGCATTTAAAACGCATACTTTACCGAAATTTTAATTTTTTTAATTTTCGGATTTGGGTGGCAGCCGGGGTGGTGGTGGTGCATGCGGGTTTATCAGCTGTGAGTGACTGCGCGACCGTGAGGAAAGTGAGAGTAACGAATGGAATGCAGGAGCTTAGGACCGAGGAAGAGAGCTTAGAACTGAGGCAGGTAGGCAGTTGGTAGGATCAGCGGGGGGCACTTGTCATTTTGGCTTTGGGAATCAAATTTGCATGTACTTAAAAGTCAATAACGTTTGTTGTTTTAATTTGTTAGGTACGCGCGGCTGCTCTTCAGGGAAGATCAACTTAGCAATTTGCATTAGCATTTGCAAGGTTGGTCTTCCCTTCCCCGGCCAATTCTCCGAGTGCCACTTCCACCGCAAATAAGCAGAAGTACTTGTACTATATGTATAAGTACTTCTACTTGTGTGGAAGTAGCACTTGGAGAGTTGGCCGGGGTAGGACGATTTTTTTTATTCAATTTCTCAATTCCCATGGGAATTGAATTTTAAATTAAAAGGGGTCACGTACAAATTTTGTAAACAATTTATTGAAAAGAATTTGTAATGATTACAATTTAAATAATAAAAAGAGATTAATTACACAAACTTGTCATGATTCACATAACAATAGAAGAAAACAGAACATGACAATAAACATTGCACCTAACGCAAGTAAATGAACACAAGTCCTCAAAAACTTGGCATTTTCAAGATAGATGTTCATACTTCAAGATACATTATAATCGTGAAATAACTGGAAGTGATAGAAATTTGTTGTTGAGAGTTTTACAAAGAAATTGTCCAGCGCACAACATCGAGTTATTTCACAATAACCAAAAAATTATGGCTCAAAACATGTAAGAGGACGTTAACTCAGTCATATTTTTACCGTTGACAACTACTATTCTGTGAACTTTCCCTGTGCGACGAAACTGGAGTACCCAGAGAAAACGAACGACTTTTGGCAGATCGTTGACCAAGTCTTACACATACGAAACAATGTAAGCCTGAGAGATAAAATGCCTATCTGACAATAGCAAAATATCATTTTTTCAAGTGTGTTTTTTATAAGTCAGACAAAATAATTAAATTCACAAATTACAAACAAATATTGATGCCTTTGCGAGATCAAACAAAGACATATGATTTGGCGAGAAAATACTATTTGGAAAAAGCGAAAACATTGAAAATGAACAAATATGAAATTGACCAGGGTGTAAATTTTCAATTTTTGAGCCATGTATTTTTTGATTGTATTTTTTAATCTGACAATGTGGAATTGATAAATATTAGTAATTTCCTTTTTAAACAAAATTACATACAATAAAAAATAAATACAATAAAAACTGAACAGTTTTAGGATATTGTGCAGAGCATGACGTGTTTTTTTTCTCACAAACAAATCTCCTGGACATTTCACTACATAACAATGTATGCAACTCTATTTAGCAAAAAATATTAAGAAAGTCACAAACATCTCAATTTTTCTGGTATGCATGATTTGGGATAATTTGGTTGAAGTAACTCTGAAAATCCTCATTGGTATCAATAATTTTGCTTGCCTTTGATACTTCAAATACTAAATTTTTTGCACAGAAAAAAAAGCATCCTAATTCTTAAAAGAGTTGAATTTTGCTGCCTGGCTACTACTTAGGTTTCTCAATAGTAGACCATTTTTCCAGGATTTGTCACAAATTCAAAAATGTAGCTACAATAATCAAAAGAGATATAGAGAAACAAATAAAAGGAAAAATAAACCAAATAAAAAAGCCAAACCTGTAACTTTGGTAACTCTTGTATTAAAAAGTGGAAACTTAAGTTGAAGTCTATTTGAACTTCGAAGAAAATGCTCCATGACTGAATTAAGTCAATTTTGAAAGGTAACATTGTCAGGTTAAAAAAAGCCTCTTTGAAGTATAAATTTATCTTTACTTACTTGTTGAAAAGACCATGTTCAAAAGCCATGTAAACCTGTTTTCTTATATTATTAAAACGGTTACAAACTGGAAGTATTTAAAAAGTAAACTTGAACTGAAGCAAAGGTAATGGAGATTGATAAAAACAAATTCCTTCAAGTGCAAAACATAAATTCACCACAACTTGGCAATATGAAAAGTTCCAAACAAATTATAACTTTAAAAATCAAAATGTTATTAAATCAAATCCTGGAACTAATTTATATTATTTTACTCCATTTAATGTCAAACTATTTTATTTGCTGATACAAAAGACCTGATGCTCAGCAAACTAAATTTGTTATGTAACAAAATCTGTAAATATAGCATTACTGTTAATTTTTCATTTGTTAAAGAAATGTTAGAACCCATGTAATCATATTAAATTTCTACTTGAATTCTCATATTCGTTTCCTTTTGCTAAAATGCAAAACATAGCCTACAGACTTTAGTTGTCTACAAAGTTACTACAAATTTCTACATTTACTACAAAGTTCAATTGCTTCAGTTCATGCATTTCAATTTCAAATAATTTCCACTTTGAAATCAATTATTTTGACCTCAAGTAGTTCAACTTGAAGGAGGAAAGTTCTGTTACAAAATCACAAAGTCAGTATCACAGATAAAATAGCATGAAACACTACAAAGCATTGTGCACTTCATTGGTTCTCAAATTGCATCAAATCATATCCACATTGTGCTTTAATAACATCTAGAACTGTTGTGATTTTTTAAATGAACTTTCCAAACTTTTAAATGAACACTCAATGTCGATTTAATCAAACAAAAGAGAATTGAGAGGGTTAACCAGGAAACAAAGTAAATGTTCTTAAAATGCTTTTTAATTGAATTTATGAAAATTAGAATTTAAATTACCACTTTTTATGTTCAGATATGTTTCCTGTGGCTGAACCATATCTATTTTAAAGGGTCATCAACAAATTCTAGTCCATTGTTTCTTACCAAACAACCTCAATCCCCTTTATGTTCAATCAGTACAATATCACAAAGTCAAACACAGTTCATCATTATTTGACTAAATATCTGAGATTAACATGCTTCGAGCACTGTCATAAGAGTTTCCATGATAAAGTGGAAAACAAACTAATGATCAAACTGAGTGAGAATGAAATCGCGATTCGCAAAATTATACAGTCTCAATTGTTGTAGAATACTTAAATAACGACATATTTTTGACATATTTTTGGTGATGGATAAAATAATTGTTTTTTTTCAAAACATAAACACAGGCACTTATTGTTACACACATATTCTCCTGTTACACACATGACATTGGAATTCCATTGGTCTTCATGGTTTCTGACACCAAAATAAATAGCAATGTCAAGTGTGTAACAACAGAATTACCCACACAATATTCGAAGCACTTCAATTTAAAATAAAATATAAAAATATTAAGACCTTCTCTTTACTTTTCATCAACAGTGTTCACTTCCTCCTGATTGATCAGTTGGATATGCATTCATGGAACTTTCAATGCGGTATAGATCTACAAAAAATGTCAAGATATACATGTAAGATAAGCGAAAGAAAATTTCACTAGGCATGTCCGATTTATTTGACCTGACATGTCTTATTTAGCTTCGTCACTGCAGCAGGATTACAATGACAATAAATACCAATTAATGTACACACATATTATTTAACCCTGTTAATTTTCCCTGTGGGAGGAACCAAGAATACCTACAACTAGAGAAACCCAAATCTACTGGCAGAGCATTGACTTGATGAAGAAAGGGCTCAATGCCGTCCCTATTGGGCAACAAACCCGCAACCTATATATAAAGTGCAAGGAAAGTGGTCAACCAAATTTTTTGCCAAAGCTCCATACACCACCTCATGCATGGGGGGGGGGGAGATGAATTCATATGAACTGGGCAGACAACAATACTACCCAACAGAACAACCAGCTCAACGGCAGAACAGCCAGCTCAACATTTTTATTGGCATGAAAATGCATTTGACTGACCAGAACCTGACTAAATAAATTAACATGCGTATAAATGTGATATGCGAGGAGACACGAACTTTAAAGATTCCGACTCCAGTGACCTTTCTGTTTATTTTCTATTTTGTGCCTTTAGTTAACTTGGTACAAACCAATTATTTTTGACTTGCATGTGGACTATGTTGGTGGTGAAGCACAAAAGAATATTTTATTAGTCCTATTGTGGGCTCCAGTTAACGTGGGCAAGAAGCATTGTCTGGTGCATGTGTCTCGACAGATTGTTTGCAGGTCAAGAATAAAATTAAATGGAGATATCAACACTTAATTTGTAACATAGCATTACATCTTAATTTTATGCTTTATTTATTGACGAGACCTTAGCAAAACAAACGGTAGACTTTATCTAAAGTGCGGTTTTTACTTCGACAATCAGCCATAGAGAAGACTAAAGTCCAATGTTTCACACGTGCAAATATAAACTTTGTATGTTCAAATATTTTGCTAAATTCAGCCTGATTGTACACAAAACTCATGTCCAACAGAAATGTAGATACTCTTCTACAAGTACTGAAAGAAAATAAAGCATATTACCTTGAAATAAAGGCACGATTGCTTCGGATTGCTTCGATATCTTCGAAGCTTGTAAATTTCGTTCTTGCTTGACGGAGTAAATTTGAATTTGGCAATTTCCGACTGCCCACGAGTAAACGCGACGCTGTGCGCAAGCAAGTCGATGAATTCCGAGCAACTAGAAAGGCCCGAGGTGGGGGGAAGGGCAGTGGGTCTGGTGGTTGTCCAAAGGGTTAATTATGTCTCGAACTAACGTTGCCAGTATCGGTAGTGCAGTCAAAATCACATAAAAACAGGACATTTCGCTATCTGAAACAATATAAACAGAAGTAGGCCTCAAAATGTCGAATTTGCGATCCTATGATTTTGTAAAATTTGTACCTTGGAATAAATATAACCAACATTGTACCTGACTAAACACTTTAATATACGAAAATTGAAAAGACTGAAAAGACAAAATCGAGGCTGAACTTATTATACAGTGCTGGAAGAGGTTGAAAACTAAATACGCGCGAAAAATATCAATGAAAAGGTTGAGTTAAATCAAAAGACACAATGAAAGAGGTGGAAACCACTCATTTTCTCACTCATTATCGATGATCTAGACTAGAGTCTTGAAAGTTGGTAAGGATGACGTTTCACGTGCGTCTTTTGATTGTTTATGCGCTGCCCCCGGATTTAGATACTTGAACAGTAGTTTGGCTGCTTAGCTATGATACTTTATAAGCATTTAAGCAGGTTGTTCCAGAATACTTTGGCATGAAAACATATTTGAAAATAAATCAGTGTAATCGCCTCAAAAATCTCAATGTGCAATTTTTTGCAAAAATTAAGGTCTAAAATAATTATCACGTGGTATAAGACAAGGTATCTCATTGGGCAATTTGAAGTAGAGGTAAAATATAAATTAATATTGTATACATAAGATTTATTTTTTGGAAAACCTTCTTCAAAAATCTTCTCACACTCCCTCAAATTCTTTCGAAACAAAAGGTAACTTCATAAATTAAGCTCTGATGATTCATTTCTGACTTTTGACAATGTGATTTCATGTCAAGGGTTTTGTTTTACAATTTAAGTGACATAAGAATCCCACAAGTCACCTGGGGCTCCTTACGGTAATCAATTTATATTTCGTTCACTAATATTATAGTGTATCCCCAACCAGACATAACATGCCTAACCCTAACCTCTTCTACCCCTAACCGTTGCCTTAGTTACTGAAACATGATAACCCTCCTTACTACGACATTCAAGGATAATTTGAGTGGTATGTGCGAGACATCAACAGGTAATTGGGGTAGTTATGGAAAGAACAATTGGGGATAATTGGGGTGGTATGTACAGGAAATCTAGAGATAATTAGGGTGGTATGTATAAGTCCAACGAATTGACCACCCTTACTGCCAAACTGACCACAGAAAGTAAAATATCAAACAACATATATGTATTTTTTCTAAATTAAAAATCAATAATTACTGCTCGCCGAAAATATCTGGAGAAAAACAACGGAGTTCCTTCGATTCAATTCATCAATATCATTGTGGCCTGCACGTGAAATGAAATACAACTCAATGAAAAACTCCCATTTAATATTTATCGCTCCTTTGTGAAATTTTTAAAACTCTAGTTGGTCAAAATAAGTTAGGCCATTACTTCATAGTATTATTCATCGAAAGTTGTTCACTATTAATATTTCATTTATTTTGCAGGATAACCAAACTCCTTGGCATCGTCGTCTGTGATATCACCATATCGCCACATGTTTAACTGAAATATGAGATTAGAATTTGATTAGAATTGAAACTGAGAAGCAACATTATGAAGTTTAGATTAGTGAGAATCTACAACAAATGATGTGTATTTCAAGACCACTACCTACACTGACAACCGACAGTTTGACGTTTAGAAACAAGCGAGAATCTAGCACAAAGGTAGACTTGCCACAACTCACGAATCGCTCGTTTAATGTAACCAGCAACAAAGGCGCACTTGAGAAATGAGGGAGCGAGCGACTTTTCTCATCAAGTATTGAAATCCATTCAAAATTATGCTGACGTTAAAGGGAAATGGGAAAAATTTTATCGTCTTATTCGAAAGAGATTCCAATACAATATATAGAAGTCCTTTACAGAATTTTTATATCTGCCTTATTTGGTGAGATGTTTTGATTTGAAATCTTTAGTTGTCCGCCATTTCCAAATATTTGTAGATATGCATGATACGTCACAACTAAGGTCACGAAATATTTTCTTACGACACAATGATTAATCTTCTTCAATAATCACACACATGGTGTTTGGGATTTCAGCACAGACTGAAAAGGTTTCACAAATATTTTATTGGTGGTAGGTATTTAGGAGAAGCTTTGAATGGCTTATCCCTGTTGTGACGTCACCAAAACATCGTTAATGAGGTTAAAAATTGATCCAAGAAGGCGGACAGTTCGTTGATTTAGGTGAAAATAATCTCTCGAAGTAAAATAGATATAAAAATTTTGTAATAGACTTCTAATATTGTTTTAGAGTCTCTTTCAAATGAGACAATAAAATTTTTGTTGCCATTTCCCTTTAACTATATCAATCTCGACGCTTGCATGGAGCTGTAAATTATCGATTACATACAGTAAGTTACGGCTTTTTAATCATCAAATCCGTCCCAGCTAAAGTTTTATATATAAATATTTTCACAAAATGGCGTTAAGAATACAGAATAATATAGTTAGCTTAAAATGACGTCACCTGAAAATTTTTGCTCCGGTGAATTTGGCGCGCTGGCAAGTGACACAAGTTGCTCGCTCCCCCATGTCTCAAGCGCGATTTTTTCCCGCGTACAATGAGGGAGCAACTTGTATAAAGGGACGTGCATTTCAAGACGTTATCCTCCAAAGATCACTGGCAACTTCTTACCCTATTTTTTTTCGCGGTCTCTTGGGCCCCTAGATAATCTTTCACCATCTTTTGGAAACGTTTCTCGTTTCTTTTATCAACTAGTGCCAATCCTTCGGCAATCAATGCTCGCCCAATATCTTCTTTGCTTTCAGGGTTGGTTAGAGTCACAAACTCCTATAAACAATATCCAATCAATAACTCGCACCCCCTCATAATTACACCCCCCCCCCCGCAATCAAATAAGGTGTTACCTACAATCAACAATCAACCAGTAATTGAAATAGTCTCGAATGGACATTAGATTACCACCCCCCTCCCTGCCCAGTCAAGTAATTTCTTGCCTTACCTGGTTATTGATTTTGTATTCCTTGTTAAGTAGAAACATGTTGTTCTGAACGAGAGAATAAAGTTAATTATACAATACATAATCTACATGTACGTATGAGAAGCTAATCTTAAAAAATGCTTCCAATTTTTTCTTACCAATGTTTTGTTCTTAAATACAGCGTTTAAATCATATTTCATTTCCTCCTGAAAACAGAAAAAGGGTCAGAGTATTAGCTTGCCCATATAGTCTCCATTGCACGGACTCTTCATAATTAAGTCTAGTTTTGTCACACGTTCTTAGAAACACCCTCGGAATTGAAATTCTCTCTGAGACGTGGGCGAGTGAATTTACTGGAAACTTCCCAGCAGTCTGTTTACAAGTTTGGACCAGAAATTTATCTGGTTCAAGACTTAAACCCAAAGTTAGCTAGCGCTAATCCAACATTGCACAATCAATCCTGGACAGTAAAAAAAATCCCGATATTAACTTACATCGTTTGGTTCTCGAATTAACGCCAAGTTGTATTCGACTGCTTGAGGTTTCATACTACCAAAACAAAAAGATTTCATACGTGTGGCAGCCATTTCTATTTTCAGACGAAATTGAAATTGACAAAAAATGCCCCTTTACTAAGACATAAACTTTTGTCTACCTGGTAAATTCGTGGGGTAACGCCCGTATCTTTGATATTGGTAGAACTTCGATCTAAAACAAAAGCATACATTCATGTTAATCAACTCCATAGTCCATGAAGAGAACATTTCAAAACTATTGATTTGTATGCTAAACAGGGAATTAAAAACTTACATTTCCAAAGTCGATATATATGACTGTTATTTCTTTGGGTCCAGCAGCTTTTAACACTCGGGCTCGGTACCTACAAGAAATCAAATTGGTTGAGAAACAGTGTTGGAAAAATTTGTCTGTTAAGCTCAAAAACGTTGAAGCAATCGTGTTAGCAAGTTACAAGTTGCCACAAGGTTGTCACTCACAACTTGTCAACAAGATGTGTTTACAACAGACTTGTAAGAGACTTGTAGAAGCGTTGTCACGTGTGCATCACGTGTTTGCCTTACCAACTGTTATCAGTAAACAATGCAGCACATAGTTCCCCACGGCGTGGCGTATAGGAGCCTGGTACAGGTGGATTCGCAGTTAGGGTAGTTCTCAGTCTTTCCATCATTTGCTCGATATCTTTCGCACTATCAGCATGTTGAACCCAGAAACATTGAGGACCTTCTGCCTCGGTGATAAAAACCTGGAACAAACATATTAGCATCCAGTGTTACCACACTGGAGGGAGTCTGAACTGACTTAACTTTATTTATACTGGATAACTCAGTTCTAAACTGGTCTTCCTAGAGGTCCAGTAAAGTCCGTCTCTTATTTACAGGAGGAAACCTGACTTAAACTAACTTTATTTACACTGGATAACACTGTAAATTCTAAGCTGTTCTTCCTAGAGGTACAGCAAGGATCATCTTTTATTGATCCAGTGTTACTACAGGAGGAAACCTAAACTAAACTAACTTTATGTATACTGGACAGCTCTATCAGTTTTGAACTGTTCTTCATAGAGGTCCAGTAAGGATCATCTCTCATTGATCCAGTGTTACTACAAGAGGAAACTTTAACTAAACTAGCTTTATTTTATACTGGATAGCTAATGAAACATACATTTTCATATTTGCATTGTCTTTCCGAAGTGTCATCAACGACTTCGATAGTTTTAGTTTCCTCATAGTTGGCCCAGATTTTTAACTTTGATGCTTTAGCATTTTCTTCTGCCGTCACCAACTGACTGTAAAATTGACTTTTTTCTGCGCTGAAGTGAACACTTGAAAGCGCTTCCTGCAATTAAACAAAAATTGAAATTTTTTATTCGTATTTGCTAAACAGCTGCCGCAATACCTAATAATTTCAACTTAACTCAATCTGATGCAGTCAAACGACTTCTAAGAGCGTCTCTGACAGCCCCCTTATGACTCATGTCTGATCAAGGAGCGCAGCTACGATGGAAGGATCAGTTAGGAACTAATCCGCTAATCTCAACCTACCCTGTCAACATTCCCTGTGAGAGGAAACCACAGTACACGGAGAAAAAACTCACGACATTCGGTAGAACACTGACTGACTGTTCATATATACCGTACCTTGACTAGAGACAATGATAAGTTGACGTCATCCACAAATAACCAGCCAATGAAATTACCCGCTCGATCACAAGCTGACACTTCAATCTCAACCTAGAAAATAATAAATTGTAATGACACATGTCTGGTCCGGTGAGGATCATCTCTTATTGATCCAGTGTTACTACAAGAGGAAACCTAAACTAAACTAACTTTATTCATACTGGATAGCTCTATCAGTTCTAAACTGTTCTTCCTAGAGGTTTGGTAAGAATCATCTCTCATTGATCAAATATGTTACTACAGGAGGAAACCTAAACTAAACGAACTTTATTTATACTGGATAGCTCTATCAGTTCTAAACTGTTCTTCCTAGAGGTCCAGTAAGGATCATCTCTTATTGATCCAGAGTTACTACAGGGGGAAACCTAAACTAAACTAACTTTATTTATGATGAATAGCTCTATCAGCTGTACACTGTTCTTCCCAGAGCTCCAGTAGGAATCATATCTTACTGATGCAGTGTTACCACAGAGGAAATCTAAACTGAACTAACTCTATTAACACTATGACTCACATCTTTTTGTAAACAATGTTCCCGGGTATAATTATAAGCTTCTTCTCCGTAAGGTTCTCCAGTGATCACATGACCCTGGTTCCCAGTCGACTGCATGCGCGGACAGTCAATACCGGCCAATAACAGAGTAATGAGACACGTTTCCTTCGGTAAATAAACTCGAAGTCTTGAGCCACTTGCTACGAACTCTACAATACCAGTAATACGACCAGCTCGTTGAAGGAAAGGCAGGAATTGTTTTGCCTTCGGTGCATCGCCTTTTAAAACAAAAAAATGTTAGCAGCAAAGTGCAAACAAATTTTTTCCCAATTTCATAGTGTAGAACGCTGTACAAACAAGCACTGCTATTTGTCTTCAAATGTCGAGTTTATCCCAACATATTTTAGTTGAGTTCTTTGTCATAAATGAATGCAAGTTACAAGATACAATGCTGAGAAGCAGACACAGTATGACATGTTACTGTATGAATTAAATAACTAATTTACTTTCATGTTGTATTTAGTGAAAAACACTTCGAAAGTGTCCGTCGCAATGAGAGGAAATCAATAAAAATCGTTGTTGAGCACCGCATAAAGTGTACGAGTACCATAATAGCGAGAGCTATTGCGATACAGAGCCATTGTTGGTCGGGGATGGACAAAATGTCTTACAGTAAATAGCTGGGTGTCCGTAATATCGAGTGTTCGCAAGGCGGCAGTTGACTGGACATGGCCTTCTATCAAAGAGAAATTCGAAAGAAAATTGGAAGTACCTGATACTTCGGAGATGCGATGAGTCGGAGCTTCTTTCTTACTGTGCACTCCCTTGCCGTTCTTCATTGCTCTTGTTTCTGCACTGAGGAGTTCGTCATAATGCGATGATCTCTGGTCATCGTCTTGTCTGTGACGTATGACAGTCGCTAGACCTGGAAATAACAGACGAAACAGTGAACAATTGTGAGGAGTCGAAGAGAGCTTTGGGCCGCTGTTGTATCAAGGTCGCCTTAAAATCTTATCCAACTTTGGGACATATTTTCGCCAAGCCAAATGGCTCTGTACAGAAAATTCGGAAAACACGCATAGTAAACTGTATGCTATGCAGGGACTGTAAAGGTGAGACAAACGTCAGTTTGGCACATGCCTGAACCTCAAAAAGCTTTGGTAGTTTCAACTATCTGAAACAAGGAGAAATCAGCTTTGGTAGAACATGACTCCGTGGAATATCATTTTGTTCACTAATCATCTTGTTAACCAAAAAATTCGGACTAAAGATCTGGTTGAATATGACAAGAAAGGTAAAGTCAAACAAAAAAAAAACAGTCGATTAACAATTACACTGCATACCTTTACTGATTAATGCTTCAGCGACGTTAATGTTTCCGATAGTAACAGTGGCACAAGTCTTCTCAGGGTATCCATCGCTTGGAGGTTTGATGTAATCAACACAAACATTCACCTAAATTGAAATATCATGGGATTAAGATTAAGACAGAGAATGACATAATTCAAGAAAAGGCATCAGGGATATTGAACTCGAGAGAAAAAGAAACTTTGACTCGAAAATGGTGAACTTACATGTAAATATGGGTTTTACCAGTTACTAGACATGTTTAGAAAGTTTGGACAGTATCCAGGATAGCGCTTTTCACCTTTCGTACAAACCCAACCCAGCATTTTCGAGTTCAAGTCACTTTTTATCTCTTGCCAGTTCAATATCCTGGTGTCATAGCTGTTTTGCCTTTCTGTGGCAATTAAAATAATGCACTATTCAGTGAATAGTGCTACCACCTTCCGTGGAAGAGGCTTCTAATGAAGATATCAAGATGAGTGAAAACAATTTAGTTAATATCAATGCGTACTTTCTTTCCAATCAATTTTTTCCTCATAAATTCACGAGCTTCGAACATGTATGGAACGTCATAAAGCGGCCGCGTTCGTCTGTTTCCCGAAGACTGGTCCTGAGTTCCGTCTTCCCTGGTTGCTAATCTGAAGAAGCAAAACAATCCGTACAAACTTTGAGTCATTTCGGCAAGAAAGTAATATTCATGCTCCGCTCGTTACTTTAGTTATGTTTAAATGATTTATATGTTTATATGTTTAAAGTCGGATCGAATTGCATTCACGACTCAACGTTACGACACTCCAGTCTATCTGGAGCAGTGAACTCTAAATTAGACTGGAACGATAACTTGGCCGCCATCTTTGAAGCCAAACTGGTTATCATTGGTTATCAATAGGTTATCAAGTTCAGTCCTTTTCTTTTGTTTCTCTCGGCGCGTTTGACACCATTCTTCTGGGAATGTACCGATAGTTGATGTTTTTATTTTGACTTAAGAGGTAATTTTTTGGTTTATGAACTTATAACCTAGTTTGCGATACAGTCTTTTTTAAAAATAGCAAATACCTTGGGAAAATATATAGTACTAAGACTGTTTACGACATTTGTAGTTGTTGCCGCCATCTTGGCTTCACCCAAACGTAGGGTTTTTAACTGGAGTTATCGTTCCAGTATTCATAGAGTTCACTGATCTGGATTGATCTGATGTTGCAAAGCTCCATCTCGCATACTCGAGGGCAACTTGCCACACGCTTAAAGGAACACCAAAAAAGCTGTTTCAACAGGGGAAATCAGCTTTGGCAGAACATGTGTGTGATTAGCCTGTGCACAGACCTAAATCGGAGTGTTTATTGTATAAAATATAAAATACATCAATTGATGTGTTTAAAATGGCAATTTGCATTAAAGTTAGCTTCCCATTTTTTTCCTGTAACAAATATCTACAATAAATTGCACTAGAAGCAAATATTTGCAACGTAAACCTAAAATAATTAGCATATTTAACATAATTTCGTTCTCATTCTTTCCTCAGCCAGGACAAGCAATGCTTTAAGTCTTGACAGACCTCACTCCTTTACAGTTAGGTCTGTGAACAGGCTAATGTGAGATGCCAAACACGTGATTGCTTGGGGGGGGGGGGGGCTGTGAGTCGTTACCACCAACAATAGACGTTAGAGGTCCTTACGTCACGCTTAACAATAACGAGCGACCATTATTACGCCTGGCCGATGAGAACAAACTAACTTGATAAGAAAGTAAAACACTTAAACAATTGACATAAAGATATTAGTAAAAACGACACGAACCTTGGTGGTCTTAAACTTGACAGGAATAATTTCTTATTTTTTCCATCTGGTGACTTCACAACCAATGCGTCTGCGTTGATGACTTCTATTACCTACACACAAGGAATCAAACAAGATATAAAACCGCATTGAACAATACACACGATACACAAAGGTTGAATTTTCGTAAAAATCCTGGGAAAGTGGGAAAATTCACGAAGAGGTGCAGACGCTTGGGTCCAACCCTCTCTCTGATCTAAAGTTACTGTAATTAATCACGTTTCGTCTTAGTCAACAGTACCGACGTATGGCTAACATTGATGAATTGAAGACTGTATATCACGAATACAAAGTTTCCACAAAAAGAGTAAAGAGTATTAATATTTTTTATTATCTACCTTTCCAGCATATTCTTTATTATCAATGACAACACTTGGCGTACTGGGTTCGTAGTCTTTCCAGATTCTCTTCTTCATCTGTTTTGCGAACCTGATGTAATCAAATAAATCACTCTACTTTAGCCTTCGACACGCTTTGAAATCTCACAACTTGTAGCAAGTTCTTCAACGAGCTGTCCACAAGTTTGGAACAAGCTTGACGGGAATATCAGACCTAACAACTCTGATACTCTGATATGTGTAAACAGCTTCTTTCAAATTTGTTCCAACAACTTGGAACAACTTTTTTACAGCTTTCTTTGCCTGCATTTTCACACACTGTCATTTGTAACACGATCGTGGATAACTGAAAACGATGGCAACAAATTCAAACAGGATCTGAGCGATTTGATCGCGCTGGACTAACAAGACACGAGATCTACATGTAATCCCGACTGACCTTTCCGCACTCCTGTACACATCATGTCCTGATGGTAATACGGACATACTCCAGTCGACACAGCGAGCGAATCCCTCGCGAAGTAACAACTGCGATATACTGCCAGCCTAGAGGATTAAGTGAAAATACTGTTTTCAAATATTTTCCCTCCTCCGAGCACAGTAGAAAGATTGTAAATTTCCTGTCAATCTGTAGTGTCTTTCGTATAATTTTGCATTACAAATCTTCAAACACATAACCAGTGTTAGTAGAATCATACTAGCATACTAATGCAATGCTAAAATTTGATTGGCTACTGTACTCGCTATATATTGCTCGATAGATAGCGAGTAGCAAAACAATTTTTCTGACGTTTTTTTTTTCAATTCAAAGACAATTTGTAATGTTTTTTTTTAGCAAAAGGCTTAAAAATCAATTATTTATCTCAGATTCTACTCAAACAATTAGATTACTCGTTCTCAATTTCTATGCGTTGATAGTTGATTCCGGCTTTGCCCTCATCAACTATCACCGCATAGAAATCTCGAGCTCGTAATCTAATTGTTAATTAAAATTTCCCGCGCGAGTTGCTCGCTTGCTCTCCTATTTCTTACTAACATTCCAGAGGCTGTAGGTTCGACAGATATTGAAGGGAGTTAGGGCTGTAAAAATATTACACCATGGATGATTCCACTAACTCTCATAAATTACCTCGATTTCTGCTGGAGGACCTGGGTTTAATGAATTCCCCTCACTGTTCCCAGCTTGAATACGACATGCGTACAATATTCCCTCGAGATTATGAGACATTAACTCTATAGGTAAAATTTACTCCATAGAGAGAAGATACTTACAGGATGTATAACAGTACCAAGAAAGTTTGCATTTGAAACACCTAAAAAAATCACAGACAATAAATTAAATACTTCATAGCCAACTTTAGATTGGGTATTAGTTGGTACACAATACGTTAAAATAATCACGTATTATGGGATTAGTTTGCGGGAACGCCACGGAAATTGACCATTCCCCTATTAGGCAAACTTTTGAACTGGGAAAATCAATTAGCACAACTGGAAAGAGCTTCCTAAATTTAGTGAAATTGCGAAGTTTGGTTTTAAAATATTGTAAAATGTCGAAAATATAGTAATGTAAAGTTTGCGAATTTTGTTTACTTTTGTATTACGCACGGAAAAGCGTTACCACAATGTGGGAATGTGGTAACGCTTTTGCAAACTTTGCATTACTATATTTTCGACATTTTTCAATATTTTAAAACCAAACTTCGCCATTTCACTAAATTTAGGAAGCTCTTTCCAACTGTGCTAAAATTGTTTTCAAATTTAAAAGTTTACGTAATTGGGGAATGGTCCATTCATTATCATAAACATTCGTACCGTAAGCTCGGATCTTCATCAGTGCTAAAAATGTGGCTTAACTAGGGGTTGCCACCAAGCTATACCAGCAATCTTTGTGAGTGGTTGGTTATAACAATGAAAGACAATAAACTATAGAAATTGGTTTTCTAAAGAACGAATCATAAAAAATGATGACTTTTGTTTTAAAAGTCCAATCACGAAGCCTGGTCATTTTCGGTTGGTATTTACCCCTTAAATAAGTTGTATACATCAACAACCAATTTAGTCTTGTTAAAAAAATATCTATTGCTTTATAAACGCACCGTCCAGCCGTATTTTCACTTCCCTTTGCAGTAGCCTCGATTCCGTGAAAAATCTTGCCTGGAAGGTTAAAACGCAAATGTTATTTATTTCCGTTTTCTAGAAATGAGACAGGGAAAAATTTGTGGAAGAGTTATTGATTCTCCACCTCTTCAGCAAACGGTTCTGGTAGTTCGTTTGGTCCATCCCGTTTAAACATCGGAGTCTGAAAAGAATTTGACAAGAAATTTTAGACAGAAATGATTAGGTTAATCAGAAGTCTTCCAGAGGTTAATCAGAATGTGTCCTGATGTTATGTAATACTTCATTCGTATTAATCTGACAGTGCAGAGAACAACGATTGAACTCGGATCCTCGGCTTTGTAGACCGCCGCTCTACCAATTGAGTTATCGAGCCAACTAGGATTGGTAGCCAACTGGTTTTATCCAATTCAAGTGCACGAAATATATTCGTATTCGTGACGACATAATGCTTGTCTTTGAGGAGTGGTTTAATTGGTAGAGCGGCAGTCCAGAAACCCGAGGATGCAAGTTCAAATCCCCGCTCGAGACAACGAATTTTTCTTTGTTATTTGCGGTCTCAGATTAATATGAATCTAGTTTTTCATACCTCTGAGGATGGTTCCGAAATGGTGTTATGTATTCAGGTGAAAATGATGTTTGTGGTGTTACTCTGAGTTTATTTCCACACTGGGCAAGCTCAAAAATACGCCTGACCACGGTGGGAATCGAACCTAAGACCTTTAGAATGCTAGCCCGATGTTCTGCCAACTGACTCACGCAGTCAGAGCATCGAGCTAGCATGCCAAAGGCCATAGGCTCGATTCTCATCGTGGTCAGGCATACTTTTCAGCTTGGCCAGCGTCGATATAGGCCCAGAATTACACCACACACATTAGGTCGAAGTACATCATACCTTAATTCCTGCCATCATAACGGTGACATGATAAAAATCAGGCAACAAGAAAGCTCTCACTGTACAACCATCGCGTACGTGTTCGATTACAGCTGCGAAAGTAAACAATCAAGACTCAATATGCTGAAAATATTTTGGGCTTATTGTCTCAATTATTTTGCCAGACTGTGTAAATATTAGATAGAAATTCTACTTATATATACATGCTGCCAAAATGAGGGAGACCACATCACATACCCATACAAGAGTCAAGGTAGAGGAGACCCCATACTTTGGAGAAATGCATTCCCATAGGGGAGAAAATTCCATGCACCCTCCCTCCCCCCCCCATGGCAATAGGACGAACTCATTGGCACTGATTGAATATGACCCTAAAAAGGAAGATCATAGGGGAGATTGTATGGTTACGAGGGGTGGCTGCAGGGGGGAATACAATATCCATGGTAATTGGAGGGGTCCTGATAGACATAGGAGAGACCTCATTGGCTAGGGGCAACTTGCAGAGGGGGCAAATATGCTCAGAGGTGTGATTCCATATGTGTAGCTCTTGGCTGTAAAGAGAGGGGAGAGACTGTATAGGGGGAGCACATACCTTTAGAAAGGATACTTTACAATGGGGAAGAGGGGGAGGGGAAAAAAGAGAAGATAGACAAAGTTATGTTTGAAAAGTAAAGAAATATGAAGTATTTACCATCAAATTCCTTTCCTGCATTAGCATCAACAAAATGTTTTGGATTCTCGATGGTCCAGGTAATATTCCTCACACGCTAAACAAAAAAAGATCGCTGTTTCTGAAATCAAGTTTCTGTATTAAGAGGTCACAAACACGGAACAAGTACCTCGCCTGCATCTTTGGCCCATTTTCCTTTCTCAGCAGCCTTTGCAGATTCTTCCAAATCAATGAGCTTGCTCTGGTCGCTAAATAAGGAAGGAACATTTATTTTCATGGTTCTCAGCTTTTTTGTGCGGCTCTAGCTAATGGTGAGAAAGAGAAAACCACAGATAATATGTATTCAGGCAAGTAAACAAAACAGAGCCAAGGGTAAGCATAAAGCTTTGGCCAATTCAGGTGGGGTTGAATGAAAAAGTCTGGGCAAAACTGGCGCTGTTCATTAATTGTTGCCTTAATTAAACTGAGAACACTGTAAAAGTATCTAAAAGTTCTGATCTTGCACATGATATGTGAAATTTGGCAAACTAGTCCAAAATTTGTTTTTTATGAACAAGCAACTCGTCAGTCATTTAGCCAAAGTATCGTGTGATTTTAAGACATTATGTAAAGTTACCTAAATTCCAGATAGCACATGGATTGGCACACATGAGACCTTCAGCAAAATTCTCAAAACTTGTTGTGGAATTTTGACAAGCTTAAAATGATTTTTTAATGAAAGAACACATATTTGGTCATTTGTTTGAAGTTTCAAAAAGTTTCAAGACAATGTTAAAATGATCTTCCATTGGGAGACATCTTCTCACACAATGCTGGTAGGTGCTGCAGCACCAACTGCTGCACATGAAAATATAAAAATTTTGATACATACTCGCTAGGTTTAATTCCTCCTCGCTTTACTTCCAGTAATCCTTCCATAACACTCTGTTCTGTGATGCTTGTCAGCTGATCACCTGAAAAAATAAAAAAAAGATTAACACAGTGAACTCACACATACACACTTGATAAAATCAAGCCTATAAACTGCACTAAAGCAAGTGTATCTAAACTCTCTTTGATTGGGGGGGGGGTGTTGAATATTACAAAGGTTAAGATACCCCATTAACAGTTATTAAACAGGAAAAGGTAGTGTCACTTTGTTCATTTGATATATTTTCAGTTTGATAAGATTGCATACTGGTACAGTAGTAAGTTATCCACCCCCCCCCGGCCATCACCCCTACACAAAGCTCTGGTTTCAACTCTGTATCTAAGTTCTTACTAGTAAAATATTTACCATTCTTGAGATATACACATCCATAATGTTTATTAGAACCAGGTGCATTATATTCAACTGAATAGAAGACTTCTTTTCCAATCAATTGCTTCCTTAAGAACTCTCTGCTCTCCCAGGCACACGGCTAAACAAAATATTTAAAAAAATTCAAATAAACCCTAGTTTCATATTAGCAATGTGTCCACCTGTCTAACACACCATGGTCACAGTTTTGTTTGTATTTCAAAATATCTTGTTCAATTCTGATAAGTGCATAAGATGACACAAGAAGTGAAGCTTTGCAATTTGTGAATTTTCTCATTGAATGATTACCAACAATGACTTGTTTATCAATAACATGTCAAAACACAAAATTTGCATATTCAATTCCTAGTGGTGTAAGAATATGTGAATTTGACTGGCAATTCTTATTTAAAGTGTATTTGGTCATAGTGCGTTCTTAGGATAGAAGAAAAGTATCTAAGTAACTCCTCCTTCTTGCAATGTGAAAATTAAATTGTTAAACACAACATGACACCATGTATTTTCGGGTCTTTTGAGACACCCTGTGTATGAGAGAAAATAAGACACATCTTAAGAAAGTTATGTCTTATCTACAACATTTGCATAAAAGAATTATGTCGGACTTATTTTCGGCCATGAAGTGTTCTCATGACTTACATAAGATATATCTTGGGTAAGTTGTGTCTTACTTTTTCTGGTATAAATGGCTCTATTGTTTCAACATTTGTATATGAAATATACTACCAACTACATAAAAATTTTTTGAAACCCACACAACTTATTGCTGTATGAACAAAATTTCATGTAAGTGAACACTTTTATATTCATACTCTGTTTAGCAAAAGCTTCGATAAAATCAAACAAAAATCACTCAGATGGTTGGTTTGTCACGATATTTTTAAGCATCCATGTTTGATTTCAATATATTTGATTTTCATTCGAACTCTACGTTCTGCAATCTGATTGGCTAATTAGAACGGTCAGAACGCACGTTGGCGAGATTTATTGTTCTTTTTGAGACAAAATTATCAAAACTAAAACTATTTATGCCATTTTTATGCCCTTTTCAAAGCTCGAAATCACTGGCTGTAATCTTGAGCATCAGGCGGAACAATTACTCTTTATCTGAGCAAAAATTACGAGTTATGTGTGAAATCAAGGGAATTAATTTACTAAACCAACCTCGTCTCGACTATCGGTTGCTACAGCTGCAGTTGGTCGTCGACATAATTTTGGTGCAGTGACATTAGACAGGCCAAGATTTTTCTCTGGGGGAGGACCACCTCTTGGTTGTTCTCTTATAATGATACTATCCCCAGAAAGGACCTGAAAAGACATTAAATTTGAGCGTGAGCTCGTCACTCTACGGCTGTGTTTACAAAGTACAAGGTTTAACTTGTAAAATACACGAAAAACACGTTGGTTTTGGTAAAAATTTTAAGACGTATCTTTCTCGTACCTGTTTAACAATTCCTCGGTGTAAATTTGGAGCCGGTTGAGCCATTATCTTAAACTTACTTTCACGGTAGAGTACAAACGTAGAAATCACGAGAGATGAAGAATCGAGAAATTATCACAACAAGTAGCCTATGTGACGTATCACCTACTCGACTTCCGCTGCCGAGAGCAAATGACGAGGATAGGTCTAACTGACGGAGACGATGGCCGAGTCGCTTTTTACAGAGAGCTTTTGACTTACAACGCGAATTTACGAGGCGGAGGTCGTATACAAAGGCAAACAATATCAAAATATTCTTAACATAGTAAATAAACTGATATTTTGCTAGTTAAAATTTAAAATACTCTAAATAAACATCCAGTAATTACTAGACAGGGTTACACTCCTTAAAACAAAAATTTTTATTGTCTCATTTGAAAGAGACTCTAAAATATTATATAGAAAATTCTAATAGAAAATTTTTATATCTGTTTTACTTCGGGAGATTTGTCACCTAAATAATCGAACTGTCCACCATCTTGGATTAATTTACCTCATTAACAATGTTTTGGTGACGTCACAACAGGGATAAGCCATTCAAAGCTTTTCCTAAATACCTACAACCAATAAAATACTTGTGAAACCTTTTCAGTCCGATCTGAAATCCGAAACACTTACCATGTGTATGGTTATTGGTAGATTAATAATTGTGTCGTAAGAAAAAAAATTGCGTGACCCAGTTGTGACGTATCATGCATATCTACAAGTATCCAAGATGGCGGACAACTAAAGATTTTAAGTCAAAATATCTCACCAAATAATGCAGATATAAAAATTCTGCAATAGACTTCTATATATTTTTTGGAGTCTCTTTCAAATAAGACGATAAAAATTTTGTTGCATTGCTATTTCCCTTTAATATGCGAACAACTAACACTGTCCTGGTTTCCTTTGCTCGTAAATAAACGTAAAACATGTGGACAATGTTTACATATGTAGGTCGCTTTACATGCACAGAAGGCATATAACCTGTCGTTACTGTCAGATTTTTTATCGAAAGTCATTACCACTTTCGTGCCACGAATGTTGGCAAGTACACGCAGTCTCGGAGAGTAGTTTAGAGGAGAAAATGTGCGTTCAGAACAATAGTCAATGCAGATTGGTTTCTGTTATTTTATATTTTGCTAAACGTGTCTATACAGTGTAACAGATGTTAAGATTATCGCACGATAAATTCTTGTAAAATTTGTACAATGAAATAATTATATTTTTACTTCAGGAATTTACATTTCTTTGCATAATTGTTTTCGGTAGTTATGCTGCTCTAATCCCACAGTTCGAGCGTCCAAGCGAAAGAAACCTACATCTAGCCTATAGTTTAAAGAATAGACGAGGACGCAAGAAACTACAGATTACAGAGAGCTTGAACATGGAGCTTCCATTTAGCATTACCTGGGAGGGTAATAAAACGCACTATAGGCCAACGCAGGTCCTACAATCCCCAGTACTCGACCGGCCATTGTCCTACCGTAAAATAGCAGCAATGTAAACACTGGAGCAAAGACAGCCAGAGCCAGTCCTTCGTTTGGACTTATAGATTCGTACCAGAGGACATACAGAGTCGCGACGTAGACCAGGGATGAGATAAGTATAACAGAAACCTCCAGAATAAAAACTAAGGAAAAAAGAGTAATACAATGATTAATATTTATTCAAAACTCTAAATGTTCTTTCTAGAGTTCCAGTAAGGATAATCTCTTATTGATCCAGTATTACTACAGGAAGAAACCCAAACTGTACCAACTTTATTTATACTGGATAGCTCTATCAGTTCCAAAGTGGTTTTCCTGGAGGTCCAGTAAGGACCATCCCTTATTGATCCAGTGTTGCTACAGGAGGAAACCTAAACTAAACTAACATTGTTAACACTGGATAGCTCTATCAGTTCTAAACTGTTCTTCCTAGAGGTCCAGTAAATATCATCTCTTATTGATCTAGTGTTATTACAGGAGGAAACCTACACTAAACTAACTTTATTTATACTGGATAACTCTATCAGTTCTAAACTGTTCCTCCTAGAGATCCAGTAAGGATCATCTCTTATTGATCCAGTGTTACTACAGGAGGAAACCTAAACTAAGTATTCAACTTACATGTGACAATCCAAAAACTCCACTTCAGCCAGGGCAACTGCTGTATTACCCTGTAGTAAAGTAGCGAACCCAGGACTCCCGCGAAAATAACTCTCTTTAACGTATTCTCTTCAATTTTTAAAACTCCAAAATCTTTGATCTTCAACATCAACAAAATGCCACAGAAAGGCACGAGCTAAAAATTGAAAAATCAAGTAATAGAAATTGAAAATGCAATTTGTGACAAACTACAAAATTTTCAATTCAAAATGTGGAAGATTCCTACCAGAATATCATAATAATCTTTGGGAGAAAATATCAAGCCAGTAAAGAAAATCAGAAGCACTGAGGTGTTACGAGCCACAAGTGGAAACATAGAATTCTTCTTGTCCTAAAGGAAGTTATAACCAATCACACACAAAAGGTTCACACCCATAGTTTCTTTCACTCTATCGTTTCAGTAGGTCAAAGAACCTATGTATACCTGTCGTGTACTATCGACTGCACTACCTACATTGGCAGTGCAGGTTTAAGCTAGATATTATAACCAGTCATTCCTACTATAACATAAAATCTTTAATATCAGACTCTTCCTGCACTGTCTTAGGAAATCTTGCCAAGGATTATGGTTGTCATGTCGTGTTTTACAGTACTATCCACATATTATTTTGACGCTGTAGAGAAAAACGAAAATTTCATTGTCTCAAACAGGTTTTGAACGTGCATCTTGGGGTTTCCAGACCGCTGCTCTACCAATTGAGCTATCGAGCCAACTGAGATTGTTAGCGAGTCTTATCCAATTTAGTGCACGAAATATTTTCGGGACGAACTTAGCGCTTGTCTTTGAGAACACGCAGTGTTTCAAACAGAACAAATTAACATTCGATACGACTTGCTACCAATTCCAGTTGGCTCGATAGCTAAATTGGTAGAACGGCGGTCTAGAAACCCGAAGATGCGACTTCAAAACCCGTTCGAGACAATGAATTTTTCGTAGTTCTCTGCGGTGTCAGATTAATATAAATCTAGTTTTTCATATCTCTGAGGATGGTTCACAGTACATTTAGCATTCAGCGTCATTGAACAAATAAAATCAATGCAAAATGTGTCGGCAATTTTAGCTACAGGTAATGCAGGTTATCCATTTGTAACGGAAACGTAGGCTACAAAAACTAAACATCAAGCTAAGTACCCCTTTCAAGAGGCTGCTCTCGCCTGTCTAGTTTTTTTTTTCGGTGTCTCTGGCCCCAGGAAAAAGCACGCTAGTTTTCTTACCAAAGATATCTGTAGATCATACTGAGTTTGTCCTCCATAGATCATTATTAGATGAAGCAAGCTGTGGTACAACAAACTTGGACTAACATCACCTTCAAAATGGACGAGCGATTACTTAAAATTACTTTGAAATTTACATGATAAGAACCTTTAAAACAATACACAATTCCCAGGATAGACAAAATATTAATCCAAGAAAAACAGAATCTTTCACTACAGTTAAAAAGGCCTTCCTTAAATTAACAGATGGCAAAGTTTGGTGTAGAAATGTTGCAAATAACGGAAAATATAGCCCCATGCGAAGACTGTGAGTTTTTTATATATTTGTATTCCGCACGGGAAAGTCTGGTAGCCGACTTTCGTCTCAACGGTGAAAGATTTGATTAATACTGGCTGGATGAATATTTAGTCCATCATGATAATTGCTGCATCCGTCGTAAAGTTTCGATAACATGGTAATATATTGAAGGACAAATGAGACCAGCCGTCTTGTTTTATACTCAGGTCTATTTTAATGATGTCACAAGCAAGGTAGACTGTATAGAACTACAGTAGTTGTCAATTAGTTAAATCTCATTCAAATTTCCTTCAATACTTTACAATTTACGTAAGAAATATTTACATTCAAACCCAGCTGGATTTTAACTTTGAACACATTTGTGTTGAACGCATTTTCTTTTGGAAATTAATTTTACCTTGCTTGAGAAGTCATGGATTTTTGAACATCCGAGATGGCAAATGGCTAGTGTCTTTGTTCTTAGATAATTCAGAACGAGAATTTAAAGAAAGGATATTACTCAGTTACTTGCTTACTTTGTAAACATTGTATTTTGTGTGCCGTCTCTCCAACTGCTGATAACATGGACACAGCAAGAAATAAGATATACCTATCGGTGAAAATTACATAAATACCTAATTGAGAAAATTATATAAATACCTAATTGAGAATCGAATCCGGGACCTTGGAGGTGAAAGGCAAATGTTTTAATTTGTAACCGAAGCCCCTATTAAATTTTGTCTGTTTTTTCTTGTGCTCAGATAAGCCAGTTAGAACCAGGTCACAAATAATCGAAACTTACATCTTTGCGCTCGTATCGATATTTGATCCTTTGTAGGACAACAGCAGAGAGTTAGTGATGATTGCGGTAGACACCATGTAAGGGACTGACAGGATTGACGAGGGTAGTTCAGGATAAGGCAGGACCTGCAGAGGACAAGATAGTAAGATAGATCAGAGAATGCCAATTACTAATATGTTTAAAAATTTGAAAAAATGACCACGTGCCGGTGGTTAGCGTTATTCACCTTGCGTACAACCGGCTCCAGACAATCAAAAATACATACCCAATGCGCAACGTATAGACCGAGCGGAGCTCCAATCAGGACAGAAATAACATTGACAGCAAGAGAAGAGAGTTCTTTTAGTGGTAACAATTTTAGCAGTAACAGCATTATCAGGGAAAGCGATGTCAACATGCACCAAGGCAAAATCATGTATCTGCAAATTAGTCCCAAAGATGTTTTTAGTATCGGCAATATTCGTGAAGAAGCGAAAGAATAGTAGTCGATAAAAGTGAACTCACTCCGCGAAAATGACATGCCAAGTTTCACAAAATAATTCTCGTAATATCAGCCTTGGTATTTGCAAGAAGATCTAAACAAACAAGATAATCAAATTATAGCTCTGTCAGTTCTAAACTGTTCTTCCAAGAGATCCAGTTAGAATCATCTCTTATTGATCCCGTGTTACTACAGAAGAAATCCAAACTAAACTAACTTTATTCATACTGGATGGCTCTATTCTTCCTGAACTGTTTTACAGAAGGAATCCTAAACTATACTTACACTAAACTATACTAATTTGCACGGTTCCGTGTAAACAGGCGAAAAAGGACAAATTCCAGACCGGACCCAAATTCGTACGGTACTGTGTAAACGGGGTCTAACTTTACTTATACTAGTGACTTCATTTAGGAATAACTCTACGAGTTCTAAACTGTTTTCCCCGTACTCACTTCAAACATACTAAAATACGGCTGAACGACAGTAACGAGAATTCCAATGACTATGACTAGGACACTTTGTTTCCTGATGACTTGTTCATCTGAATGAAGAAATGCAAGCTTGACAAAGCAAGCACCAGTGAGAACGAGGATTAAACCTAAAAGATAAACAAGAAGTTTAGAACTGGAAGGGATATTGTATCCAGTACAAAAAATGTTCGTTTGATTACGTATTAATGGAACAATATTACCTAAACCAAAAAGGTGAACAATTTCCAAAGGGTAAAGGGTGTCTTAATTTGAGTAGAGAGTAGGCAGAGCATTACACAAGCATTGCAAGACATAGGTTCGATTTCTGCCAGAGGACCCATAGTTGATGATGAATTTTTCTCAACCGCCCCCGGCTTGAACGAGGGCGGTAAAGGGCATTTTCGTGCGCCGTGATTGGCTAATGGCTGTTCGTGTGAAATGCTTGATTTTGGTGTCATTAAATGTGATTTGTTCTACGCCCGTGAGGCGTCATTCTCAATAAAATTGCTCTGTGAAACGTGAATAATAGGTGTCCAGTTTGTAAACTATGAGTCGATTGTTCAAATAAGAGTAAATATCATAAACATTGAACAAATAAGATCTTGTCTATCCAAAGAATGTGAAATATGTCTATAAACAAACACTCGTGTAGATAATACTTGAAGTAGCTTTTCTTAGTCACGTGAATTTTGAACCTTCTTTTTTTTTATCACCCTCTTGTATGTCGACATGCGTATACTTTCGCCTCAAATTAAGACACACTCACCCTTGGCAATAAAACTAGCAATGCAATTGTGGAAGAGCAACTAAAACATACCAACAATATCTGCAGATGAGGGCTCGTTATGACTGAACAAGGCACATAAAGTTTGCAAAAATGTGGACGATAACAAAACCAGAGAGATGCACATCACAGCAATGTATTTCAAAATCTTTAAACAAAACGAAAACAAAACAAGATGCTGTAGAGCAGTTTAAGTCTTACTTGCAAGCGAAATACGAACACAGGCCGTTAAGCCCCTTACAGACGAGCAAGTTTTCTTATATACGACATGTTTTTTTAAGACAAGTTAACTTCGCTAAGTGTAGGTGTGCATGCACAACAATCTTGTTATGATAATTTTTCCTTTCATGGTCATTGTTGTTGCCGTCATGATTCTTATACAAAGTGTACAATACACCGCTGGCCAACGTACTATTGGGCTCAACTTACTTTCCCAATTTTTTCTATATCAAGAGTACTTGGTGAACAGCTTGCAGGTTTTGAACAAATGCACTTGTTGAAGAAAAAAATAGCAACAGGTGCTACAGACGAGCAAATAAAACTTGCCACATGAAAACGTGTCACAGAAAACTTGACTAACACCCTAATTCAATGAGTTGCATTCAAATATTCACCTGATTCTTGTAAAGATTTTTTCGTTGTTCAAAGATTAGCATGCTGGTGACACAGGCACACAGGGAGAATCCTGCGCATAGGACAAGCATCGACCAGAATGTTCCCAGAGGCGTGTTTTGTGATGTGAAGATAAATATCAACTTCGAACCATGAAGTGAAATGCACGTCAAAGCTGGCGTTTGGTTCAGACGTTGTACTTCGTGTAGTCTGGAGGGGAAGTACGAAAATATACGATATTGAAATTTTCTGCACAGCCCAAAACGTCACATAGACTTGTTGCAAGTTGTCAATTTTACCCACTTGTTGCAAATTGTCAACAGGTTGCAACAAACTTGTCAATTTTATCATGTCTCAACAAGTCTGTTAAAATCAGGCTTGTTGCAACTTGTCACTGGCAGACTTGTTCAAACTTCTTGAAACAACTTGCAGCCAGCCTGTGGATAACAAGTTTTGACAATCAACTTGCAACAAGTGTGTTGACAACTTGCAACAGACTTGTCGTCAACAAGCTGTCACAAGCCATGCTGAACCCATCATGATACCGGCTTTAAGATAACAACAAGTCTATTTCAACACCCTTGTTGCAACTTGCGCGTTTTTCGCTGGGTACATACTAATGCAGTAACTGAAAAATTTTCATGAGCTTTACATCATTTTCGAGCCCACATACCTTTGAACTAAATATACCACCACCACACTTGTTAAGACCATCAGGTAGTGTGGCTCAACGTCCACCAATACAATCTCAAGTGCTACAAAACCTGGAAAAGAATAAAATGAGAAAATAAAGTGAAAATAATCCGACATCTTTGACGATGGGCTTTCGATCGAAACGTCAAACTCTGTTGGATAGTTACAGGTAGTGAAAGAGCCTATGTTTTTGTGTGCTTTCGACCGCACTTTACCTACACTGGCAACTTTATGGTTCGAGCCTGGCAGTCATACCAAGTTCATTTTTGCATGGTAACACAGTTTACTTCAAACAAATCTAACAAATTCCGCCACCATGATTTTAAGTACGTAATCTCAGTGAAAATGATGTTTGTGGTGTTACCATAAGTTCATAACTACACCAGGCAAGCTAAAAATATGCCTGACCACGGTGGGAATTGAACGTACGACCTTTGGAATGCTTTGTTATCAACGTCATCATGATTGTTTTAAAAAATCACGTTGATATAGAAGGAACTATTGATTCAGTTTCAAAATATCACATACTCGAACCGACCTGACCTTGTAGTTGGCAAAGCATTGGACTAGCATTCCAAAGATCGTAGGTTGGATTCTGTTCGTAGATTCGCATGATAAGACATTGCTTCAGCTTGCACGGTGTAGATATAGAACTCACAGTAACACCGCAAAATAACAATCAAGAAATTCCACTACTTCCCAACATTTCTCCGTTGAATGCAGATACTCTTTCTTGTAAACACTTACCGACAGTGTGAAGAATTAAAATTTGATTGAGATAAGGTCTATGACGAGTACTAAGTGAAACAGCGACAGCAACAACCGAGATGAATCCAAGGAATACGACCAAAACTTCAACTGTAAAAAATGACAACCTGATCTCTTTTCCAATCACAAAACTGAACGCTGACGTTAAGGTGAATAAAATAATGAAATACTATATTGAAAACGCATGAACCATTAGCTTGTACATGATTTCTATAGAAATAGACTCTCTATTGAAAACGCAAGAACCATTAGGTTGTACACGATTTCTACAGAAATAGACTCTCAAAGGATACACTAGATTCCAAGGTAATCTTGTGAACCAAGCAAAATAGGAGATCATCAGCAACCCACAACCAGCAAACGTAACCTGGAAGGTTAGTAAGAAAATGATGTGTGTTTGACTTTTGCTAAAACTCTTGGTGTTGTGTAATCAGGTGAAAATGATGTTTGTGGTGTTACCCAGAGTTTATATCCACACCAAGCAAGGTAAAAATATGCCTGCCCATGGTGGGAATCGAAACTACGACCTCAAGAATGCTAGCCAAATGCTCTACCAACTGAGCTATGCGGTCATGTCGGTTGGAGTATTTGAAATCTCGGAAATGAATCTAGTTCCTTCGATATCAACGTAATATTTGACTCCATATTCCGAAATTTCACACACTTGACGCGACCTGATTCCGTAGCTTAGTTGGAAGAGCATTGGTCAAGCATTTTAAAGGTCGTCATTTAGAATCCTTCATTGTGGTCAGGTATTTTCTTTTCGCTTGCTGGTGTGGACATAGACTTTTATCACTAACAGCCTGAGGCCGGTTGTGTAAAAAAGTGATTGAAGTTAACTACCATCAGTGGAAACGCCAACCAATCAGAACCACGTATTTTGTATTTAATCACTATTTAACTACAAAAACAGTGATTAAAAAGGTGATTAAGAGTTTTATACAACTGGCCCCTGGTGTTATTAGCTATTTCCTAATCAAGAACGGCAAAGAATCTATGGATTGCTTGGAGGTACAACGCAAAATGAGACATGACAAGAAACCTACAAAGTTAAAATTGGAGCACGAAAATATAAAAGATGCCTCATTATCTCTAAGGAAAAACCTCAAAAGTTGTTTGCACTGTTCGTTTTATGTCTTATGACTGGTGCTCTCTGTTACGCCTAATCAATCCATACCTGCTTTGTAATCATGATTAGGAATTGGCTAACATGGTTTGCTCATTAATATAACATTATCACAATAACTCTTCTTCCTTGTAATACTCACAAGCTTCGATACTCTGTATTTAACTAAAACAAATAGTGCTGAACTGCACAGCAAGATTATTCCAAGGAAGACTGTGTTTACCCCATCAACTAACTCGTGTATGTACGCTAGCATAGCACCCAAAATCTGCAAGGAAATGAATAATAATTTCAGACTTTGAAGAAATCTTCACGTCATCTAGTCATAATACAGTGATAAAATGTTCCGATATCTTTTTACTGTTTTGAAAATCTCACAGTTCTGCATGTCATTCAGTCATGATCCAGTGATCAGAGTGTTTCATTGTCTTTTCATTGTTTTGAAAATCTCACTGTTCTCCATGTCATCCAGTCAAGATACAGTGATCAGAATCTTCTGTTGTCTTTCTATTGATTTGAAAATCTCACTGTTTTCCACGTTGTCCGGTCATGATCCAGCGGTCAGAACGTTCTATTGTCTTTTCATTGTTTTGAGAATCTTACTGTTCTTTATACAATTTGTTTACAAATAAAGTATTTTTGTTTAATACTCTAAGCAAAAGTTCCATGTCATCCAGTCATGATCCAGCGGTCAGAACGTTCCATTGTCTTTCCATTGTTTTGAAAATATCACTGTTCTTTATACAATTTGTTTACAAATAAAGTATTTTTGTTTAGTAATCTTAGCCAAAGTTCCATGTCCTTACCAGCGATAAACAACCAGTTGAAACTTGAAAAATTTGCCACTGAGAATTCCGGATCTCTGCAACGAAACAAAAAGTGAAGGATGGATAAGCACAGATACTTAGAAAACTTTTAAACTGTAAAAAACCACGCCTAAAAACGCCCATCTTGTAACAAGTTTGTCAACAAGCTGCGAACAAATTGACGACTGGAACATGTTGTCGTTGGAACAAGTTGTCGTTGGAACAAGCTGTCGACAACACCGCGGTCAAACGTTACACGCATGTGCGAGACCTCAAAAAAGCGCGGGAAAAACAAAGGCAAATTGAATACAAAGGAGTGAAAAGCTAAGAAAAGCGAAGAATACAAACGGTTGAAAATATAAGGTAGCGAAATTTTGAGCATGTTCCTTAAGTTAAAAGAAAGTTTTTCTGAGTTTACCCCCTCGTAATTTTATTTACCCTTTTTTCTAGAGCTTCATAAACGTGCCGACAGCGATACTCCTGCTACATATCCTTACAGCTATTGTTGTCACAATCGAGAACTAAAGCCAGAAAACACAACAAACAGCAGTGCTCACAATGAAAATTATGTAAATGCCAACAAGAGAAGTATCACTGCAATCAACGGCCATCGGTAGCGATGTACTATCATCATCATCAGTTGATGTTCTTCTACTTCTTCGCCGGACAACTTGCGCATGCGCAAACGTTTGACCGCGGTGTTATTATCGACAACTTGTAACAAGCTTGATGGGATTATCAGACTTGTTACAAGGTTTTCTTAACAACCTGCCGCAGCAATGATAAAACGCTACTCCCACAGCCTTGTGCTGCCAATCCCACATGCTTGTTACAAGTTGTCTACAGCTCGTTCCAAACTTGTTCAAACAACTTGGAACAAGCAGTGCGAACACAACTTGTCAACAGCTTGTGAACTACATTTTACTTTTAGTGATTAAGTTTACTTTTAGTTAATTTGATACGAATAGTTCTTACTTGTAACTTGAAAATGATGCAAGAAGCATCGAAACGTCGTTGTAACAAAATCAAATTCATATCGCTATCATTTTTGTCAAAGTTATTTTCACAAAAGATTTTTATAAAACATTCTTACCAGCCATATCCCTAAGATCAGCAGTGTCCAGCAACGTGACGAGAAACAACGGGACACTCACACAAAATAATATAGATATCTATAGAGAAAAGGACACGAGAGAAAGCTTAAACTTTAACAGTCAGTGACTGTTCATCATCAGTTTGGTTGAGCATGGGGCCCACAGACAAGGTTTTCATGCAAAAAATTGTTGTAACAGGTTTTTGAGAACAGGATGCAAAAATGTTGCTAAGCAACGTTGCTCCTGGTTGTCAACAATATTGAATCATGCATGGATGGGCTTACCAACGACGAGTACTGCAAAAGGTTGAAGAAATTGACGAGACAGTAGACGAAACTTGGAGAAAATACGAAATTAAACAACGTCAACATCTTCTCGGGGTCACCAAGCACCTGGTCTGAAGATATAAAGAAACATGCTTGAAAATCAAAGATGATGTACAGTCCCTTTGTTTACATTTGTAAGATACGACATGGTAACAGAATATCTTACACTGTTCTAGTTTTCTATGATCGTAGACGAATGCAAAGCAGAGGGGCAGTTGGTTAGCTTAAGCCTGCCGTACACGAGAGCTATCCGCTGACCAAAAGTTACTCGTCTATGTCAGCTGAGCCGATACCTCACCGTGTGCGGGTGGATTTTACTGAGTTTTATGCCCAGTGCAACCTTTTCCCGCGTATCAAACATGTTTGATGTGAGATAGGTTGCACGAAGCGCACAAAACTCAGTAAAATCCACTCGCACAGTGAGGTATCGCTTGAACACGTGTGTCAAAGAAGCTAAAACATTGGGTGGAATGATTCCAAAATCTACTAACATTCGTTAGTAGAATCATACTAGCATACTAATGGAAATGCTGTAATTTGATTGGCTACTCTATTCGCTATCTATTCCTCGATAGATAGCGACTAGCAAAACGACAATTTTCCTGGTGTATTTTTTTTGCAATTCAAAGACAACATGTAGTATTATTTTTAACAAAATGACTCATGAATCAATCATTTATCTCAGATTCTACTAAAACAATTAGATTACTTGCTCTCAATTTCTTGCGTTGATAGGGCTTCGCCCTCGCAACTATCACCGCATAGAAATTGAGAGCGAGTAATCTAATTTTTAATTATGGTCAACATCCGTCGACGGCTTTGTTTGGAAGCCTGGCACATTAACTTGTGCCCTAAATACAGTAAATAGAGATGACGGCAGCTATTTACGGTACCAAAAGAATAGTTACATCTTGATGGCAGATGACGTCATGTTGACTCTATATAAGATCACAAGTTTCAGCATCAGATCAGCACTGATGAAGACACTACATTGGAGTGTCGAAACGTTGGGTCGTGAATGCAATTATTGTGCGGCGATTACATAAAACCAGTGTGGCAGTTAATATGTTGGTTTAACGGTTTTTGTTCTTGACCGATAACATGCCTCACTATTTTGACTTGCAAAACTTTTTGCCCAATTTTGAAACTTACTCTCTGCTCGACGCATATGTTGGACAACGCGTTACCTTTGCTCTGTGTAAAGCTTGGCTTCATTTTCGAATCCAGGAATGTATGGCACATTGGAAACCTAAATACCAAACGGAGTACTTCATCTGTGTTGTGATACGAACAACCGTAACACAAGCCGCCCGAAAAGTGCGTGTAACATTTGTCGCGAGCTGCAAGCGCCATTCAGGAAAGTCATTGTATATATTATAAAGTTGCCAAACTTATGTATTTATAACGTATACAATGACTTTCATGAATGGCGCTTGCGGTTCGCGACAAATTTCGCGCCATGCTTGGAGTTGAACTTTGCCGGAAAATGTTATAATGATCAACTCACCCCATACAAATAATGAGATAGGGAGCAAAGCACGCACGAGACATCCAAGATATCAGCCACATTAATATAAACACACAGCAAGGGGGGTACAGCATGAAGAGAAAGTATTCCACATTCTAGTAGAAGAATAGATTTAGTCAGCACTAAAGGCCCTGTCACACGGTGAGATGTAAAATTAGCAAGTACGTGTTTCCATCACAGTTTGCCAATATATTTTTAACATACCAAACATTTGTCACAAATTTGCATCTCTTACAGCCGTGGCAACTGAAGTGTTCCTAAAATATTGTATCAATTCATTTGCCAACATGAACGAATTCATTTGATAAAACATTTGAAAATTTTACAATTTCCTAAATAATTGATCAACTTCCTGTTGAATGCTCCAATCACCATTGGCTTTGGCACAAGTGGCCAATCACAACGAAGCAGGAAGTGACCAGAGATGGTCAGATTTGTGAAGTTTGTAAACAGTTCCACCAACTGTCAAATCAATTTGCTCTAGTGAGCAGATGAATTGATGCAATATTTTAGGAACACTTCAATTGCCACGGCTGTAAGAGTAGAATTGCGTTGCAAATTGCGAGAAAAATTGCACGGTGTGGCAGGGCCGTAACTCGTTTAATTTACACAACCAAACACGCACAAGGTGCAGATCTGCTGCAGGCAGGTTGCCTTGCAGTCATCAGGCTCATATCAGGATCGCTTTCTGCGGCTTAATGATAACAAATGCGCTGCAAGTTGTCAAACGGGCCTGGATGCAAAATGATTGTCAGGACTTTTTATGAAGTCAGGACTTTTCACAAGCTTGATGAAAGTTGTTTCAACAAATAGCAGCAGGTCTGAAAATTTCAAATTGCATCAAGTCTGTTTTTCGCAGACTTGATACAACTTGATGACAAACTCGCATCAAGCTGGTAAAATCCATAACATGCATCAAGTCCGCAGCGTATCTAGCTGCGTACGAACATAAGATTTATATTCTTAGAGATTGTCCTGAAACATCAGAGACGCGGTATTTGGGATTAAATACTTACTGAGCAGAATTCAGCTTCATCTCTGCGAAATACTTTAAACTGAAGCAAGCCCAGACCTCCTGAGAAATATGAAGAAATGTTACTATGTCACACATGCGCAACTGCAGCAAGTCTGTTGACATCTTGCAACAGACTCGTTATCAACAAGTTCGCATGACTTGCGACAGCTTGTTGACGACAAGTCTGTTGCAAGTTGTGAACAGGCTTGTTGCAAGTTGATTGCAAAAAACTTGTTATCCACAGGCTTGCTGCAAGTTGTTTCAACAAGTTGGAACAAGTCTGCAAATGACAAGTTGCAACAAACCCGATTTTAACGGACTTGTTGCAACTTGATGAAACAGACAAGTTTGTTACACAAGTTACAACAAGCCAGTAAAGTTGAAAACTTAAACACGCGTTGCATATGTGTTCGCATAGCTTGTCCCAAGTTGTCAACAAGATTGGAACAACTTGTTGACAACTTGTAATATTCTTATATAGCTGATTTTGTCACACTTGCCACAAGCTTGATCCAACAAATCTGTTGCGATCATGTTATAACAATATTGTTACAACCTTGCTTTGTCAACCTAGTGACGTTCTTGTTATATCGTAACTGTACCGAATTTGTTCTAAAAACCTTGTAACAAGTCTGATAAGGCCATCGAGCTTGTTACAAGTTGTTAACAGCTTGTGTCAAACTTGTTCCAACAGCCACGGAACAAGTAGTGCGAACACAACTTGTGAACTGCCTTGTTACAACTTGTTTGCAGACTTGCAAAAACTTCTGCGTTGTTACGCGTGTACATAGCCAAAACGCGCAAGTTGCAACAAGTCTGTTGACATCTTGCAACAACCTGTTACTACAACCGATATCAGGATGCGTTCATGTTTTTGGCTGTGTACAAGATAGACATAAATAGCTGAACCACAAATTCACAAACCTGTGAGAACGATAAATATATTGTAGACGAGAAGAAATATCATATTGAAGAATGACTGCCTGAAAGTAACAAATAAGAGAAAATTTATTCTTGTCCAAATTTCCAAGAATGTGATGATAAGCGATAATTGTAAACGAGAATGTAAAAACGTTATACAAACCAAAGAAGTGGACCAATGGAGTAAAGGATAGCGAACTGCATGACAGCAACACAAATGATATAAACAATTGTTGAACTAGTAGAAAATAATAATGAAAAATAAGAAATTTTTTCACCTCCATCCTTCATCCTTCCTTCCCCCACTAACCCCCAAAGTTCCACTCTACTCCTTCCTCGCCCTAACGACCCAGCTAATGCCTCTCCACTTACCTTTTAATATCTTCAAACGAAACATGAAAGACATAAACGGTCACTAAACAAAGAGTACTGATTCCGAACAACCTAAAATGACAAAAGAAACCACTTAGTCCCATCCCGTGTCAAAGAATCGCGTGAATAAGTTCAAAACAACGCACCGTTCCCCGCCAAAATACAGAAGTGGCATTGAGCACAACACGGCCAGTACGAGGAACTGACCATTGTACAAGAATGGGATATCGCTTGAATCTACTGAGTCAGCCTGGTGGGAATAAAGAAGACAAAATTTAACACCTGGGAGATTAGCAACTTTTCGTCCTTTGAACATGCCTTGTCCTCCTTTGAACAGGACATGACAGTTGAGAAAACTCTCGTACAAACTCTCGCTTGTCAACTTTCATCAATTCTCATGCAACACTTGTTCTCCTTTGAACAGGACATACATGAAAGTTCAGAAAACTCTCATACCAACTCTCGCTTGTCAACTCTCATCAACTCTCATGCAACTCTTGTTCTCCTTTCGAACAGGACATGAGAGTTACGAAAATTCTCATACAAACTCTCGCTTGTCATGCAACTCTCATACACCTCTTGTTCTCTTTTACCAGGACATGGGAATTCAAGAATCTCAATACGTGCCTTTGCAGTCTTCATATTTGCTGGCGTCGCTGCCATATTGAAGACTTGTCCCCAGGCTTTCAGAGAACTGCAAGAAATTTCAAAAATGTAATTAGAAGATATAACTATATCTGGTTGAGCAATATCATACATCAACAAGAGTTACACTTTCCCAATATACTCAAGTACCCGAACCCCTGCGTCATTTAACCTTAAAACCCCTCGTTCTCACGGATATCCAATATGTGTTAACCATGAAACTGTGTACACATATTGAAAACATCAGTATTCTCACTCATATAACATACGATGCGCGAGGAAGTTCGTGCTAAATTTAGACCGGAAATTGCACATAATCTGCGCTAAGCCAGCGAGATGAAGCAAATGTGTAAATTGTATTTGCTAAATTAATCCTGTGTAATACTTAAAAAGCCAAAGGCTTAAAACAACAAACGAACGATTTTGAAAAGAAAATATTAAATTTCTAGACAGACCCAAGCTGCTTAACTTTGTGATTTTATTGAATCAGGGAATAGAAAGCAATTAGCACATTATGCGTTGTGTGTTACCAAGTACAGTCCCATAGTGAAATAGAATTACACGTGGTTTGAAGGCTTTCTTACCAAACAATACAACCCATTATCTAAGTTATTGTCCAGGTTTATGCAAAAATCGGTACCTATCTCATCACGCGTTAGTCGTATTTTTGCATGAACAACCAATAACTGAATTTTGGGCACGGCTGTTTATGCATAAAGGGAACAATTGGCCAAACCAAACATCACTATAGGTTGGTAATTGAGGTAAATACAAAACACGTGACGGGACAAGATCCATCTCCAACATAGATTTATTGCGTTTTTACCGAGTCTCCAAACCATGTATCCCACATTGACCTACATATATTACGTTTTTGTCAAAAATGTTTAAAATTTTATCTAATGCGGTAAAAAATACATTAGGGTTGAGTAACTCTCATCAACCTTTAGTACAAATCTTGCCCTTGTTTGACAAGGACATGAGAGTTGAGAAAACTCTCATGCAACCTCTCGCTTGTCAACTTTTATCAAATCTAATGTGACTCTTGTGCTCGTTTGACCAAAATATGGGAGTTAAGAAAACTCCAAAACACGCAAACTCTTGCTTGTCGACTCTTATCAACTCTCATGAAACTCTTGTTCTCGTTTCACCAGGAAATGAGAGTTGAGAAAACTCTCATACAAACTCTCGCTTGTCAACCCTTATTAACTCTCATGTAACTCTTGCTCTCGTTTGACCAGGACGCAAGAGTCGAGAAAACTCTCATACAAACAAACTCCCGCTTGTCAACTCTCATCAACTCTTATGCAACGCTTGTGCTCATTTGCATCTTTGTGCATCTGTGATGAAACTCAGCGGAAATGACTTTTCGTCACAGCAAATTTGCAGCTAGAAGTTTCAAATATTCGCGTTTAGCATTGCTTTCATTTTGACTCTCAGGAAATGGATAAACAGCTCGAAAAACCGTGCAGTTGCCAAAGTGTGCGAGAAATCACCTTCCTCCTATAAACTTGTGTCCAAAATGCTTAAAATTTTACGTAATGCCGGAAAAAAACGCGATTAAACATACTCGATTATGTTTCCTTGTACATAATTTATACATGCTCCTTTTAGAAATCCAATAAGGATCATCTCTTATGATCCTGTGTTATTACAGGAAAAAACCTAAACTAAACTAGCTGGACAGGTATATCAGTTCTGAACAGTTCTTCCTAGACGTCCAGTAAGGATCATCTCTTATTTATCCAGTGTTACCACAGGAGGAAACCTAAACTAAACTAACTTAATTTATACTGGATAGCTCTTTCAGTTCTAAGCTGTTCTTCCTAGAAATTCCACGGGCATGAACTCGATTGACAAGCTCCTTTAAAAAACAAGTTATTTTAAATTTAGAAGCGATTTTTTCCTCACAAAGTTGCGTAAGGCTGCCCCGCAGTTTAATCTTGTTAGATTAAATAATCTGGAGAGCAATTTATTTTCTTACATGCGATTAGGAAACAGGAATAGACATTTAGTCAATAATCTGTTTGTTTGTATAACACTGTGTTTGTTTAAGTCCGGGGGTCCGAAATAAACTCAAGCGCGGTTGGTCAATAGCTTATAGCTAAAGAACCATAGGTGACCCAAAGTTATGTTAACAAAATGGTAAAAATACAATTTAAAAGATATATATAGCTGTGCTCGCAAAGATAATCTTTAAGCGTGACATGGCTTCAAAAAGTAGTAGATTTGGATAAGACATGGTGACATATTTCCAGACAGCAATCTTTTTTACACCAGCCAACATCTTAAATTCTGGTACTGTACTACCTTCTCTCATGCACTATTTAGTATTTGCGACACGAGTAGCCATGTTGTATCGAATATACCGCAAATTTGAGCCGAACGCTAGAATCTTTTTAATTTTCTATACTTATTAGCGAAGTAATTTTTACAACATATATCACATAAGGCGAGAAAATCAAAGTTAAGACTCCTGCACGCTCATGATTTCTAGTATGGGGTTTTCTAGCTGCATGAATTATTGAGTTAGGCAATTATACGATGCAAAATATTATATGTACAATGTGTTCATTGAAAAACACTTAGTTGTCAAGGATTGTAAATGAAGAAGTGTAAAAGTGCATATTGTGTAAGTGTTAGGAGTAGTAACCTTACATGGACATCTTCTCTCAAGTGTTGCAATTATAGACAGGGTTATACCTTACTCATTTCCAAATACGTACAGAAATACGATACAATATTAATCCTTATAGTATATATACCCTGGGGCTTTTGGGCGGTGTTGGTGTAGCTAGATTAACCTGGGAATAATTTTTTAATACACTGGTTCATCTACATTCAAAATTTCCTGTAAACTGTTGTTAATTGACCATTCCCGTATTGGACAATCTCTTAAATTGAGAACATTTATTGGTACAGCAGGAAAGAGCATCCTAAATTTCATAAAATTGTGAAATTTGGTCGCAAAATATTATAAAATCTGCAAAATAAAATCCAGCGAAGTTTGCAAGTTTTGTATACTTTTTAAAGGCTTTCAACCATGTTGCAATGTGGTTGGCCTTTTTCGCGCGCAAAATAAAATTATTATACAAAAATTCGTGATATTTTCTACATTTTACTATGCTTTGCAATCAATCTTCACAATTGTGCTAAATTAAGGACGCTCTTTTCAAGTGTACTAATAAATTTTCCGACTTTCAAAAATTGGAATGATCGTAATATGTATAATTATACTGTTCTGTAATTTAGTAACCGTTAGTTGGCCGTGTGCTGAGTTGCTGAATAGCATGATGTCGATCAGTAATATCAATGACAGAACTTTTACTGAATATTGTTCGCTCCATATCTCTATCCAAACAGCAGTTCCTATGCACTTCATAAGAAGATATAGTCTCCAGTATTGCTACAATGCAATGAAAAGCAGACATTGGAGGTTGTTTAGGGAAATCAATTATGATTTTGAGTTTTGTGGCATTTTATTCTGATGTTGAATAATTTCTAAGGGGTAAAAATATCTTATCGTCGATTTCAGGTCACTTTTTACTGTAATATTCCGAATTTCGTTGCGAAGTTCGTATGTTCGTTCATTCCAGAATTCGCAAGCCGGTTTGTAAACAAAGGCTGTGATTGGCCCCTGAACTCAAAGAAGCCAATCAAATGCTTAGTTTACAAACCGGCTTGAGAATTATGAGACGAACTTTTGAACTTCGCAACGAAGTTCGGAATATTACAGTGAAAAGTTAGCTGAAATCGACGATAATCTCAAGAGGAAATTCACGTTTGGAGACATTCATCAACTATAAGTCCTCTTGCAGTAATCGAACCTACGCCATTCCGATGGTACCGATGCAATGGCCAACGCCCTGACCGCTGAACTAAGAAGGCGACTGGCATAGAATAACAAAAATTTCTAATCAAGTCTCCAATGAACACTCTGTCACTAACTTAGCTTTGCGCCTGAGATATCAACCTTCAAGTTTATCTTGCAATCAATGGCCTTGAACTCTCATGGAATGGGCTCTCACAATCTGAGGAAATTTCTTCAGATTTATGCTGTTTCTATTGGGGTGGTGTTGCTCATAATGAGGATGCATTATTTTCAGAAGTTTATTGTTGTCTCATTCTTAACTACCCTACCCCCACAGAAATATGGTTATGGAAATTAGCTGTGAGAGCACTGGCCTTGAATGACCTAAATTCACAAGTTCAATCCATTCAGAAAGTCACGCAAGTAAAAAAAAAAAAACAACTCAAAATCGCTCAATATTCCGGCTCTAAAATTAGACCAGCGGCTGTCTGCCGTCGCTCAATGTTTCATGGATTTTGGACGAGTCTGTGAACTTGATCATAACATGAACAAATAAATAAATACCAGGGAAAAACGTGTTAAGCTTGTTACCAAAAACGTCACCGTTTCGCACGAGTACTGAGCCAAATCATCGATCTTTTATGAGCTTATTTGGTGCGTGAAAGTTGCCACAAAAATAGCGATATTGTGGAAAACTTGGCACTTCATTTATTCCCACATTTGTCCGGATATATAGCATTTGGTTTTACGTATGGGATTCGATGTCCTAGGCTTAAATACATCCATTTTAGGTTAAGAAGTAAACTAATGAGCGGACAGGCCAAAGGCATGCATCGTAAACATTGTCTTAAAAGCATGTAAACTGTCCTTGACAGATTAAATGTGATGCAGCATTCTGGAAGAATCATACTAAGCATTTGGTGAGCCAGGTAAGATTTTCTGAAACGTTATTTGAGATACATTCTGAGCAGGTTTATTCAAACAAATATGCAGTTCATTATCTCATATGCAAACTCACGCGATTTGATTCTCATAGTACAACTCTTGTTCTCGCTTGACGAGGACATGAGAGTTGAGAAAACTCTTATACAAACTCTCTCTTGTCAACTCTCGTTCAACTCTTCTTCTCATGTAACCAGGACATGAGAGTTTAGAAACATTTTATACAAACTTTCGCTTGTCAACTTCTATCAACTCTCATGCAATTCTCGTTCTCATGGAACTAGGACACGAGAGTTTAGAAAACTCTTATACAAACTCTCGCTTTTTATCCCTCATCAACTCTTATGCAACTCTTGTTCTTGTTTGACCAAAACATGAGAGTTGAGAAAACTCTCAAACAAACACTCGCTTCCCAACTCTTATGCAACTCTTGAGACTTGACTGGGGCGTCAGCTCTTGATTGCAACATTTCTTAAGACGCGGCTATTTATACACGCCCAGATGTTTGCCGAGCTTTGCAGAGGGCAAGTCACAATGGATTAAGATGAAGAACACTTTGCAGTCATTGAATGTTGTGTTTTGTTAGGATTAGGAACATTCGTAATAATGGGAACATGAAAAGCTTGTCATAAGTAAGTATGCACGGTATGCTAATGAGCCCTACTCATGCACAGCTGAACTAGGCACACATACGGTTGTAGGCGTTCTATGAGCGCCTCTGGCAGATATGACTCACGGAGAACAGCATATAGATAAAAATAACGCGATATCTATAAGATCAGACCGCCAGGCGACACATCATATCAACAGGCGCACAAGACCGCCTCGCATCAAACTAGGTGACACAAGTAAAATTCATTACCCGACGGAAAAATGCTAGAAGCGCGTTAAAAATTCGATAATTGTAAATTGTGTTTACTTTGCGTCAGTACTGTTTACACTGCATTCAAAACTATTTATACAAATATTAGCAAAGAAATTGTCATGTAGTCCATTAGGAAGAGGCATTAGTAAATAAAAATGCGTGAATAAATTACGCGCTGTAATATTGGAATGTTAAGGAGGGGGCGCTGTGGCGCAGCTATGAGCTAACCTGAAATACGAAGGACGCAGCTCAACCCGATCCAGTCGAAGGCTTTCCAATAAGAACGCCTTTGACAGCCCCCTTATGACTCATGTCTGATCACGAAGCACAGGTACGATGGAAGGATTACTGGGTAGGAGCTAATCTGAACCCACCCTGTCAAAATTCCCAGTGGGAGGAAACCAGAGTACCAAGAGAAAACCCACGGCTCTCGGCAGTGCGTTGAGCCCTTTTCAAGTAAGTGCCATCAGTCTGAAGTGAGGATCAGACCTACGATCTAGTAGTTGAAAGGCGCTTTGCACAATGTTCCAATACTAAAAGCACTATCAGTCTATCAAACGACACTACACTTGCATGCACGGGGCTATAATCCCAATTTGATCCGGCCCAGAGTACCTGGAGGAAACCAACGAATTTCGGCGGAGCGTTGACTGACTCTTTTCACAAAGTCCGCATGCAGCGAGATTGGGATCGACGAAAAATTACAGCCGCATGGCTTGTAAAGATTGCATCACTACAGTCTCATACCCGCATAGTGAGTTCTTACGTTTCTCATTACTTCAATATCGTGTGAAAATATTTGAGCTTTAATCAACTCGTCACGTTGTCTGCAAGCATTCTTTACGATTCTTCACCGCAGTTGCTTTTCTCACGCCACTTTGCTCGCGATGGTCTGTCTTCAATTAACCAGCTATCTTCTTGCCTTTGTTACGTAAAGACCTTGGATTAGAGTTTCATCAAGGATAGCGAGATAAGGGTATCGACTTGGATCTCAATTATCGCTCACATTGTCTGTTCAATATTCAAGATGAGTGCACACAGAGAAAGAAGCACATGTAGACTTGCATGTAGAAAAGATCATTGGGCTTATTGCATATCTCATACGATCTACGCTTGATTGTCGTCTTAATGCGGCATGCACGTCTTTCATCTCCACAACCCAGAGCCTGTAGCCCAGTTTCCTCCTGTAGTAACACGGGATCAATAAGAGATGGTTCTGACTGGACCTCTAGGGAGAACAGTTTAGAACTGATAGAGATATCCAGTGTAAACAAAGTTAGTTTAGTTTAGGTTTTCTCTTGTAGTAACACTGGATCAATAAGAGATGATCCTTGCTGGATCTCTAAGAAGAACAGTTTGGAGATGACAAAGCTATCCAAAATAAATAAAATTAGTTTAGGTTTCCTTCTATAGTTCCTACTGGATCAACAAGAGATGATTCTTACTGGACCTCTTGGCAGAACAGTTTAGAACTGGTAGAGCTATCCAACACAAATAAAGTTAGTTTAGTTTAGGTTTCCTCCTGTAGTAACACTGGATTAATAAGAGATGATCCTTACTAAACCTCTAGGAAGAACCTTTTAGAAGTGGACTACCCATCATGAAAAAACTTTTGTGCTGGTTTTTTTAACTTAAAACGAATAAAAGTCTCCGAAATCCAAAGAATGCATAAAATCTCCATGTGTCTACCCTGGCGTGCAGCATAATGTAATAATTTCTTAATGATACGATGCGAATTTTGATCATTATAATGTGGTTTAGAGGATTCCAGATATGTTTTTACAAGCCTTGCCCAAACCTCGCCTGCACGCCCTCGCTTATAGATTGGTTCTCACGCGGATTTTCTTGTTTACCGTTGCCAGGCACGCGAGTAAAGAGAGTTTTATAAACACAGATTGTGAGTGAACACTTACAACTGGACCATAATCGTTTAACGGGCAGAAACGGGTAAACAAGCTACATATATATTAGTATGACGGGGTACACGCATATTTCAAGCTATCTACAGTATATTATAGTTCCAATCCAACATGCTGCATTGCTAATCCGGTTCCGGCCAACAGAATCCATCTCACATAATCAGTGTTCACAATATATCTTCCCTCAGAGGACCTCACGAGGTTACGAAGATAACGTTGAAGTTCAGACCTAACAATGGACGCAAACACAGACCATCGCTAGTCGGGCATACCTTTCTCATCAGTGAAGCTAACATAAGTGTGGTTTTACAATAAATCACAGGAGGCTAGCTGTCTTGCCGATTTTGTGCACGTTCATCGGATATTTCCTTTGTTTGTGTTAATCTAGTTAGGCTCAACCAGGGCCCCAACCTGCCTTGCATAAACCAATCAGATTGCCTTGTCAGATAATACAAGCACATAGATAAAAATCTCCACCGGCATTATAACAAGTACACACCAGAGCGCAGCTTGGATCAGTTAACACAAGTGCTGGTGAACGGACGACTGCCTTGTCTTGCGCAGAGACTAAGTTTTGCGGCGAAATATTTTTGAATAAATTGCTTCAACATTTGGTAAGTTTTACATACGGTGCGTTTTAAAAACAATTTGAGCGTTAAGTATTTGCTTTCATCGTCTTAATATGCGCGACCACGGCGATCAACAAACTGCGCGCGTTTTGATACCGTTTTTAACATAATTTGCGCAAAGGTTCGCTGTAAAGGTCTTATACTCATAACTAAAGTTGCGCAGATGGTCAGATAGGAGACTTACGCACTCGTACCAAAGTGTAATTCATACGAGATGTTCTGATTTATGTACTTTGCGCACAACTTTGCGTAAATTTCAGATCTAACAGTAATGTAGGAGGTTTATTTCATTTGAGCACTAGCGCATAGATTGTAAAAAGCTATATATGCACTGTAACTTGCTAACGTTGCGGTTTTATTGTTTGTTTGAACGGAATGGGCAATATTTTGTTCATGTCAACATGTGGGGGTATTAACTGTGCCACAGGGTCAATATTTGGAGAGCTAGGCAAAATATTCAGTAATTAGAGGAAGTGCAACCACGATGAAAATAGACCTGCAATATGGTATGGAGGAACTGTTTTATTCAAAGCAGGAAAACCCCCACATTTAATGAAAACCTCTAACTGCCCCTGAAAACGTTTAGTTTGGATTTCACACACGTATGAAATACCGCCAACATTCGCAGTTCATGCTCTTATTTAGGAAGATACAGAAGCGCCTGAAGACCTAAGACACCACGTAAGAAGATATCTAATATTATTACAAAGGTATGAAATCCATTGACAGCTTATTCGTTCTGTTGGCAGTGTTATATATAGATATGTGGGCAGTAATCTTCATACGCTTCCTTTGTGATAGATTCACACTGGCATAAACTTCAAGCTGTTGATTCTTAGTGTATGTAGTGCTCTGGAAATGCATGTGCCTTTGTCGCGGATTCTCACTAGCCTAAATTCTAAACAGTTGCTTCTTAGTGTAGGTAGCGGTCTTGAAACACGTCCTTTGCGGTAGATTTTCGCTAGTCTATAAATTCCAAGCTGTCAGTTATTCTCAGTGTAGGTAGAGATCTTGAAATGCGCATCCCTTGTGGTAGGTTCTAGTTAGTTCAGTGCAGGTATACCTATGTCTTAAAACACAAATCCTTTATGGTATTTAACACAATTTGACTTGCTATTTTTTCAAAAACCGTTGGCTTATGTAACATCATTGAAATATTTAGCGACCCAATCAGAGTGTTTATTTTGCATTAAACAACAATATTTCTATCATTTGTAAACATTATCGCGCAAATTTGCGTTCCTAAAATTGTGCAACGATTGTGTTTTGTCTACAATGGTCAAACCACAAACAGAACTTTGAGGTCTGTTATGCGTAGCAACAGATCAAGAGATCTGATCATCACATTTGAGATAGTTCCTGTGCTTCTATATACTAACTTCCTCGCTCGGAAAAAATCGATACTTATTATAATCCTTTTAATATATACTATTGTTAAGCAAAGCTCGGGCCACACAGAAATTCGCACATGCTAATCATATTAGCATAGACTGCGACTTCGCCGCCAACTTTGCGAAACAAATGGAAGGTAGCTTAGTTTTTTGAATAACTTGCGTCTCATTGGGAAGACATTTGAGCGAATATTTTGCGCAAAGCCTGGTATATTTTAGTTATTCGAAGCTAATCTCTACTGATCGCACTAACTTAATTTTTGCGTCCTGATTGAACGAAGTTAATCTCATTCATCCGAGATTATTGTGTTCTTCGCGATTATTGGTGCCGTATGTGCGCAGTATGGGAAATGCCGTTATCTCCAAACGAAAGCTTTAATCCAGTCATCAAATACTCACTGCCTAATCTTGTTACATACATTTACAGCTCTACCTGTGGTCCACATGTTTCAGTACGTGTCACATCTCAAGTTTTTCGCCTTAATTTTTCTCTGCACATCAACTCCAGCCGAGAGTTCGGGAAATGCCTCTTATCGTTAAAGAATACGATTACATATATACCCTCGTGGATTGAAAAAGTTAGCTAACATTCTGCATGGGTCTGTTGCACGATCGAAAGGTGGACAGCGCTAGTCTACCGGGCAGAAATTTTTTCAGAAAATAAAAGCAGTGCCTTGCACGCAAGCGATATTGAACACGCAAGAGATAAAAAGTGCCATGTTGAACATTAATACAGATTTATCAGTAACTGAACACGTTAAGAAAGCTGGGGAAATTTCACCAGTCTCACGAGATGGTATAACACGTTTAGAAAGTATAAGAACATGTTTAGAAAGTTTGAGAAATCTCACTATAGAAAGTACAACATGTTTAGAAAGCATGAGAACATGCTTAGAAATTTTGAGAAATCTCACCAGAATGTGGAAAGTACAACATGTTTAGAAAGTACAAGAACATGCTTAGAAAGTTTGAGAAATCTCACTAGAAAGTGGAAAGTACAACATGTTTAGAAAGTATAGGAACATGTTTACAAAGTATGAAAACCACCAATCAGTGGAATGTGACAGTACCACATTTCTTTGATGTGATGAATAAACCAATTTTACGAGTAGATTTTGGTTCCATAAAGCTATCTGTACCCCACAAGATAGTTTGATCAGCAAGTATGGACCCTAATGAACAAATGACAATGTAAACCTATAACCCTGGATTAACTACGCTCTGTTGACTTACTCATTTTTGACGTTACTATAACCCAAAACCATCCCTGTACAATGTTGAATGTATGACAAGTAGTTAGGTCACACAAACAACATTGATCGGCGGGGGAACGGGGGAGCTTTGCTCAGTATAGTCACAATAAGTTGAAATAATGATCAGATGACCAGAAATAACGTCATTGTTTTGGCCAGGATTGTAGCTCTCTTCAGAGCAAGTTACGAATATACGTTTAGTTTAACTAATGAGAAAGCAATATTTCTCTAACACACAATTTTTGTTTTCTATTGATGGGTTGGTCAGATTATTTATTGAGTTACAATTAATCTCTTTAAACCACGTTGAAAAAAAAGCCAATTCACAGGATAAAACCGACCTCTCTGCAATGACGTAATACGCAATCAGGATATTACACGACTACTTCGAAATCATGCATCGCCATTCCACTAGTTTACACCATAAAAGTTACTACCCTCAACCTCAAAGTAAATTTGATATTTCCTGAAGTCGTTATCTGTAGCAGAGCGTGAATATGGTGCGTAATTGATTGTGGTTTATGATGACTGTGTGCTTTCCTGTCTGTGAGCCAAAACAGATTTGAGATAGTTAAAAGATTAAAGCCTCGGTAAGCGGGAATTCTAGCAGTTAATCAAAACGACACGACACTCGCACAGCGCGTACGGTGGTCGAACTCCAGTAGCCAAAGCATCGTTCTTATCTGTACAGCGTTGAAAATATATCTGCGTATATTTCGAGCTTGTGTAAGCATTCGCTGAATCAGGTGACTTGAACATCTGGTAATATTTCTGGCTACCTCTTGACTTTTCAGAGCATGTGCGTTTGCATGTTTTAAAAGCGATAAGGCGAGAAATGTTATGACAAAGTTTCCAAAGTTTGTTTAAGGAAAGCGCCATGATAATATCCGTCTTTAAAAAAAAACCTTTCTGATATCGAGTGTAGAGCTATAGCTTCGCGTTTTGAAGGATTATTGTCAGTAAATTGATCCGAATAGCGCGCGATTACATGTAATTTGTGCAAAACGTGGCCAAAAATGTGATCAAAAAGCGGTGATAATGGCATCTCAAGATAACTGGCTTGATTAATGAGTGCCTCCATAACCAAATATAGACGAATGTTATTCTGGAAATTGCAGTAACCGTGTAACATGTATGTAACAATACATTTCGCTTCTCATAATTAGTGGCTAACTGTATTTCATTCTATCATTCACTTTAAAGTGGTACTTAGGAAAAAATTCGGACTATTTCGCGTGCATTCTTGCATGATTGCGAAGATTTCTTTATCGATCGATGAATAGAGATGCTGAGACGTTCGAGCATATAATCCACGGTGTAAAATCAAACACCTTGAGCACGTGCTAGTGAGTCTGACGTTATTAAAACGAAAACATATACTGTGATCATGTCTGTTGGAACTAATGTTGCCAGTGTAGGTAGTGCAGTCAAAAGCACACAAAAACACAGGATCTTTCACTACCTTAGAATTCAACATTTTGAGCAAAAATATTTTGGACTCATGTTGCCAGTGTAGGAAGCGTAGTCATTGCCACACAAAACTTTCACTACCTTGGAAGATATAAACAGAATTCTACGATTCGATTGAGAGAATGCCCTTTTCCGAGAAAATAGTAGTAGTGGATGTTGGTTTGTAGCACTAACTCACACTAACATTGCCAGTGAAATACGAAACTGCATGTTCAATAGTTTGAAAATTGAAACTATTGTTTTTTTGTTTGAAACTGCATGTTCATGTTCTTGATAGGTTCCTTAACTACCGAAAGTGTCTGAAAAGATGACACAGAACGACTAAAGACCATTCGTCGAGAAAATAGTAGTACTATATACTCTATAGGTTACTTTCGGAATAAGGGACTTCGCGCGAACGCTCGCTAAATTCTGTTTTACTGTTTCATGCAGTGAAAGGATCTATATCTTAATTACGTGTGCTTTTGACTGCGCTATCTACACTGGCAACTTAGTAGCTCGAGTGAGTGCTATACACTCACTATGATACCAGATCAAAAGATATCTTAAAAAATCTTCAATTGGATTCGCTTGATGTAAGACGCAAAAAGCTAAAATGGGTTTTCCTGTATAAGGTCGTGAATGGGATTTCGGCACCGTGTTTGCGGGAAAACCTGGAAAGACTAACTGCTCTTTCCAGGGGCTACGATTTGCGTGACTCGGAAACTGACCTAAAATTACCCAAACCTCGAACAAACTTCCTAAAACGAAGCTTTAAATATAGTGCATCTGCGTTATGGAACAACCTTCCAATTGATGCGAAAAACGCTACAACAATGAATGAATTTAAACGCCTGTTATCCAATTTACCTTTTCACGAGTCTACTTAGCTCCTGATAATTATAGTTTTACTTGTATATATGCACATATCCTAATGTATATATCTGTATGTGCTGTCCTTTCTGTATACCTGTGTGCGTTCTATTTTTTGTTATATATGTTTAAATACTTTATTTACTTTGGTTAAGAATCACGCCCCTTCTGCAAAGCAGCATCCAAAAATGTTGAGTTTTAACGCTAGCGTGTTAAAATAAAATCAAATGTATGTATGTATGTATGTACACTAACTTCTGAATACTACTACTAACTTCTTGACCAAGGGCCTTCGCTCAAAACATTGAATTCTGCTTACGTATGGTTTTAGATAGTGAAAGGTCCTGTTTCTGTGTGCTTTTGACGAGGTTTTAGAGACAAGGCTTCATAGTTCTCGCTGTGTCACTACGCAAGATCGGCATTAGGGCTTTGACACATAATAATCCCACTCAGGCGGAGCTGATTCAGCGCGATATGAAGCGGAGTGTTTGTTTACTCAACCACAGATTTCCTTCTCATGTGCTGGGCGCGCGTCGCAATCTAAACTCAACCGAACTTCTGATGAGAGCGCGCGAGAGCCGGACATGTTTGAGATATTTAAAGCAAACTTAGCACACTCTTACATAAACAAACAAACGCAAACAGACATTTCGGAATAAATTGCGCACTTGTTATCGCTTCAATGAAATATGTCAATCAACGCACGCGCGATGCGCTTATCAAAATACGAAGAACGCAGAATTGCGCAGTGCGGACCTGTGCGCCACGTTGCTGGTTTGCGCGCGCCGAAGTACCGCGCTGGCTGGATTGCATGATATTTTGAAACTCAAAGGTGTAGCATGTTGGCGGTCTATTTTGCCAATGGCATATTCTACGGTAATTTTTTTCTCTGGTTTTCGCCTCGTAATCTACTTTGTAAAGGGATGTGTCTTCAGGAATTAAGACAAACGACGTAAAAAATATCTAAGAATATCGCAATAAATGCCATCAGGACGTGTTGTAGGTAGTCCATATATAGTGTCTGCTAGACGGACTCTTCCCAATTCAGATAACAAGAAACATTCCCAATCAGATCTCAGCAAGACGTTTTTGTTTTATCGGATGAATGCGTGTATATTTTTGTTTGCTTTTACTGTCGTCTATATATTATTAAGACAGCATACGGTGAGCGTACTTTTGACTGCGCCAACTACACTGGCGTTCATACAGCGTTCCAGTTCACTCTGGAACAATTAACAATGAGGAGAAAAGTTACAACAAGAGGTATCTCCCACTAAGCTTTTTCAAATATAACGAGACAAGTCCAAAGTTAGTTTATTCATAGGAGACCAGCGGTACAGTGATGCATGCAAAATTTCTACTGATTTCGATGTAAAATGCAAAGGTTCTGAATCAAGACAGCTAGCACATAGAAAGAGCCATTGAGAGGCCAAATGGGTAAAATCATGGCCAAGCTGAAACATAACTATAATCCATTTCCAGAACTCCAAACTAAGTTTTTTCACAAACAATGCGTGATTTGGTCATTCCTACGAAGCTTCAATGAATTCTATCACAAATTGCACATTTTCAATATTCCAGGTACAATTTTGGAACAATTAACAATGAGAAAAAAGTTACAACAAGAGTTATCTCCCATTAAGCTTTTCCAAATATAACGAGACAAGTCCAAATTTAGTTTATGTTTAAGAGACCAGTGGTACAGTGATGCATGCAAAATTTCAACTGATTTCGATGCAAAATGCAAAGGTTCTGAATCAAGACAGGTAGCACATAGAAAGAGCCATTGGAGTGCTGTACACTAACTTCTGAAACTGATGTTGATACACTAGCTCTGTTTGTCTCGACAGAAAAAATTGGAAAGAGGGATTGTCTGAACCTAATTCAGACTTTTGGCTAAACCTTGGTTACGTGACCGCTATCGCTGACATGAACGGTTGTTTCTGTGTGAACTAAAAACTAAAAGGATACCGTACGGGCCTTATCTCTTCATCAAATTGAATAGGTAAAGTTCAAACGCTTGAACAAAGCAGATGCTGTCCAAGACTTTGCGATATTGTATAAGGTAAAAAAAACTGCCGCAAATATTCAAGGAGGAAAAAAACACGCACACAATGTATTTCTAGAAAGGTTTTGCAAGGTTGCAGCAAAGAAAATTTAATCAAAAAGACTAATATGTCCGGCTACGACTGAGCTAAGCTGCCTTTTAGTTTAGCGAATAGTTTAACAGACATAATTTCCTATCTTGTACTACAGTAACACTTACTAAATTTATACCAATCTCGCATTATAGATAAGTGATTTAAAAGATTTTATTTGACTAAAAATATTACCAGGCGGCATGTTTGATACACAAATACTTTCAAAACTGTTCTACATCGTTTGCCGTTACTAAGCAACCCTAACACAACAATACCATCGATCTTATTAGAAATGAAAGTGTGCGGTGTGCTGGAATGCGGATGCGTAGTCTAGGCAATAGGACGCAGAGGAGCTGCTTGAATGCGGATTGAACATGTGATTGAGCACATTTAAAACGCTATTTTTAATTTTGATACAGAACATGTAACTGGCAAGATACTTACCCTTTCTGTGATTTTACCGAGGCTACAGCATATAGAGAAGTCACTTGGGTCGACGTTCAAATCTAATTATAAAACAAATATAATTTAGTTTAACCAGTAAGTTTGAATTTAAAGTACAAATCCTACGCTTGCCACATGTGATACACCAACCGCGCAAATTATGCAAGTTAGAGTTTCAAGCTAAAGTGAAGGGTTTCGAATGTCTTTCAAAAAAGTCTTCAGAAACTGCATACGCAATGTATGCTAACTAACCCCGACGTATGTTAATTAAGTTCTTCACAAGACCTTATTGAGGTTAAAGATGCATTTAAACTACACTGACGGGCGAAGCTTCGGGAAGATTTCCTTGACGAAGTCTCCCACGCTCCCAAGCTGCAGGGCATCATGACTTGTCTGACACGACCAAACAGCGGCATGCGGATATTCCATGGCGCGATAATTGTTCTAATTGGTTAATTAGAATGCGCACACATTTGTTTTCGAACATTGCGTAAGATTGGCTTTTCAGACTAGGTGCAAAAACCACCTGATTGTCAATCGTGAATTTAAGAAGGCAAGCAGAAAATGATCAATGTAAAATGGACTTTTCCTTTTGGAGTCAATAAGGATGTGTTAGTGAGCGTGTTTTGCATCTTAAAAACACTCTTCTGTCATTAAAGTTTTAAAGTGGTACCCTACTCAAATAATTGATATAAATTGCCTCAAACGACTTCAAACGCCATAGATGTTTAGCCACTTACTAGAGGAGGAAAGAGTGAACAAGAATTCTAAAGACACAAAGACGTTTCCATTAATGAACATGACAAATCCTTCGCTAGAGGGTAGTAAATCTGTTTAACCATAGGTTCAAGCACCAAAACATGAAAGAAAAAGGCAATTATAATTTCTTCGCAAGTTTTCATACGGTGAACAACAAGTTTTTCGGAAACTCCACGTAAATTTACTAGCTATCTCAAAGCTTTGGATCCATAAGCTCGGATCTTCATCAGTGCTAATAATGCAACTTTCATTTAAATCCACACACCCCTTATCAGATGAGTTGTCGTGATTCTTTAAACTTGCGATAATATCGTACCTTACACAAAACAAAACAAAAACACTGGAATGCATGGACACTATAAAAAGGCTTCATCGCATAGAATAAACAACTCGCCCCAGATGACACTTGAGTCCGGGTCAATGCCAATGGAATAAGAATCTAACAAAAAACCACCCAAATACAGGACTTGCATCTCTGGATAGTTTCCAGCAATGACTACAAATATTGTCATTTTTTACCCTATATACGTCTTTATTTTAAACGGTTTTCAACAATTTTATTAAATTAGGTTTCCGAATAGATAGATTGAAGCACTAAACTGATAGATTTGGCTCGTAATTATCGTGTTATTGTAAAATACAGTGGGATTCAACTACTCATAAACACTTTCTAGAAGTTCGTTTTATTTATAAAATGATCCGCGATAAAGTTTTGCTGCGCAGATAAGATCTCTTAAAAAAAGGAACGTTTTTATTAGACGTCATAAAAGTTTGAAATTCATTAATCATTGATAAGGGAAACACAAATAGCAACACGGTTGAAAGAAAAAATATGTAGTCTGTTTTCAAGATAATGGATGAAACTTAACAAAAAGTTATTAACACAAGTTATGCCATTTTTTTGTATCAAGGCACTTTGTGTATCGTGATTAACCATTGTTCAAAAGCTGAATTATACATCTCTACGGTCTTTTCAAGGAGTGCCTTGAGCTTTTCAAGACATCTTTTGTTACCAACGAGTCAAGGTTAACATAACACTTTTCAATTTAAAAGCTTAGCCTGTTGTTCAAGAGATTAGCATAAATTGCGTTGTAATCCATTAAAATTCCTTGGAGATTTAAGAACGCTTGAATGTTTTGCGCGGTCACGCAACTCTAGTAAGATTTGTGCTTTAATACTGATTAAACGTTTGACAAGATCTTTTGTAACCAGATATCGGAACAGCATTGTGACAAAATAATCCCTGTTTAGCGAAAGAACCAAGCTTCGAGGATAAGTTTTTTTTTGTTAGTTTTCTTAACATTGCGAGAGTTTTAGACAAGTACAGCAATTAAACAGGCTCTCGCAATATAGAAAGTTGTGTTATCACGAATGATTGTTATGATCATTGCTGCATATAAAAATTCAGCAAGTCTTGAGCAACAAATCTACGTCAGTATGTGTTAATATGCTTAAATCCTAAAGTATTGTAACACCAAATACAACAGCAATCTGTAGGTCTTCTGTTCACAAAATTTCATCAACTCATTGCAAGATTACCAGGGGATTTATCCCTGACGGTGCCCCCCTCCTGTAAAGGTCGCCTTTAAGGACACCACATAAGAAAAGTCCTACAGTGATTAAGGAAGACGTGGTTAACCACGGGGGGTGCGAATCGTCCTTTTAGCGTGCGTAAATCCGAAGCGATCTCCATTCCTTTTCAAGTTCTTGAGGAGTGCAGATCGAAGATTTCGCTCGTATAAAGTCAAAAAATCTGGGTAAGTTTTACAAAGCACTATCTTGTACCACAGATGGTTATCGACTTGCAGCTATCAGAACGAAATCTTAATTGTTTCAAACTTGGTAAACAGTCTTGCATTCACAGGAATAAATAGAGTTAAAGAATGTAGATTATGCAGTTCAGTATCTCGCCCACAAAGACTCCAACCAGGGCTTCTAGAATCCACTTATTATTTATGATACACAATTCTTTTCGTTTCAGAAATGGCAGCAAGTCTCTTTACATTATATTTGGTGATCTTGGCCAGTTTTCTGACGACGACGGAATCGTGTGGACCGTGTCATAACATGGTCTGTGATACGGATGTCTCGAAGTGCAAAGGTAAAACAAAGGTGCATTCTAAGATAAATATTTAGTTTGAACAAAACGTAATGGAATCTCAAACATGGCAAAGTCTAGGCGGTTAATTTAATGTTCCGTACATTCGTACTTAGCGACAGGAATTGTGACACAATTTTTGAAAGCTTGAATACTTTTGCTGACCTGCTCGCTTGAGAGTTTTGTAAACGCCGTTTTAAACCTGCCTTTTCTAACGCGTACGCTAATGCGCACCTATTTGTTGTTCTTCGTGAACGTACGACAGTCCACGTGGTCTGAGCATGTTTCTGCCAATCACAGCTTGCCTGCGAGTAGATAAACACGTTTCATGTTTGCGACTGTTTGCGGATGATTTAAATAACTTTGGAATGATTCGCATTTTTCCCATCCGGGCCCGCTATTGAACTTATTAAGGCAGCACCATCCTGGACAACGTTCGTCTGGACTTAATTGGGAGCAGAATACATCGAATTAAATGGGAAAAAACTCGCCTTCAGCGAGCGAGTCATGAATATCGAGGCGATGTACTTGGAAGATTGATGAAAAGCAGTCTAGTTGTCCCTGATCTGAGGAAACTCTGACAAAAGGTCAAGGCTGTCGTCAGACTTTCGTCGTCAAGACTGAACGCCAAGTAGTTTATGCTCTCAATCAAATACTTCAATGTGTTTTAAAAAACCTTATCAGCTAAAACAACTTTGTCTCCAAAGCGCTCGACTTTAAGAAGTAGTTCCTTACAGCGTAATGTCTCTGGCTTTCATATGTCCCTGGTGTCTCTGATTTTTATGCCTTTCTGAGGCAGTTGAATAAACCGCTATCCTATTGATAGCGCTATCCATCCCAGACTAATGCAAAGTTCCATAATAACTATAAATCAAGTTTCGCCCACCACTCGTAAAAATTCACAGGGCACACTTTCTCACGATACAGCTCCACGGCAGGAGAAGCTTTTCTTTAGGAAACCTGGGGAAATTTGGAGCAAAAGTCGATCTTTCTTTTTTGTCGAAAGTCTTAAATTAAACATAACTATTTAATAGCTTCAATTTGATATACGGTCTGATCTCACGAAAAGTAGCTTAACTTCACCCATTAAATGAACTTTTGTATTTAGTTAGCTTTCCGGTTGAGTTATAGTTCAATGATAACCACTTACTCTTGGGATGCTTATTCTAAACGAGTCCTCGACCAACCGACTCGCTCGCGCATTTTAAGCTCTCCAATGCTGCAAGGTTTATCGTGTTCGGATCAGTCATAAGCAGCGATGACGGCACCACGGGACTCAGCACTTTGCGCGGTCGCCTCAAGACTGATATTTTTACCCCCATCTTTCATGAATCGAGATACGATCTAGAAAGCTCCATGAACGAGTCTTCGTTTTGAGATGTGACTCTGTTATCTCAGTAGGCCAAAAAATTCCCATGGATATTACGATAACATCAAACGACTTGATCATCCCAATAGGCCCCTTGGGACAGAGGTTCTTCTCAGCTGCACAGCCAAAAGCGGCAAGTTGTAACAAGCCTGCTGACATCTTGCAACAGACTTGTCGTCAACAAGCCGATATCAGGATGCGTTTGCATGGCTTACGATAGCTTGTTGATGACAAGTTTGTTGCAAGTTGTCAACAGACTTGCTGCATGTTGTAACAAGTCTGTCAATGACAAGTTGCAACAAGCTTGGTTTTAACAGGCTTGTTGTAAATTGATGAAATTTACAAGTTTGTTGCAACTTGTTGACAAGCGACAACAGGCCAGTAAAAATTGGCAACAAATCCATGGCGGTTTTTACTGTGTACGTTGGAGCAAGTGTCGATTGAGTTTCTAACTGATGAATTCTTTTCAGATGGTGTGGTACGTGATGCATGTGGCTGCTGTGATGTGTGCGCCAGGGGGGAAGGCGAAAGTTGCGGAGGACTGTTTCATAACCACGGCAAGTGTGGAAATAATTTGAACTGTGTCAGACGGCGACCAAACTCTGTGAAGATCCTGGGTGACAATGACGTCATTTCTGGCGTGTGCGAGAGAGGTGAATACGAATTTTCAAACTCATTTTAAAATTCATGATTTGAAAACGTAAAGAAAATCTCCATTCTTCATACAACTGTAATAAACGCATAAATTAACTCAACTTTCCAGTTGCAGAATTACTCGCTAAATTCATGGGGGGAGGTTGAAAGCAATATTAATAAAAACGCAGCTAGCGCCTTGTTTTTTAACACATTTCTCGCTGTTTTGTACGCCTGTTATAAACGCTTTCTCCTTTATTAAATATTACTTATCGCACTTGGATGACATTATAGATAAGCATTAGAAAGTATTACATTAAACTGGTCTTTGTAATGAGAACTAAGCTAGGACAATGTAACTGCAGTAATTTAGCTGGTTAAAAAGGACGAGAGTTGACAGACACAGAAGACATTTTAAGCTTCACATAGCAAACATAAAAGTGTTTTATTGTATAAAGTACAGTGCTTTGTAAGGAATTCGTGCACTGATAAAACTGATAATCTCACATGTGAGATCATTTATGATAATTTCACATGTGAAAATTATCGCTTTTCAAACAGTCACCAATCATAGCTTCTGGACATTATATATTGGTGGAAAACCTGTAGTTAATATAACAAACAGAAAAATACATGGGTGCTTGGAAATACCAGATTTATTTCACGTGTTGAACGTGATATTTCTCAATGATATCATGTTCAACACTCGAAATAAATGTGGTATTTCCGCGCACCCATGTATTATTCTCTATTTAAAACATGAGACATGAGTGTTCTGATTATCGATCAATAAAATACACGATTGTGTCGGGAATGCAAGTATAGAGGCTAACAAAGATCGCGTGATCAAGTTTAATGTAGACTTTATTTAAGTCGTATGTCTTCTACTGTTACAGAGGAGTGCCGACAAAAAGTTTGTGGTTTTAATCAACGTTGCTTGGTGAATAACCGCGGCAAAGCTCGTTGCATGTGTCCGAAATATTGCAAGAATAGATACATGCCTGTGTGCGGGGAGAAGAACGGGCAGCACTATTGGAATAGATGTTACCTCAGGAAAGATGAGTGCAGAAGTCAACAGAGAATTGGATTTATAAACGGACCTTGTAAAAGTAAGTTTAAACTTAGGAAGAGAAGTCGACGGGGGAGGAAGGTGGTAGGAAGGCAGAGAGGGGCAGAAGAAAAAGAGACTGAGGCAGAGAAGAGAGGGCGCTAGAGTCAAGAGGGGAGGGGCAGGGAGGGAAGGTAGATAAGTGAAAAGGTAGAGAGAGAGAGAGGGAGAGACGGATAAAGAGAGCGGAAGGAGGTTACAGAGCCAAATGAAGGGGTAAGGAAAGGAAAAGAGAGGGGTGGAATAGCAGCAAAGAAAAGAGGAACTAAGGGGGGGGGGGATAGTGAGGGAACGAGAAAAGACAGAGAAGTTTAGGGCGAAAGAGAGGTGGTGAAGTAGTCAAGAAAGGGAGACAAAGCGAGAAAGAGAAGGTGGTTAAGAAAAGGAATAGAGAGAAACAGGATTAAATGAGAATTAGGGAGAGACAAAGGAAGATGATGACACATCACAAGAAAATAACGTCATTCGTTGCATGGTCCATTTAGGTTGCCATGACAATGGAAAATCTTACAGATTTGGTGAAACCATTACACGAAAAGAGAACTGCGAGAAATGGTAGGTTTTTCTCGAGTTTTGATTTTCCACCGATAGAGTGTAATAACATCGCTTCTTTTGTATTACTTTCAGCGTGTGTACTCATGGTATATGGAAGTGTGAACACGATATATCATGTCAAGAGGAGTTCCCAAAGCTATGTGAAGTAAAGAAAAACGATTGTCCTGAAGGGTTTTACTGTCAGAAAGGAAAATATGAACCTTCAATCAGAGGTCTCGATATAGGAATTGGACTTTGTACGCCTATTGACGACGGTGAGTGCTGCGAGAGTTTCTATGAGAGTTTTCTCAGTTTTCATGTCCAGATGAAACGAGAACAAGAGTTGCATGAGAGTTGATGATAATTGACAAGTGAGAGTTTGTACGAGAGTTTTCTCAGCTCTCATAACCTGGTCAAAGGAGAACGGTTGCATGAGAGTTGATGAAAGCTGACAAGCCAGAGCTTGCACGGGATTTTTCTCAACTCTCATGTCCTGGTCAAACGAGAACAAGAGTTGCATAAGAGTTGAGAAGCGAGAGTTTGTATGACTTTTTCACCTTTCATGTCCTTGTCAAACGAGGATGAGAGTTGAGAAGCGAGAGTTGTCAAAACTCATAGATCAAGCAGCTCATGCACTTTCTTATCTCTCCGCAGAACGACTCAGTGGTGATGAGGATGATGATGAACCATCAGGCGATGACAAATGTCCTAAACTTGAGTGCGGTCACTGCCGCCATGGTTACGTGAAGGGTTCCGATGGATGCTCAACGTGCGAGTGTATTAAAGGCAAGAATATTGAAGTGTTGTGAGAGAAGAACTTGCTCACCACAAAATTTGCCTTGAAATGTCCTCGACAGTTTACAAAACTGTTGTGAAGAACTAAAGAGCAAATTACGAATTTTCTCCTCGATAGAAAAATCAGTCTAATGAACACTGGACCACAATGCCTACATTCTCTTTTGGAATAACTACCAACACAGCCAGGCCTGTTGAGAGTTTTCCACTTTACCGGCTTGCTGTAACTTGTCAGCATTTTGCAACAAACTTGTCAATGTCATCAAGTTGCAACAAGTCAGTTAAAATCAGGCTTGTTGCAACTTGTCATTTGTAGAGTTGTTACGACTTGTTCAAGCAACTTGTAGCAAGCTTGTGGACAACAAATTTTGACAATCAAGTCTTTTGCCCACTTGCAACAGTATAGTTAACAAGCTGTGGCAAGCCATGCGAACGCATCCTGACATCAGCTTGTCGATAACAAATCTGTTGTAAGATGTCGACAACCCGCACGTTTTTGACTGTGTACATTACATGTCCAGAAATTCTTCTTGGAACTTCATCGATGCGAGTGTTCATTTCTGGAGTTATTTTGTGGTGAGCAGTCGTTCTATTTTGAAAATAATTCAAATCTTTATTCAACAATATTTCTATGAAATGTTCACAGAATTTTCTGCATTTGGTCCAGTCGTTACATAGACACATGAACTGCACCAAGGATCTAGTTCATGAGCTCTGCAAATGTAATTCATAATGAGAAGAAAATATATAACAGACAATGTAACTATTATTGTGTTTCATATAGCACACGTGACGTATGACGTCAGAACTGTACTGTGACGCATGGTCGCTAAATATCTTAATTTATAGCGCATTAGCAAATTTAATATAATTTATGTAAAGTATATAATCATTAAGGCAATAAATTTTTGAAGATTCTTTATTCAATGTGTGACTGTGAGAATCTATATGAGCCAAATCCATCCAAAAGTCAATAGTAAGATCACGGCGATGAGGTGGAAAACATGAATTACGCACGCGACAAACATTAAACATTAAATTCCACACGTGCAAAGCTTGTCAACAAGATGTGTTCACAAGAGGCATTTCGCAAGCTTGTCAACAACTTGTAAGATTGTTGTTGTTTAATCATGTTGCTACAAGGTTATCACTCACAACTCGTTCAGAAATTGTTGAATTTCAGGACGATAACAAGATGTTGGAACAACTTGTGTGTTGAGCTCAACAACCTTGCAGCAAGTTCTTAACAAGTTGAAAACAAGCAGTGAACACATCTTGTTGAAAAATCTTTGCTACAAGTCTCGTGCATGGTCTTGTACTTGTAAGGCTCGCCATAGTAAACTCAAAAATATCTATTTTTCAATATAGGTACGACTGTGAAGAATATATGCGACCGGCCGAAGCACCCGGGCCCTTGCAAGAAAAGTATAAAGCGTTATTACTACAACAGCGAGAAAGGAAGATGCTTTGCATTCACATTTGGTGGCTGCTTAACCAACGGGAATAACTTCTCCACGAAGACGAAATGTGAGAAACACTGCTTGAGACCCAAAAAGAACCAATAACCTCCCCATATATCCACATATAACCAGCTTTGTTCAAGAACTGCGAAAAAAGACTGGGAACTAGATGAGGATCATCCCCGATCGCGGTCGGAATTTCCCGTCACACGTCGTAAGTGCGCGGCACGGATATTATGTATGCAGAAGATGAACTTTTTATATAACTGAATGTAGATAATATGTACCTGAATATATAAATATATGGACTATATGGATTGATATTATATATATTGTAACAAAAAGTAGCAATTGGATTCAATGTAGTTTTTAGGTTTTTGTCAACATAATCATAGATCAACAAAGTTCGCTTAAAAATGAATAGACAGAAAGCTAACAAATGCCAGATTTAATGTTATGATAATAGACAATTTGCAAACTAGACTAATTTTCGAGCCAGGCAACAAATTCCCGGAAAGAACACAATAAAATTAGTACAATTTCAAAAATTTGCAAAAAGTGTGAGAAATAAAGCGTCGCAAAGCCTTGCAAATTTTGTATATTGTTGAGCCGACAACAATTTCCAAATCAATACAAATCTGTACAAAATTTGCAAAGCTATATTTTTTACCCTTTATAAAATTTCGCTGCCAAACTTTGTGATTTAATTAATTTCACTATGTCCTTTTCAGCTCTTGTGATTGGTTTTAATCACTTAGGCTTAAAATCATTTAGAGTTTAGCTTAACATGCAAATTTTCCTTTGTAAATATAGTTTACGGCGATTGCTTTGAGCTTATGTGCATCAGTATCATTATATATATTCAAAATAGTTGACCTGCATCGAAAATAATTAGCCACTTTCATATCATCGACTATCAGGTCTTGATAAGGCTACCGAGACGTCACGAACATTGATATAAACATGCAATTTCTTTGCAACCAAAATCATCACTGCCTACTTCTGATTTATTGTGTTCTGCTTCATTGTGGTTCCCACTCTTGGGTCAGCGGATTTACCCAACAGGCTATTCATTGCCCAATTCATAGGAGATTCGAAATGACTTTCTTACCGAGAAGACTGATCATTTATTGATGTCAACGCAAAGGCAGCGCTTTCTCATTATTTAAGGCTTGTATGTATAAGCCGAGAAAATCAAGGCAAAGGCTTTGTGAGAAACCACATATTAGCGCACATGTGCTATATCACATATAAAACGACAGCTACCTTTAACAGCTTTAAAAGAGACTACAATATTTTTCACATAAAGCACGCCGAAATCCATCCGTTTTGGTAAAGGATAAAGTAAATGAAGCACTGCTTCCTATAGTACAAAGAGGATTAGACTATAACGCAGTACTAAATAGCACACGTACAAAATGTCACGTCTACTCAAGTAGAATGGCAAGGATTTAGATGCATTACGTGCGTTTTGCTTTGCCAATATACCAGGGATTATTCTATTAATTGCTACACACGCACTTGTTTGGGAAATGGGAAATCTATTTCTAGGGCTGGGTTTTTTTATTGTTTACAATGCCAACGGTCTAAAGTAGTATAGCAAGGATTTAGGTATCCATTCAATGATTATGGTGGTTAAAACTTAAAAACAAGTAAATCGCATGCCTAGAGTGCAACATGCGCAATGCAAAAGCAGGGAGACTTAAGCGAGACTTCAGTACTAACTTTATTCTGTGTTCCAAGTCTAGAATGGTTTTAACATCATGCTTATGCAGAGACAATTCTATAACGGAATGTTAAGCATATTAAGATTCATTTGTTCCTATTTTTCAATATAAATGAATTATCGATGCGCCTTTTCTTTGCCGAGACAAAACATAATAACATAAACAAGCTGTGGTATAGTCGCTGTGTAGTCCAAAATATACTAATATCTAACACGATCTACACTTTGTGTTGCTATCAATATGAAACTGGATATATCATGAAGTTCGTTTGTTGCAACATGCTTTGCAACAATATCGCAAGATGCAATCACTAATAAACTATTATCAATAATCCTAGAGAGCACCGTTTATATTACCATCTGTGCAAAATATCGACTGTATGCTAAAGACGATCTCAATCTTATGACAATGCGAAACATTAAAATAGAAACACTATATTATATGCATACTTATATTGCATTTTCGGGGGAAATGACAGCAAATCAAATTCAATCATAATGTCTCTCCTTGAGTGTTACATTAATTCATTTTACTATCTCGGGCTCATTTTGTATGCCCAACGACAACTTCTACATGCAGTCGCAACTTATACTTTGGCCAAACACAGTTAACGATGTGTGAATAGGAAATGAACAAGGAGAATGTTGAATGCCTGCCTTGTAAGACGAAATTTAACACTGCTATAACAACTTAGAGCGTGGTTGGACAATCGAAGAACAATAACAAATATTGATCGCAAACAGCTATCTGTAACGAAGTCGAAGGTAAGGATTGATGATTCAAAATTATGCACACAAGTATAAGCTTGCCTTTCACAAGCTAGGAAATTTCAGGAACGCGCGTTATTTCAGGAACTGAAAGCAATTCTAAAGCCCTATTCGGACAAACGCGTTATCGTGAACACAATTTCCCGTGTACAATTTCCACGTGCACGTCAAATTTCAAATTTTGCCACCAGCGAATGAGCAAAAATTCTAACCGAATGAAGGGCTTGGGATCAATATCTCTCTTTCTAAAGGCGTTTCGAGCTCAAACGGTGGATAAATCGAAAATATGAAACAGGTTTTGTATACACTGCATGATCAAACCAGTTAAATTCTTTTATCCTGGGAAGAATTATAGATAAAACTAAATATTGGCTGGCTCTGTAGTAGAAACTTCTGCAATTCTGGCAACCAAATTATAATGCTGGCCAAATGTTTGAACTAAGCTTCTGGGAACTGTGTTGTTATTCTCAATTGCAAATTACTGACGAACAACGCTAATGTCGACCTGCTACATTTGCATTGATAAAGAAATAATTATATCTGTGCTCGAGGGTCGAGTATTGTGTGTTTGATCTCCTCATGAGCCAAACATGGACATATTTTAACACAATAACACTGGTTACATTGAACATGCGGATGTTAGCGTAATATTTGTGTAATTACGGTTTGCTAACTAAAAACAACAAAAAATAGAAATTGAATAAATATCATTTGAAGATTGACATGATAAATGAATGACAATATCAAATAGCGCCAATGACGGCTTATTGAATTGACATCAAACACCTGCTAAGGTCTCACGCAGGCTGAGTCAAGGTCGCCGTAGCCTGCAACCAGGTGCATTGCAAACTTTATACATATAGCAACTATTTGCCTGATGATTTGATAACAGATAATATCAGTAAATTCTCATGTAACTCTTGTTCTCGTTTGACCAGGAGATGAGAGTTGAGAAAACTCTCATACAAACTCCCGCTTGTCAACCTTCATCAACTCTCATGCAACTCTTGTCATCGTTTGACCAGGAGATGAGAGTTGAGAAAACTCTCATACAAACTCTCGCTTGTCAACTCTCATCAACTCTCATGTAACTCTTGTTCGCGTTTAACCAGGAGATGAGAGTTGAGAACTCTCATACAAACTCTCGCTTGTCAACTCTCATCAACTCTCATGCAACTGTCCTTCTCGTTTGACCAGGAGATGAAAGTGGAGAACTCTCATACGCTCACTTGTCAACTCTCATCAACTCTCATGTAACTCTTGTTCTTGTTTGACCAGAACACGAAAACTCTCAGAGAAACTCTCATGCAAGTACAACTCCAATTGTTGTTGACCAGATCTTCAATAGGAACAAGAAAACAAAACTTATCAACAAAACTATCTATGTTCCCTATATATCTCGCTGTTATTATTTCACAGTGAAATGAAACACGACTGAAAAACTATCAACACCTACACTGTGTAAAACTCAGCCCCCACATTAGTCTCCAGTCCCTCCACACCACGAGCAATATAAAAACACAATTTCTGTTTTCATATCAAAAACTGCACTCATAAAAACACTTCACCCTTATTAAATTGCGACGTTTAATTACATAGCCTTTGTGCTCAGCTGTTCCGAAATGAAAGTTCTCCCTGCTGAGCTTCGTATGAATAAAGCGACGTTAATTACACTTAACAAAACCTGCTTAATTTTCTTCTAAAAACAAATAAGGTTGTATGGAAAATTTTTATAATCCAACTTCAGTGTTTTGGTCGCGCCAAAACGGCATGAATGCAATTACAGAGGCTTTCATAATACTCGGAGTTCGCCTTCCTGCCGCAGACTCCGAAATTAAATTTCGCATTAAATTAAATTGGATTGCGCCTGATGCAATGAAGACTTGTTGACGCTGTGATTGCAGTTTCGCTCAAATCATTTTCGCTCTGTGATTTTTTCGTAAAACGGAGTTTATTTAACGGACAAATCTGTCAGCGACATGTTGACATATTCCGACCGAGTAACGGGCGGGATTTTGAACAAAGGTTTAGGAACTAACATTTCAGTCTACGTTTCTGCACTTCATATTGCATTATGAGCCCACGGCAGGTGTCTAATACGGTATAAAATTTACAATAGATAAACGTCACATTACGTGGACAGTAGAGGGTCTTATATACAGAAGACTGCCCGACTATGAGCAAACAAACGTACAGAGCCAACCAAGTCAAGCAGATATGACGAATTGAGTATCTTTCTAGAACGTTATAGCAGGTGAGGATAAAGTTTTTGGCATAGCGGTTTTTAGATCGTATCTCAGAGTCTGGCCTTAACTTATCATAGATTAAATTTCTTGCCTTTTAATATTTTAACATGCTAAAAGTCTCGCTTCAGTATTAAACCGAGGTCATTTTATCGTGCTATTTAGCGTGGCTTCTGAAAATTTACCGACGTTTTATGAAGTATATTGGACTGCCTAGCGATAATTTTGCAATAACCGCAATGTGAAAATAAATAATTCACTTATAATAGAACGCGAACAGCTGCTGTCGCAAGACCGACGTCGATGATAAAAAAAAATAAAAACTATGTTGCCATTTGTAAAAAATGTGCAGTTATAATATTAGCCGCGGTGGGTGCTTTTTTTTTTAAAATAAATCTGATGTGATATCACGAGCTTTACTTAATTAAGATACAGATATCTGTGTTGAGGAAGCTTCTTTATGTTCAATTTGTTATAACTATTCCATGTTACACAGACAGAACTCATTACTGAGTGAAACACGGTTAGATCACATGGAGGTAGTACATGTTCTTGAATGTAAGCTATCTAAAAGTGATCTGATGTTGTACAGAACTTACTGCTGAGTTAAGCGTGGTTAGATCATGCAGAGGTAGTACATGTTCTTGAATGTGAGCTATCTTAAAGTGATCTGATGTTGTACAGAACTCACTGCTGAGTTAAGCATGGTTAGATCATGCAGAGGTAGTACATGTTCTTGAATGTGAGCTATCTTAAAGTGATCTGATGTTGCACTAGCCTCGTTCCCAGGCGCTTTCTAATTTTCTAATCAGGAAAAGTGTATAGGATTGTATATATAGATTTAATATCGTGAATGCGCGCGGGAAACACGCGAGGAGAAAATAGGGGGGAAGGGAGCGAAAGCGCCTGGCAGAAAATGAATTCAAGATGGCGGAATGCGTGGAGCAGCCACTGCCAAGTTTAATAGAAACTCCCCTCGACGATATAAGCGAAGAAGAGCACCTTCGAGATTAGATTTCTTAAGGCTTTCGGTAATCTCTTCCATCTATCAAACACATGTACGGCCAACACACGCGACTGGAAAACGAAATTCTCAATAAAATACTATCTTATCACTTTTTCGTTGAATCATACACTTTTTTCTGCATTTTCTGCCAGGCCCGACCGCGCGTTTCCGACTGTGTTTTCCACGCAATACCCACGCAACGGTAACGGTTGGGCCTGGGGACGAGGCTGATGTTGCACAGAACTCACTGCTGAGTTAAGCATGGTTAGATCATGCGGAGGTAGTACATGTTCTTGAATGTGAGCTATCTTAAAGTGATCTGATGTTGTACAGAACTCACTGCTGAGTTAAGCATGGTTAGATCATGCAGAGGTAGTACATGTTCTTTGAGCTATCTTAAAGTGATCTGATGTTGTACAGAGCTCACTGCTGAGTTAAGCATGGTTAGATCATGCAGAGGTAGTACATGTTCTTTGAGCTATCTTAAAGTGATGTGATGTTGTACAGAACTCACTGCTGAGTTAAGCATGGTTAAATCATGCAGAGGTAGTACTTGTTCTTGAATGTGAGCTATCTTAAAGTGATGTGATGTTGTACAGAACTCACTGCTGAGTTAAGCATGGTTAGATCATGCAGAGGTAGTACATGTTCTTGAATGTGAGCTATCTTAAAGTGATGTGATGTTGTACAGAACTCACTGCTGAGTTAAGCATGGTTAGATCATGCACAGGTAGTACATGTTCTTGAATGTGAGCTATCTTTATTACTCAACAGAATGATCAAATCTCTACAGTTCGCTTCACGATATGTTTAATTAAAAATCGCAGAAAATCATAATAAATTGGCTTGGTACACAAATTGATTCTTTACAAATTAAAATATACTTGGCGTAATTTATTATTATGAATTTATTTTAAACAATGCACGAGCGGCAACTCTTACTATAAATGTCCATTGAAAACCAACTAGTGGCTTGGTGATTTTTTTATAAATTTAAACATCTTTCAGTTTCATATTGCAGTCTGTGGCGTAGTGGTAGTTGCGTAATTATATATATATTATGCAACCACCGCTACGCCACAGACCGTAATATGAAGCTGAATAGATGTTTGAATTTATAAAAAACCACCGAGTTTTCGGCTACCTCGGCTAGCGGTAAATACGATTAGCACACTCTCCTCCGAAGAGCCTTTGTATTATGGAAGTTAATGAGATATTTTCAAAATATTTCGCAAATTATTATAAAATTACGCAATAGTTTAAAGATCCCAAGGCATGATGGTAAGACGGAAATGGCGTAATCGCTGTTCTTTCAATCGTCCAATCATTCATTGCGCGCTTACTAATTTACTCCAAAACTTCATGAAAGTTCAATATATTAGCTAATATTGCGTAATTTTATAATAATTTGCGAAATATTTTGAAAATATCTGATTAACTTCCATAATACAAAGGCTCAGCGGAGGAGAGTACGATTAGCACACCAAGAAAGGCTAGACACTTGATGAAACTTGTGAAGTTTGCCATGAAGTCACATTAAGCCTGCTGGCTTCATCAAGTTGCATCAGCCTTAAATGAATATCTCACGCATTGTGCAGACTTGCAGCACGTTTTTAAAACAACTTGCATCAAGCTTGTGGCTAAAAGTTGACCTGTTGACAACTTGCAGCAGACTTGTCATCATCAAGCCAGAGCAAGCGATGCCAACGCATCCTGATATCAGTTTGATGATTGCAAGGCAACAAGCCTGCAGCAGACTACTTATCGTTCTGCTTTGCCAAGAAACAACCATATTAATCGCGAGGTAAGACCACTAGAAATCGTTTGTGAGTTTTGTAAACTATTCATAATTTCTTTTTTATTAATGAAACTTTGCACCGGAATGCCGGGGACCTGCCAGAGTTCCGGCCGGCAGTTTTTGCTCCGGAGTTGGGATGAATCTCTACCAGCTCCTGCTGGACTTTCAAATAAGTTGAATAACGCCATAATATAAGAATCAAGAAAGAAACCTAGGTATCAGTAGCGCACAGACCATGTCATGAAGATATTCTAGTACAAGCGGTACAAACTATAAGTTGACCCAAATATATTATAGGTACGGCTTGGTTGGATTTTGACCTTCATTTTTTAGCAAATATATAGCCAGGGCTGGTCGTGACTTAGCTTTAACCAGCTAGAGCTGGAGCTAGAAAACCGGACCAATATTTCTTCTGTGTAATTTAAAACAATTTACAATGTATAGTTTGCCACTGCATACAATTGCATTCGACATTTAAGTGAGGTATAAAAGCGAAAAGCTGAAGATCATAGAAGATCGACTGAGCTAGCCTGCGCGGAATACCGAAGGCTCACGACGAGCAACGAAACATTTTCGTTGCTCGTCGTGAGGCGTCGGTATTCGCAGGCTACTACTGAGCGTGCACCGTGCATTTTTTACGTGTTTGTTTCGTATTATGAAACTTGTGTTTATTGGCTAAAAATTTCATGTTGCCATGGGCGGAACCAATGTTACCAAGGCATGTCTTAGTACCATTGGCTCCGCCCATAGTTGCAACGCCGAATGTTTGCCTTCTTTTTAGTTGGCTTCTTTTTAGCGTTTAATTAGCTCGCGTTTCCACTGTTTATCATAACACGATTTATAGAGTAGTATATAGAGACGTCACGTACCGGTGGTATAACTGATTATAAGTGCTACTCACATAGACCGGTCGCATTTTGCGGTTCGAAATTTTGACAGGGAATTTTCTGTATCGGGGTTTATTCCGCTCAAATTATCCAATCTGGCCAAGGATAATGAATTACTCCAGTTCTTATCAGATGTAACACAAATATATCATTAATATACGTGCTATATAAGGAGTTATGATTAAGATGCGTTGTGACAATTTATCAATATGTATGCGAGAATAATATTAGTGATAACTTGTTGACATGATTTGAAAACTCGAAAATCTATAGGATAAATATATACTCACTTTAAACTTGTTTTGTAAGAAGTTTACTTCATGGGCGCTTGGGTTGAATGCACTAAGATTAAATATTACATGTAGACATAACAGAAGATTAGTTGATTTCCATATCGTTCGCTTACCAAGGCGGCTCGTTTTGTGTAAGGTAAGGCAGCCGGACTTAAATTAATTTAATATACATCACATTTTGTGGCATTTTACTTATGATTAAGAACTTAGGCCTCATTGCTTTTCTTCGAAATCATTCACCGAACTTAGCAGTTTTGATCCTTCAAAACTGGACAATAATCTGTCTGATATTGATCTCACAAACATATATACTTTATCAAATTTTGTTAGCATGTGTCACTATTTAATAAAAATACTAATGAAATAAACTCGAAACTTGTAAATCAAAGGCTTCTTATATTTATAAAATGTGTGGTGGGCAAATGTCACACTGAATATCATACTAAATTTGACGAAATCTTCGCTAATATTATTATACTGTAGTAATCAGTGCAGCTGAGAGATAAGCTGAATTACGAAGGACGCAGCTAAACCTCATCCAGTCGAAGGCTTTCTAAGAACGCCTCTGACAGCCACCTTATGACTCATGTCTGATCACGGAGCACAAAAAAATATTGGAGACTAAATGAAAAGCTAGAGGGTATGTTAGTTTATAACAATAGATAAATTTAGCGATCTCAAAAATTTTAACATAGGCGAAGCAACGAAAATCTATAAGTCCACCTACACAGTTTAAAAGAGCGCTCTAAAATTAGCATGACTGCAAAGTTTCATGGAGAAATATTATAATATCAGGAGATTATGGTCATGCGAAGTTTGTGGATTTCTATATTATTGTATGGGCACACGCTAAATTACTTCCACAGCATATAAAATATAAAAACTTTCATGGTAATAACACTTGTATTTTATCGTATTTTTCCATGAAATTTTGCAATTATACTAATTTTGGTGTCCTCTTTCGAACTGTGGTGATGCTTTTTCCGTTTCTATGCTTAATCAAAGTTTTAAGATCGCTAAATTTGTCTATGCTATAACTTTGATTATCACTGATCATCAATCACTCCTATTTGATGCTTGCATGATCTTCTATTCTCGTTGTTTTCGTACACATACTTTACATATAGTTATGAACATTTGTTCGACTTATTAGGGAAGGGAGGCGCCTAATTGTATGGGACTTCTACAATGTGGCTGAGAAAACATGTTACTGTGACGATTATGTTGCAAAAATGCCCGAATTCCAAGACGAGCAAAATGAAACGCATTGGCATATACTCTGCATGTAACAGCAATTTCTAAAATGCAGCTACTTCGTTTTATACCAACATGGTTTGTGCTCAATTCACAGCTGGGAATCGTGCACATGTCGAATGACGATTAAATATTGATTTTCATTTTGCCACGAATCACATTTCGGCTGCAGAATTTCAATAAAATTGGGAAATTGAAAGAAAAAAAATATGATGATTTAAAGGCAATATTTCCGTCATGCGTTTATGAATGTTCTTCAAGTGAACAGCAACGCCGGTCAAAGTAGCAAAATACCATGATAATATTTGACTTAGAAAAAATCTTTACGAAGAGTGATTCTATTTAAATTTTCGTTCGAGCGACATTTTTTATGTGAAAAACTGAGCTCCGTTCGTGTCCATACCCCTTTGGGCCAGCTATAGCATGCGTTGTACTACTTTTAATGTAATTTATGGCACCAATAAAGTTGTTGATGATAAATAATTTAATAACAACACTAATAACGAGAGCCATACAAGACCATACAAGAGATATGTCCCGTTGTTGCACCAATTTTGTTTTGATATAGACAATCGCATGCGTTATAATCTAACCCACAACACTGTTTCTTTATACTGAACGTTACGTTTTGAAATCGGATAGATTCAGACCAGAACTGATCTCAGAATTATAATGGATATATCAGCAACAGCTGTAATACAAGGGTACTACGATGTTCAAGTAATATACATGAACTAAACAAGATATGCCCTGCCGATAAGTGATTGATATTTATGTATGTATGTGTATATACCGTCATGCATGTTGCTAGCGTCATGCTCTACCGTCTGTGCTACGAGGTCTAAGTTCGAATTGCGCGTTTGAATTAAAGTATTTTTCACTTTCCCGGTTGAGACGCGTATTCACATGAGAGCATTTCTTCCCGAAAAATTATTAATACGTAACTCACGGACAACTATTCGCAAAACTAAGACTTTTTCAATTGCAACTAAATTGCGGTTTACGCCATGCAGCCACAGTTACTGGTTTTGTTGTTTATATACATAACACATATAAACTGACCTGCCTTGAAGAATTTGCCGGAATGTTTTTCTATGGAATCATCGACGGTATGTTCGTATTCAGTGGTTTATCTAAAATATATGTTCAAAATTCGCATTGTTTATTCTAAAATTTGCATGATCCGCAGATAAACTGACTAATACTACAGGAAAAACATTTTCGAACTGCACGATAGAGCTGTCTACCGTTAAACTACTTAAACTAAGTTAAGTTAATCCTTCTGTAGTAACACTGAATCAATAAGAGATGATCCTTACTGGAACTCTAGAAAGAACAGTGCAGAACTGATGTAGAGATAGTAAAAAAAGTTAGTTTAGTTTAGGTTTCGTTCTGTAGTAACACTGGATCAATAAGAGACACGATCCCTACTGGACCTCTAGGAAGAACAGTTTGGAACTGATAGAGATATTCAGTATAAATAAAGTTAGTTTAGTTTAGCTTTCCTCCAGTGGTAACACTGGATCAGTAAGAGATGATCCTTAATGGGCCTCTACGAGGAACAGTTTAGAACTGATGTACAGCTATCCAGTATAAATAATGTTAAGTTAGTTTAGGTTTCCTCTTGAACTAACACTGGATCAACAAGAGATGATCCTTATTGGACCTCTAGGAAGAACAGTCTTGAACTGACAGAGCTATCCACATAGAATCATACGGTCATTAGGAGATGATCTTCAAACTATATTTTAATGCACTTAAATCACATGCAGCGCGCAATTTAATGGAGTCGCACTAAATCAAAATTAATCGCGATGATTAGAAGCGCGGTCAGCGTTGGTGTTTGCGCTCTGATTAACTTCTATTGTTTTAACACACTTCCACATTCAAATAACAACATCCATCCTAGCTATTAATAATTTAAAAGATTAATTTCACCCCAAAATTTGTATCCATTGACAGTTAAGCGGTGGGAAATTTTCAAGTATTTTTCATTGGCGTTAAAAGCATATTTATCATTAATATCAATTAATGTGCGACTTCCATGTGCATAAGGTATATTATTGCTTTGCTAAACTAAAAAAAAAGATTCATAGACGGACATTTTAATACCGCGTGCAAGTTTGAAGAACGTTTTCAAACTTATCACCAATCTTAGTCAGCTTAAACTAGCTTTGAGTTAATAAGTCATTAAATACAGACGGCTGCATCGATGTTTTTGTAAGTTATCATTCTGCTAATTGCAGTGCATGGACGATAATTTACACACCGTACATTCTGTTCATGTAGACCGACGGACGGTAGCATCTCTTACGCACGCAGATCTAATTCTTTGCGAAAGAATGCGTGCAAAAAAACCCCGCCCGCACGACCCACGCAAGATCGCGTCCTATATAGACTCTTGAGATAGGGCAAATTCCCTATTAGACAACTCTTGGCACAAGTGAAAAGAGCACCCGAAATTTAGTAAAATTGTGATGCTTGGTTGTAAAATGTGAATAATATTGTAAAATGTGGAAAGTATAGTCATGTGAAGAACATAGCCCTGTGAGGTTTGCGAATTTTGTATACTTTTGGATTGCGCGCGGAAAAGTGATACAATATTTCCACGCAATGATATCACTTTTCCGCGCGTAATACAAAAGTATACAAAATTCGCGAACTTCACAGGACTATATCTTCCACATTTTACAATATTTTGTAACAAAATTACAATTTTACTAAATTTACGATGCTTTTTGCAGCTGCGCTAATAGGTTTGCGCTAATAGGTTTTTCCAATAGATTTTCCTAATCCAACAAAGTCTAAGCTAATAAGTTTCTTGTACGTTTGCATGGTGAATACAATATACTTGTTAAGCTTTGTGGAAACACCACGTAAATTTATTATTGCAGAGCTTTCGATCCGTAAGCTCGGATCTTCATCAGTGCTATATTATTATTATAGCACTGATGAAGATCCGAGCTTACGGATCGAAAGCTCTGCAATAATAAATTTACGTGGTGTTTCCACAAAGCTTAACAAGTATAAAGTCTAAGCTTTCTAGGCGCGCTGCAACCATAATCCTTAACATTAATATCATACAAGCCCGTGGCTCACTAGCAAGTAAAAGGAAGTTTACCATAATCTCTGTTAACTTTCTTAAGATATGCGTTTTGTCAGTTGCGTGTATTATAACTATGTATTTCAGAAATATATTTAATATCCAAGTCAAGGTCCGATCCTCTAGCTCCTAGCAAGTATATTGATCAAAACAATCCCAACATATTACCAAAAACTTTATCACGAAATAATCTTTAAATTTCGTGCACATGTGCAATAATTACTGAATTCTTTATACAGTATTAACTATTTTCTGTATGCATGTCGACAGCAAGTGGACAGATAATCACCAGAAGTGCATGCGTACACTAATAACGCGGGCAGAATGAAACTGAAGAGCTCTTCAATGCGAAGGAGTTGAGGCTGCAATATGGTTTTAAAAAGCTGTTTCAATTGCTGAAAATACGACGATACAATTTGCAGCAATTTTAATGGAAATTAACAGACACTAAACAGGAATATTTTTGAAACAAACTTTATTTTACAGACCTTCTCGGTTTCGACATAGAGTTTTGAGTTTTGCAGGTAGGAATTATACTTATTTAATGTAGAAATAAAACACAGTCATATACTTGAGCCATTAGTGACATTTGCATAAAGTTAAACTGAAAACTAATATGACTCACATTGAAGAACATGTACTACCTCTGCCTGGTCTAACCATGCTTAACTCAGCAGCGAGTTCTGTACAACATCAGATCACTATAAAATAGCTCACATTCAAGTACATGTACAACCTCTGCATGACCTAACCACGCCTAACTCAGCAGTGAGTTCTGTACAACATCACATCACTTTATGATAGCTCACATTCAAGAACATGTACCACCTCTGCATGATCTAACCATGCTTAACTCAGCAGTGAGTACTGTACAACATCAGATCAAATCACTTTCAAGAAGATGGGCTAACTTGACACGTACAGCACAAAATTTGGTCAGGAGCCGCAATCAAACGACGTATTAATATTCAATGCAACACATCGTGTTTTCAAATGCTCACACATTATTTTAAAATCAACGCTACATTTTGATTTCCATTTTGCCACGAATCACATTTCGGCTGCAGAATTTTAATAAAATTGGGAAATTGAGAGAAAAAAAATATGATGATTTAAAGGCAATATTTCCGTCATACGTTTATGAATGTTCTTCAAGTGAACAGCAACGCCGCTCAAAGTAGCAAAATACCACGATAATATTTGACTTAGAAAAAATCTTTACGAAGAGTGATTCTATTTAAATTTTCGTTCGAGCGACATTTTTTATGTGACAAACTGAGCTCCGTTCGTGTCCACACCCCTTTGGGCCAGCTATAGCATGCGTTGTACTACTTTTAATGTAATTTATGGCACCAATAAAGTTGTTGATGATAAATAATTTAATAACAACAAGTAAAAGGAAGTTTACCATAATCTTTGCTAACTTTCTGAATATACGTTTTGTCAGTTGCGTGTATTATAACTATGTACTTCGGAAATATATTTAATATCCAAGTCAAGGTCCGATCCTCTAGCTCCTAGCAGGTATATTGATCAAAACAATCCCAACATATTACTAATAACTTTATCACGAAATAATCTTTAAATTTCGTGCACATGTGCAATAATTACTGAATTTTTTATACAGTATTAACTATTTTCTGTATGCATGTCGACAGCAAGTGGACAGATAATCACCAGAAGTGCATGCGTACACTAATAACGCGGGCAGAATGAAACTGAAGAGCTCTTCAATGCGAAGGAGTTGAGGCTGCAATATGGTTTTAAAAAGCTGTTTCAATTGCTGAAAATACGACGATACAATTTGCAGCAATTTTAATGGAAATTAACAGACACTAAACAGGAATATTTTTGAAACAAACTTTATTTTACAGACCTTCTCGGTTTCGACATAGAGTTTTGAGTTTTGCAGGTAGGAATTATACTTATTTAATGTAGAAATAAAACACAGTCATATACTTGAGCCATTAGTGACATTTGCATAAAGTTAAACTGAAAACTAATATGACTCACATTGAAGAACATGTACTACCTCTGCCTGGTCTAACCATGCTTAACTCAGCAGCGAGTTCTGTACAACATCAGATCACTATAAAATAGCTCACATTCAAGTACATGTACAACCTCTGCATGACCTAACCACGCCTAACTCAGCAGTGAGTTCTGTACAACATCACATCACTTTAAGATAGCTCACATTCAAGAACATGTACCACCTCTGCATGATCTAACCATGCTTAACTCAGCAGTGAGTACTGTACAACATCAGATCAAATCACTTTCAAGAAGATGGGCTAACTTGACACGTACAGCACAAAATTTGGTCAGGAGCCGCAATTAAACGACGTATTAATATTCAATGCAACACATCGTGTTTTCAAATGCTCACACATTATTTTAAAATCAACGCTACATTTTGATTTCCATTTTGCCACGAATCACATTTCGGCTGCAGAATTTTAATAAAATTGGGAAATTGAGAGAAAAAAAATATGATGATTTAAAGGCAATATTTCCGTCATACGTTTATGAATGTTCTTCAAGTGAACAGCAACGCCGCTCAAAGTAGCAAAATACCACGATAATATTTGACTTAGAAAAAATCTTTACGAAGAGTGATTCTATTTAAATTTTCGTTCGAGCGACATTTTTTATGTGACAAACTGAGCTCCGTTCGTGTCCACACCCCTTTGGGCCAGCTATAGCATGCGTTGTACTACTTTTAATGTAATTTATGGCACCAATAAAGTTGTTGATGATAAATAATTTAATAACAACAAGTAAAAGGAAGTTTACCATAATCTTTGCTAACTTTCTGAATATACGTTTTGTCAGTTGCGTGTATTATAACTATGTACTTCGGAAATATATTTAATATCCAAGTCAAGGTCCGATCCTCTAGCTCCTAGCAAGTATATTGATCAAAACAATCCCAACATATTACTAATAACTTTATCACGAAATAATCTTTAAATTTCGTGCACATGTGCAATAATTACTGAATTTTTTATACAGTGTTAACTATTTTCTGTATGCATGTCGACAGCAAGTGGACAGATAATCACCAGAAGCGCATGCGTGCACTAATAACGCGCGCGGAATGAAACTGAAGAGCTCTTCAATGCGAAGGAGTTGAGGCTGCAACATGGTTTTAAAAAGCTGCTTCAATTGCTGAAAATACGACGATACAATTTGCAGCAATTTTAATGGAAATTAACAGACACTAAACAGGAATATTTTTGAAACAAACTTTATTTTACAGACCTTCTCGGTGTCGAATAGAGTTTTGACTTTTGCAGGTAGGAATTATACTTATTTAATGTAGAAATAAAACACAGTCATATACTTGAGCCATTAGTGACATTTGCATAAAGTTAAACTGAAAACTAATATGACTCACATTGAAGAACATGTACCACCTCTGCATGATCTAACCACGCTTAACTCAGCAGTGAGTTCTGTACAACATCACATCACTTTATGATAGCTCACATTCAAGAACATGTACCACCTCTGCATGATCTAACCATGCTTAACTCAGCAGTGAGTACTGTACAACATCAGATCAAATCACTTTCAAGAAGATGGGCTAACTTGACACGTACAGCACAAAATTTGGTCAGGAGCCGCAATTAAACGACGTATAAATATTTAATGCAACACACCGTGTTTTCAAATACTCACACATTATTTTAAAATCAACGCTACATTTTGATTTTCATTTTGCCACGAATCACATTTCGGCTGCAGAATTTTAATAAAATTGGGAAATTAAGAGAAAAAAAATATGATGATATAAAGGCAACATTTCCGTCATGCGTTTATGAATGTTCTTCAAGTGAACAGCGACGCCGGTCAAAGTAGCAAAATACCACGATAATATTTGACTTAGAAAAAATCTTTACGAAGAGTGATTCTATTTAAATTTTCGTTCGAGCGACATTTTTTATGTGACAAACTGAGCTCCGTTCGTGTCCACACCCCTTTGGGCCAGCTATAGCATGCGTTGTACTACTTTTAATGTAATTTATGGCACCAATAAAGTTGTTGATGATAACTAATTTAATAACAACAAGTAAAAGGAAGTTTACCATAATCTTTGCCAACTTTCTGAAGATATACGTTTTGTCAGTTGCGTGTATTATAACTATGTACTTCGGAAATATATTTAATATCCAAGTCAAGGTCCGATCCTCTAGCTCCTAGCAGGTATATTGATCAAAACAATCCCAACATATTACTAATAACTTTATCACGAAATAATCTTTAAATTTCGTGCACATGTGCAATAATTACTGAATTTTTTATACAGTATTAACTATTTTCTGTATGCATGTCGACAGCAAGTGGACAGATGATCACCAGAAGCGCATGCGTGCACTAATAACGCGCGCGGAATGAAACTGAAGAGCTCTTCAATGCGAAGGAGTTGAGGCTGCAACATGGTTTTAAAAAGCTGCTTCAATTGCTGAAAATACGACGATACAATTTGCAGCAATTTTAATGGAAATTAACAGACACTAAACAGGAATATTTTTGAAACAAACTTTATTTTACAGACCTTCTCGGTGTCGAATAGAGTTTTGACTTTTGCAGGTAGGAATTATACTTATTTAATGTAGAAATAAAACACAGTCATATACTTGAGCCATTAGTGACATTTGCATAAAGTTAAACTGAAAACTAATATGACTCACATTGAAGAACATGTACCACCTCTGCATGATCTAACCACGCTTAACTCAGCAGTGAGTTCTGTACAACATCACATCACTTTATGATAGCTCACATTCAAGAACATGTACCACCTCTGCATGATCTAACCATGCTTAACTCAGCAGTGAGTACTGTACAACATCAGATCAAATCACTTTCAAGAAGATGGGCTAACTTGACACGTACAGCACAAAATTTGGTCAGGAGCCGCAATTAAACGACGTATAAATATTTAATGCAACACACCGTGTTTTCAAATACTCACACATTATTTTAAAATCAACGCTACATTTTGATTTTCATTTTGCCACGAATCACATTTCGGCTGCAGAATTTTAATAAAATTGGGAAATTAAGAGAAAAAAAATATGATGATATAAAGGCAACATTTCCGTCATGCGTTTATGAATGTTCTTCAAGTGAACAGCGACGCCGGTCAAAGTAGCAAAATACCACGATAATATTTGACTTAGAAAAAATCTTTACGAAGAGTGATTCTATTTAAATTTTCGTTCGAGCGACATTTTTTATGTGACAAACTGAGCTCCGTTCGTGTCCACACCCCTTTGGGCCAGCTATAGCATGCGTTGTACTACTTTTAATGTAATTTATGGCACCAATAAAGTTGTTGATGATAAATAATTTAATAACAACAAGTAAAAGGAAGTTTACCATAATCTCTGCTAACTTTCTGAAGATATACGTTTTGTCAGTTGCGTGTATTATAACTATGTACTTCGGAAATATATTTAATATCCAAGTCAAGGTCCGATCCTCTAGCTCCTAGCAAGTATATTGATCAAAACAATCCCAACATATTACTAATAACTTTATCACGAAATAATCTTTAAATTTCGTGCACATGTGCAATAATTACTGAATTTTTTATACAGTATTAACTATTTTCTGTATGCATGTCGACAGCAAGTGGACAGATAATCACCAGAAGCGCATGCGTGCACTAATAACGCGCGCGGAATGAAACTGAAGAGCTCTTCAATGCGAAGGAGTTGAGGCTGCAACATGGTTTTAAAAAGCTGCTTCAATTGCTGAAAATACGACGATACAATTTGCAGCAATTTTAATGGAAATTAACAGACACTAAACAGGAATATTTTTGAAACAAACTTTATTTTACAGACCTTCTCGGTGTCGAATAGAGTTTTGACTTTTGCAGGTAGGAATTATACTTATTTAATGTAGAAATAAAACACAGTCATATACTTGAGCCATTAGTGACATTTGCATAAAGTTAAACTGAAAACTAATATGACTCACATTGAAGAACATGTACCACCTCTGCATGATCTAACCACGCTTAACTCAGCAGTGAGTTCTGTACAACATCACATCACTTTATGATAGCTCACATTCAAGAACATGTACCACCTCTGCATGATCTAACCATGCTTAACTCAGCAGTGAGTACTGTACAACATCAGATCAAATCACTTTCAAGAAGATGGGCTAACTTGACACGTACAGCACAAAATTTGGTCAGGAGGCGCAATTAAACGACGTATAAATATTTAATGCAACACACCGTGTTTTCAAATACTCACACATTATTTTAAAATCAACGCTACATTTTGATTTTCATTTTGCCACGAATCACATTTCGGCTGCAGAATTTTAATAAAATTGGGAAATTAAGAGAAAAAAAATATGATGATATAAAGGCAACATTTCCGTCATGCGTTTATGAATGTTCTTCAAGTGAACAGCGACGCCGGTCAAAGTAGCAAAATACCCCGATAATATTTGACTTAGAAAAAATCTTTACGAAGAGTGATTCTATTTAAATTTTCGTTCGAGCGACATTTTTTATGTGACAAACTGAGCTCCGTCCGTGTCCACACCCCTTTGGGCCAGCTATAGCATGCGTTGTACTACTTTTAATGTAATTTATGGCACCAATAAAGTTGTTGATGATAAATAATTTAATAACAACAAGTAAAAGGAAGTTTACCATAATCTCTGCTAACTTTCTGAAGATATACGTTTTGTCAGTTGCGTGTATTATAACTATGTACTTCGGAAATATATTTAATATCCAAGTCAAGGTCCGATCCTCTAGCTCCTAGCAAGTATATTGATCAAAACAATCCCAACATATTACTAATAACTTTATCACGAAATAATCTTTAAATTTCGTGCACATGTGCAATACTTACTGAATTTTTTATACAGTGTTAACTATTTTCTGTATGCATGTCGACAGCAAGTGGACAGATAATCACCAGAAGTGCATGCGTGCACTAATAACGCGGGCAGAATGAAACTGAAGAGCTCTTCAATGCGAAGGAGTTGAGGCTGCAATATGGTTTTAAAAAGCTACTTCAATTGCTGAAAATACGACGATACAATTTGCAGCAATTTTAATGGAAATTAACAGACACTAAACAGGAATATTTTTGAAACAAACTTTATTTTACAGACCTTCTCGGTTTCGACATAGAGTTTTGAGTTTTGCAGGTAGGAATTATACTTATTTAATGTAGATATAAAACACAGTCATATACTTGAGCCATTAGTGACAATTGCATAAAGTTAAACTGAAAACTAATATGACTCACATTGAAGAACATGTACTACCTCTGCCTGGTCTAACCATGCTTAACTCAGCAGCGAGTTCTGTACAACATCAGATCACTATAAAATAGCTCACATTCAAGTACATGTACAACCTCTGCATGACCTAACCACGCCTAACTCAGCAGTGAGTTCTGTACAACATCACATCACTTTAAGATAGCTCACATTCAAGAACATGTACCACCTCTGCATGATCTAACCATGCTTAACTCAGCAGTGAGTACTGTACAACATCAGATCAAATCACTTTCAAGAAGATGGGCTAACTTGACACGTACAGCACAAAATTTGGTCAGGAGCCGCAATTAAACGACGTATTAATATTCAATGCAACACATCGTGTTTTCAAATGCTCACACATTATTTTAAAATCAACGCTACATTTTGATTTCCATTTTGCCACGAATCACATTTCGGCTGCAGAATTTTAATAAAATTGGGAAATTGAGAGAAAAAAAATATGATGATTTAAAGGCAATATTTCCGTCATGCGTTTATGAATGTTCTTCAAGTGAACAGCAACGCCGCTCAAAGTAGCAAAATACCACGATAATATTTGACTTAGAAAAAATCTTTACGAAGAGTGATTCTATTTAAAGGGAAATGGCAACAAAAATTTTTATCGGCTTATTTGAAAGAGACTCCAAAACAATATATAGAAGTCTATTACAGAATTTTTATATCTGCCTTATTTGGTGAGATATTTTGATTTGAAATCTTTAGTTGTCCGCCATCTTGGATATTTGTAGATATGCATGATACGTCACAACTGGGGTCACGCAATTTTTTTTTCTTAGGACACAATGATTAATCTTCTCTAATAACCACACATATGGTGAGTGTTTCGGATTTCAGCACGGACTGAAAAGATTTTAAACAATATTTGATTGTTGGTAGATATTTAGGAGAAGCTTTGAATGGCTTATCCCAGTTGTGACGTCACCAAAACATTGTTAATGAGGCTAAAAATTAATCCAAGATGGCGGACAGTTCGATTATTCAGGTGACAATATCTCCCAAAGTAAATCAGATATAAAAATTTTGTAAAAGACGTTTATATATTACTTTTAGAGTCTTTCAAATGAGACAATAAAAATTTTTGTTGCCATTTCCCTTTAAATTTTCGTTCGAGCGACATTTTTTATGTGACAAACTGAGCTCCGTTCGTGTCCACACCCCTTTGGGCCAGCTATAGCATGCGTTGTACTACTTTTAATGTAATTTATGGCACCAATAAAGTTGTTGATGATAAATAATTTAATGACAACAAGTAAAAGGAAGTTTACCATAATCTTTGCTAACTTTCTGAAGATATACGTTTTGTCAGTTGCGTGTATTATAACTATGTACTTCGGAAATATATTTAATATCCAAGTCAAGGTCCGATCCTCTAGCTCCTAGCAAGTATATTGATCAAAACAATCCCAACATATTACTAATAACTTTATCACGAAATAATCTTTAAATTTCGTGCACATGTGCAATACTTACTGAATTTTTTATACAGTGTTAACTATTTTCTGTATGCATGTCGACAGCAAGTGGACAGATAATCACCAGAAGTGCATGCGTGCACTAATAACGCGGGCAGAATGAAACTGAAGAGCTCTTCAATGCGAAGGAGTTGAGGCTGCAATATGGTTTTAAAAAGCTGCTTCAATTGCTGAAAATACGACGATACAATTTGCAGCAATTTTAATGGAAATTAACAGACACTAAACAGGAATATTTTTGAAACAAACTTTATTTTACAGACCTTCTCGGTTTCGACATAGAGTTTTGAGTTTTGCAGGTAGGAATTATACTTATTTAATGTAGAAATAAAACACAGTCATATACTTGAGCCATTAGTGACATTTGCATAAAGTTAAACTGAAAACTAATATGACTCACATTGAAGAACATGTACTACCTCTGCCTGGTCTAACCATGCTTAACTCAGCAGCGAGTTCTGTACAACATCAGATCACTATAAAATAGCTCACATTCAAGTACATGTACAACCTCTGCATGACCTAACCACGCCTAACTCAGCAGTGAGTTCTGTACAACATCACATCACTTTAAGATAGCTCACAATCAAGAACATGTACCACCTCTGCATGATCTAACCATGCTTAACTCAGCAGTGAGTACTGTACAACATCAGATCAAATCACTTTCAAGAAGATGGGCTAACTTGACACGTACAGCACAAAATTTGGTCAGGAGCCGCAATTAAACGACGTATTAATATTCAATGCAACACATCGTGTTTTCAAATGCTCACACATTATTTTAAAATCAACGCTACATTTTGATTTCCATTTTGCCACGAATCACATTTCGGCTGCAGAATTTTAATAAAATTGGGAAATTGAGAGAAAAAAATATGATGATTTAAAGGCAATATTTCCGTCATGCGTTTATGAATGTTCTTCAAGTGAACAGCAACGCCGCTCAAAGTAGCAAAATACCACGATAATATTTGACTTAGAAAAAATCTTTACGAAGAGTGATTCTATTTAAATTTTCGTTCGAGCGACATTTTTTATGTGACAAACTGAGCTCCGTTCGTGTCCACACCCCTTTGGGCCAGCTATATTATGCATTGTACTACTTTTAATGTAATTTATGGCACCAATAAAGTTGTTGATGATAAATAATTTAATAACAACAAGTAAAAGGAAGTTTACCATAATCTTTGCTAACTTTCTGAAGATATACGTTTTGTCAGTTGCGTGTATTATAACTATGTACTTCGGAAATATATTTAATATCCAAGTCAAGGCCCGATCCTCTAGCTCCTAGCAAGTATATTGATCAAAACAATCCCAACATATTACTAATAACTTTATCACGAAATAATCTTTAAATTTCGTGCACATGTGCAATACTTACTGAATTTTTTATACAGTGTTAACTATTTTCTGTATGCATGTCGACAGCAAGTGGACAGATAATCACCAGAAGCGCATGCGTGCACTAATAACGCGCGCGGGATGAAACTGAAGAGCTCTTCAATGCGAAGGAGTTGAGGCTGCAATATGGTTTTAAAAAGCTGCTTCAATTGCTGAAAATACGACGATACAATTTGCAGCAATTTTAATGGAAATTAACAGACACTAACCAGGAATATTTTTGAAACAAACTTTATTTTACAGACCTTCTCGGTTTCGACATAGAGTTTTGAGTTTTGCAGGTAGGAATTATACTTATTTAATGTAGAAATAAAACACAGTCATATACTTGAGTTAGTGACTACTACCATTAGTGACATTTGCATAAAGTTAAAGTGAAAACTAATATGACTCACATTGAAGAACATGTACTACCTCTGCCTGGTCTAACCATGCTTAACTCAGCAGCGAGTTCTGTACAACATCAGATCACTATAAAATAGCTCACATTCAAGTACATGTACAACCTCTGCATGACCTAACCACGCCTAACTCAGCAGTGAGTTCTGTACAACATCACATCACTTTAAGATAGCTCACATTCAAGAACATGTACCACCTCTGCATGATCTAACCATGCTGAACTCAGCAGTGAGTACTGTACAACATCAGATCAAATCACTTTCAAGAAGATGGGCTAACTTGACACGTACAGCACAAAATTTGGTCAGGAGCCGCAATTAAACGACGTATTAATATTCAATGCAACACATCGTGTTTTCAAATGCTCACACATTATTTTAAAATCAACGCTACATTTTGATTTCCATTTTGCCACGAATCACATTTCGGCTGCAGAATTTTAATAAAATTGGGAAATTGAGAGAAAAAAAATATGATGATTTAAAGGCAATATTTCCGTCATGCGTTTATGAATGTTCTTCAAGTGAACAGCAACGCCGCTCAAAGTAGCAAAATACCATGATAATATTTGACTTAGAAAAAATCTTTACGAAGAGTGATTCTATTTAAATTTTCGTTCGAGCGACATTTTTTATGTGACAAACTGAGCTCCGTTCGTGTCCACACCCCTTTGAGCCAGCTATAGCATGCGTTGTACTACTTTTAATGTAATTTATGGCACCAATAAAGTTGTTGATGATAAATAATTTAATAACAACAAGTAAAAGGAAGTTTACCATAATCTCTGTTAACTTTCTGAAGATATACGTTTTGTCAGTTGCGTGTATTATAACTATGTACTTCGGAAATATATTTAATATCCAAGTCAAGGTCCGATCCTCTAGCTCCTAGCAAGTATATTGATCAAAACAATCCCAACATATTACTAATAACTTTATCACGAAATAATCTTTAAATTTCGTGCACATGTGCAATAATTACTGAATTTTTTATACAGTGTTAACTATTTTCTGTATGCATGTCGACAGCAAGTGGACAGATAATCACCAGAAGCGCATGCGTGCACTAATAACGCGCGCGGAATGAAACTGAAGAGCTCTTCAATGCGAAGGAGTTGAGGCTGCAATATGGTTTTAAAAAGCTGCTTCAATTGCTGAAAATACGACGATACAATTTGCAGCAATTTTAATGGAAATTAACAGACACTAACCAGGAATATTTTTGAAACAAACTTTATTTTACAGACCTTCTCGGTTTCGACATAGAGTTTTGAGTTTTGCAGGTAGGAATTATACTTATTTAATGTAGAAATAAAACACAGTCATATACTTGAGTTAGTGACTACTACCATTAGTGACATTTGCATAAAGTTAAAGTGAAAACTAATATGACTCACATTGAAGAACATGTACTACCTCTGCCTGGTCTAACCATGCTTAACTCAGCAGCGAGTTCTGTACAACATCAGATCACTATAAAATAGCTCACATTCAAGTACATGTACAACCTCTGCATGACCTAACCACGCCTAACTCAGCAGTGAGTTCTGTACAACATCACATCACTTTAAGATAGCTCACATTCAAGAACATGTACCACCTCTGCATGATCTAACCATGCTGAACTCAGCAGTGAGTACTGTACAACATCAGATCAAATCACTTTCAAGAAGATGGGCTAACTTGACACGTACAGCACAAAATTTGGTCAGGAGCCGCAATTAAACGACGTATTAATATTCAATGCAACACATCGTGTTTTCAAATGCTCACACATTATTTTAAAATCAACGCTACATTTTGATTTCCATTTTGCCACGAATCACATTTCGGCTGCAGAATTTTAATAAAATTGGGAAATTGAGAGAAAAAAAATATGATGATTTAAAGGCAATATTTCCGTCATGCGTTTATGAATGTTCTTCAAGTGAACAGCAACGCCGCTCAAAGTAGCAAAATACCATGATAATATTTGACTTAGAAAAAATCTTTACGAAGAGTGATTCTATTTAAATTTTCGTTCGAGCGACATTTTTTATGTGACAAACTGAGCTCCGTTCGTGTCCACACCCCTTTGAGCCAGCTATAGCATGCGTTGTACTACTTTTAATGTAATTTATGGCACCAATAAAGTTGTTGATGATAAATAATTTAATAACAACAAGTAAAAGGAAGTTTACCATAATCTCTGTTAACTTTCTGAAGATATACGTTTTGTCAGTTGCGTGTATTATAACTATGTACTTCGGAAATATATTTAATATCCAAGTCAAGGTCCGATCCTCTAGCTCCTAGCAAGTATATTGATCAAAACAATCCCAACATATTACTAATAACTTTATCACGAAATAATCTTTAAATTTCGTGCACATGTGCAATACTTACTGAATTTTTTATACAGTGTTAACTATTTTCTGTATGCATGTCGACAGCAAGTGGACAGATAATCACCAGAAGCGCATGCGTGCACTAATAACGCGCGCGGAATGAAACTGAAGAGCTCTTCAATGCGAAGGAGTTGAGGCTGCAATATGGTTTTAAAAAGCTGCTTCAATTGCTGAAAATACGACGATACAATTTGCAGCAATTTTAATGGAAATTAACAGACACTAACCAGGAATATTTTTGAAACAAACTTTATTTTACAGACCTTCTCGGTTTCGACATAGAGTTTTGAGTTTTGCAGGTAGGAATTATACTTATTTAATGTAGAAATAAAACACAGTCATATACTTGAGTTAGTGACTACTACCATTAGTGACATTTGCATAAAGTTAAAGTGAAAACTAATATGACTCACATTGAAGAACATGTACTACCTCTGCCTGGTCTAACCATGCTTAACTCAGCAGCGAGTTCTGTACAACATCAGATCACTATAAAATAGCTCACATTCAAGTACATGTACAACCTCTGCATGACCTAACCACGCCTAACTCAGCAGTGAGTTCTGTACAACATCACATCACTTTAAGATAGCTCACATTCAAGAATATGTACCACCTCTGCATGATCTAACCATGCTGAACTCAGCAGTGAGTACTGTACAACATCAGATCAAATCACTTTCAAGAAGATGGGCTAACTTGACACGTACAGCACAAAATTTGGTCAGGAGCCGCAATTAAACGACGTATTAATATTCAATGCAACACATCGTGTTTTCAAATGCTCACACATTATTTTAAAATCAACGCTACATTTTGATTTCCATTTTGCCACGAATCACATTTCGGCTGCAGAATTTTAATAAAATTGGGAAATTGAGAGAAAAAAAATATGATGATTTAAAGGCAATATTTCCGTCATGCGTTTATGAATGTTCTTCAAGTGAACAGCAACGCCGCTCAAAGTAGCAAAATACCATGATAATATTTGACTTAGAAAAAATCTTTACGAAGAGTGATTCTATTTAAATTTTCGTTCGAGCGACATTTTTTATGTGACAAACTGAGCTCCGTTCGTGTCCACACCCCTTTGAGCCAGCTATAGCATGCGTTGTACTACTTTTAATGTAATTTATGGCACCAATAAAGTTGTTGATGATAAATAATTTAATAACAACAAGTAAAAGGAAGTTTACCATAATCTCTGTTAACTTTCTGAAGATATACGTTTTGTCAGTTGCGTGTATTATAACTATGTACTTCGGAAATATATTTAATATCCAAGTCAAGGTCCGATCCTCTAGCTCCTAGCAAGTATATTGATCAAAACAATCCCAACATATTACTAATAACTTTATCACGAAATAATCTTTAAATTTCGTGCACATGTGCAATAATTACTGAATTTTTTATACAGTATTAACTATTTTCTGTATGCATGTCGACAGCAAGTGGACAGATAATCACCAGAGGCGCATGCGTGCACTAATAACGCGCGCGGAATGAAACTGAAGAGCTCTTCAATGCGAAGGAGTTGAGGCTGCAATATGGTTTTAAAAAGCTGCTTCAGTTGCTGAAAATACGACGATACAATTTGCAGCAATTTTAATGGAAATTAACAGACACTAAACAGGAATATTTTTGAAACAAACTTTATTTTACAGACCTTCTCGGTTTCGACATAGAGTTTTGAGTTTTGCAGGTAGGAATTATACTTATTTAATGTAGAAATAAAACACAGTCATATACTTGAGCCATTAGTGACATTTGCATAAAGTTAAACTGAAAACTAATATGACTCACATTGAAGAACATGTACTACCTCTGCCTGGTCTAACCATGCTTAACTCAGCAGCGAGTTCTGTACAATATCAGATCACTATAAAATAGCTCACATTCAAGTACATGTACAACCTCTGCATGACCTAACCACGCCTAACTCAGCAGTGAGTTCTGTACAACATCACATCACTTTAAGATAGCTCACATTCAAGAACATGTACCACCTCTGCATGATCTAACCATGCTGAACTCAGCAGTGAGTACTGTACAACATCAGATCAAATCACTTTCAAGAAGATGGGCTAACTTGACACGTACAGCACAAAATTTGGTCAGGAGCCGCAATTAAACGACGTATTAATATTCAATGCAACACATCGTGTTTTCAAATGCTCACACATTATTTTAAAATCAACGCTACATTTTGATTTCCATTTTGCCACGAATCACATTTCGGCTGCAGAATTTTAATAAAATTGGGAAATTGAGAGAAAAAAAATATGATGATTTAAAGGCAATATTTCCGTCATGCGTTTATGAATGTTCTTCAAGTGAACAGCAACGCCGCTCAAAGTAGCAAAATACCATGATAATATTTGACTTAGAAAAAATCTTTACGAAGAGTGATTCTATTTAAATTTTCGTTCGAGCGACATTTTTTATGTGACAAACTGAGCTCCGCTCGTGTCCACACCCCTTTGGGCCAGCTATAGCATGCGTTGTACTACTTTTAATGTAATTTATGGCACCAATAAAGTTGTTGATGATAAATAATTTAATAACAACAAGTAAAAGGAAGTTTACCATAATCTCTGTTAACTTTCTGAAGATATACGTTTTGTCAGTTGCGTGTATTATAACTATGTACTTCGGAAATATATTTAATATCCAAGTCAAGGTCCGATCCTCTAGCTCCTAGCAAGTATATTGATCAAAACAATCCCAACATAATACTAATAACTTTATCACGAAATAATCTTTAAATTTCGTGCACATGTGCAATACTTACTGAATTTTTTATACAGTATTAACTATTTTCTGTATGCATGTCGACAGCAAGTGGACAGATAATCACCAGAAGCGCATGCGTGCACTAATAACGCGGGCAGAATGAAACTGAAGAGCTCTTCAATGCGAAGGAGTTGAGGCTGCAATATGGTTTTAAAAAGCTGCTTCAGTTGCTGAAAATACGACGATACAATTTGCAGCAATTTTAATGGAAATTAACAGACACTAAACAGGAATATTTTTGAAACAAACTTTATTTTACAGACCTTCTCGGTTTCGACATAGTGTTTTGAGTTTTGCAGGTAGGAATTATACTTATTTAATGTAGAAATAAAACACAGTCATACACTTGAGCCATTAGTGACATTTGCATAAAGTTAAACTGAAAACTAATATGACTCACATTCAAGAACATGTACTACCTCTGCCTGGTCTAACCATGCTTAACTCAGCAGCGAGTTCTGTACAACATCAGATCACTATAAAATAGCTCACATTCAAGTACATGTACAACCTCTGCATGACCTAACCACGCCTAACTCAGCAGTGAGTTCTGTACAACATCACATCACTTTAAGATAGCTCACATTCAAGAACATGTACCACCTCTGCATGATCTAACCATGCTTAACTCAGCAGTGAGTACTGTACAACATCAGATCAAATCACTTTCAAGAAGATGGGCTAACTTGACACGTACAGCACAAAATTTGGTCAGGAGCCGCAATTAAACGACGTATTAATATTCAATGCAACACATCGTGTTTTCAAATGCTCACACATTATTTTAAAATCAACGCTACATTTTGATTTCCATTTTGCCACGAATCACATTTCGGCTGCAGAATTTTAATAAAATTGGGAAATTGAGAGAAAAAAAATATGATGATTTAAAGGCAATATTTCCGTCATGCGTTTATGAATGTTCTTCAAGTGAACAGCAACGCCGCTCAAAGTAGCAAAATACCATGATAATATTTGACTTAGAAAAAATCTTTACGAAGAGTGATTTTATTTAAATTTTCGTTCGAGCGACATTTTTTATGTGACAAACAGAGCTCCGTTCGTGTCCACACCCCTTTGGGCCAGCTATAGCATGCGTTGTACTACTTTTAATGTAATTTATGGCACCAATAAAGTTGTTGATGATAAATAATTTAATAACAACAAGTAAAAGGAAGTTTACCATAATCTCTGCTAACTTTCTGAAGATATACGTTTTGTCAGTTGCGTGTATTATAACTATGTACTTCGGAAATATATTTAATATCCAAGTCAAGGTCCGATCCTCTAGCTCCTAGCAAGTATATTGATCAAAACAATCCCAACATATTACTAATAACTTTATCACGAAATAATCTTTAAATTTCGTGCACATGTGCAATAATTACTGAATTTTTTATACAGTATTAACTATTTTCTGTATGCATGTCGACAGCAAGTGGACAGATAATCACCAGAAGCGCATGCGTGCACTAATAACGCGCGCGGAATGAAACTGAAGAGCTCTTCAATGCGAAGGAGTTGAGGCTGCAATATGGTTTTAAAAAGCTGCTTCAATTGCTGAAAATACGACGATACAATTTGCAGCAATTTTAATGGAAATTAACAGACACTAAACAGGAATATTTTTGAAACAAACTTTATTTTACAGACCTTCTCGGTTTCGACATAGAGTTTTCAGTTTTGCAGGTAGGAATTATACTTATTTAGTGTAGAAATAAAACACAGTCATATACTTGAGCCATTAGTGACATTTGCATAAAGTTAAACTGAAAACTAATATGACTCACATTGAAGAACATGTACTACCTCTGCCTGGTCTAACCATGCTTAACTCAGCAGCGAGTTCTGTACAACATCAGATCACTATAAAATAGCTCACATTCAAGTACATGTACAACCTATGCATGATCTAACCACGCTTAACTCAGCAGTGAGTTCTGTACAACATCACATCACTTTATGATAGCTAACATTCAAGAACATGTACCACCTCTGCATGATCTAACCATGCTTAACTCAGCAGTGAGTACTGTACAACATCAGATCAAATCACTTTCAAGAAGATGGGCTAACTTGACACGTACAGCACAAAATTTGGTCAGGAGGCGCAATTAAACGACGTATTAATATTTAATGCAACACATCGTGTTTTCAAATGCTCACACATTACTTTAAAATCAACGCTACAACAATTACAGCAGTCAAAACAAGGGGCACAATTAATAAAAGTAAATCCGTAAACGATGAACGAAGATTAAAGTCGGATCTGGGGCAATTTAAAGTTCAACTTGAGAATAAAGCAGCAGCGAAACCTGGATTCACATACACTGAAACATGATCCAAATATTATAATGAAAGCGCAGGGAAAAATTGTCTAAGGCAGGAACGAAATTGAAATATTAACAGCTCTGCTTCGGTGAATACACGGTTAAGAGATATTTAGTCGTTTCAATATTTGAGAGAATTTGAAGACGGTTAGCTGGTTGATGCATGATGAACAGGTACGTGACTCGACTCACAATATGAGTACCTTGAATATTTTACAGATGCTTTTGCATGAAAATTTGTTGCCTTCGATAATCTGGTAAGTGTAATTTTAAGCACAGAATATGAAGTGAAATAATTAATGTAAATTTCACGAGGAAATTGTGTGACTTCCCCGAGGCTCTTTAAAGTAAGCTTTTTCACAAACATAGCCTTAGTATAAGCTTGAAATCTTGAGGTCGACATCAAGTGAGACCGCAGGAAAAGATTAAAACGCTAAGTCAAGAGAAAATTTCGTGGAAAAAAGGAAATCATATCACACAGAACAATCTGATTAAGCCTTCTCCATTATCCAGCTTATTAAAGTCAAACACCAAAGTATACGAATTGACTTGTATATATGAGACGATAGGTCGACATGATTGTTTAACAATTTATTATTTAAGCAAACAGAAAACCGCAAGAAACTCGCAAACACTCAGTACAGCTTAATGTAATGAGGGAGAACAAATATGATCTCTTTCGAGAAAAGTGGGAGACGAAACAACATTTATAAATTTCGGCAGAAACATACTAGGAACAATATTCTTTCTTCCGGGAAACGTGACAGAAGTAAAAATCACTTGTACTTCTTGCTCAAATTGAAATGCTTTTTTCCCTGACAGGCTACGGCAAAGCCATCTGTACTGCGGTACAATACATACTTGAGACGCCGAAGCCAGTATAAACACTAGGTCTCAGGCGCCAATAAGGAAATATTTGAGAAAATGGCATGTGTACCGGGTCAATGCCGGACACTTGCGCCCTTGCAAAACAGTTCAACCCATTAAATACAATCATATGTTTACACTTTGAGTTACACTAGGATCATCTTCAGTAAGGATCATCATCTTTTACAAAAGATGATCTATGATTTGAGATTTAACTTAAAGGAAACGCATTTCCAGTCCTAAGATCCAGCTGAGTAGAGTGCGGTACAATTAGGTAATATTACAATATACATTTGCGTCCATGACATCTGTAAGTGATGGAAACATGAAATCTACGTGGGTAGCCGTACAGGGGGATAAAAGGAGCTAGATAGCACTTGTGAGTACAGATCAGTATCAGTCAGGCGAGGCACAAACAGGAGATTTCTGGTGTGTTCACAACAAGGAAAGGTACAAGAAGAAGGTTCATAGAAGAGAGTATATTCAAGCAAGACTGACTGAAGAGGTGTGTATGGAAGGTTTTGATATGAGAGCTTAAGCCATAATTACAGAATGATCCTCGGATAATTCAGATTCATTCTATACTACATTCCCGCATAGTCAACTCACCAGGAGTGCAAGACGATTTGACTTTGCAAGTTTACAATTACGCTGTATTTTACAAATTTTGCGGTATTTTTGCCATCTATAGTGTTTTAAATAAACAATCATGCATCACTTCGGATCTCTATAAACAATTTGCGAAGAGCTATCTTCTCGTTCAAGTTTGCAGTGGAAACAGTCAATTGTAGGCAAGTTCCGAAGACGCGCTCTTAATTTAACTTTTTTACAGTTGACTAAAAGTTGATGAAGCTTAAGATACACTTGTTTAATCCGATAGCTTGATTCAGCAAGTTCACAGATTTTACAGTCTATTGTAAATCTCCAGGCATAATGTTCTCTTTATAATATTGAGCTTAACCTAAGAAGGAATAGCGTTATTCCGACTAAGGCTTGAGCGCATTAGCGTCTGCCAAATCATATACTGCATTAGATTTGACATGTGTCAGCGTCGACTGCAAATTGACTGAATGTGAGTTTATTAAGGATAAGATCAATTTTGACACGAGCTTCCGAAAGCTCGAACTGCATGGAATATTCAAAGTCGCAGTTGAGATAATTTGAACGCTGTATTTATTCACAGCAGATGATGTAGATCAAGAAATAATTAATCTTATAAAAAATAGCAATCATCCATTAATCTTAACAATAATCCAAGCGCTAATCCTAAGCCAACCATAATCCGAACATTAATCGTTATCTTAAAGTGAACGAAAGTTGGCTATTATTCCACATGTTGTTTACGTGTTTGTTCCGTGCGCTCTCTTGTGTTTTGTCCGAATTTTCAATAAGGTCTGATATATTCTCTTGAACTATCTCCGGTATTTTTAAAATATTCTTCATTTTCAAGTGTTTTAAATCAATCGCCATGTAGCAGTTGTGAGATACCCAATATATTTGAATAGTAAATAGTAATATTAGTATATTTTTCATCTTTGGCAAGAGATCATTTTGAATTATCTAAAGACAAGTTTACAACAACAATATCTGGATATATGTCTTTCAAATAACGCTTTACATAAGTACTTGAAACTGCTGCATCTAAGGGAGGCTAGTCAGTCCCAAACAAAAAGGTCTTTATAATTTTGGTTTGTGAATTACAAAGTGCTAAATGATATATATAGCGAAACGTTGAATTATCAAAAATACCTCAAAACTTGTGGTATATTTTTTTGATATCAGAGTCAGTTCCATCCAAAGAGAATCTTCAGGCAATACACACCTCGAAAACATAAAGCATGTATACGACCCTTATAGACCTCAGGTGACCTCAGATACCCCACATCAAGATCCTTATGGACATGAGTTCTAATTTTTTCTACCACCTTAAGATCGTCCCTACCATGGAACAGGCTGCCTGTATATCACAACACATACCATGTACAACCATACATTTTCATTATTAACATAATACGTTTCGTTCTGTCTACATATACTCAATTGAATGAAAACCGAAACTATTAGACTCGTTTACATTACAAAACATGTCACTATTACCTAGAAATCACGCATATATAGGGTATAATATCACTTCGTAATAAATGACAAGGAAGTGCCAAAAATAGCGCCAAAGAGCATAGTCTCAAGTCAAAACACATTTTAGGCCCATTTTAGGGGATAAATCGCCGCTTTTTAAGTGGTCTAAAAATGGACCCAAATCCCCAATGTAATAATGGGGCCGTCTCATAGTAAAAATTTTGCCCCCATTTGACATTTTTTGCCAGTGCAGGTAAGTGCAGTCGAAAGCACAGAAAAACATAGGATCTTTCACTAGCAATAAAAATATGAACAGAATTTGACGTTTTGAGCGGAATCCGATACATAAGTATAGTATAGTTGAACCAACTTGCCGACGAAAAAACTGCTCTCGCAACGTCGAACTCGGTGTCAACCGCGACAGGTAGTGATGTGTTTTTGTAGTTTTAGAAAGTCGTTCTATTTATACATTCATGCAGTGATTGACGCCAAAAACATTGCCCGAAACTGATAACTTTTATCAATGATAATAGTAATAAGGACGCTGATGCATGGGAAAGCTCTATCGAAATAAACTTGACAAAACGTGAATGCTTTGCGATATCGTGCATTTTTTATCTTGAATTTTGGCATCTAAAATAGCGAGAATAAAAGTACTTATTTACGTCATTTCGTTTTGCTGTGACGTGCGCCAGTAAGAATTTTGTCCACGCCAGAAATGATACATACAGAAAGGATATTGAGTTACATTCTTGAAAAGGAAACACAAACGTGAGCTTTAATATGATAAATTTCAAAGATGAGCTAGTCGTCATTCGTGTTGGAAAAAGTGACACAGAGCAATTAATTGAACGATTCAATATCGTCGGTCCACCGGTTCTTGTACAGGCAAAGATACAATCTCCGTGGCATTTGAATCTCACGTCATAGTTATAATCCTTTGCTCCAGACACGCATAGATGACATTTATACGTCCGAGACTGCACGAGGCACAATTATACAGAGGAAACAAAGATTTACATCAGATTTCGTGTTTGGAGCTTGCAATAACTTGACTGCTGCAAACAGATTTATAAATGTAAGTAATGTCGGGTAACGTGACGCTGAGCATGGTACTTACAACTGTCTTTCATACATTATTGTAAATATTTCTTTAAAACATATACGATATTTTCTTAACATCGAACTGAAATCGTCGTCTGTCAGCAGGCTACATTAAAACAAGTCACATTAGCCAGCATTTCTACCAAAGCAAATAGATTTTGATGGCTTCAAGTGTGCCAGTAACAAATAGGTGTTTACCTTTGCATGGAACAATATTTGTCCGCAATTATAGCAGCTTTTATAAAATAATTATATTTCATGAAATTATTCAGTAATCAGTCTAAATATGTACTCTATTTATATAAGTATTGCTTTATGCATGCAGCATAGTCGATTCGCATAAATAAAGAGTTTTTATGTATGAAATTTAAAGGTGCTCGGTAGCAAACATGCAGTTAAACATGTCACTGGTAAAATTAACCCCCATATCGAAGTTCAGCAATGGACCATTCCTCTTTCAGACAAACATTTCAATGTGGAATGTTCATTAGCACAGCTAAAAAGAGCATCCTAAATTTAGTAAAGTGGAGAAGTTTGCTTGCAAAATATTGTAAACCGATGTGGAAAATATAGTCCTGTTAAGTTTGCGAATTTTTTATAGTTTTGTATTAGGCGCGGAAAAGCGTAATCAGATTTTGTTATGTGATTTCGGCGCATAATACAAAAGTATACAAAATTTGAAAACTTCACTGGGCTTTATTTTCCACATTTTACAACTAAACTTGACAATTTTACTAAATTTAGGATGCTCTAAATCTAGGATGATCCGCTGTACTAATGAATATTCCTAATTCAAAAGTTTGTCTAAAAGGGAAATGGTCTGGTGTTATGCTTTTTATGCCTTTCTGCGGCAGTTAAAACATTGGCGGATAGCGTCATTCACCTTTCGTAAAACCCTGTTTTTAACATATTGAGTTTTGAACTTCGCTGCGTGTGTCTCGCTCCTAGTGAAAGTGCATGTTAAAGACATCACACAACATTAATGCGTCTATTAACTCCTTATCACTTTGTTATTGACAAATTTCTTTGTTATTTGCCAAAAAAATGCAGTTAACTCTCTCATCGCCACACTTGTATGTCATCAGACGTAATTCATTTTCACTCTGTTATCAAAAGAAAATTAATTGCTTTCGTTAAACTGCAATGTTCTCTCCCAACGTCGAAATGTAATGCTCTTTTCAAAGAACGCAGCTCAACCACCTGGTCCAGTCAGTCGAAGGCTTTCCAAGAGCGCTTTTGACAGCCCCGCTCATTACTCGTGTCTGATCACGGAGCACAGCTACGCCTGCGATGAAAGGATCAATTACTAATCTCAACCCATCCTATCAACTTTTCCTGCGTGAAGAACAACAGAGCACCTGGAGAAAACCAACGATTTTAGCGGGTCATTGAGTATTTTTTCTTATACAAGTGTTCTGAGTTTATGTTTCGTGGCCATAATAATAATCGATAGAAGTAGTTTATAGACTTATCAAGCTTCAAGATACTCGTTTATTATACAGTATGTACGAGTTTCCGCTAACAGGCTATGGTCTTTTGAAAAGGAGTGTGCAATTGGCAATACATCTCGAAGTGATCTCCAGAACTTGATGCAAGTTGTGGATTTCATCGACTGAAACTCTTTTTTGTGAAAACCATGTGATTTGATGCAACTTGGTATTTACAGACTTGCCGCTGCAAATTGTTGAAACAACTTGCACCCACCAAGCTTGTCGTAATGTGGATAAAAAGTCTCGAAAATGAACTCAAGCACAAAGGCTGTTGACAATTTGCAGCATACTTGTCATCATTAAACTGGAGCAAGCCACTCTCCTCCGCAGAGGACTTTTTGGTTTTATAACAAGTGCTTCCGTTCTCAAATTTCAACTTCTCGTGGTCCTCGGCGAACTTCAAATACCTGCAGAAACGTCATGTAAGACAATGAAAAGGCACTAAAAACCAAAACGCGTCTGCGGAGGAGAGTGGGAGCGAGCGATGCAACAAGCGATGCGAACGTGTGCGACTTGGTCGTTTCGGGCTGGGTAACCGAAAGCTTGCGTGATAAATAAACATTTGAATCAGAGAACGCTTCAAAATCGTGACTATTCATGCCTGCTGCTCATCAACGTCCTTTTCATATTCAGTCATGATTTCATCTCTTCCCAACATTCAGTATATCGATCAATATTTAGTCATGAACTTGGCATCGACAATAGATAAATACAGCGTATGCTTGCTACATATTTTACTCGTTAATTCAGCATTCTGTGAGGTCGGCCAACAGACGCTAAGTAACTGGGAGCTCTTGCTGTTCCATGCACTACATAAAGCCAATCATTCTATTAAAAACGGCAGGCGATCGCGTTTGTTTAAGAATTCAATTAAACAAACAGTAAACTAGAAAATAGGATTATTTATAGCTTGTGAAAACAAATAGAACTATTAGGAAAACCTACTAGAATTGCTAGCTCATAGTACATTCACAAATAGATAACTCATATAAAATCAATAAATCTTTGATGCTATTCAACACACAAGACCTTTTTCACTACGTTTTGGTCAAAGTATTGTCTTGATATATAGCAGCATTTGACTTGCTAGAATGGTATTATAATCAACACACCCTTGTAATAACTCTGTAGTTTTTTTATTGTTATGTAATGTTGTGAGTTTAATTTGCATCCTTGTGTACCTTTTTTGGTAATTTGTTGGAATTAATAATAATAATATTTCATATCTTTCTGTATTCTTCACGTCAAGTGTTCCTATATATAGAGTGTCATAGAGATATTGACAAGATTAAGCATTAATAATCTAAAGCCCTTTTTGAAACTGAAATTAGTATTGCCGGCACACAGCTAGCTTATTAACATTGTTACGTCATTTACTCATGTATGACAGTAAAGTATATAATGTCAAATTTCAAATATAACTATTTTTTGCCTGCCGATTTTTGCTTCCAAGTTATCTTATGTATCCGTCATATGAAACGATTCATAAACTGTTTTAGACGTGATATGTGCAGTAACACAAATTTCAACGATATTCGAGTCTGCATGAATTCAGTTTATTAAACTAAAACGTAAATGGCAGATTCTGAGAAGAGATATAGCAAGAGAATGAAACAAAATTTGTTACATATTTCGGGTATTTTCACAGAATATCAGTCAATACTCAAGCGTCCAACTGTGTCTAACTCACCATAGGAGAAATATTTAATGAAACGTTTCTACGTACACATCTGGCTAATTAGCAACATTATACCTTGCACTTTCTTTGCACTTCCAGCATGTAAGAACAACGTTGCACTCAGATTAAGCCTGGGGTTCGTGGTAAAAAGAGCTCTCGTTGTTAGCTGTTAATTGTAAGTTCATCTTATAGATTTATATATATTGTTGATATGTCGTGGTTTACTGCAGCAATATATAGTGTTAATACTCAGTTCTATTTTGTCACATGTTATAATATCTGACACAAACAACGACAGCTTATTGTAGAATACTACCTACACTACACCACCAAGTTTGAAATATGTTTGTCTAGTAGTTCAGACACAAACGACGACCGCAAATTGTAGAATACTACCTACACTAGACCACCACGTTTGAGATATCTTTTCCAGGTACTTTAGACACAAACCACGACAGCTTATTGTAGAATACTACCTAAACTAGCCCACCACGTTTGAGAAACCTTTTCAGGTAGTTCAGACACAAACCACAACAGTTTTTTGTAGAATACTACCTACACTAGGCCACCACGTTTGAGATAACTTCTTTTTCACGTAGTTCGGACACAAACCACGACAGATTATTGTAGTATTACTACCCACACCAGCCAACGACAGTTCTACATAATTCGTGCACTTATGTAAGTAAATACATTATATTATTTCGATCTATCCAATATACAGCCACATATAGCTTAAGATTTCTTTAGCTCATTTTTTAGTTCATCATTATTTCATTATAAAATTACTTTAGTTTCTATATAGATCGATGAGATTGTATGTACGATTTTCTATCGTTTTTCCAAAGCGTCAAATGATGACGGATTTTGATGCAAATCATTTCCCAACGACGGACTACGTCACAGAGTTTTATCTCGACTCAAATTCTGTTCGTGCCGTAATTAGGTGACAATATATCATGATATTATTGCACATATTTATCACGGATTACAGATGTCTTGCCTGGATGCCGGGCCACGCCGCCCACACGCTGAAAAACACATTATAGCCACAATTCTTGCATAACGTAGGACACTACTAAGAATTTCGAAATTCGTTATTAGGCGTTAATTGTAACATGTTGTAGGTATTTAAATCATACAATTTAGTGCTAATGTGATATGATGTTGTACAGAACTCACTGCTGAGTTGAGCATGGTTAGATCATGCAGAGGTAGTACATGTTCTTGAATGTGAGCTATCTTAAAGTGATCTGATGTTGTACAGAACTCACTACTGAGTTAAGCATGGTTAGATCATGCAGAGGTAGTACATGTTCTTGAATGAGAGCTATCTTAAGGTGATCTAATGTTGTACAGAACTCACTGCTGAGTTAAGCATGGTTTGATCATGCAGAAGTAGTACATGTTCTTATATGTTCTTGAATGTAAGCTATCTTAAAGTGATATAATGTTGTACAGAACTCACTGCTGAGTTGAGCATGGTTTGATCATGCAGAAGTAGTACATGTTCTTGAGTGTGAGCTACCTTAAAGTGACTTGATGTTGTACAGAACTCATTGCTGAGTTAAGCATGGTTAGATCATGCAGAAATAGTACATGTTCCTGAATGTGAGCTATCTTAATGTGACCCGATATTATTAGTTTTACTGCATTAAGAAATCAGAGAAGTCTGTCGGGATAATAAAAAGACTCAAATGAGTCTCAAAGAAAAAAAAGCCGCGCAAGAGGCATATATTCACACAATTCATCCAACAGGGAGTTTTGTTTAAACAGTGTGCACTCTCACAGTGGGAAAATTAAGTTTAAAATATAAAACAGCAGGCCAAGGAATCAGATTGCAGACATATTATTCTTTACAAATCAAAAAGTTATTTTAAGAATCGGCAGAGCTGCAGATGTGAAGAACCTTTTACAGCAGTGAGTTCTGTACAACATCAGATCACTTTAAGATAGCTCACATTCAAGAACATGTACTACCTCTGCATGATCTAACCTGCATGCTTAACTCAGCAGTGAGTTCTGTACAACATCAGATCACTTTAAGATAGCTCACATTCAAGAACATGTACTAACTCTGCATGATCTAACTGCATACTTAACCCAGCAGCGAGTTCTGTACAACATCAGATCACTTTATGATAGCTCACATTCAAGGACATGTACTACCTCTGCATGATCTAACCTGCATGCTTAACTCAGTAGTGAGTTCTGTACAACATCAGATCACTTTAAGATAGCTCACATTCAAGAGCATGACAACCTCTGCAGGATGAAAAACTAAAGATTCGTTTATTTAAGTATATAATACTAATTTATTATGACATCTAAAATAGCCTGCTTTTAGACATACGATAATTTGTTGACACTACATAACGAAGACAGCGTGTCTGTATTAGAGCAAAGGCGTGCAAATGAATTATCCTGCGTGATTTATTAGATCAATTACACCTTGTATATTCACGGTTCTATAACATGAGCTGATATTACGAGATTTTGGTGCTTTGGAACACTTTATAGACGTGGATCAAGGTTCATGATCTTGCATGATGTGACAAAAACAATACGCGAGACCTTATAAAAACATTTTTACACGTCTAATCTACGTATGGCTTATTTTGCAGCGATATTTCAGGTGTAGTTTCAGCTGCATTATAAACTTTAAGTGCCCGAGTTTTATAAGCACTTTGCTATCTGCATCAAGCTGCTATTTCGCAAGAAATTCTTGCCTTAATTGGCGAAGGCCAAAAACTATAAAATATGCAAGTCTTTTCCAAGCCTATTTCAAATTTCAAATAACTCACAGCTGTAATAAATGTAAATATTAGATAAGAATCTAGCGACGGGAGAAAACAATAAAAAACACATAAACAATTTTTTAAAGTGTTTTAAGATATTGTCATGTAACTTAAGCTGGTAGACCTTAGACATAAAGCACTTTAAAACTAGCAATGAATATAGCTTTACCACACACTTGGCAAGATAATATCTAATTGCATTGCACAGTTTATTGCAATGGGAAAATTCAATTTCGTCTTCCAGAGCTGAACTTTATTAAACTGCGGTTCAAGCTTATCTTCAGACCATCAAATTATCTCGAAAACAAACTAGCTGGATGCCAAGAAAGCGTAGCAAGGAAGCGATTATTGGCAAATCTTACGACCGTCGAAATGCCACGACAGCTTTAGCGTTTTTTTAACTCTATTATAAATTTTGCATTCTGTACATCGGAAAGTATGTCCAAATTTACCATGCATATGTGCCTGCATCTAGCCATATTTGAGGCAACATATGTACAGCGTGCAGGTCGCAATACTTAAGAGAAGTACAAGCTAGTGTTGTTATCAATGAGTATACATACCCAATATTCACAACTACAAATCTACAATTGTTTTCCAACAATAAACAGTTCGATGTACGAGTTCAGCGTTGTGGAAACACCATGTAAATTCATTATTCCAAAGCTTTTCAATCCGTAAGCTCGGATCATCATCAGTGCTAATGATCATGATAATGAAGACCCGAGCTGGTGGGACCGAAAGCTTTTTGCCATAACAAATGTACACGGTGTTTCCACAATATTATATTGTAAGTTGTTTTGTGTATGCGTCCATGTTTAAGTAGCTAAATATGATCACAACAAAAGATGTTCTCTATTTGTACTACAAATATTATTCGACCTCTATGCGAGGAATCCTTTGGTCTACAAGATCATCGGCGTTTTGTTTTGTTCGAATCTCAGCGCTTGGCCATCATCTCATAGCCCTCGCAAACGACTCAGCCGTCTTCAAAATCAATAAAACTTTACAGAATTATGATGAAAACGACAACTTGATAAATCTAATAGGAACTAATCTTGCTAATTTCCTTACAGTTAATCATAAAACGAGCCGCGTTGACCAAAGCTTGTTATCTCACTTATAACATATATGTATTTTTAAAAGATCGCGTCAACAGCGCCATGATTTATTGCATGCGAACGAGTTTATCAGCTAAAACAACACAACCTACGGTTAGTTCAATCGTGGTTCAATGGCAAACAAAGGTCTACCCCTAGGTGTAATAAAGGGCATTATCGACTGAACGACCTGTTTTGTTCATTTACAGATATCATGCAGAGCAGATTGGTTTAAATGTTGGATATTGCCAGTAGACGGAAGCAATAATACACGTCAACGGCGATAAGGAAGATATATTTCCCTGCTACCAAATCCACTTGGCTGTATTCGATGTTTGAATTGTCCTAGGAAGACCCACCAACGAAAAGGCAGTCTTGAAAGAAACCCTGAAGACGAACCACAAGAACAACTGGGAGCTCCTGACCGCAGAAGCCAGAATTGCGTGCGATCTTATAGCTGGGAACTTCGCAGAGGCTGATCTCGATTTCTCACGGTATACTAGGTGGTATAAAGCAAGACGGAGGCACTTCATTCTCAAGTATACAGCTGATACAGAAGTTCGGAAAAAAATAAACGAATAAACGGACAAAACCAGAGGTTCGAAATAAAACCATTCGAGTTCTAAAGCAGATTCTAGAAGCTGTTTACATCATAGCATAGGTATCACAAGTTGAACAAGAGGAAACTCCTGAATACCCACGCATTTCAAGTACCTCGCAGCTGCTAGCAAGTAATCAAGATCTCTTTGTTAAAAATCGTCAGCATTTGATGTATTTTGACAGATAGGTTTCCCTCGGCAAGCCATAGCATTAGTGGACAGATATCTGGAACGTAAATAAAACTAGTAAAGTTTGGGGCGGGCGCGGCTGAGAAGAGGCAAACAAAATTAATCCACACCTACACGAGAACACGTGCTAAACTCACATTCGTAGCAGGTTAAGGGGACAGATCGATCGTCGAAGTCATTTGTCATTCTACTGCATTACACGATTCTTATTACAAGAATAAAAACTGCAATAAACTTTGGCAAAAGGGTCGACCAAGTCCTGCAAACGCTTACAAGTTAGAACCTTAATAAGACGTTTGGAGGAGGATTAAGCAAGGTGTGTTCGAGAACTTGTGACCGAACGTGACCAACCACTTGGAGTTCTGTTAACGAAACTATATATCTAGGCTTGTACGAACGTGAAGGACAATACAAAACTGTTCCAGCGATACCTGACCGTAAAGGACTTGAGATAAAATAAAAATTGCAACAAAGATAATTCTGTCCAAAAATAAAACAGAATTGAACTCAACATTTCACAAGAGAACAACTTGACATCAACTGTGACATCAAGTGTGACATCAAGCTCAAACAAGAATTCCTAACAAGAACGCCACAAAGTTAAGCCCAAGAAGATGTTGAACAATTCAAACGAAACAGGCACCACTTTAGTGCCAGAGCCTTACGTCTCCGTGGTGATTCGGCTCACTCTCTACGCCGTAGTGTTCGTGCTGACAGTTATCGGAAACACTATGGTGATTATGGTCATAATGAAGAATCGCAAACTACGAAGTATCGAGACATACTACTATGGCTATTACTTGCTAAACCTAGCAATCGCCGATCTCAGTGTGGCCTTACTGGTGATACCCTTCACGGTTGTTTACAACGAATCCGGTGATTGGCCATTCTCCGCGTTCTTATGCAAAGTCATCCCGACGTTATTGGTGGCTAGTTTATGCGCATCGATACTGACGCTACTGGTCCTGACCTGCGAACGATATTGGTCGATTTGTTACCCGTTCAAACCGCGCTTGACACGAAACAAACTCTGGCTCATTCTCGCGCTCGTCTGGTTCTTCAGTTTCGCAGCGGCATCGCCGGAGTTAGTCGTTTACAAGCTACGTGAGAGCGTCAACGGCGCACAGATTCAAGAGAAATATCCCTGCGCCGAGATGTGGGCAACCAATGAGCAAAGGCAAGCTTACACTACGTTCTTATTCATATTCTCCTACCTTCTGCCGCTGGTTGTCATCTTGGCTGCGTACTTGAGGATCGTCTACGAACTTCAGACCTCCAAGACGCAATGCTTCGGGGCAACTGAGGAAGACCACATAAAAAAAACAGTTCGAGTTTTAATCATAGTTGTCGCCAGCTTCGCCTTGTGTTATTTGCCCGAGAAAGTACTGTTCATTTGGATCGATTATGGAGACGGTGGCTCCTACCCCTATATTGATATTCTCATGAAGTATTCCTACTTCTTTCAATGGTTCAATTCGTGTCTGAACCCGATAATCTACGGAGCGGTCGATATAAACTTCCGGAATTTTTATACGTCCTTGTTGAGGCATTGCTCGGGATTCAAGACGTACAGTTCGGAGATTAAGAGGAGGTTGAGTGTGGCCAGACCTTCAAAACAAGGTGGGTTCTAGGGTTTGAGGGTATACCGTCTCCGAGAGAGAAAGAGTATTTATTAGAGAGAGAATACGTATTTGACAAAGAAGATTTCATGGAGAGAGACGATCTATTAGAGAAAGAAGAGTTGTTATAGAGAAAATGAATTAGAAAGAGAGAAATTTATTTAAGAAAGACGATTTAGTAGAGAGAGATTTATTAGAGAGAGATTTATTAGAGAGAGAAAACGTATTAGAGAGAAAAAGTATTTGAGAAAGAAAATTCATTAGGGAGAAAAGATTTATTAGAGAGAGAAGACGTATTTGAGAAAGACGGCTTATTGGAGTGAGAAAATCTGTCAGAGTGAGAAAATCTGTCAGAGTGAGAAGATCTGTCAGAGTGAGAAGATCTGTCAGAGCGAGAAAAGTTGTAGAGAGAAATCTCATCACAGAGACAGAAGATTTGTTAGAGAGAGATAAGACTTATAAGAGAAAGAAGACTAGAGAGAGAGAAGACGTATTAGACAGAGAAGACGTATTAGAGAGATATGACTTATTTGAGAGAGGGAGGAGAGAGAAAACATGTATTAGAGAGAGAAGACTTATTAGAGAGAGAATACGTTTTAGAGAAAGAAGACTTATTAGAGAGAGGGGATTATTGGAGAGAGAAAACTAACTAGAGAGAGAAGACTTATTAGAGAGAGAAAACATGTATTAGAGAAAGGAGACTTATTAAAGAGAGGAGACTTATTAGAGAGAGAAGACTTATTAGAGGGAGTAGACTTATTAAACAAGGAGTGGACTAATAAGTTCTAATTTTCTTCTAGGAAATGCTGAAATTACATCAGAAATATCCCCTGATGATGTGTCAGAAAAATTGGTTAGAAATTCGCTTATTAGCCAAGTGTAAAGTATGATATTAGAGACTACACTAACTTATCTTTTGAAACATACATTTTAATTATGATGTTCAATTAATATATACTGTATGTCTTAGAACTGTGTATAATATGGACAGAAATTAATAATCTATGTTGTGTATGGATTACAAGTTAATGTTAAAATTAATGAAAACAAGAAAATAAACAGTTCTCCATATTTGAAGGAGACAGGTGCCATATGTTGAGTCCTGAGTTGTGTTCATAAATGCATGATCTTACATTCAAAGGGCAAAAGCAATAATGAAAATATACTGTTGCGTATAATTCATTATGTCTGTAATATTTACTGCTTTATCATGAAAAATAGCACCCCACCTACACCTCATCTGGCCAGGGCTGGGATGTCCATCCCCACACCAAGTAAACTCATCCCTGTTGCAGACTAGTGAAGACCATTTTCTGTCCATCTTCTGCACTGTAAGTGTTTTTTGTGAGTTGCAGTAGGTCATAGTTCACTTCAATAAAATGCAAACATTTAAAGGAAGACTTTGAGGTGGATGGGAAAATACTGAAGACTCTTGCTTAGAAAGTGAATTGGAATTCATGAATTAATCATTTCTTAATCAAGCTTGCAAAGCATGCATGGATTGTTTGGAGGGAGAGTGCGAAGAGAGCACCTGTCATGAGACATGCAACGAAAAGTGCAAACAACTTTTGAGGCTCTTCCTTAGAGATAATCTGGCATCTTTTGTGTTTTCTTGCTCCAATTTTTAACTTTTAAAGTTGCTACCACTTTGTATTTTCTCTTGAAACAATACATACATGCTTTGCAGTTCTTAATTAGGAAGTGGGCAAGTTTCATAGTCCAGGAAGGGCTTGACCCCCTGCCTCTCCCTCTTGAAAAAACCTTTAAGACTTTCTATCCCCTCATTTTTAACACCTTTTTAGAATACAGAAAAATTGATGGGTTGATGCTTGCAATTGCCACAGAATTAATAACGAATTACAGTTAAATTTCTATGTACATAGATACTATATACAAATGTTACATTTGCATGTTTTGGGAAAGTTCACCCCTCCTTAAGAGGGGGGGGGGGTAATTCAAACTACCAGTATGAGTTTGTTTTTTATTGTGCACAAGATATAAGCTTTGTGCCAAACATGCCATGATGTGCAAACAGCTAATCCTAGAATCATTCTAAAATCAAGCCTAATGTTTGATACCAAGAAACACCATTGCAGACATGTTGTTTCCTATAAATTTTTTCCTTCCTATTTCCTTCTGCCATGTTTATTAGTGTGGCAAAATTAGGAAACATTCTTGTCAGAAACATTTGTTTGGACATATCTTAACATATTGCATGAGTCTTAAAACATTACTTGCACATGACTAATCGGGCCAGGTTGCATTCCATGTAACCTCCATGCAGGAGATACCCCAACATTTACTATATATCTATTGTGATTTGCCAAATGTATGCTAAAGATCTCTGGTGTGGAGTGCATGGAATTCGGTCTGGTAATTTGGCAAAGCATGTTTGTCCTGCTGGCAATGCATGGGCAAACAAGGAAACATTGTTTCATGTAAAGGGAAATTCCTGAAGCAGATTTTGTTTTTGTAACGTTCCTCAAGGTGGGCAAACAGGGAAACATTAACACGGAACATAATGTTCTGCAACAATGTCTCCTAGTTCATGCAAGTTTGCAACCTGTTCTGGCCTGATGAAAACAGCAATGAACAATGTTTTGCTGGAATATTGCAGTCTGTCCAGCAGAATATTGGACAGCAATATTGTTCAACATTGTTACACCTGATTGCAGGCTAATTCAGGCTCAACAATACTGAACAATATTGTTGACAACATTGAACAATGTGGGCAGCAAAACATTGTTCATTGGTGTTTTCATCAGGCCAGAACAGGTTGTTCATTTTTTGCTGTGTACGAAGTGTTTATGTGCGCACTGATCTCTATATGAAACTGCACACTGAATTGGGTCGCTATGCTTGCAGTTGCATATTTGCATGGGTGCTTTACACTTTACCCTACCCGAATAACGTCAGTATGCGATTGGATGGTTTTTCTCGTTCTTTTATACCATTTTTTGATGGCGTGTGTATTTTGTAATTACTAGGGCACGGTAAAGTGTAAAATTTCCAAAGATATGGCACCTCAGCACAATAGTACTGTATTACAATACTCACCAAGACACCAACCACCATTGCCGCGCATTTAAAATCAGAGCAGAAACTTGCTGTCCACAAGTCGTTTTATAAATTTTCAATTTGTATTATACAGCATTAGTGCATGGGAAAACTATTTCTGAACAGCATTTTGTAAAGAAGTTTTAACTTTCAATCAAACAACTTTGGTGGAGGATATGAACTCAAAATAGTCGCTCTAAACCTCTCATATTTGACTGAATTCTAACTATATGCGCTACTTTCTACACATGTTTGAAGCAATAACAAAACATAAAGTTGAACACAAAAACAACCAATAAAACTTACCGTTTTCTGCAGCAACTTCGTTCAAAACGCCGGTCGCCATTTTCCTCAAACTTACAAATTTACCGTCATTTGCATCTACAGATGAACAATCGCCGAAGGAGCGTTTTCGAACTTGAACGGTTTCTAGAAACATTCCCCGATTGATTTTTGTGGGAAAATCTCTCTTGAGCGTATCTGATGAATAATCCGACCAGTACATCCTTTCACACGAAAACATTTTTAGAATATATTTAGTTCGTTGATAGCGAGAAATAAATAAATACAATAAGCTCTTTTTTTCCAATTTGGAAATGAACATAACCAAACGTTCTTAATATACACAATTTCTAGATTTAATATTTTTGAATTGTATATCCTACACTAGGAACTATTCATAATTTATGTACACTGTGCCCAGCACAACATTTTAGTCCCGTTATGCAAATGTCAATATGCATTGCTTTAGAAATTTATTGTTTTCACAGTCAATTAAGACGAAAGGATTTGCATAACGAAATTAAATCGCCGAGCTGGCTGTACTATTTTCTGTAGGTATAATAATAAATTTACGCATTTTTGCTACAGTTTCAACTGTGATAAAAAGATTTAAGCTTTAAAAAGATTTATCTCAAATCTTATACGTTTTTTCCCCTCCAAAGGCTTCTATATTTCTTTTTTGGAAATATCACAAATTTTTAGGCTGTATTAAATCACAGAACTTGTATAAATACTGATACGATAACGTCCCATGCTTGGATGAAGCCAAATTGACGGAAATTGACGTTCAACAACTTCAAATGTCGTGCACAGTTTTAATGTCAATTTCAGAAGCTATTCAAAAAGACTGCAACGAAAACCAAGTTCTAAGTTGGCAAACCATAACAAAACTCTACTTTTTAACTACTTTTTTCTTTAACTACTTAACAACCAACTACTTTTTAAATCAAAGTGTAACCATCAAATACAAACACAATAGCAACGGACTGACACTTGAAAATCAATTTGGCCTCAAAGATGGCAGCGAAGTTGTCGTTCCAGTTTCATATGGAGTTTACTGCTTTACAGTCTGTCAAAATTATTGTATCGTCTTCTTCATTCACGATCCACCATGTGTATGTCACATCGCGTAAATTTCAAGTCCTAGGTCTCTAGGTTAAGTCATTGAACTATAAGTAAACTGGAACAATAAGTCAGAGGGGGGAAATCGAAGCCAATTTGATTCAGTTTTTCTGAGTTTTGAATTGAAATACTAAACGTCACAAAATGGGTCGTATATCAAATGAAAGCTATTAAAAAGTTGTATTTGGTGTAAAAATTTTGAGGCTTTAGGTGAAAGACAAACACCTTAAACTTTCGAAGGGAAATTTGCCGTATTTTGCAAAATTGCCGTTGTTTTCGTATTTTTAAGGCATTTCTTTTTTACATAAAGTCTTGAATTTTTTATATTAAATGTAACTTTTTAATAGCTTCAATTCGATATACGGTCTGATCTTTGGCGTTAATCATTTCGTCTCAAAACTCAGAAAAACTAACTTGGCTTCAGCCATTAATTGAACTTTTGTATTGAGTTAGCGTTCCAGTTGTTTAAGTTTCCTCCCTGGAAGTCTCGCCACAGGCTTCTTCAAGGCACCCTTCACGAGGTGAATGTTTTTCTGGATGCGTCAAGCAACACCGCTCATCCGTGGGCGTGGATAAGAAATTCTTAAGTGCTTCTTAAGTTCATTTCCTGCCGTTAAACCTTGCTCAAATGACTGCCAGCAACGGACGAGGGACTTTCTGACAGAAACGTAACGCATTTATTCGAAGTGACGCTGCTCGCCATGGGAGAATCTTTTGCCTTCATGAGCACTGGCAATTGTTCAACGGCTGCTCTATTTTCGAGAAGGGTCGCCCGTCTTTTTGCTCCGTCGGTACTTTGAACCGTAGACGACAAAGTACTTGACGTGCGCGCCCGAGAGTTCGGCGGCGATTCCCGATGCGTCTTGTGCAGCAGACAAAAGACGAAGGATATCACTTGTTTCGGAAGAACTTTTGTGAACGCATGTCGGAAATCGGGTATTCGAGCTGCATAAACAATTGGATTCACGCAGCTCGTTGCAAAATGGAGCGCCTTCAAATACACGACCAATCCAATGCTAATACAGCCACATTTTGCGCCCAGAATGCCAGTTACGAAGAACGGAGACCAGCATGTGATAAATAGGGCAATAAGTATAAATATTGTCAGAGATACTTTTAGTTCGCGTTTAAAAGTTGGTCTTGAAGTATCGTAAGAACGGCGTACAGTTGTTCTAAGTATCCAGATGTAGGATGAGACGATGATAAGCAATGGTAGGCCAAAGATGATTATACTGTTACCAATGAGGTATTTTATCCCGTATTTGTAAAGTTCAAGCGAGAGACCACCTGCTAACATTGATACAGCCCATAGGAAAGCCATTGCGATGAAGTATATGACTGGCGTTGCGACGTGATGCACAACTGGAAAGACTATCGCAAAAAACCTGAAATATAGAAAGACACATGTTATTACCCTCAGGAATACTGTCTGAACTGCCTTAAAAAGATATCTCAACCGTGGTGGTCCAGTGTAGGTAGGACTCTACAATAAGCTGTCGTGGTTTGTGTCTGAACTACCTTAAAAAGACATCTCAAATGTGGTGGTCTAGTGTAGGTAGTATTCTACAATAAGCTGCCGTAGTTTGTGTCTGAACTACCTGAAAAAGATATCTCAAACGTGCTGGTCTAGTGTAGGTAGTATTCTACAATAAGCTGTCATGGTTTGTGTCTGAACTACCTGAAAAAGATATCTCAAGCGTGCTGGTCTAGTGTAGGTAGTATTCTACAATAAGCTGTCGTGCATTGTGTCTGAACTACCTGAAAAAGATATCTCAAATGTGTTAGGCTTGTGTAGGTAGTCCTCTACAATAAGCTGCCGTGGTTTGTGTCTGAACTACCTGAAAAAGATATCTCAAACGTGCTGGTCTAGTGTAGGTAGTATTCTACAATAAGCTGTCGTGGTTTGTGTCTGAACTACCTGAAAAAAATATCTCAAATGTGGTCGTCTAGTGCAGGTAGTACTCTACAATAACCTGTCGTGGTTTGTGTCTGAACTAGCCAAAAGGACCTTAACGTTTAAAAACTAACCTTTCAAGACTGATAACAGCCAAGTGCCATACAGAGGCAGTAATAGAAAACACATCAGTGACCTGATATGTAAAGTACCCTGGGCTATGGTTATAGCCCTTGAAATCTTTTAGCATAAAATACGTGTACAATGGCACCGCAATAGATCCTGCGATGAGATCAGCACAGGACAGACTGACCACGAGATAATTCGTGCGATTGTTTCTAATCTTTGAAGACTTGAAAAATGACGCTAGGACCAAACCATTGCCGATGATGGCGGTGAAAGATATGAGAGCAAACAAAGTTGTAACGATGTAAAGATGAGGTGTTGGTACGCTAAAATCAGGGACTGCAGTGCTGTTCGCCATTACAGTTTGAAATTTAACTAAAAAACCAGAAATAAGTTGGATGAGCTTTTGTACACGGTTAAAAACGCCACAGCGCATTTATCGGCTTGTCAGCAAGTCGCAACAAATTTCATCGACTTGCAACAAATTTGCCAGAACTATTGAAATAACTCTAAAATCTGTTGTTAGATTTTTAGTTGCACGTTATAGTTTCTGAATTATTGAACGACAAAGACACCAGCTATCCGCCATCTTGTTTTATAATTAGGTCTATTTTAATGACGTCACAACCAGGGAGGAAAGTATAAAACATGCTGTTAGTTGTTTAAATCCCCATGAAATTTTCCGAAAACTTTTCAACTTATGTAAGAAGTACATACATACAAATCCAGCAATTTTCAACATTGCACATCTTTCCTATGTGCTCCTTAAAGTAAACAAATTTTACCCTGGTTGTGGCATCACTGGTTTTTGAATATCCAAGATGGCGGACAGCTTGTCTCTGTGTCATATCTTTGTCCTTTAATATTTCTAAAGATAGACATGCTATCAAAAATTTAAAAACGGATTTTAGACTTATTTCAATAGTTCTTAACCACAAGCCAATCAAAAAATATAATGCCATATCCCTTTAACAACTTGCAACGGACTTGTTGTCAACAAGTTGTCGCAAGCCATGCGAACGCATCAATGATATCGACTTGTTGCATGATAACACGTCTAGAATAACACGTCCTGTTGTCAACAGAACTCAGTGTTGCAACTTGCTCGCTTCTGTTTGTGCGACACGCTTTCAAAAACATTGACGTTGTTTTTATCCAACCAAAACACAGCACTTGGAAAACTGCCTGTTTTCGAATCTTACGATAACAAATACAGGAAATAAGGAAATGCTTGTGGATTTTCGTCTTTCTTCCAAATAAAGTTCCAAATGAGTTAATGATTCTTTGTTTTTAAAACCAATTAGGAACATTTTTCGCATGCATCGCAATTAGTCAACAACTCACTGAGTGATTGAGTCTGAGCTGGTCCAATCCGGTGAGACTTCAGACAGTTTGTCTAGCTCGTTTCTCGTTCGTGAGTTCGCACAATTGGATTTACTACAGCTCACTTATCTGCACATCCTATAACGGACATTCTGAGCGCTAAAACGCGGCTTAACGTCGAGCCATACAATGCTCCTTTGCCACAGACATCACGTCTCTACTCCGCTCACGAAAACAATACAACATTACCAGCTTGAAAGTTATATTTCAACAAGAAAAGACATTCCAAAAATTTCTAACTGATTGAACGTTTTGCGTCACGATATCCATGCGTCAATTTGTATACACGCGTAAAAACGCACAACCTGTTCAGGGTTGATGAAAACAGCCTTGAACAATGTTTTGCTGCCCACATTGTTCAATGTTGTCAACAATATTGTTCAGCATTGTTACACCTGATCGCAGGCTAGTTCAGACTCAACAATGCTGAACAATATTGTTGACAACATTGAACAATGTGGGCAGCACAACATTGTTCAAGGCTGTTTTCATCAGCCCTGAACAGGTTGTGCGTTTTTTGCCGTGTAGTTGACAAACGAATAGTTGAAACTTTGTGATTCTGGTAAAGCTTTCCCGCGTTTGCTTGGCGCATGTCCCATTTCAATATTGTTTTGAAAGCGCTCTAAGGGTGATGTTCCCTACCCAGGCCCCTGCGGGCATGTTTTTCATCTAATAAACATCATTTCCTTAAATCACTGAAACTTTATACAAGTTTTTACAAAAATAATGCGTACCTACATCGCTCAGTCACTCGAGGCGATGCTGATTAACAACATCGAACATAGGATATTAGCAACACTAGAATGTCTGTGGCGCAGCTTATGTTAATTAGCGCTTTATACGCAAATTTCCTCAGCGCCGCGGCCTGCGTTACACGAACTGATAATATCTAAATATGTCAACACCGCTGCTCTTGATAGAAATTGTCTTTAAGAAATTGCTGAGATCATCGAGTATTTTTGCGGTTACAGAACGAAGAGCAACAATTATTTAACAAGGTACAGCTACAAAACCGGCATAGCTTATAGCCTAAAAAAGACGTTCAAATATCGAATAAAGATACGTTTTATGTTATAAGATGATCATCGCAATAATCACTGATATTACGCACGAATAACATTCCCCTAAACATGAAATGCGCTTGCATACTAACTGGTTTGCCCTGGAATATATTTTGCTTGTAAAAAGCGAGGTTCTTAAAGTCATTCTACAAGATACGATTCGTATTCTGGTGGAATAAACACCGCGTAAACCGTCAGATTTCAAGGATTTGGTGTGAGCGAAAACCTGGCTGGCATTGATCAGTAGTATCATCAGTACATCGCTATATTCATGAATTTTTTCACATCTTGAAACTATAGTTATATATAATAATTAAGCACAACTATTTGAGGAAATGGCGAGTCTAACGCACAGAGCTGCACAAGTCAACGACAATGTAGCATTATTGTATTAGCCCTTACGTGCGACTCCTATGTCAATTCCTGTCTGTTAAAATAAGTTCACAAATCCTACCTTGCAGCCACTTCTGTTACTCGAAATTCACTCGGGTCATAGTTGGACGCAATTTATTCTTGCATGACCGCGCGATTCAGTCGAATAATGTCTTATTCACGAACAAACAAGTTGTGCGCGCCTGTCTATCAGCTGACAATCAGCTTATGTCAAGTATTTGCGTAGATAGGAGGTCAAAATCTCACATGATTCATAAGAGGTCATCGCCCTACTTAGAGAAACGTCCGTTTGGAAGTTCAAGGTCTCTTTTACCTGGTCGAGGTTCGGAAGAAAACTAGAACTTCCACACACATTGAAATAGCGCGTCTGCGTTTCGCTTTCTTACGTACGCACTCAGACTTCATGTTACCGCGCAGTATCGGATTGATGGTTGTGTGAGAACCTATATCTTTCGTGTACTTTCGAATGCACTACCTACACTGGTAACGTTAGAGATATTCTATTGCAAATAAGTCCTTAGCCACGTGGTAGCAACACCGAGAATATGATTACACAAGATTTTTTAGTAGATTCATAACTTCCTTATCTTAACTTCCTATTCATAGTTCAAAGTTTCTGCCTTATACATTAAACTCAGTCACTTCTTCATGTCAGATTTTTACTCGCTGATGGCGAGATTTGAAATCTGACGTTTTTTTATGCGTGTATTCTTGGATTTCACGTGACGTCATAAATTTCACTGGGGGTCAACTCCAAATCGATACACTGTCATCAGACTGAAAAAATTTTCACTGTATGTGTTGAACTTGTGTTTAGCAGCAAATGTGTGCAATTTCGTGATTTTCTTGCTCCAGTGCAGTACAATCATCAATGCATTTTGGGTTGACCCCCACTCAGAATTACTGAAAAAGGTTCCAGTGAAAGCCAAGAATACTCGATCACATATACCAGAGTAAGAATCGTATGCGAAAAATCGTATCATGTAGATAGGCGTTTACTTGTCATTTTACAGTCGCGGCAATAGAAGCGTTGCGAAAATATTTGACCAATTCATTTGCTCAAGTTTAGCAGTTCCTCCCTTTTCTCTCACTATCCATGATTGTCGCCTTATTATCATTCATTGCGCGCCGTTCGAAATCTTGGGTTCGAATGTAAATAAATGAGACGGTTTCAAAAGTAGTTATTTACAAAATTCACGCAAAACATTTACATATTTTCAGAATAAAGGCGAGTTTAAGGAAGGTATTTATTAAGTACTTACAAGTAAGATATTGAACAATTCTGATCAGTGCATTCAGGCTATATGCAAGGTAAATGGATCTAAATTACACACCACAATAGACGAACCGAATTGGTCCTAAAGCCCGTGTAAGCTTCTTAAAAAATTCACAACTTCCAATCAGAATACTGGCCAATCAGATTCACAATTGACCAATCAGAATACTATATCTTATTCGTGAGCATTCTGATTGGTCAAAATCGTCCGCAATCAACAAAAAGTCGAGGAACCATGGGAGGAATTGATTAGAGGAACTGCTAAACTTGAGCAAGTAAGTTGGTCAAATATTTTCGGTGCGTTTCTATGCGGCGACTGTAATACCGAATTCAAGTAAAGAATTGGCGTGAACAAATTTTTGGCTCGCTAAAACGCGGAGCCAATTAAAGCATCTCTTTCTTCTTGAAGAATTTGTTTAAGGTCTGCATTATCCAAGAACGGTTTGCAACGATTGTTTAACGTCGTGAGAAATTTACTATTTTAACATGCAGCTATTTTTTCGAAATTAAACATTAAACATGGAGATTATATATATATGCAGTAAATTATGAATGAATGAATTAACTTTTATTTTGCTCCTCTTGGGATTGAGATTAAAGCAAATTTCGAAGCATGTAGGCAAAAAACCTTTATTTCTCCATCGTATATCTAAACGAAAGCAGCCGATATTTACACACAGTCTAGCAAACATTGTTCGTCTCGTTCTTTAGACTGCACTCTTTATTAAAAACGATTTTATTCTCTATTTTGTCAGAGTGACATTTTTTCTGGGACGCACTGGAGTCTAGTAAGCTGGACTAGAAAAACCAACATTTATGACTAAATTTCCTTTTTTTCATATTTGTATGGAACTTACACAACAGCTGGGATAGCGGGCGTCTGCATTTGAGAGCTCACAGTCACAGCCTCCTCCAAAACGTTCAGTCAAGCCAACACTACAACAGTTCCAGAAATATTCCAGGCTTGACAAAAGTTGCAACACGCTTGACCAGCAGAGTGAACAATAAACGATGATAGAAATGCTTCGCTTGTTTTTAACGCCGCTTTCTCTCGCAGTCACAACAGGACACGCGAGCACAGCTGCTGAGGCGAACACACCATGCGAGCCCTGAGTGGAAACTTTCCGAAAAACAACGCATGCATATATGACAAACACTTGTAATTTAAAATATTCATGACACAACATGAATGTTTATCGAGTTATTAAGCATAACGTACACATGCTTGGCATCTAGCGTTTGATGCATGGCGTGGGTCGATTGTTCGAATCTCCAGCTTATCGAATCTTTCAGATACTAATCATGCCAAGCAATTGTATGTACTTACGCAAAATTTACGTGCGAAGATTGATTTGTTTCTAAAAGAAATCCTCCATGATCTCTTCTGAGTTGAAGCAAATTCGTCGTTGTTTGAATCCTGTTTTTCACTGTACTCATAGATCTACTAAAACCGACGTTATATATATATATATATATATATATATATATATATATATATATATATATATATATATATATATATATATATATATATATATATATATATCTGCAAATTATCTAGCTCTCAAGCTTATCTAGTTTGTTCGTGTGTTAGGTACGCACTGGTTTAAAAAAGAAATTTCTTTCATATTTTTTGACGTGTTACGATCAAGATACGAAGGCGTAATCTCATCTCCAATCAGTTCAAACGCACGGAACTCGTAAAAACGTACTTGGGAAGAGAACAATTCGGTTATACTGAAGATCTCCCTCAACCCACCCTGTCCTGTCAACATTCCCTATGAGAGGAAACCAGAGTACCTGATGGAGAAAACCCACGACTTTCGGCAGAACGTTGGCTGACTGTCAGTCACTGTCTGACTCTTTTCACAAAGTGAGGTCCACGATCTCAAAGGTGAAAGGCTCTGAGGCTGACGATTGCGTCATCATATAGTAAGTATAGCGTGTTGCCATTTAGAAAATATCAGTTATCTCGATCGAGCATGCATAATTTATGTGCCTCTTAACATTCAAATCAAGTGAACGCATTTTAAATAATCTTATCTCATTTTTCAATCTGTAATCAATCAACATGTTTACCCAAGTCAAACAAAACGACGCTGCTTGCACGAAAATCGAATTTTAAACCGTACAATAAACCGACGGGCTAATTCATTCGCCTTTTATTCATTTTGATCCACAACATCATATCTTATTTGATGTCATTCCTGTTAAATTTCATCCATTCAATTAGTGCTTGCATGAATTGTCAAACTAAATACATTCGTTTGATGTAATTTTTGCGTCATTTTTTTTGTCATCTTTTACAGTCTTATTTGATGTTTGCAGGGATGAAATTGAAGATATGTCAAAGTTTAACAAAAAATATAAATCGCCTATATGTTTCATTTTACACACACAAAATACTAAGTTAATTCATCATGCAACAGTTATATTATGCAACAGTTATAATGAATTGTAGTTAAAGAGAACATGACAATAAATCTTAGCTAATTTCTACTCTTTTTTTCACGCTCAAAGTGCTCAATGGAAATCCAGAGCATAATATAATATAAAATAAACAGGGAGTCAACATTTGTGAATAAACATTTTTGTTACTAGTTAGTTTCGTGCCACACGTTAATACGGTGTGGTACTCTTCAGACAAAATGTTCTAAACATAGCCTTATATAGACTAGCAAGTAATTCAGTTGTGAATACAGCAGAATTCAGCGGTTGAAAGCTTGAACTTTGCTTTAATGAAATACATTTAAATTTGGGGATAATTTCAGCGAATTTACTCAGTTTTCACACGCAATTTGCTTGGACTATTTTGCTCACGTTAAGACGGAAAAATATTCTCGCAGTATTGATATGAAACTGCATGCGCAGCAAATTCAAAACGAATTATTCTCAAACTTCATACCTTTGTACTTTCTAGTGACCCAATTAGGATGTCTGCTACTTGTAATCTTGCTACAGGTCAACGTAAACGATGTTAAAAAAGTTTATTCACCCCACAGTAAGAACGCCATGCAGCCCAGATAAACCGCATAAATCCGCTTGACAAATGATCGATTGAAATCTAGAACGTAAATAATTACCACGTGAGGGGGTGGAATATATATATATATATATAGTTAGAAAAATAGAGATATATATTTAGGTGGAAATTTGCGATTACTGTATGTACTAAAGGATAGTTGGATGTCATTCCATCAACACGACGCGAACAAAATAGTACAGTGTAGAACTTTCTCCACTGTCTACGCTAGATCCCCACGCGTTTGAGATTTTTTTAGCTTATCATAGAATACTACCTACACTAAAACACCACGTTTGAGATAACATTTTTAAGTAGTTCAGACACAAAACACGACAGGTTATTGTAGAATACTACCTACTCTAGACCACCACGTTTGAGATATCTTTTTCAGGTAGTACAGACACAAACCACGACAGGTTATTGTAGAATACTGCCTACACTAGACCACCACGTTTGAGATATCTTTTTCAGGTAGTTCAGACACAAAACACGACAGCTTACTGTAGAATACTGCCTACGCTAGACCACCACGTTTGAGACATCTTTTTCAAGTAGCCCAGACACAAACCAAGACAGCTTATGGTAGAATACTACCTAAACTAGGCCACCACGTTTGAGATATCTTTTTCAAGCAGTTCAGACACAAAGCACGACAGCATATTGTAGAATACTACCTACACTAGACCACCACGTTTAAGATATCTTTTGGTAGTTCAGACACAAAACACGACAGCTTATTTCGTAGAACCCTACATACGTTTCAGATTTTTACATTAACAACACTAGACCTCACCGCCAAACTGTTCAAGACGCAACGTACGGCAATCTGTTGTGCAGCGCCAGCGGTCTTCAAACAAGAAGTCGACATTTGAAATAGCAACGAAACAGTTTAGTTTTGTTACAATCCATTCAAACGTTATTTACTTGTATTATTCGCGTGATTAAATGTTTTTAAAATGCAAAGCACACAGCTGCCGCTGCAGGGAAATTGATTAATTTCTAAAGATAGATGGCTAGATGTTTTATCACTGGCGTAAACACGCAGAAATATACACCTGCCTGAAGAAAATTAATTTCAGTCGTGTTGCTTACACAACTGATGAATGAACACATAAAAAACGATAGAAAGTTTTGTCGATAAATTTTGATTCTTGTCACTAAGACATCTTGTCAATTGTTACCTGTGTCTAGGGAACAGGGACAAGTAGGATACAAGTATAGTGAGGACGGTTAGGGACATATAGGGGGTTGCCAGGCTAACGTCTAGAAGTTGTCGACCAAAAGTTAGATCTTTTACTACCTCAAATTGAAGGTCTCGAAGGCTCTTTCTGTTTATATTGCTTCAGGTAGTTAGAGATCCTATATGTTTTTGTCTGCGTTTGACTGCACTACCGACACTGCGACTGCACGGCAACGTGTCGTCAGTCAAAGAGATGTTAAAACTATCTCCAAACTTATATATTGATTGTTACGTATCATTTTTCTCGCATTTTCTGGCCAAATAAAGGAAGTTCCTGCACATGCACACAAACAAGTATACCTGTCAAAAAATAACCGTAACAAGACCAAAAATTTAACGAATTTACAAAGTTGCCATGGCAACGAGAAACACGAAAAAACATCCGCATTCTTCAAGAGACTTGGGTAAAAAACAATTATTATATGATAACCCTTATGAATCGACGGCTTCTCTCAGCTACCGTTCTGAGTGAAAAATATTTTCTACTTAAGGGCTGACATTAGGGGTAGAAATCGGCACGTGCTGTGCAAGTACACCACATGCTTGTTAGGTGAGAAACAACATATGTATAAATAGGCGAGTGGTGTCCTCAATAACCTAAAAATGAAGATGAAACAGAATTCGATAGGCGTAGCATCGACGGAAAACCATAAAAGAACCTAGATCTTTCGCGTGGTTTCGACTGCACTACCTATACACTAGCAAAGTTAGTTCGACTATTTGATGAGACAGACCTGTTTTCACCTCAAGTAACTGATTAATTAAACTCACATCAAACCTAAGAAATGCCTCTCGTAGTGAAGGCATGTATGCCCCTCTATGGTCTTGGCATATCGATTTACGGATTTTTTAAGAGCCTCAATTGAGATGCGGGTAATGAAACGTGCTTAGCTCAACGCAGTACGTCTTGTTAAGGCCGTAGAAAACAAATTTCTTGATTTCTTTCTCATTAGTGCCTGACGATATTAATTTGGTTTTGGATTTCGGCGCTTGTATTATGCCAGTCATCTTTCTATTCATTTCAAATTGTTTCAACGCAAATATTGCCACGTTGACGAGTTCTGTTAACAGAACAAGAAAGACCGACGCGGTATAGACTATATAGTACACAAAACAGTCGCGGTACAAAAATGCACTATTTTAACATCCAACTACCTGAATTGGGCACATCAAATAATATATCTACGCCTAAGTTAAATTGTTTGATGACAGCCTCTTTCTAAAATGTATTGAGACCATGCAAACACAATAAGATCTCCTGCTCTAATTTTTTAAATTTTGAAGTTTTTGATTAAAAAATATTTTAATATACTATATAACCTTTCGCCTCCAGGGTGTTTTAAAAATTTTCTAACCAGTAAACTAGTGATCAATCATCTTCATTCTGTCACATACAAAATTTATCATGAGGTCATTAAACGAACTATATATACTTACTAGCTACATACATATTGTCTAGAAGCTTGCTTGCTGACGTGTTACAACTTTTCCTATAACTTGCTACGATGCCCAACTCGTTTCAAATATCGTACCAAACTAAATCTGATATCACAAACCTTCGCGTGAAAGGTGATCTTAGCAAACAACAGGAGTATTAAAATTCACGAGTTTTGATCATGTTCCATTACCCTCTGGCTCTGGACTTGAAATCTGCGTGTTTTTTTTTGGCTGGTGGCTCTCCTGAGGTTCTTCGCTCGAACAATGATTCTCATTTAATTGCACACGCAGTTCTTAGGAAAGACAAAGTGGGTTTAAGGCAGGCTTGTATTGTATTCAAATTTATATAATTTACCTGTTTTCGATATCCGTGTGCTGTGCGCAAACAACATGCTTACGGAAATGTGACAATTGACAGCGTGGGACGGATAAAGCGAGCTAGTGACGTCGTTAGTCTGATGAGAGCTTCTCGAAGCTAGACCTGGGCATCTTCTATCCAAAACAAGCCGCATGTTCCTTGCGAAAGCCGAAGGCGGGCGAGATAAATTGATTGATTAACATCAACTCCGCCTTCATGCCTTTGTCGAGAGAAAGCAGTAACTAGCTTTCTACTACACTATGCCACCCTTTTTAGAACCACGCGATTAAATACATCTTTAGTTTAAGCGAAGAATACCAGGTTTAAATCGGCGGCTGTGCTATCAATCACACCTTCTGTTCAAACACAAACTATCATATCAAAACTGCATTGTAAGTAATGCGAAAATAATTTAGTGAAAATGAAAAAACAATTAACAGCGATGTTTTGACAAACTATAATATAGTTTAATATTTCATCACGCATTAATCTTCTCAACGATATTGTCATGTTGACGTAATAAAACTAATTCATTTTTTTAGTATGATGTTGTGAAAATCAGTTAAACCTTCACTTTAAATATGTTCAAGGAGAGGGAAGAGAAGGGAAATAATACATGCCTATATACGCATCTACAGACTTCGGGTAGAACAAAGCTAAAAATCGAAGTTTGCGTTATTTTTTGACTTGAGAAATACCGCTATTGCTTGTTGGTAAAAAGTTTCACCAAAGACATAGACATTGCTGTTCTTGTTTAAAATATAAATACAAAGTCCTAGGATATATTTAAAGTGAAGTGACACGGTTCCAAAAGTAAAGCGTATCAGGCTGTATCACGGATGTCATTAGAGAGCTTTAGTCAGCGTTCACTTGTTTGATTGTCTCTGACTTAACTACTGCATCTAGACTATCTGCACATTTCCTTAGGGAGTAAATCGCCTGAGATTATGGTCATATATTCTGAGGTGTTCAACAAACGAACGAAATTAAGGGACGCACTCATTCGCACAAGATTTGACGCAAGGAACTTCCTTAATTGCGGATTACAAAAAGCTCAGGAAATTGAAAAATCACGCGAACATTAAAAACAAATGAAAAATACTTCATCATGAGTTTAATCAAATTAGTAATCTTTTCAACACAAAAACATAGGATCTTTCACCAAACGATATAAACAGAATTTGACGTTCCAAGCGAGAGCCCTTAATTTGTAGGGACGTTAATAGGCCAAACTACTTCCTTACTACTATACTAACAGCAATCGAAACGTCCAATTCTGTTAATATCGTTTCGGGTAGTAAAAGATCCTATGTTTTTGTATGTTTTTGGCTGCACTACCTACACTGGCAACATCAGTTTGAGATATCTTTGCTCAAAATGTTGAATTCTAAGGTAGTGAAAGATCCTATGTTTTTGTGTGCTTCTGACTGCACTACCTACACTGGCAACATCAGTTTGAGATATCTTTGCTAAAAATGTTAAATTCTGAGGTAGTGAAAGATCCTGTGTTTTTGTCTGCTTTTAACTGCTTATACTCTGGCAACGGTAGTTAGGAATCTTTAGAACCCAACCAATATTCAAAGTGGTTGTTTTCATTTCAAGCTTTCGTTTTCAAGCTTTCGTTTTCAAGATTTCGTTTTCAAGATTTCATTTTAAGTTGTTTTTGTGGCATTAAACAACAGGGTCGCTTGTACGAAAGGTGAATATTAGCGCTATCCACCGGATAGTCTAAACACGTTTAATAACTGGTAAAACCCCTGTTAAAGTTCAGCATTTTCGAGTTGAAATCACTTTTTTATCTTTTGCGAGTTCATTATCCCTGGTGTCGTTGCTTTTCATGCCTTTCTGCGGCAGTTGCAAAATCACTATCCAATGGACAGCGCTAACCACCTTTTGTACAACCAGCTCCAGTACTAATTTGTCGCCTTAATAGGTCTTGGTCATGTCACTGAAGTAAAATTGCCGTAGATGAGTTCTAGTTTAGAGTGCATTTAAGATACACTATTTAAACAAGTAACACTTTATCTTAGATTTTGGGCTCATTTTGGGCTGGGGAAACACCCGAGGCTATTTTGGAGAAAAATAGAAACGAAATTCATGTACTTTGCGGTGCAAAATTAAAGGGCGGAGTTTCATCGGAGAATCGACACAAAGATTGCAGAAAGGAGCACTTGAAAATATAAGGAAATAACAAAATTAATGCGTGACATAAAGCTGGCATACGGAACAAGCGGATTGGATTGATTTCCGAGATGAGATTTCGAGGCATTAGCATCCTGTTAGCTGGCCATGTTTTCTGGCCGCAAACTAAATTCATGCGGCGATGCATGGGATTTGCGCTTTCATTTTGCATCGTTCGCGCACGGGTTGTATTTGTACCGCAAGCAGAAGTTAATAACGGTTCCTATTGTCCCGCTCCCAGTACTAGCTGTGCGACTCCGCGGGACTTCAGCCGGTCAAAGACTGCACGAGAACAGATTGTGTTCAGCTTCGGAAACTAACGAACCCCTCTGGAGATCTCGGTTGTTTGATTTGACGCTTTTAATAAACACGTTGTTGTTCAGTTTTTATTATACCGACCTGCACACGGCAGAACTGATTGACACGGTGAGCATGAACGCGGACGACGAATGAGTAACCGACGGACGAACGGACGCCATACGTTTTTTCACAGCTTGCACGTCGACATCTTAAGGGCCTATCACACGGTGCAATTTTTCTTGCAACTTGCAACGCAATTCTACTCTTGAGAGATGTGTGATGAAAACATGTATTTTCCAATTTTACATCTCCCAAGAGTAGAATTGCACCGTGTGACAGGACCTTTAGTATAAACAAGTTGTAACAAGTCTGACCTTAACTGACTGGTTGCAACGTTCGCTCGTCTCTACGCTATCCGACGGTCCGGATCCGCGCTTTTCTAACCTCTGACGTGCGTTGGCAAAAACCCAGGCATGTTGCTTTTGTGCCTCAAGTTGTAAACGTGACTTCATCCGGAAATAGTGATATTGATAGAACCTAAAGACTAATTTTACGCATTCCAATTCGTTTACGCGAGATTTCTTAGGTCCAAGATCAGGTAAAGTTAGTAATATAGAACAAACACTTTGTTTGAACTCAGTCTATACCAGGCTCGGACTGGCCTATGTGCCACTGTGCCATGGCACATGGACCCCTACTGGGACATCAAATGGGCCCTTGACAATTGTTGTTTAATTTCCGTATTTGTAAACATTCAAAGATGTTTAGAACAGACTATCAGGCAGTACGAAATGAAAATAAAAGGGACCGGATGGGAATGATTTGGAATTTTTGAACTTTTCAGGGAAGCAGTTAAATAATTCATCATGTTGTCTCCAGAATACCATAAAATCTTCACCTAAAACATTCAGGACAGCAAAAAATTTCAGGGCTCCGCTCAGTGCTAGAATGGCAAGGCCCCTTAATTGGGGCCAGTCCGAGTCTGGTCTATACCACATAGAACACACGAACGGAATATCTAACATTATTCTGAATGAATGAATATTTCAAGAGCTCCAGAGTTTCAATTGAGAAGAAATTCTAAGGATGCAAAATTTCGGCAATGTTTATATGCGCAAAAGGGACGCGCAGGAACAGTCTTCATAAAATCCTAGATCTTTTGCATAGATAATAAACAAGCTGTCCACATTCGTCGCCATAATAAGTAACACAAACGATAACCCATACAGACATGACGCAATTCCACAATTAAGCCATCATTCAGTCATTCGCTTACTGTACACTTGTTTTCTTCTGTCCACCGCGCAAGCTGAATAATTCTCGAGAGATGTCACTAAGGCCAAGGGAGTTTTACAGAAGACAGGTTCGGACACAATTTCCGACCTGCTGGTCGTTATGCAATATTACCAAAAACAAACACACATTCAAATACTTTTTTGATCCCAACAGATCTAGATTACGTAATAAATCGCTATACGTCGATGCGGAGGGGTTTTGAAAGCGCAAGAAACTTAGCCATCGATTGAAATGATAAAGGTTTGGAAAACCCGTGCCCTCTTTAAGTTTTTATATCTTCCACATCACGCAAACTTATCACATAATTATTCACGAGACTGGCTTTATGCCTCGATATCTGTATTTCGCGTTTGCATGAATCGTTTAGACTCGAATCTCACCAACGAATTATAAAGTTCTCAGCTGTAAACTAACCCTTTTGCGCTAATTCAAAGCTTTAAAACTCGCTCGAAAACACATTATTTACGAGAAACATAGGATGACTTTACGAATTATAAACATACAATAAGCATATAATATTGTATCGTTTCCGCGTTTATAGTTCTGTCCAGTAAGATTTCAAAATAACGAAAGAACGTTTCAAAACATAGCGTGCCCTAAACATTGCAAAGTTTGCAATCATTCACAGTCCAACGCAGTTTAGGCCATTTGTAATTCCCGTCAAAACACGCAAAAACATGTTCATAAAACAGATGTTATGTTACGAGGTCACAAAGTGTAATTTTTGTAACAATTTCTAATAATTACTTACATATTAGGAAAGCTTCGATACAGGTCATGAATTAGGCCAAATATCGTGTAATTTCTCGCCGTAGCTAGCCCTGTTTACAACAACAGTTAAGACAAGTCATTGTTTACAATCGCAGCACACACTTTCGTGTTGTTTAAACTGGCAATTATGAATGTAAAGGAGTTAATCAGTTTAATGCACGAGTGAGGGTCGCAGCCAATAGGATCTAAGGTCAAGCTTGTCACTCTTCAAAGCACTTAAAGTTGCTATGGAATCTCCTAGCGGAAAAACATGTGTTTATCAATAATTGACAATGTCGTTTAAGCTCAAATAGGCTATAAGCTCTAGTCTTTAAGAGCTGCACAACATTCAGCAGGATTGTTCTATAAGAGTATTTAACATCTGTCTCACAGCTTAACACCACAAAGCCTGCTGGAAAAACATTCCATTGCAGAGACTTTCTAGCCAAATATTTTTGATAAAGTTTGCACAAAGTTTTGAGCAGTCTCACAAGAAACTGGAGCTTGGATGTCGTGGCTTAGCTTGTAGAAATTTATATGCATATAATTTATAAACAGTTTGTCAGAAAGCAAGAATTTCAACTATTTTTCTGTTTGAACTAATGAATATTTAACAACATCAAGTTGTTTTTTTAAAGATCTTGAAAGACAAACTTTGATATTGAGTTTAATATGGTGAATGTACTTCACAATTGTACTATGGAAATATATCTGCTAGTGCCAGTTGCTTTACATACATAATATATCAATGGACCTTTCCTCATTTAGACAAAATTTTGAATTAGGAATATTCATCTAAGCACAGCTGGAAAGAGCATCCTAAATTTAGTAAGATGGTGAAGTTTGGTTGTAACATAAAGTAAAATGTGGAAAACATAGCCCTGTGAAGTTTTCAAATTTTGTATACTTTTGTATTATGTGCGGAAACATGTAATCACATTTCAAAATGGAATTACACTTTTTCGCGCATAATACAAAAGTATAAAAAATTACAATGTTTTGCAACCAAAATTCACAGTTTTACTAAATTTCAGGATGCTCTTTTCAGCCGTGCTAATGAATATTCCTAATTTCAAAGTTCGTCTAAAAGGTGAATTGTCCATTAGTATAGGAAATTACGGTTTATGGCAAAATATTATTAAACCTTTAGTGGGCAGCACAAGCAATATATACTTTGCAAACACAAATTTTGATTTTTCATTAATACTTCAAGAACAAGTGTAATTTCCGATTAATAATATTTATTTCCCATTAATAATATTTATTTCCCATTAAATATATTTTACACGCTGTCATCGATATGTCTTGCAAACTTTTGTAGCAAAATTTCCAGGTTTGTCATTTTCTTTTTAAGCAAACGTTACCCAACACGACTATTCATCCATTTAAAGTTGTTTGGCCGTTTTTAAATAATTTTTGGCAAATAAATCTCTGATATTTTAAATATTTCAGAATAAAAATACTCAAATGTTGACATATTTTAATGAAAAAAATTTTACTGCACAACATATTGTGAGAATCATAATTAAGTTGCGCGGGCTCGTTTCCATGCCAATTAATTTTTAATCATCCTCATCAAGTAAACAAAATTATATTGTTGAAAATGTTGGAAAAACTTTTTTCTAAAAATCTTTTCGAGTTAAACAATCTTTTCTAAGTTAACATCCATATTGAAGTGCTTTAATAATTTTGCTGGCATTAAATACGTCATAAAAACTTCCTATAATCTTCTTATATGCCAAAAAATGTCAACACAATATTGTGAAAGTTTTCTCAAGTGTAACCTCTAATTTACCGGGAAAGAAAACGATTATAAATAATACAAGAACTGTACCACAATTCTTGGGTTTCACATGACGTCATAAATTTCACTGGGGGTCAACTCCAAATCGATACACTGTCATCAGACTGAAAAAAATTTTCACTGTATGTGTTGACCTTGTGTTTGTTTGGCAGCAAATGTGTGCAATTTCGTGAGATTTGCTTGCTCCAGTGCAGTACAATCATCAATACATTTTGGGTTGACCCCCACTCAGAATTACTGAAAAAGGTTCCAGTAAAACCCAAGAATTGAGCAACCCATGACACAAATTCATATAAATATTTGCGGACGTTTTAGAAGCGTAAACTTACTTTATTAGCATATAAAAGCACCGTTGAAACATCCACAGCCCTTTCCAGTCGTGTTTCACCACCAAACTCTTGTACAACGCGAAAAAATTAAACATTTTTAACAAAGTTTTACAGCTAATCGTTCACTTAAATTTCAATGTCAGTTCTTTAGAAATTTACGTGTTTCCACTTTTCTTAGCAGGTTTTCATAAAGTAGATTTGCACTGCACTATGGCCGTGATAAACGTGAAGACATTTATTGATTAATCGTAAAATCTATCATAATCGATAACTGAATGTAAATTAATTTACAATTCGTACAGTCATTAGACCATTACGTAAGTGTAATCATTATATCAAGCAAGCATATGAGGCAGCTAAATCATAGTTTATTACAGGAACAGATCTAGGCAGGGCTCCCTCTAGGAGGGATAGGCGGGGAAACGGGAGGGATGAGCGGGGAAAGGGGAGGCGATGCCATACTTCCAATTTCGCAGACCTCTCAAAAAAAACAGACTTAATGATGAACTTGGTGGCAAATTGGGAATTGATATGGACAGTAAATTAAAAAGAACTCGGTAGAAAAGCCTCTCACATCCCCCTCCCCCACCGCAACCTCTGAGCGAGGGACACACTCCTCATACACTTCCCCCTCCACAACCCACTGCGTACTTATTCTAAGATACAAAGCACTCTACGCTATAATCTATCATTTCCAACACATTTCTAAATTATTGTCAATTTAAGCAAACTTTCCACTGTGATATTCCAAACTGCAATTATGGTAAATTGAGCATTTGATCAGCTTCGCCTACTTCAGAGGCCAATTACGGTCTTTGTTAACAAAGCAGCCTGTGGATTCCAAAATGATGTTTTGAACTGCACGACGAAGTTTGGAAACTTACAGTGAAAAATTAGTCAAAGTCAGCCACTTGCAACAAGTCTGCTCACAAGCGGTCGACAAGCTGGCTTCGCACTGCTTGCTCTAAGTCGTTGGACCAAGCTTGGACAAACTGTTAACATCTTGTAACAAGCTTGATAGGACCATCAGACTGATTACGAGGTTGTTCCAACAAGACTGATACAATATTGTTACAGCCTTGTGTTGTCAACTTTGTGACAATCGTGTTGCAACAGATCTGTATCAGAGTTGTTAGGACAACCTTGTTGCTAGTAGGACAACCCGTTATTCCCATCAAGCTTGTTACAAGTTGTCCAATCTCGTACCCAGAGCCTGCGTTCCTTTTGACAAGTTGTCAACAACTTGGGACAAGCAGTGCAAACACAACTGGTCAGCGGCTTAAGATGACTTGCCGAGTGATTTTTACGCGTGTACCCCAATCTATTCCCGTTTAAAGATACAAGCAGTATGCATAATAATCTACAATCGATCATTTCTCGCAGTACATGTCTACATTAACTACACCTGTTCAGATTACTTTTCACTCATGCTCAACAAATGATTCAAAGCGGCATCAACATTCCCACCGCTGCTCACAAGCACCGACCGGATCACTTCCTCGTCTATATTCGGGAACATATCCTTGATATTCTTGACGTCTTCCGGTCGCACCTGCATACGAGGGGGTCCCTGTGGCGGTGGGAGCTGCTGGGGCATGGCGTAAGGAATAGGTGGGTAATATACCTGGGGTTGGGCAAAGGTGTAGGGTTGAGGAAAGATCATCACTGGACCACGGGGTACGGGCTCTGTTGATTCCTGGAGATTGACAAAAAAATTTTTGGCGATATCATGATTTGTATTATGTGGTGGAAATGATGTTTGTGGTGTACTCTGAGTTTGCTTGATGTGACTGTGTAGATACGTTGGCAGAGCATTGGGCTAGAATTCCAAAAGTCGTTGGTTCGATTTCCGCCGTGGTCAGGCATATTTTCAGCTTGCTGAATGTATTGAGGCACCTCTGAGATCGTAGGTCCAGACACTTATGCGAAAACAGCTAGTCAATGGTCTACTGGAAATCGTCGGCTCACTTTGGGTGCTCTCGCTTTCTCCCACGGGGAATGTTGACAGGGTGGGTTGAGATTAGCTCCCAACATTGTAGCCCTTTGTAGCTGTGCTCCATGATCAGACATGAGTCATAAGGTGGCTATCAGATGCTGTCAATCAGAAAGCGTTTGACTGGACCAAGTTGAGCTGCGTCCTTCGTAATTCAGCTTAGCTCTCAGATAAAAGTAAGGAAGATTAACACAGCGCCATTATACTTTAAACAGCCACCTTGCAACTCAAGTCAAATCACATATCACAGCTACTATAAAAGGATCAGATAGGAGCTAATCTCAGCCCACCCTGTCAACACTCCCTTTGGGAGAAAACCAGAGTACCCAGAGAACTCCCTCCCAACTTTTGGTGGTGCGTTGACTAACTTTTCCGACATAAGTACCATGAGTTTGATTTAAGGAACGAACTCGCCCACCACCACAGATCTCAGTCACCCACCATCACAGATCTCAACCACTCACCATCACAGATCTCAGCCACCCACCATCACAGATCTCAGCCACTCACCATCACAGATCTCAGCCACCCACCATCACAGGTCTCAGCCACCTTGTAACTCTTGTCCGATCAAGGAGCACATTTACGAGGGGACTGGGGCTAATCTCGACGCACCCTGTCAACATTTCCTGCAATGTTTGCTCTAACTCAAACCCTGGCCATTTAACTCACCGTGACAGACATGATTACGTTAATCATCCCCTCCTTTTCCTCTCCTTGCTTGCCACTCAGTGGATACCATTCATCGACAGTCTCCCCAGAAGGCAGATCATCTTTGATTTCAATCATTCCCCAGGCAATCTGAGAGTCTGGCGAGAAGGCATGCTGCAAAACGGTAAAGATCTCAGAAACAAAATTTATCACATTCAAATTGGTCGCAGGAAAAATGAATAGAGCTATCTACTGGATAGCAATTTTTTCAATCTTTGCAAGCATGTTCAGTAGTTGGCAAAACCCATATTAAAGTTCAGTATTTTGGAGCAGCCTCGAAGTATTTTGGAGCTTCACTCTTAAAAACCTCCCTAAGCATGCCTGCTACTTTAGTAACTGACCTCTATATATTTATAACTGTATTAAAAGCACATAAAGCACCTGGGTACGAGGCTGGTTCAATATCCCTGACATCATTGCTTTTTGTGCCTTTCTTTGGTAGTTCAAAAAATCATTTTCTGGTAGATAACACTATCCACCAGATAGCGATCTTCTCAAACTTTCTAAACATGTTCAGTAGTTGGTAAAACTCATATAAAAGTTCAGCATTTTCAAGTTGAAGTTACTCTTTAATTTTATCTCTTGCATGTCCAGTATGTCTCATGTCATTGCATTTTATTTCTTTCCGCAGCAGTTGAAAGATCTCTATTCGGTGGATATGCTATTCACCTTTAAACATACAACCGTATCCAGGATGTTAGCCAAAACACCAATGTTAAGTCTGGTCTGAAGACGTATTGGATAAGGAGAGAATTTAGATAAGGATGACTATTTTTACATCACTCTGTCATAAATTTGTGCAGCATAAAAAAGTTCCTTACTATCTCAACTGAAAAGAGTCCATTCAACAGACACTACAGGGTGTATCAAAAAAAAGGTAATCGAACTTTGCAGTGCTCTAGCACGTTCATTATACAATCTACAGAAATCATTCTTTCGCAGGTGGAAAGACCAGGCTTTTAGCCTTCGATTGTCATCATTTTTGTGAAATTTGAAGAAAGATTGGGCAAATAAAAATCAAATGAAAATAGTCGGTCAAAATCGCATATTTTTACCTCTGAGCATTACTAGGGCAGCGAATAAGAAAAGAAAATTTCATTAATCATTTATCTGTCACGAGAAACAATTAACATCACTAATAAAATGCCAGAAGTTCACTACCTAAGCTAAAATTGGTCAATTAATTTTGCAATTTAATTCCCTAATGGGTTTAAATTTCAACAGATTTTCAATAAACTCCCAACGGTGAAAATACGCAATTTCGACCGGCTATTTTCCTTTGATTCATATTTGCCCAATCTATCTTCAAATTTCACAAAAATGATGACAAAAGCTAAAAGCCTGGTCTTTCCGCCTGCGAAAGAATGATTTCTGTAGATTGTATAATGAACACGCTAAAGAACTGCAAAGTTCGATTACCTCTTTTTTATACACCCTGTATATGCTAGCTGACACCCTGAAAATCTCCACAGTCAAAATATGTATCTAGATAATAAAGAGACTTGTTCATACCTCATCAAAGATTTCAACATAAATTGAATTGACAGATTGTCTTGGGAAAGGACTAGACAAAAGCAAAGTTTTAAAGGTCAAATACTGAACATCAACAAGCAAAACAATTTAGGGGTCAGTTGTTCAAAAGTTGGTTAGCTTAGCCTGGGTTAACTCAAAGCAAAATTTCCAAGAGCTTATTTGTAAACTCACACGTATTTTTCAGAAATCTTGCCTGGATAGATTATTTAAACTAAATACTAGTCTCAAGTTTTTCAGAAATACACTACAGCTAGAACAGTGAGTTAATCATGCACAACTTTCAACAACTGGCTTCATATAAATATACCACGTGACTGTCTTGTTCCATCGAGGATTAATCGAACCATTTGTTGCAGTGGTTGTTTCAAATACATAATGACCAACTCTGATGCGACAGTATGGATCCATTCTTGTAAGACCATAGTTCTTTGCCAGCTTAGCCTGGGAATAGAAACCACAAAAAAACCTGCATCAAGTCAGGTTTGGCATCAGGCTTGTTGCAACTTTTCAATTGCCGACTTGTCACAACTTGTTGAAACAACTTGCTGCAAGCCTGTGGATAACAAGTTTTGACAATCAACTTGCAACAACTCTGTTGGCAACATGCTGTTGCAAGCCATATGAGCAAATCCTGATATCAACAGACTTGCACATATTTGACTGTATAGTCCCAGTAAATATTTCATACCTGCATAACTGTCACTTTGATTCTTGTCACAACCTGCATTGCTACATTGGATTGATACATTGCTTGATGTTGGTGCACATTACCAGTGGGGGTGATGGATGTGTTATGATGAGTAGTGTTTTCATCCAGTTGAAGGAATCCTTCTGGAAGATCTCCAGTGAGAACTCGAGACCTGTATTGCCCTAAATTGACAGACAGTACAATATTACAAGGTGACACAAAGATATAAATATTATTTTCGAGTGGTGAAAACAATATTTTACAAATAAGCGCAGCAAGTAAAATATTGTTTTCAAGATTAGCCGGAACAAGCGAACAGAAAACATACAAATCCCATGGGAAAACACATGCGTTTTTTATGAGTTACATATTTTTTCATATCCTCACTAGTAAAGATATGGAAAATACGAGTGTTTTAGTTTACGATAAAACACCCATAACCATATAATAAAAATAAGTTATAAAATACCCACATAATAAGATAGCACAGGTATCTTTACAATAATAAATCTCAACATCAGACTATAAAAACACATGAGATTGGTAAACAGACTTTGAGGTGCGAGATATTGAATGATGAGACATCTCTCACATGCTGTAGGTCTGGGACTTGGTAGGTATAGGAAGACTCGCGCCAAATCAGTTGAAGGGCTGCATTTTGTTCTGCATTAGGTAATATCTATTTATCAATGCTGGGTAAGATATCTGCCAAGGGATATAATTTAGCTTAAATTTAAGCAGCTTTTAAAGCTTCCTCCAAAGTGATATTTTACAAAGTAACAGGCATTTGTTAACATTTGCTCATTGTACTGGATAACAAACAATCAGGATTACTAATATATTGTAATATTTCTTAACTTCTTTCGTAAACAAGTAGTAAGCCTCGATACAGCATTACAGTTCTTGGGGTATAATGAAAATACGTCAGTCCGATGTCACATACAAACCCCAGCAACTAAGCAATTCAAAAGGACTATTTAAATACCCGATAGGTTTTAAAACTACATATGACTTGCGTACTGTACAACTTAAACACGTAAACACATTTCATTTTAGTTGAAACAAAAAGCTTAGTCTCTCTGAAACATTCCAGAAATCGGATGGTTGTGGGTCATCACGTAATATAATATATCAAAACATATCTAGTTCGATTCTTCTTTGGATGCGCATTCAATCTACACTTTTCGCCTTTATTGGAAAGTTAGATACATATACTTGATTTCTGTGGGGTTTGGGAGGATTTAATGAAAAAAATCTAACAAACAACAGTTTCAAATCTCACCTGCAGACGAACTTGACGTAGCCATATTAAATTCAACCAAATAATGACAACATTCCAAAATTAAACAGAGGTCATACTCCCCCCCCCACACACACACACACGCATAAATTAAACTCCCCCCTGTTAATTTGATTAAATTCCTCCCCCTCCTAACTCTGGTAATTTATTAGGGCCTCAGGTAATTTATACCTTGTCTCTCTTTTCCTTCAACTGAATTCTCCCACCGGGAAATTTATATACGTTGTTTAGGTGTCCCCCCCGTTTGACACGTTACACCTTTTTGGTCGCGTTTCAATGCACACGCTTTAGACTTTGCCTTCCTTTGCTTGGAATTAATTGGTTATGTATTCCTATTATTGAATTATTCGAACACGTTGCTTTACTTGTCTGAACTCTTAATCAGAATTTACAAAGTTATTTCTCCAAGTTTTGTTTTAGTTTCAACAGACCCAGGTAAGTGGGTAAATAGTAACAAAATGTTGCATATTTTGTAATGAAGAGTTATAACTGGCATGAGTTTAATATGACACAATAAGCGGTTGTTTTAAAATGGCCACCAGTCGTTTTGTCAATTGTTTTGAAATATGAAGCACATTTTTGTCATTTTTCACCTATCTGACTGTACTAAAACAATTATTTTCCTCAGACTCAGTGATTATAGGTCAAGATGTCTGGAAAGAAAGTGATTATGGTGACAGGTGGAACAGGCCTTGTCGGTCAAGCTGTCAGGAAAATTGCTGAAACTGAGGAAAAAAGACCGGATGAAGAGTGGATATTTCTATCATCAAAAGATGGTGACCTTGGGTACGCATACAGGACTGCACTAGTTCCAGCAAGTCTGCTGCAAGCCTGTAGCTTTGCTGTCTTCAAGCAGATATCAGTGTGCTTTTGCATCGCTTGCTCCGGCTCGATGATAACAAGTCTGCTGCAAGTTGTCAACAGGCTTGATGCAAGTTGATTGTCAAAACTTTTTACTCCTAAGCTTGATGCATGTTGCATCAAATGTCAATCATTTGCATTAAGTCTGAGTTTCACAGGCTTGATGCAAGTTGATGAGTGGATGTATCAACAACTTGCACTTATTTCCCATATAAGCCTACCTTCAAATATCTTTTTGTTATATTCCAGCAATGCTGAAGCAACCAAAGCAATCTTTGAGAAATACAAGCCAACACATGTCATTCATCTTGCAGCAATGGTTGGGGGACTGTTTAGAAATCTAAAATACAATCTTGATTTTCTCGTGAGTTATGTAAAGTTTTGTAAAGACACAATACATCTTTTATTTGATTTCCAAAATGTATGGAATATGTCAGGTCTATTTATCAAGTTTGTTATGTTCAATTATAGAGGCAGAATATCCTGATAAATGACAATATTTTGCAGTGCTCGTATGAGTATAAGGTTTGACATCTGAACTATGATATATAGCTTACCTAATTTAAAAACATATGGTTAAACTTATTGCTGCAAATTTTCTAATATAAATTTTTTTATAATACAGAAATCTCTCTAATATAGAGATCTCTCTGATGCTGAAAAAAGTGACCTCTCTCTAATACAGACACCTCTCTAATACAGACATCTCTCTAATACAGACACCTCTCTAATACAGACATCTCTCTAATACAGACACCTCTCTAATACAGACACCTCTCTAATACAGACACCTCTCTAATACAGACATCTCTCTGATACAGACACCTCTCTAATACAGACATCGCTCTAATACAGACATCTCTCTAATACAGACACCTCTCTAATACAGACACCTCTCTAATACAGACACCTCTCTAATACAGACATCTCTCTGATACAGACACCTCTCTAATACAGACATCGCTCTAATACAAACACCTCTCTCATACAGACATCTCTCTAATACAGACATTTCTAATACAGACACCTCTCTAATACAGACACCTCTTTAATACAGACACCTCTCTAATATAGACATCTCTCTAATATAGACATCTCTCTAATACAGACTTCTCTCTAATACAGATGTCTGATTCCTTATTTCCTTTCTCACAGGTTCAAAAATGTGTATCATGTCTTTCAACCTGCATCTTTCCAGACAAGACTACCTACCCAATTGATGAAACAATGGTCCATAATGGTCCACCTCATGACTCTAACTTTGGATACTCTTATGCCAAACGCATGATTGATGTTCAAAATAAGTTAGTAAATATCTTGAAACATGTTACATGTCAATTGTTTTCCTGAAAGATATAGGTTCTTTCACTACCTGAAACAATAAAAGTGAAAGTTGATGTTTCAAGAGAAGACTCTTCATTGGAATGTTAGCAGTCAAAATGTCTATATTCACCTTATTATTTCAGGTAGTGAAGGAACCTATACCTTTTGTGTGCTATTACTTCCACTATGTACATTGGCAACATTATTAGTTCCTTCCTGCCTTGTACCCGGCATCCCCGATATAAACATTACATGAAGTATTGTAGTAATTAGGCAAGCGCGAGGGCGTGTCGAAGACTTCGTCCTTATAATGCAATTCATCCAATGGCCCTGGTTCGTGGGAGGCGGTCAAGGGAAACACACAAACACTACAAAACCAGCATGGCACATTGCTGACATGGCGTAGGCATCAAACAACCTGACACGCTATACGGGAAAGAATTATTCATTTTTACATTAATTAATGTTCAAATGAAAAATTATTATAGTCGATCAATTCAAGTTAACTTTTAAGTTTGAAAGGTCAAAACAATTAAAGAGGATGAGTTTGTAACATTCCTGTAAGAAATACCTTGAGCGAGAATTTCAGTCGCTCTCAGAAAAAAAATGCATTCTTCCCATCATTTCCTTCGCGCTTTGTTAGCATTACTCACACTTCAGATGCTACTTTATATAAGCCTGATAATAAGCACCTGGGTGCAAGGCAGAGTTCCTTATATGTTTGCATGGTGATTATCTATCAAAATATAATTTTGTGGAAACACCACATAAATTTATTATCGCAAAGCTTTCAATCCCAAAAGCCCGGATCTTTGTCAATGCTAATAATAATTGGCAATGTTATTTCAATTATTCACCTATATTTCCAGGGCATACCACACTCAACATGGGTGTAATTTTACCAGTGTAATCCCGACCAATGTTTTTGGTCCACATGATAATTTTAATCTGGAAGATGGTCATGTGATTCCTGGCCTAATTAACAAGATTTACCATGCAAAAAGTAAGAGATACCTAAGATTTAGAACTAATTACATTCATAGCAATCGATATACACCGCCAAAAATGCCACAAGTTGAGTGTTTTACGCTGCGTATTAAATAAGCATAAACTGTTTTGTTTTTGCAGAAGAAGGAAAACCTTTTGTCGTTTGGGGAACTGGCAAACCTCGAAGACAGTTTATTTATTCATTGGTACAGTATATTACACTTAGTTTAAATGCATTCCAGAAATACAACAATGCTTATCAGGACAACCAATTTTTGCAGGACTTGGCAAGGCTGATGATCTGGGTATTGAGAGATTACAAGGAAACTGCACCAATTATTCTGTCAGTCGGAGAGGAAGATGAAGTGTCGATCAAGGAAGCTGTTGAGATGATAGTGGAAGCTATGGGCTTCAAAGGAGAATTGACAGTATCCTTCTGAGAAATAAATGTTTGCATGCATGCCATTGGCATGAAGGGTATTAAAGTGCCCATGAAACGAAATTTTCTCTGACAATTTTCTTATTGCATTGGAAAGATCAGTTAAAATCACTGTATAACTTCTTTGAAAGAATTTTTGTAACTGCCTTACTTTTCGAGATATTCAATTTTATTTGATTTGAAAATGACACAACCAGTGACGTCATACTGCATAATGAGCGACTGTTAGATTGCTTATTTTGTAGCATATAATAGTGGAAAATAACTAAAACTACACTTACATGTGTGTAGGCTATGTTTTACATCCAGACCTGGGTATTTAGGTGTTATATCTTGAGTACTTTTTAAATTAATTCAGCTTTTTTGAAAAGTGATTATGCAGTATGACTTCACTGGTTGTGTCATTTTCAAATCAAATAAAATTGAATATCTCAAAAAGTAAGGCGGTTACAAAAATTCTATCAAAGAACAGTGATTTTAACTGATCTTTCCAAGGCAATAAGAAAATTGTCGGAGAAAATTTCGTTTCATAGGCACTTTAAGAATAAATGGGCTCATTATACAAAAGGTGAATAGTGGTATGCACTGGATAGTGATGTATGGCTATGCACTGGATAGTGATGTATGGCTATGCACTGGATAGTGATGTATGGCTATGCACTGGATAGTGATGTATGGCTATGCACTGGATAGTGATGTATGGCTATGCACTGGATAGTGATGTATGGCTATGCACTGGATAGTGATGTATGGCTATGCACTGGATAGTGATGTATGGCTATGCACTGGATTCTCAACTGACCTTAACATGTTTTCCAGTATGATACAACTAAATCTGATGGGCAATTCAAGAAAACAGCAAGTAATGGAAAGTTAAGAAAATACAGACCTGATTTTAAGTTTACTGATATTAAACAAGGTATAGTCATTGGTCTTTGCATCAATTTTACTACCAAAAACGTCACAGACATGTTGCAAGTTGTCAATTTCACTGAGTTGCAACAAGTCTGTTAAAGTCAGGCTTGTTGCAACTTGTCATTCGCAAACTTGTTATGACTTGTTGAAACAGCTTGAAGCAAGCCTGTGTGTAGCAAGTTTGACAACTTGCAACAAACTTGTTGCCAACAAGCTGCGACAACGCATCATGATATGGAGGCTTGCTGTTAACAAGTCTGTTGAAACGGGTCCCGTTTCAAGTATTGTTTTTCTTTTAGCATTGCGTGAGACATGCGAATGGTTCGAGGCCAACTACGAGACAGCCAGGAAATGAACACTTCTATTACAAATAAGACATTTGATTGCATAACTCCATGGGATCCATATCTCGCATCATGAAGAATAGAACATGACATAATGCCTTATAAGCGTAGCAAATGTATTTATTTATCTATTAGTTCCGTAAAATTGGTTTTGTGTCTTTGGAGGGATATATTCTGACAAAATATGGGCCTTGGAATCCGCAGTAAATAATATTTACATGATTACATCAGAGTTACATCAGAATTTACATTATCTTAAAGGGAGTTAGGTAATACACATTTGTAAACTATATGTACTGGTTTATTTTTCTCTCGAAAGCTCGTGAAATATTTTGGGCAGTGCAATGTACTTAAATTACTGTCCATAGTCTGTCTAGCCAAGCCAAGCGAAGCAGTTCAGTTGTTTCTACGACTTTGAGAGTGCGATTGTTGTAAGTTGATGAGAGTTTTCACAATTCTTGTTCTCGTTTGACCAAGTCGCGCTTGGCAACTCTCGTGCCCTAGTCAAAGGAGAACAAGAGAGTTGCTGTTAGATGTGAGTTGCCAAACGAGAATACTCTCATACAAACTCTCGCTTGTCAACTTAATGGGAAAACTCTCATGGACTTGCACAAACTCTCGCTTCTTATAAACTCTCATCAATTCTGGTCAAGATTCAAGCGCTAGAAATAACTGGAACTGCATGAAGTACACGCAAACATTTACGATAAAGACTTTATCCCCATCCAGTGATCTAACCTGTGACGTCATGGCTCAATCTGGCACTTCATAAGCCTCCTCCTCAGTTTCCTCCCCAGCTTTGGCCTCTGGGGCATCTTTAGCATTTGGTATCCACAGTCCTGAATCGACACAACGCTTCAAATGATAGCTTGCTTCCTCTTGGGGAAGTTCACTCATAATTTTCTGAAGCATCGGGATGTCTTTCTTTTCGAAACACTCCTGCAACGCCTGCAAGATTATGCACGTATTCTCACAACCTGTACCAATTCACCAACTTGTGCTCGCACAGCTTCTGCCAAGTTCTTAACAACGTCCTTTGTCCTTCAACCGATCCGAACGTTGTAACCCAATAAAATTACTGGTTACAACGTTTGATAATTCCAATAGTTACTGGAATTGTCATTTCATGCATATAAAATGAACCTGACCCAAACCCCAACCCTGACCCTACCCGTGATAATCCCAATAATTTATTGGATACAATAATTTTATAGGGATACAACGTTCGGATCGGGTGTGTCCTTACAACTCTGTTACAGACATGTCGCAACAAGATTGACACAAAGTTGACAACACAAGGCTGTAACAATATTGTTATATCATGATTGTAACAGTCTTGCTGAAACAACTTTGTAACAAGTCTGATATTTCCATCAAGCTTGTCACAAGTTGTCAATAGGATTGATAGAAGCTGATGGTCAAGACTTTTTATCCACAAGCTTGACACAAGTTATTTCAACGACTTGCAGGAAGTCTGCAAATATCAAGTTGTATGAAGTCTAATTTTTACAAATTGATGTAACTTGATGACAGACTTGTACAAAGCGGCTAAAATCCACAACTTGTTAGAACTACTTGTAACAAAGTCTGTTGGCGTCATTGACCTTGTTACCAGATCATCACAACGTGTTCTAGACTTGCCAACAAATGGCAAGAAACGACATCGGACTTACCTCCGGCAGTGACTCAAACACCTCGACTGGATCCAGTCCACCAGGCCCAAGCCGTTGCAATCTTTCTTCCTACAGTAACGATAGCGACCCAAGCTCGATACGAATTCCATAATAAAGAATTATTTTTGACGAAAAAGCGGAGAAACCATGCACATAGTTAAATTAGCGACGGCGCTCGAATGTCAGAAACAACTATTACCAGGTTGTGTGGTCGCGTAGCGTTCGGAACTGCTGTAAACGCGTTGAGATAGTTAATATGCACTCAAGAGATACGAAAAATCAGTTGCAAAGCCCAATTCAAAACTCAAATCATTACATTATATATTCATTTCTTTAGAAATTGATTGTTTTTCACAGCCTTCAATGAGCACGGAATGTGCAGACTATACGCTAACGATTGCAAATTATATTTTGGTTTTGGTTTATTTATAAGTACTTTTGAAGTGGAACTGTTTCATCCGTTCGAAAATGTTCGATTGTTAACATGCTTTGTTTTATGATGCTTATGCATGAAGTGTTGCACGAAGTAGAATCGGGTTCTACTTTTGCAACGATTGCTGCAATTCATTTTTTGGCCAGCCTAATATTCCTCTTGCAAATTGTCTCATAATATTTCTGTTGAGCAGCTAATAAAAACTCGCAAAACATATTCTTGGGTTTCACGTGACGTCATAAATTTCATTGGGAGTCAACTCCAAATGGATACACAGTCATTGGAGGAAATAATTTTACACTGTTTGTGTTGACCTTTTGTTTGGCAGCAAATATGTGCAATTTCGTGAGATTTGTTCCCTCCAGTACAGTATAATCGTCAATACATTTTGGGTTGGCCCCCACTCAGACTTACTGAAAAATGCCCCAGTGAAATCCAAGAATACTAGCCTCTGTGGAGATTGCGAGACAAGATGCAAAAAACGTTGCACAGTGCAACACTCGGATCAAGCAACGTCGATTATTAAAATAGAGTCGTTGCAAGGAAAGTTGCGTAGTGTAACAAACTTGCAACTAGTTGCGTAGTGTAACAAACTTGCAACTAGTTGCGTAGTGTAACAAACTTGCAACTACAATAGTTGCGTAGTGTAACAAACTTGCAACTAGTTGCGTAGTGTAACAAACTTGCAACTAGTTACGTAGTGTAACAAACTTGCAACTAGTTGCGAAGTGTAACAAGGAATTCGCTCTTACCTCCTCCGCTTCGGCTCTCGCTTTTTCAATTCTCGCTTCAGCTCGGTCTTCGACTCTTTTGATGAATGAATTCAGTTCGTCTTCAAAAGCTTGAATGTAATCTGTAAAATCCGTCTTGGCTTTGGCCATCCTTAATAGGGACAAACAATTGGTGGTTATGTACACAGCCAAAAATGAGCAGTTTACAACGCGTCTGTCGGCATCTTGCCATCAACAAGCTGGTATCGGGACGCATTAAAGTGTCTTCTGACAACTTGTTGAAGACTAGTCTGTTGTCGTAAATTGTCAACAGACTTATTGCAAGTTGATCGTCGAAACTTGTTATCCACAGGCTTGGTACAAGTTGTTTCAACAAGTTGTAACAAGTCTGCAAATGACAAGCTGCAACAATCCTGATTTTAACAGACTTGTTGCAAGTTGTTTCAACAAGTTGTACCAAGACTGCAAATGACAAGCTGCAACAATCCTGATTTTAACAGACTTGTTGCAACTTCCATGATGATATTCGTAAGTTTGTTCACGTGCACTATCTTCACAAGTTGCAACCAGCCGGTAAAATGCAACTTGCAACACGTCTGTGTTTTTTTTTTCTTTTCAGACGACGTCTTGAGTTTGTATGGCCGAACACATATCTGTCTGATAAATGAGTGTGTGTATCCTCACTTTTAGCCGAGAGCTAAGCTGAATCACGAAGGACGCAGCGCAACTTGATTCGGTCGAAAGATTTCTAAAAGCGCCTATGACAGTCACCTCATGACTCATGTCGGACCACGAAGCACAGCTTGTACAATGGGAGGATCAGTTAGTAGCTAGTCTCAAACAAACCTAACCTTTACCTTGTAAAGAAAACGGTGACGGTCTGAGGAGGGCTGGCATCCAGAGTTTTACTCAGTTCCAGTAAATACTGCATGATGATTGTTTGATGAGCAACTCTCTTCATCAAGTCGCGTTTCTATAATGTAGGAAGAACAGTTTAGAACTGATAGAGTTATCCAGTACAAATAAAGTTAGTTAAGGTAGTTAATAAAGTTCAGGTTTCCTCCTGCAGTAACACTGGATCAATAAGAGATGATCCTTACTGGACCTCTAAGTAAGAACAGTTTAGAATTGTTAGAGCTATCCAGTATAAGTAAAATAAAGTTAGTTTAGTTTAGGTTTCCTCCTGTAATAACACTGGATCAATAAGAGATGATTCTTACTGAACCTCTAGGAAGAACAGTTTAGGACTGATAGTGTTACCCAGTATAGATAAAGTTAGTTTAGAACAGTTTAGAACTGAGTCGAACGTCTCGAAGAAAACACCGACAGCGTAGGATGTACTCTACCTCTTCAACTTCAAGGTTAACACACCAAAGTGTGAGATAGTTGGCAGTATCTTCACAAACCAGAAGAAGATTTTGTAACAGATATTCCTTTGAGTCATGATACTCATGTAGCATTCCAAACTTCTCGATTTCCTTTTTATATTTATCCATAAATTGTTGCTAGATCAACAAAAAGAATCAATATTAACGAAAGATATAGGTTCCTTCACTCCCTCTCTACGCTCCAACGAATGGCCTTCATTTGAAATGACAAATCTTGTTTTATCGTTTCAGGTAATGAAAGATCCTATATTTTTGTGTGCTTTTGACTGCACTACGTACACTGGCAACATCAGTTTGAGATATCTTTGCTCAAAATGTTGAATTCTAAGGTAGTGAAAGATCCTATGTTTTTGTGCGCTTTTGACTGCACTACCTACACTGGCAACATCAGTTTGAGATATCTTTGATCAAAATGTTGAATTCTAAGGTAGTGAAAGATCCTATGTTTTTGTGTGTTTTGACTGCACTACCTACACTGGCAACATCAGTCTGAGATATCTTTGCTTTCAAAATGTTGAATTCTATGGTAGTGAAAGATCCTATGTTTCTGTGTGCTTCTGACTTCACTTGCAACGTTGGTTCCAGATAATGCAAAATATCCCTTATGGTATTATATCGTCCTATAAAGTTACGCTTGATTTGAAGAGAGTTAACGATTGTTTACCGATCTTTTCCATTTTTCATCCTCCGATAATATTTCCTCTTTCTTCTCTTTTGGTTTGTTAATGATCTAAAAAGAGAAATCGTGTTAAGCAGTTGCTTGATGGGTCAATCACTAAGCTGTGAAAATTCTATTGTTAAGACAGGCACCTGTTTCAGTTATTCAAAAACGTGGTTTAACTTAACCCTGGGTATTAGCGTAAAGTGTGAAGGTGATTTCAAAGCAGCTTGTTTATATAAGTTTTGAAACATTTTTTCAGAAATCTTGTCTGGATAAAAAAACAGGGGATTAAACTCTACTGGATGTAGCAATAGCTTCTTACACTGCTTAAAATGATATTAAACAGAATTCGACATTTCGAGCAATGGCCCACATTCAAGACTCTAGGACTCCTTTACACATAGCGACTTCTCAGAATGTAAAGAATGCAAAAACCTCTTTTACTCACTGTTTTACTAAAGCCATCTTTGCTCAGCGTGTCGACATTCCAGGGTTGTAACTGAGGAAAACAAAAATTACAAAGTCGACTTAAGTTTTGCGCCGAGAAATAAACTCCCTGGTGAAAACATGTAAAGATCTTTTCTCTTACTTTTTCTTTCTTAGCAAGTTCCAATTCTTTCTTTCTGAAATGATCTTCCTGCAAAAGACATACAGCTAACCACTTAATGCACGTCCATTAAAGTTCCTGTGACCATATGAGTCATTCTTTATGGACATACAGTAACACTTTTGTTGGCTTTCTTATCCAGTGGAAGCAGTTTGGATTTTCTTGGGTCTGTTGGGTTTGTTGAGTCTGTTGACTTCTGTTGGGCTGTTGTGTGTCTGTTAGGTAAATTGGGTTGTTGAGGTTGGTGAGTTTCGTTGGGTATGTTGTCTTCTGTTGGGATTATTTAGTCTGTTGTTAGGTTTGGTGTGTTTTCTTGGACCTGTTGGATTTGTTAGATCTGTTGTGCTTGTTGGTGTGAAAAAAGGGCTTCAGCTGTTTTGTACTTCGAAAAAAGCTACTCCAGTGTAACAAACTTTCATCAATGCATTTGTAATTTTACATGTTCAAAAAGGTTTGCATATGCCTATTTCTAAATTGCCTCTGTGAAAAAATCCACTTCCTGACAAGATTCAACCCCAGTAATCAACCCCAAAAATGTGACAGGTATACTGGTCGCTGTGAAAAATAAACTTCCCGTGATGATTACCTGTTGCTCAATTTCTTTAAGTTGTTTCTTGTACTTTTCAGTATCTTTTTTATTATCATTCAATTCAGCTTCCTTTAGTTTTTCTTGAATTTCTTGGAGTTTGCTTTTATTACTAAGAGTTGGATACATAGGCAAATGAAGTATTCTTGTGTGAATCAGCCATTTTTTTTTTATTTTACTTTATTTTATTTTTATTAGCTTAGCCACAAGAGCAGGGTCACCACAACAGCGTGAGCCAATTACTGTGGGCCCATATTACCTATCCCACCCCGTCAACTTTCCCTGTGGGAGGAAACCAGAGTCCCCGAGAAAACCCACGACTTTCGACAGTTGGTTGACTACACTCTTTTCACATAAGGACTGTGTTCAAATCCACCTTACTGGGGATCGAACTCGGAACCTAAGAGGTGAAAGGCGAGTGGTCTGCGAGTGGACTACACCACCAAAGCTCCAGGCTTGTAGTTAAAGCTTAGCTAAGCTGAATTACTAAGGATGCAGCTCAACCCTATCTAGTCGACAGCCACCTTATCACTCATGTCTGGTCACAGGGCACAGGTATGATGAAAGGATCAGTTAGGAGCTAACCTCACAGTGGTGGATTTGTCAACGTCAAGTTGTGTGCAAGGAGGGATTCATTCCATTTTTAACCAACTTATGTTACTAATAATGTATGTTAATAGCCAATTTTAATGTTCTAATTTTACTGTCTGCATGAAGATATTTGCCCCGTGTACTAAATTGTATTATTAACTTTAGCGAGCATTGTGACGTATTTTGCGGGCTGAAATAAACAAATCACCGGGCTAAAATACATTTTAGCCCGCTGACGTAATAGCCAATGTATAAATAGTCGGAAGCCATTTAAGTGTAGTTGTTTTTTTGAAAAACAAAGCTAAAGTTAAACGTTACAAGGGCTTTAAAGTTATTATAATAGTAATAGAGTTGATGTTCTTGGGCATAAATATGTTTTTGGCCCTCCTCAGAGCTCATTTTAAGCCTCGCTACGCTCGGGCTAAAATGATTCTGAGTCGGGCCAAAAACATATTTATACCCGCGAACATCTACTCTATTGTTATATTAACTAAGATACAAGCAGACTTTTGTGACAGTATGATGCTGACTAGTGTTCGTTTGAGTGGTTTCATACTTGGCTGCTCACCCAGCACACCCCCCCCCCTCCTAAAAAGACCTTGCTGGATCCACAACAGTGACTGTAATATCACCCCACCCTGTTAACACTTGAACGAAACTAGAGTATCTGGAGTAGCCACATGAAAATATAGGTTAAATTATTGCTGAAAACAGAATGTTTGTTGTTTCAAGCAAAGAGCCTTCATGAGAATGTCATAGTATTTCCTGACAAAGAACCATCGCTCGAAACATTAAATTCTATTCATATCATAAACATGAGGTAGTAAAAGATACCTCCAATATGTCCTTTTGATTACACTGGCAATGTTAGTTCAAAGTAGAACAGGAATTAGTGTCAACTATATCACAATGCATTATTTGCACAATATATTTACGTTTTAACTTCGCTTTCAACTGTTTCTCTTTCTTTCTTTAATTCCTCCATTTTTTCAACCCTAGCTTGATGTCGCCAACGGAACAAGCTTGGCGTGTCAATATTTGGATGTGTTTCGTCTTCATCGTCACTCACCTGAAACAAGCACACACACAAGCACTCTTATATATAAAGTTAAAAAAAACCTTGCACAGTCAAATGACCAAATAAGTCTTCTTTCACAGAAAGGATCATTGCTTGCCAGTGAAAACATGTTTTGACTACTTCTTAAAACTTCACCAGTGATTTCACCTATGGTCTCTTGTGGTATTGCCATGTTATCTGGGGTGAGTCTTAGAACTCGTTTATACTAAGATGCTACAGCACTCCTTTGCTCACCCTTGAACTTGACATATTTTTTTTACTTGTACAACTAATGACACTACAGGTAGACCTCTGCTAATGTGCATTCTGTGAACTCATGTTTCGATAATTATTGTTAAAATTGATGATGAAATAATGTATGCATAAAATCTGAATTATATATAACATAGATGTGCAGAGCACCACTTAAAATCACTTTGGATGACAGGGTGCTTTCCCCTAGCGTCACAATAGCGTACCACAACACTTACATTCTGGGTAAAAAAAATGGTATACTATGGTAAATTTGCTGTGGCATTGCAGTGTAAACACTTGAACTGGTAAAAAAATATACACCAAAATATGGTGCCATATTACTTTGTATTGTTGAAAATTATCCTTACAAGTCAGTATTATTGGAGTAGTAGTAATTGACCTCATTTACACTACGACACTACATCTAGCTCTCCATTTTGTCACAGTTGAACTTGACATGATGTGTTGACTTGTATAAAGCTAGTTCTGCTGTTAAATACTTGCTCATGACTGATGACATGCTTTAAAAATAATGCACATTTTGTCTGCACAGGTAGCACAAATGCAATGGAAAATGACCTTTACTTCGGAGGGGAGCTATATTTACATATTCAGCTCCTTCACAATTAATTTCTTTTGAAACTGATTATTTTTATGGTCTGTAAACATGAATATATGAGCTCCTGCTTAGGCCTGCTATGCGACTGAAGACACTGATTACAGTTGACTTATAAATGACACTTGTGAGCACAAGTATTAAATATCAATTACAGTATGATAAGTCAATGCATATAGAGTAGTCTGGGACTTGTACATTAGATTGTATGCATTTCATTTAGGATGATAATCTCAACTGTTTTAGGGTAAGTTGACCATAGTGGTCAACATGGTAACGCTGCCTAAACTCAAATCAGGGTCAAAATGTCTGACCACACCCAAATATGACGCTTTTGCCATAGTGCTGCCTATCAAACCATAAAAGTTTTGGCTTATCTGAGGTGCTAATATTGTTCACAGATGGTGCTTTTAGATAGAAATGGTCATTTAGAGGTGTGATAGGCCTGGGACTAATATTTCCCAAGAAAATGAACTATTGGTCCTACATTACCTTTTTCCTAAAATCTTTTTTATCGAAACATAATTGGTATTTATCTGAATATATTATCACTGTTTTGGTGCAAAATAGTTAAAAGATTTGTTAACAAAATAATAATTTGAAATGTACCTACCTCTTGCAAATGGATGTATTTGGCCCAATCTTCTACTTTACCCCCTACTTATCACTAATATTCGTTAAAATCCTTCCAATTACGAAACTTAACTCAGATACAGTGGTATCAAAAATGGCGTAGAGGTATAGCGCCATTTATATACTGAAATTTGTATGTGACTTGTATTTCATTAAAAACAGGCAAAATTTGGACTCCATCTGATACTATATTTTAGTATCTTATGCCAATCTTTTTTTTATATTTTGAAATGCATACTCGATGTGGCAGCTCAAAACATTTGGCGTATCTCGTTTTACATGGAACGTACCCTGGGTTGCCATGTTGAACAGCATGGCCAACTTATCTCAAAACAGTTTAGACTATCTGTTCTAAATAAAATGCATACAAACTCATATACAGGTTGTAGACTTAGACCCGGTTTACACAGTACCGAATCCGCATGGTCACGATACCAAATTGAATAGTCCACAACAAGTGTGGCTCTTACACTCACGATAGTATTGCAGGATTCAACAAGTAGTCAGAAAAAAGTGGTGAGAGTAAAGATGAACGCAAACTACCCGAACTCAATGTCGTGACAAAGCGAATCAGGTACTGTGTAAACGGGGTCTAATATAGACAATGTGGTAATGTATGACAACATGGTATGGTATCAAAGACCACATGTGCTATCTGAGACTGTTGTGTAGATGAGAAGTAAAGCTGATTTTTTACGACACGTGAATTGTGAAACTGCTTTATTCGCCGCTATGACACGTGATCCACAACCCAACTTTACCACCCTCTATTATAAATTACAGCAACAGGTTCAACACCATCTGTGCTTTGCACGATAGTGAAACAACAGTTTGAACCCTGTATGTCAGAGTATTTTGATGGAAAAATTTAAGCGCTCCATCACTGTTAGACATATTTAAAGAAGATGTACCTCAATGTGATCCCATTTGCTATAATCTACCATATTTCCAAAAGTTTTCAGCTCAAATTTTTCAGGGAAAAGTTTGAAGTAAATGCCAAATATTCATTGAAAATTGAACATTTGAAAACCTACAATTATCCCATTTATCCGCACATATCCACACTTTTCATTGAAAACTCTACATACCCAATAAGATTCCATCGTATTCTATAACATCATATAACATCACGTAGCATCAATATACATCACATAGCATCCAGACATATCATATAACATCAATATACATCATATAGCATCATATAGCATCATGTAGCATCATAAAACATCAATATATATCATATAACATCAATGTACATCATATAACATTGCATAACTTCTTACACAACGGAATTATTCTTTTCTTTAATCTGCCAGGGGTGGGGGAACAATCAGTGGCAACGCCAGGCTAAAGTGAATGGGAAAGGGAGCAAAACCCCCTTGCCTCCCACTCTGGCCCCACCACTGCATGCAATCAAAGTCCTACTCTTTTTAGTTTTTTATTAATTCAAGTACCGTTGTCAAACTTGGTGACACAGACCTGAACTGTTTAATTTATGGGGATGATTTTTGTTTACAAAAATGCCCAACAAAACTAAAATTGTATACTAAGAGATGGAAGTTGTCAGCTCAGCTGAACATTGATTATAAGAAATAAAAAATCAGTCCTTGGAACTGCAACCCAGAGGCAAACATTTTCGACATCGAAATGGTCCTTTGATAACAATATCTTAGAACAAGTAGAAGAATTTATGCATCTTGAAACCCAGATTTGGGAAGAATTTATCTGTGCATTGGGAATTTTTTATTTTAACCAATTTTTTACTTGATTTTAAGCAAAACAATTTTAAAATGACTTCTGCGAGATTTGAACCACACTAAACACGAATGTAAACCAAAGCCTGAACCACTAGACTACTCATTCTAGCGTAAGTAAGACATGAAAATTATAAATTTTAACCAAATTTTTACTACATTTTAAGACTAGCAGATCAGTGATTTGCTAACAACTTCAGGGAGAATTGAACCTCACTAACCCAGAACATAATCCATCGCCTGCACCACTAGACCACACGTTAAAGCACAGGGGCGCGATGTAAATTATTTTATATAACCAATTTTTTTACTTGATTTTCAAAACAAAATGTAAATGACTTCATCGATATTTGAACGAGTCTAAATGACAATTTACACCAAGCTTTGTATCACTGGGCCACTGGTTTAAGCTTGAGCGTTAGGGCTATGGTTAGGGCTAGGGTTAGGGCTAGGGTTAGGGCTAGGGCTAGGGCTAGGGCTAGGGCTAGGGCTAGGGCTAGGGCTAGGGCTAGGGCTAGGGCTAGGGCTAGGGCTAGGGCTAGGGCTAGGGCTAGGGCTAGGGCTAGGGCTAGGGCTAGGGCTAGGGCTAGGGCTAGGGCTAGGGCTAGGGCTAGGGCTAGGGCTAGGGCTAGGGCTAGGGCTAGGGCTAGGGCTAGGGCTAGGGCTAGGGCTAGGGCTAGGGCTAGGGCTAGGGCTAGGGCTAGGGCTAGGGCTAGGGCTAGGGCTAGGGCTAGGGCTAGGGCTAGGGCTAGGGCTAGGGCTAGGGCTAGGGCTAGGGCTAGGGCTAGGGCTAGGGCTAGGGCTAGGGCTAGGGCTAGGGCTAGGGCTAGGGCTAGGGCTAGGGCTAGGGCTAGGGCTAGAGTTAGTGGTAGGGTTGCTGTTAGGGTTAAGGCTAAGGTTGCTGCCGCTCATTCATCGACGAGATACCCCAGCGGTTATAGGGCTTCGTTGTAAAGTATGACTCCTAAACAATTAAAAGGTGTAATTAAATAATTCAAACAATTTGTAGTTTTCACTATGCGTTTGTTTATTCAATCTGAGGTTTCGTTTCTCGTTAACCCAGGTGGTCTTGATGGAAATATTTTACGTCTTCAAACTTGAGCAAGTGGTCCGGTGATATAGGCTTTATTGTGAATTGCCGTGAAGTGCGGTTCAAATGTTCTTGACGTTTTTCTGAAAATTTTTGCTTAAAATGAGGTAAAAAATTGGTTAAATTAAATAATTTACCGTTCAAACTTGAGGCAAAACAAGTGTTGTACTGGTGCAGCCTTTGGTGTAAATTTCCAGTTCGTGTGGTTCAAATCTAGCCGAAGACATCTCGAAAAAATTATGTTTAAAATGGACCAAAAAATTGCTTAAAATAAATCATTTGCATCTTGAGTTCACGTTTCAAGGAGTGACCCGGTGGTACAGGTTACGAGTGGCCTAGTTGTGCAGGCTTTGATTTATATTTTCAGTTGGCGGGGTTCAATTGTCGCTAAAGAGTAAAGTCGCTTTCAAACAATTTTTTTATTTGAAATGATGTAAAAAAATGGTTTAATCAATAATTTACATTAAGATCTCAGGTGTGAACAAGTGGTCAATTCGTACAGGCTTTGATGTAAATTGCCGTTCAGTCTTGCTCAGGTCTCGCTGAAGTCATGCAGCTGGAATAGTTTTAGCTAAAATTGCAGTAAAAAATGGTTAAAATCAATAATTTATGTTCCATTTTTAAACTTTGACGAATGGTTAATGGTGTAGGCTTACGTTAAAAATTCCAGTTAGTGTGGTTCAAATCTCGCCGAAGTCGTTGGCAAATAGTTTTGCTTAAAATGAAGTAAAAAATTGGTACAAAATAAATAATTTACATCGTAGACTCGTAAGCTTCAACGAGAGGTCTAGAGGTACACGCTCTGGTTTATATTTCCATTTAGTGTGGTGACGTGATTACGCTGAAGTGATTTCCAAGGTGTGCTTAAAATGAGGTTTGGCTTAAAATGACATATGATGATGTTTTATGATGTATATTTTTTAGCGATCCCAACATTTGCCGGAAAGTCTTTACGCTGACTTATTAAAATGCAGTGAGTTAAAATCAGTACGCATATTTATACAGCTAATAATGTAAGTTTGACATCGACAATAATGAAAGGTGCAATATGAGCGGCCAAAGAATAAGTGGAGAAAATACAGTTTCAAATAAAATCATCACATTGGTGGTCTTACAGGTTTACAAATATCGTATTTAGTATGATACATTTTTACATTTGCATGTGAAACTGTGATTAGTCCCATTATTTTTTGTCACTGCATATTGCACATTTGACTATTGTCGACGTCAACCTCAATTGAATTTAATGTATATCAAATAAGTAAGTTCGCTTACAGTCTGTTTGCACGCTATTTTACAATTAAATATTAACGATATTTTATAATTAGAATTAAATAAATTACATCATCAAATTCTAAAAACTAGACATAAATATCAATTCTTAAATATAGGGCAGCCTAAAGAGTGTGACCCTCTAATTGTGAAATATTAAACACTATTACCATTTTAAAATTTAGCTATCGATCCTGTCTATGCTGCCTGTGCATTATTATACCATTATGTATTATTACATTTGGCAAAAATAAATATGAAAATTTATGTACAATGTCAATGATAGTTATTTTAAGTGCTTATCTTGAACAGAGTCAAGGCTAAATGGTATTTTGAAAAAAATATTGGTATGGCAGGTCATATTTTTTTCTATTTCGAGCCCTGAACAGGGCAATAGTAAACATCTAGCGACGGCAATGGCTAGTAAGTTAATTTCATCACATAAGATGTGTCCGATCATATAGCTGCACACAATCAATGTTCGTCACTTCCTGTCCATCCAAAAAAATGGCAAACTCTGACACGCCGGTGTTGGGGCAGATTTGTCGAAGCAACTTCCTTTTCTCAATTGGAAACCGACTTTGAAAACTTTTTGCAAAATACGAGACAAAGTGGCGAATGATGCCTCCATGAGACACGAGCATGACATGGACAGGTCTATCGGTATGATCACATTCTGATGGATCATCAACATTGTAACAAAGGTCCTTCAACAAAACTGGCGATAGTGACTTCAAATTTGAAACAGGAAAGGACGATGCTCGATGTTTCCTGTCAGGGGATAAATCATTGTCGTTTGATCTTTGGGAACTTGGATCACTTCGACTGGTCACTCGTATTTCATTAGTTATACTCGAATCGCTCTTTGATTTCAGATTGCACTCTCCAGATTGTTCTTCATCTTCCAAAGTGGATGCGTTTGCCTCAAGTTTTTTAGAGAGTGTGTTTCGTAAGTGATGGACATCTTGCAATAATGCTGTAAAGAAGTCAGTAGTTCGTTTGTGCACTTGTGTTTCCGTCTCTGCTCCATAAGGAAGTTTGCCTGTTGATAACATTCGCTTTAGTTCCTGACGGGACTTGCCTTCCGCTTCACCGTAATTCTACAGAAAAAATGAAAATTCAACACTCTCCCAGTTAATGTATTTTTTGTGACAAGTTGCTACAAGTCTGTTGAGTGTTAACATCTTGCAATAGACTTGTTGTCAACAAGACGATATCATGATACATCTGCGTGGCTTGCGGCAGCTTGTTGACGATAAGTCTGTTGCAAGTTGCAACAAGGCTGACTAGTAGACTACAACAGACTTGTTGCTACTCGATGCAATTGACAAGTTTGTTGCAAGTTGTTGACAAGTTGCAATTAACAAGCTGGTTACATTGACAACTTGCAACAAGTCTGCGGCAATTTTAGGCGGTGTGTTTGCATGTCACACCTGCATGGTGCTGTGGCAAAGGGTCCATCATTAATCTCATTTACTCCAGGCCTACCCTGTCTGCCCTGAAATTCTGACTTACTCTTTCGCGTAATGCCGTATCTATGCATATCTTCAAATTTTTGAAATGTACATTTCTCAAACATATTCCTTCAGCAGTCTGCAAGTAAATAAACAAATTCTTACACATGAAGGGCAAGTCTCTGGTGTTCAATATGTGTTAGTATACTTGCCTTCAGTGCTCGTTCCAAGTCACTGCTGTAAATTCTTGTCAAATGTTCATACTTAAACCTGTTTCCGACTAGTTCGACCTGTTCTTTACCTGTTTCATTTAAAACAGTGTTGCTGTGGCCTGTGAAAAATCACAAAAGTCTTCATCGCAAAAATAAGACACCAACTTTGTTTGTTTGTTGATGTCTTTGTATTGTCAAGTGCTCTTGAAAGCTTTTAAATTAGCTTAGCAATGCATTGTTCAATGTGATTGGTGCATGGATCTGCCTGAAAGCTTTTTATCATTTTATGTGCTTTTGAGTAACATCAAAGAGCCGAGAAATTCAATGATCAGATATTACGAATATGATATGTCGAATGATAGAAGAGACGTGCTCAATACCAACTTGTAGAGCGTTTTAATATTTTAAAATTCAACACAATTTCGCTCATCCCAACTCTGAGTTTCACGATTTCTCGATCATCAGGCGATTTAAATGCTCAGTACGTTAAATTCTATTCGTCCTTTCCTTGCTCGCATCGTCAAGACTGCTTGCGCGTGCGTTTAAATCGCGCCGCGGAAAACGTTTCTCGAAGACAACTTTTCACGAATACTTTAGATCTTCAATTAAGTTGTTTCTATAGTTTATATATAGTTTCATGCTATCTTTCATAGCATCATCAGGCAACTGTTATGTTTCTTGTTTGATGACGCTAAAAAATCGGTAACGGTTCGCTGATGCATGTTCGAATTCAAATTCGAATTTATGTACGATATATAAATGTATACTCTAAACTATATCTAAGATATACCCTGACCTTGTTTGAAAGGAATTACATAAAATAATAACCTGAACCAAGGATATGACATAGTCATTAAATGATCATTATTCTTGACACTGACAGATCACTCTGATAAGACAGACTCAGATGTAAAAATAGAATCGACACTTGCAAAAATATTTTTCGATAAACGCTTGTTTACAAAAGCTGTGTGTACAAGATCACAGCATAAAACAAACATTTACTTAAAAAGGACAGTTTAGTATCAGTGTGCCATCTGAAATGTCTCAAAATATTTGCAATTGTTCTGTCTCGTTGTTTGCGATATTTGCGTGGAGTCAGACTCGTATACGTATGCAATATATTTGTTTTGCTTTGTGGAAAGAAGCAGCGTTATTTATTGAAATAACAAAAAGCTTGACGTGTTCCTCTCACGATATATAGACACTTATAGAGTGTCAAATCGTGAGCGAGATAGCGACAAAATGAACGTAGTATTTGAAAAATATCTGGAAACTTCTATAGAATACCTTGGATGATTTTGTTGCGATTTTGGTTCGTTTCTCCGCTAGAAACATAAAGAAATTCCATAAGCAGATAAATTTAACATTGCTTTAGCTATAAAAAGTACAAAATGTTTAAGTTTCCCCTTCTAAAGCTAAACTTACTGTCGAATTAAAGTTAGTCGAAATTCCCACTCATCGGTCACTCCAGCCATGTTGCAATTTGTCACAAATCTTTGTTTTGAATTAATTCGACACGTTCCTACGTTGTCATAGAAACGTATGACGTACTTCGGAGATCTTCGGCTTTTCGCGTCGGAAGTTGCTTTCAAATAATCTTCAATTTCACACAAACAATATCGAATATATAAAACTTTGATGAATTGTGCGAAACTTTTCGTCGTTGAAATTGCATTTCTTGTATTGGTTTCCAGTATATTCAATCAACTTTTCTAATAATTTGATTCTTTTTTCATGTCGGAAATTTCTTTCAAACTATCTTTTCAACCATGCATTTAAAACGACATTCTAAATTGTTTGTGAGCTTTCAAGCGTCAATATACTATACTCATACCCAAAATAGGGAAGATTTGCTTTGTGCGCAAGTCATTTCTTTATGACTGTCATTTCGTGTCCGTATTTGTGCGCCTCAAATGCGCTATACTAGCCGATGATGAGCGCTATTTATGCAAATATTGCCTTGGACAAAACGCAGGGATATAGGTCAAACAATTTAACTGCCATAGAGAAGGGCTTTGCCGCCCTGCTGAGAAATTACTCAATTGTCCACATATCTCTTCTTTGAAAATGCACCTAAAGATATTTTTTAGAAAGACAACTTTGACCAACTGAGAAATACTTGATATTTTCTCGGAATACTTTGACGATCTGCTTCCAAAAGGAAATGACTTTATGAACTCTTTTGCAGTCAGAGCTAGAACTGTGAAAAGTAATACACATTAATTTGTTTTTTTTTTACTGTCTTTGGTCATGGGGTTAAAGTACCTCTTACAAACTCAGGTAGCTGATGAAATAAACCTGTCAAATGGAAATAGATCCTTTGCACTTGACATCACCCTTCGCATCTGGAGGACATATATAGTTGCATAAATTTTCAAAATTCGTTTTGAAACGGTTAGCTATAGGAAAACCGTTACTTCGTATGTTGTTTTTTAAGCCATATATGTCTGGCTTGCTGATCATGAAATAATTCAAACAATTTGTGGTTTTCACTATGCATTTATTTACTTGGTATGAGTTCAGAGAAACTATGAGTCAAAATATGGGCCAACACAGCCTCAGAATAAACAAGTAAACACATTGTGAAAACCACAAATTGTTTCAATTGTTTGATTACACCATGCAAACTTTAAGAATTATATTTGCTTATCATTGTTGCTTGCAGGCAACTGGAGCATTATGATGATGTCAGTCCAAGTGGTCCATAGACACTTCTATAATTTGCTTGGAGACAAAATAATAGTTTGAAATGAAGACAGAAAACAAAAGCTATTGGGGAGAAGAGTACTCTTTGAAGCTATCAGCTGAAGCTCTAACAAGCATTGAAATGCTTCATTGAGCTTTACTTGTAGTTGTAATCAACTGCATTTTATTCATGCATTTCAATATTCAAGCCTGTAAAACATTGCTATTGGAGCAACTGTGTGCTTCAAAGTAACTACTCAATACGTTATTATTAACCTGAGATGACTAATCGGCAAGGCACTTGAGGCCAATTTAACCTGCATAATATATTGAATTGTTATCATACTTGCCTTCAAGCATCTTAAATATGCTCCAAAATATATTCTATTCAAATGCTGATGACAATGAAATTCTGCGATGATTATATAAGATTTCTCAGTAAAAACTATTATAATTACTTGGTGATAAAAACTTTTGCTGTTAAATTCTAACAAAAGCAAAGCACTGTCTACGTAACCTTTAAGATTTGCCCAATAGCAGTTACATATAATAAACTTTTATAACATCTTGTTGTTTCTATATTGCATTGATGTAATCTGAGCTTATTAAATATTTGTTGTTCGAAATTATTATCTTAAAATCTTAATCTTTAATTTGATTGGTTAATAGCTAGGAAAAATGCATTCCAAAGCTGATATGATGCCATATTGAATTCTTTAGGCGACAAGTGACATTTAAGAAATATTTGGCTTTGAAAAGACCCTGAAATTCGACCAATGTAGCAAGTTGTAGGAAATTGTAAAGCCAGCGATAAAACGCATCGTAAAAATCGAAGCCTTTCCAAGAGATGGATGTTTTTGTTCACGACATGAAATGAACATTCAACACAGCACGGAAAATTGTAGAATATAAACACACAAAGTCACTTCAAAATCAATTTAAATCATCTATATTTTTAGCTTCTTAAAATATTTCTAGTAGAAATATAAAATATCTATGATAAACACATGTTTGCGGACGACTAGAGCTCAAAATTTGAGCGAAATTTCGAATCAAATTTCGTATAATTATATCCACATCAAATTTTAATGACTTCCCGCCAACATGACAAATACTACAGAATAATCTCACGATTTCACTGTCTTTTTGGGCAAAATGTTTGCTATTCATGGCCAATTTAGGCAATCACACTGTAAACGCAAATATGTATTGAGAAATAGCTAGTGTTGTGGCGATATTTGAGCTTCTGCTCGCGTATGTAAACCGCGAACTGGCCTGTGCAAATTCGTTTCGTTTTTATTGTGTCTGGTGGTCCGGCCACGTTGGCAAGGGCTTTCGTGAACTATCTCTTTTTGCTCATACTAAACGATCGTTTTGCTTTCTCGCCGCTTTTACCAGACGTTGAACCACTTCGTCCCTCAAGGTTACCAGGGCTTGTCGGTTCATCTAAAGTGTCTGCTTGAGTTGAACTAATGTTCGTCACATGTGTGAATAGACATGGGGTCGAGATCTCACTCTTCTTTAACTTTCGGAATTTCTTCGCTTTCTCGCGACGTGAACTAAGCTCAAGCTTGCTCATTTCTGTCGCATTGTTAGCGGACTTGAGTTCCTCAATTGAGTCAATAATTTCCTTGAAAAACAATGACGCAGCGCCTTCGTCTTCGAACTGCAAGCCAGCCATGTTAGCACCATTATTGTTTTGTAACACAAGTGTGTGAAATTTAGTGTCTTGCGCCTTATACTGCGAACTGTCGCTTAAATCTTCCTTCCAAGAAGCGAAACCACTTTCTAGTTCGACTAAGCACAGTTTAACTCCTTTAGGATTCCTATCGCCGCATTCCCCAGTGTTAAAAATAACTGCAGCGACTCCGGTTTTAAAATGTTTCCATGTTTCTTCCTTCAAGAGATATAGCTTCGCCTGTACCGGGCATACAGTAACTCGATTTGACAAACAAGAAAGGGATAATTTTATCTTGAATAATTCTTGCGTCGACAACCTACCATTTTCATCCATAATTCTGGCAATATTCCTGTCCTATTCCAAGCAAAATCCGTAAACTTAAACCAGATTAAACAAGCGACAGTCTCGGTGAAACAGCTATAGATTTCAAGACGTGTCAGACGAGATAATCTTTGCTCGCAAAATCAACGAACTGTGGCGCAATTTTGAATTTTCCAAAGTATTCGCCTTCGTTTATTATGCTATTTAACAAACTATTGCTTTGTAACAGCTGTTCAAAAATTACAACACATTTTCTTGGTCTTTACAGCTTTATTTCATTCCAACATGACGATGCAAGACAATACAAAGTGGCCAAATCCTGAAAGGTAATACGTCATATTATGTGTTCTTAATACACCGCCCTCGACCAATCACAGAGCAGGATGGAGGTGGGCGAAGGTCAATACGTTGGGTTATTACCAGGGAATTGTCTGGAAACTACGAGATAGGTATTCCAATCTACTATAATATCTCCGCTCAAACAATGGCGATATATTTTTCTGGTAGTACGACAGTTTTTTAGATTGGTAAGGGCTAGGGTAAATAATGTGCAAAATTTCTACGCCAAAAGATTGTAAAATGAATATTTTTATAGCGCCTACGTTTCCGAAAATACTTTATACTTAGAGCACGATGTATTCTGCTGCTAGGATGCACGTAAACAACTATCATATGCTTTTTTAGGCGAGTCCTTATATAACACAGAATAGTACTCAAAGCCATCCTTATCCTTAGCTTTTCCTAGCTATTCGTAGACCTCCGTATCGATTCTTAGGCCCCTTATCCATCCTAACCTACCCCATAGTTAATATAAAAACTATACAGCCCTGATACAGCCCCATAGATAACTGACCTATACATAACTATACAGATCTATACACAACTATACAGATCTATACACAACTGTACAGACCTATACACAACTGTACTTACCTATACACAACTATACAAATCTATACACAACTATACATACCTATACACAACTATACAGATCTATACGCAACTGTACCAACCCAATACACCACTATACAAACCTATACACAACTATACAGACCTATACACAACTATACCAACCTATACACAACTGTACCGACCGATACACCACTATACAGATCTACACATAACTATACAGACCTATACACAACTATACCAACCTACACGTGCACACGACTATAAACGTATACTAACATATATTCGATATTTTCCACTTTCAGAGAGAGTTAAACCCCTAAAACGATAAAAAATTTTAAACTAGTGCAAAAAACAACGTAAATCTTTTCACGAAACGTTTCATGGCAATAAAGCTAAAAAAACAAGTGAAGTTCAAGGTCCAAAGTTCAAGTTCAAGGTCTTGAAACTTCAAGAAGGACAATAATAAAATGCTGAATTGCAGTACACGCCATTGGCGGATCCAGAGTAAGTCAAAATAAATTATAGCAGCTCAATTTTAAATTCAAAATAACTTTATAACAATGTCATAGGTTATAAATTTCAAAAGAATAAAATCTAACCAATAAAGTTGCTTTGAAGGTATTCTAAAATGTAGATATATCCTAGAATGAGCTGCTATAATTTATTTTGACTTACCCTGGATCCGCCACTGGTACACGCAGTTACAATACCGACTTCAACCACAGGCGGCCCAATTCAGTGTGTAGTTTCATATAGAGATCAGTAGCGAGCGGTAGCGAATTGTTTTACATATATAATGTAAAACAATTCGCTACCGCTCGCTACTGATCTCTATATGAAACTACACACTGAATTGGGCCGCCTGTGCTTCAACGAAGCTTAAGATACTGCGCGTCAAAATGCTGCTAAGTTATAAAATACTTTTCTTCTAAGTCAGTCAGCGTTTAAAAAAGACAATAATACGTATCTAACTCGAGTATTTAAGTTTTGTTCGAGGTCAAAAACTTTTTCAGTACTATATTCCTTGTCTTCGCAAGTGGTTGAACTAATTTAATTTCTACAACACCTCGTGTACTTAATACAAATTTGCATCTCAAAACAAATTTAAACTAAAGAAACAAAAAAGGAACGTTAAATTCAAGGTTTTTGACGAAACAAGACTAACCATTCCAGTGCAAATTCATCTAAAGAAGATTTAAATATCTGCTTCAAATTCAACAAGAATTTTCAAATGTTCCTTGACGTCAAAGAGAAAATACATACCAGAGAATGTTCTCTTTAGCTGTGGGAGTCAGGAATTCTGCATTTCTCCTTTAGCTTTCGCTTTTCTTCGAAATTCAAACTAAATATGAGTTTTAAATTACTTTTCTTTGCACACTGAATACCCCAACACAAAAATGCATGATTCATAAATTTTGCTATTTCGACAAGTGGTCAGGTGGTGCGAAACGGCTGTTCCGATTGGACAAGTTTGTTATTGTTTTTTGAAAAGATGCTTTTTCATTGGCAGCCGATAGTGCCTTGATATTAGTCCATTTTAATCCCCACAGCAGGGGGGGAGTTGTTCAAAAGCAGGTTAGCTTAAACCCTTAGCTTAAACCTTGGTTAATTTATGTAAAACTAAGATTTAAACTAAATTATTTTGTTTGTTATCACTTGGGAAATGTTTCTTTACACTGGATCTTGTCTGGACCAATAGTAGTTTTAGACCGGGGGCCGGTTGTTTATTAAAAGCTGGGTTAGCACTTAGCACCAGCCTTGGGTTAAAGTTTAAACAACCGTTCATTTCAAAACTTCAGAAACCAAGGCTAATATTCCTCCAGACAAGATTTCCGAAGACATATTTCTAAGCTTACAAACAAACTGCAGGGAAATTTCTTTTGGATCCGATCTGCTTTTGATCAACTGGGCCATGAGAAACTAAAAGAATGGGTTAACTTTTAACCCAGGATTAGCTCTAACACAGCTTTGAACAACTGGCGCCGGGCAAAATCTGTCAGTCTTCATGGCCAGTTGTTCAAAGTTTGTGTATTTTTCACCGTCCTAGTTTGTGTATTTTGAGAAAAGAAAACTTCGCAAAGTCTTTGAATGCGGCATTACTTCGGTTGGATTTTTGCAGGACTGTGTTGATTCTGAAGAATAATTATAAAGCGTTTTCAACTGATATGATCTTTAAATATCGTCTGGGGTGTCGAAAGTGAGTTAAACATGCGTTTTGGAAACAAACATTGAAAACAGCATGAAAAACTAATTAATACGCACGCACGAGATAACACGATTTCCGCATTGCTAATTGGTCGAATTGGCTGCTAAAATGTCCACACGCTATTTTAGTGGTTAACTAGGGCAGACGCGTTCCATTTCCTCTTCAAAATAAAGATTTTTGCCGACAAACACGGGACGCGAGATATGTCATCTAGGAAAAACACTTCAGGTAAGTTTTTGTAAGCAGTTGTGGCTACACGAAATCCTGAGTCTGACTTTATCATAATAACAGTTGGACGTATGAAATGTTTTGGTCGCTCTTTGTATGTCAACACGTCGTGTTCAGCTAAACAACACGCACGCGACAGCTCAGTAAGCGGATTTGGTATCGACGAGGTATTTGATTTGCTGGCAAGACTCAAAGACTGAAAACATTCTCAAAGGTCAATCCCTCAAGCAGCCAAATAAATACGCATTGTTAGACCTGGCGAGGTTTCTTCTTTTACATAGTGAGGTCACTTGAGTGCGATCATAAGCATACAAAAATGTAGGAACTTGCGTTGCCAGAGATGGTAACCCAGTTAATAGTACATCATTGCAAGTTATACCTTCTTTCACTACCTGAAATGAAAATCGACGTTTCGAGCGTCAGTTTTTCGTCGGGAAGATAGTACTAGTAGCTATGAAAAGCCTTCACTCGAGACCTTTCGTGTACAATTTTTGTATAATACTACCTACACTGTCACTGGACCACCGCGTTTGAGATATGTCTTTTTCAGGAAGTTCAGACACAAATCACGACAGCTAATCATAGAATACTACCTACACTGGACCACCTGACCACGTTTGAGATATATCTTTTTCAGGTGGTTCAGACAGAAACTACGACAGCTTATTGTTATTGAATATTGTAGAATACTACCTACATTTGATTAGGCCACCACGTTTGAGATTTCTGTAGGTAGTTCAAACACAAACAACCACAGGTCATTGTAGAGTATTACCACGTTTGAAATATCTTCTTCAGGAAGTTCAAACACAAACCACAACAACTTATAATACTACCGCTACACTAGACCATTGCAATTATAGGTAATTCGTGCACTCATTTAAGTAAAGACATTATATTATTCCGGTTTGTCTAATATACAGCTACATTTCTTCAAATTAACACCGTTAGAATTACTTTAGTTTATATATCGATTACTTTCCATGCACAATTTTCTATCGTTTTTCAGGTAATTCAGACAGCTTATCATAGTGTACTACTTTCACTGGACCACCACATTTGAGATATTTTGAGGAATTTCACGACAGTTTATCGTAGAATGCTCGAACTGAAGTCGGCAGTGTGTGCAGTGTGGTGAAATGTACACGAAAGGTATAGGTTCTTTCTCTGGCTGAAATGATTAAGTGAAAGATCGAGATTTCAAGCGAAGGCACTTCTCAAGTAGCATTGAATTTACATTTATCATTCCGCTTTAGGTAGTGAAAGGACCTATACCTTTCGTGCACAAAAGATATACAGGTTCCTTTCATTTGCTCTTTCACTGCCCGAAACGATCGAAAACAAGAGCTGATCGAACTCATATTTTCGGATCAATTTTGGAACACCGACAGTTAAACGGAAGTCTAGGAAATTCATTCTTTTTATAAGTTCTCCACTCCCAGCTAATTCGCTTTTTCCTGTACTAATCGCTTGCCAAATTGTTATGGTCGGATTTGGAAGTTACGTGATTGAATCAAGGTGGCCAATGCAATAAATGCATAGATTTAAGCATCACGCGGGATTTGAAAAAACCACACCGACATGCAGAAAACAAGATCGGACGGGTCGGTTGTACGAAAGGTGAATAGCGTTAGCCACTTTCTCAAACTTTTAGAACTTTTTTTTTTAATTCATAGCAAAAATCATATTAAAGTTCACCACTTTCGAGTTGAAGACACTTTATATCTCCTGTGAACTCAATATCCATGCATGGTGTGATTGCTTTTTATGGCTTTCTGCGGCAATTGAAAAAAATCGCTATCCATCTTTCGTACAAACGACCCAAGTGACTTGAGTAACACTGAACCATATATAGTCTCTAATAAGAGACTTCCTTTACTGTACAATTACCACCACGAAGACATATTCATCTTTATGTATATTATGAAATAATTTATCATTTTTTACAGGCAGAGATATAAGAGAGCTCTGGATTTTATCAAAGATTTCATTATGTATATATGATTCCGACATATTTCTGCTCGTTAAATACAGATCGGAAGCAACTAAGCCCTTATAATTACAAACATAATGCAATACAGATAGACTTACATTATTATCATAAGATTTGCGAATAATTTACTATATAAGGAAAACAAGGAAAACATAGCAATTTTTCGTTTGAAAATTGCACCGTTTTTGAAAGCTATAATACCTTTCATTAAAATCAAAGATTACTCAGCAGTAATTCGAAGCTACGCTTGATAAATTACAATGCTAAGGCAATTGAGAGGCACCTTTCGTTGCTGTCGATTCGTATATGCCTTTACAGCAAGGGACATCAAATGCCTTTCCTAATATGAATGATACAATCATTAACCACCTGTCATTATGCAACAATAAATACAAAAGGTTCCTAATGTTTTGTTGATGACTATAAATCAGTTACACATAAATCAGTTGATTGGACCTTACGTTCTTTCATGAAACTGAGTCGATATATTTGCTTTAATTCGAGCTCTGTAAGCTTCCAATTTTCGCTCAATGAGTCTAATTCGTTTGCAATTTCGTGTAAACATTCCGTGTTATCATCTTTTACAACAGAATTGGACTCGCATCCTTGGCTGCACTCGCAGAATGTTAATTTTTCGTCGCTTCCCGAAGAACCCGACGACAGTCGTTTGCGTTTGCTTCCCTCGTTTCGTGTCTCGACGCCGTCCTGCCTTCGAACTCGCGCGCGAAACGAGGAACGCAATCCGTTTAGCATCCTTCGCAAGCTTGAAGGGCGAGAGGGCTGTTGCTTGCCGGCATATTTTCTTGCTTCTGCTTCGAATAATCTCAAACCTGTGTGATGAATCTTGATATCACCCATTGAATTTGAATAAGATCTTTTGAGTTTCACCTCGATACGTACGCATTCCGAACTGTTGAAAGATTTGGACCGCGCAACGAGTTTTCCATTTCGATCTCGCCTCGAAAGCTCCCTTCGAGTCTGCGCCGCAAATACTTCAAGCGTGTTGCTCACCATCTTCGCGACTTTTTCATCCGCGTAAAATAGTCCAATTTTTTGACAGAAGTTTTTCGAACTGTTTAAGATATGGAATACATCGTGAATGCACTCGTAATTCGTGTAATCGCCGAAGGTTTCTTGCCAATGAACGCGACCGCATTTCTCATCAACGAGCATAAGTTTCAAGCGGTTCAGAAGTGGATGGTAGACCAACGCCAGAAGCCCTCTCTGCTGAAACTTCCAGTGATGGCTAAGCGCTGCTCGTAATATTACGTCCTTGCTTTTGTTCAGGTAAACTCCGACCATAGTTGGAGCTACGATCACTTTACACTCCGGATTCAAGCCGGACACTTTATCTCGCACAAAAATCAACGTCTCGTCCTTGACTACCATTATAAGGGATTTCATAAACTTTGCAATGCGAAATCTTACAGTTCTGATAAACGACGCAAGTCGTCGAGGTGTTTAAAACGCTTTCAAAGATGCGATAACCAGTCGATATTGATTGTATTTCACCCCACTTTTTCACAAATCCTTTCCAGATAAAACAAAGCGTGTATGTATATCAAAACCAAACACCAAACAATGTCCACTAATGCACGTCGCGACAGTCAAGCAGTTTCTAATCCTACTGACACAATGACTCGAAGTTTTATTACCATAATCTGACCTCGCGTGACCCACGCACTACCCACGCGGTAGGTGGTACTGTTATCGCTCGCGGCAAAAATTATAAGGAGTGGTGATTTTAACAATAATTTGCAGATCCCGCGATAAACACCAGGAATACCGTCGCCTTATCGTGCCGATAAGTAACTTAAAAAAACTGATCCAGCACTGTTTTTTCCCGCTCAAGCAAACGTTGCAAACATATACTTTGTTGATAGCATTTTTCATCGAAATTTCCGCTCGATAGTGGTTTAATTACATCGCTGACATTTGTGACAAAGAAACTTTCGTCACATGAAAATACGTGTACGATAGTTCCAACATTCCGCACATGGCATTCTTGCAACCTAATGGCGATTTTATTGAATTAAAAGGATGTAATTTATTACAAACTTCGGGGTACCATCCCACGAAATTTTTAAAATTTTGAAAAGCCGAAACTATTTCCCGTCTCCTAGAGGTGAACGGAAAGCGTTTGCCAAAACTGGAGTTACTATAACTACAACGAATGATTAATAGCGTGCAGATTTCTCCTCTACCATAAACGCTTGAAATGAAAGCATTCCATCTTAAGCGGTCTTTTTCATGGCGAGCACGAACGAAAAATATTCGGCACTCTACTTTGATACGTTCAACACTATGAAAGTGGAATACAAGTGCTTTCAGGTAAAACGTCAAAACCTGCACGCTTGTAAAGGAGAATCCTTTAAAATGGCATTGGAAATTCAAAGAATTGTTGCCATTGTTGCGTCAATTTCAGGCTTAAATTTCTCCCGATGACAGGTAAAGTTATAAATGTGAGATGTTTACCGCTCAAAACATCAATAAGACATCGAGGAGTAGAAGAAGTTTTAAATAGAACTTTTTTACATAAAGTATTGAGTTGGATATCGGAGAATTGGCATAACGTCAGAAGATCGCATAGATGAAGTACTGAATTTATTTATCTCCTCATCAAATTGAAATTTTCAATCAAAAAATGTCAAATCAAACGTAAATTATAAAAGCTGTGATATATTAGAGAACATTTTGCGGATTTTCTTAAAGATGAGAGAGCTTTAAGTTTGCATCATTCTTGTAAGACACTTGACTTCTCTGACACGACATGCAGGTCACGGAAACAATTCGAAGCGCGCTGAGTGGGCTGAAGACGTGTGTGCTAAAAATTAAAAAAAAAATACAATAACATGGTGTAAATAAGCAGCTGATAGAAGCGTTTAAATCATGAAGGGATTAATAAATATGGCATGTTTATTGAACTCAAGAACTCAGGGTAAAGTACACACGATTTATCCTTGTAGAAATTTGAAAAAAAATGCTTTGTCTAATTTTCTTCACAAGACTTACTTTTGCTAGCAAGATTATATGCAAATGATTCATAGATTTTACTGGAAGCCTGGGAAAATATTTCATAAAGCACATTCGAATGTGATTGTAATTGCTGACCCATAATTACACGATAGAGGCTGACAGGCAGATAAGACTATGATTAGACCATGATAAGACTTCCCTTTCAAAATTATATGCAAATGATTCGTAGATTTTAATGGAAGCCTGGGAAAGTCTTTTAAAATCGTGGGCATGAAGCCCAGTTGTACGTGATTGTATTTGCTGAGATATAAATTTCTGTAAAGAGGCTGACAGCTAGATAATATTGTATCCAATTACACCAGCACGTACGTTTTAAAGTAATCAACTTTTAACGGCCTGTCACACGATGCAATTTTTCTTGCAACTTGCACTGCAATTCTACTCTTAGGAGATGTAAAATTGGCAAATACATGTTCCATCACAGTTTGTTATTATATTTTCAATAACATACCAAACATGTGTCACAAATTTACATCTCTTAAGAGTAGAATTGCGTTACAAGTTGCAAGAAAAATTGAATCGTGTGACAGGGCCTTTAATGGTGGTGCAAGCTGTTAGCGGGTTGTGCCACTCACCACTGTAAAAACCAAGTCAAATGTACATTTGGTTTGCATGTGAGTTGAGTTGTCGCAGTTGATCCCTCCTGTGCTTCCGGGGTTATTCTCCGGGTACTCCGGTTTTCCTCCCTCCTTAAAATCAACGCATATAGGACAACCGAACGCCACTATACATCAGCATCATAATACTGTCACGTGTTACCCATGTAAAATGTCACTAACTGACTAACTAGCTTTGCTGCGCAAAAACGAGCAACAAAAAGTACATTTATTTGACTGCCAGCTGAGCTGCGCGGTCAGGTTAGGTTCAAGTATGTGATGTATATGGAGTGAGTCTCTGTGGACTAAGTTTCAAATTCAATTATCACATACTCGATGCGATCTAATAAGCGCGCAGCTCAGAGTTGGCAGACAATCCGAAGGTCGTAGGTTCGATTCCTGAAGTGGTCAGACATATCTCCCATCTTGCTCGGTGTGGATATAAACTCAGAGTGACACCACAAACACCATTTTCACTTGAGTACATGACACTAACACACGATAAAAATCATGAAAAGTATGGGTCGAGTATATTAGTGCATTTGCAAATTGCAGGTCAACAATAACGATTAACGACATACCTAATTCAACTAAGATTGCAAAAGCGTAATACGAATTTTTCGTTGTTCTCTGCAGTGTCAGATTAATATATGAATCTATAATTTTTCATATCCCTGAGGATGGTCATGAAATAGAATTGAAACACTGCGCGTCCTCAAAGACAAGCGTTAATTAAATTGGATAAGACTCGCTACCAATCCCAGTTGACTCGGTAAGTTTCCTATGCGCCATCGATGTTGTTTCAACAAGCAAATAATTCCAGGAAAATAACCAAAGAACCGTCATCTCTTGCGCGCTCATAGTTTACAGTTTAAGCTTTTGGAAGCACAACCTTCATCGAATTAGCTGTATTTCTCTAATCGTTTGCACGTGATTTTACGAGCAAGGCAATGCGTAGGCTTGTGTAAATTAGGAGTACATTTTTCTGACTTTTTCCGGGCTCTTTACTTTGAGATCTGTCGACAATGCATTGAGTTCTGTTGACAAATCATAGTCACAATAAAATACATCGTCATATATTATAATTGGCCAAGTGGTTATTTAGGAGATTGATTGGATCATCAATCCATTCCGTGACTATATCAGAGAATATCAGAAATGAACATGAAGGCCACTCGAGTCGGAAGCTTTGACGTTTGTGTCTCGCGCAAGTCGCATTACGCATGTTCATTATGCAGATTCTGGTCAGCCTGAATTTTCTGTTCATCCGTTCTTCTGGCCAGTAAACTACATTGCCATTGGCGCTGCTGACAGTGCTGAGCAACCCTTCTATTTAACATCTTTGAGTTGAGAAATAGTAATGACGCATAAGACCTGGTATTATGACTTCCGTTTTTGTGCCGTTTACCTGCAGGCTATAAGGCTTGTCCGCTAATATGCCAGAAAAAGTCAAAGTTCCTCCTACATAGCTTAGTGGGAGTTTAATTGCCTTATTATCCATGTTTGATTTCAACATTGTTTCGCGCAAAGGTTAAGGACCATTAAAGAAGGCATCTCTCTTTGGAATTTCCTTTTAGTAAAGTAAACTGTTTGGAATAGACCCGCTTATAGAGCTTTAAGTAAGCACCTACACATCCTTTGTGCTACTAAAACTATAGAATTAAACTCCAAGTCACAGTGTTGGATAACTTGAAATCGGCTCGCGCTGTGTTAGTTTCCCTAAGTCATAATGTGCTCATAATGTGTGTGTTTATGTCGTGTAATTACACCTGTCCCCAAGGTAGTTGATGAAGATAGTTAAATGTATAATTAATACATAATACGTCTGTATTCATAGTATTTATAGTAAAACTCTATTTAAGGTTGATATTTTTTGGTACATTTTTAAATTTTTATTTGATAATTAAAAATACATTTTAATTTTATTGTTGTTATGTCGGATATGTCTAATCACTGGGACTAGTCAGCGTCAAGCTTTATGCCCTAACGTCGTCAAATTTTAGTCAATCTTTCCACCGAAAATGTGAGATGGTTATTAGCTCCGCAAGAACTCAATTTCGAGTCCAGCAACATGCGCAATAGTTCAAAGCCTATATTTGTCACAAATTCTAATTTCTTCTCTCGAAAACTCGGTCACATATGGTTATTTGTCCCGTACGTCAGAGGGACTTATCAACTACGTATAAACTTTGTCCTGAGTGATGAATTTTCATAGCACAAATCTTTCGGACAAGTTTTATACGTGGATATGTAACAAAGTACAGGAATATAGACTTGTCACAGCCCACAAGTCGCTCTCTCGTTGTATATGCGGCAAAAAATATCGCGCTTGAGAAATATCTTCAAAACGTGGTGTAATGTTCTATTTATAGTATATGGTCATGTAAAAAAAAACAAGTCAGAAATTAAATTTTCAATTGATAATACTAAAAAATTTGCTTAACTTCAACTAATACATCATGTTATTCAACAATTCAAAGAGTATCTGTGTATCATTTATAGTACTAAGTTATTTTTTTCGACAAAAACATGTTGTTTTTTCTTTGAGTAAAGAGTGAGAATAGGTTCGCTCCTCTTACAAACGAATTGCCATTCTGAAAAAATCGCCATTATAATATATTCCTGGAGCAGGGTAATCCTGTACAATTATTAACATTCATTTAAACAAAATCCAAGTGAAAACTTGCCACAATTATCTGGTGTGTTTTTGCAATGTTTTGTCTTTAAAATTGAAGCGGAAAATAAAATTATAAGTTATGTGAACAGTATTGCTTTAAAAAGATATCAGGTAAACTATATATGTAAACTTTTTTAAAACCTTTGTGAATGGAATTCCTTGTTTCCTGATCGACTATTTCATAATGATTAACAATTAGATTACGAGCTCGAGATTTCTATACGGTGATAGTTGATGAGGGCGAAGCACGAATCAGCTATCAACGGATAGAAATTGAGAGCGAGTAATCTAATTGTCTTAGTAGAATCTAGGATAAATAATTGATTCATAAGCCATTTTGTTAAAAATAATGCTACATATTGTCTTTGAATTTAAAAAGATACGGCAGGAAAATTGTTGTTTTGCTAGTCGCTATCTATCCAGGAATAGATAGCGAGTAGAGTAGCCAATCAAATTACAGCATTCGCATTAGTATGCTAGTATGATTCTACTAATTATTAGTATAATTTCTTTAGTAAATAATGGTTTTCAAGCATTTTGATTGGTTGACTGACTAGTAAATCTGAGGCATTATTTACTAGCTGGCATTTTTTCAAAATGGCCGCCGATGAGAGTCGTTTTGATGTATTTTACTTTTGCCAAAATTAGCAAATGGAGAAAAATTGCATTAATATAAACTCAAAGAATGCAAACAAACTTTGATGTTAAATTATCTTAAGGTAATAGATCGTCTGCAAATACCTTATCAAATACTTTTTTCACTATTTAAAAATTACAAGTAAACTTTAGTATTTACTTAGGAATTTTCAGAAGTAAACTGTATTCATAAAAGCTAAACGACAGTGCATTTTATACACGTAAATTTTACTAAAGGAATTATACTAAAACAATTATTCGCCTCAGGCTCAGTGATTACATAGGCGGCCCAATTCAGTGTGTAGTTTCATATAGAGATCAGTGCGCACATAAACACACTTCATACATTATTATATAAATATCCTAAGGCTGGCAACTCTTTTACAGTAATAAACTGACACATGTTAGACTTTCGCTTCAAACAAAAAATTAACACAATTTACCGCAAAAAAACTAGATACAAATGATCTTGGATATCTCTTCTACATTTCTAGATCGTTTTTAGACAAAAACAAGATTCCAAAATACGTAAATTTGTTCAATAAAAAGTGTTTTTGATCAAAATTTTCCGTGTAGATAGGCGGGATGCAAAGTGCCCTACAAACGTCATCTTCGGAAATGACTTCGGCTAAGCAAATCTAAGTTCCTATTGGCTGCTATTGAATTCGTCTTTTCTTCGGCGTTTCCGAGTGCTCATCAGCCAATAGCAGCTTAGCCGAAGTCATTTCCGAAGATGACGTTTGTAGGGCACTTTGCATCCCGCCTATCTACACGGAAAATTTCGATCAAAAACACTTTTTATTGAACAAATTTACGTATTTTGGAATCTTGTTCTTGTCTAAAAACTATCTAGAAATGTAGAAGAGATATCCAAGATCATTTGTATCTAGTTTTTTTGCGGTAAATTGTGTTAATTTTTTGTTTGAAGCGAAAGTCTAACATGTGTTAGTTTATTACTGTAAAAGAGTTGCCAGCCTTAGGATATTTATATAATAATGTATGAAGTGTGTTTATGTGCGCACTGATCTCTATATGAAACTACACACTGAATTGGGCCGCCTATGGTGATTATGGTAAATAATCACTTCGTCTTCAGCGAATAATTGTTAAACATTTTAGAAAACATTTTTTCGCTGCTATTTCTTCACTAATTCCTTCAAAATAGCTTAGTTTAAACCAGTATATATTTTCAAAAAAATTATTTGCTAACCTGTGAAAGATGTTTGGAAGTATATCTTATTGTTTTTAATCCTTTTCAAACGCTAAAATTTCCTTTTTTCTTGCTAAAAACTATTGCAGTTTTTGTACCGCCATCTTGTTTTTTCTACTCGTCTTTTATGAGCTGGTAGTGGCTGGTATACGATGAGTATTTCAACCAATCAAAATGCAGAGTAGCTCATATACGGTAGATGACTATGTTATAAATGGAAAATATCTCACTGTCTGTGTCTGATTATCTACTGTATGATATATAACAATCTCGCATTCTTGGCTTCTTGGAAGAAGGTTAAAATTTCAAACAGGTATAAGGACTGAACAAGTGGCTATATATATCAAACAAATAATTCCGTGCTTAGAGGTGAAAATAGCGGCTACATTGATTTTGATTGGACAAAAGTCTCTTTCACTTTCGAGTTAAAAACATTCGACATGTCACCATCACTCCAGTTATATATATTGGGCTCACTGACTTATTGCTGATGACGTAGCAAACATAAGCCAGAACAAAATGGCGGCCGAAAATCCTACTTCAAAAGATATTCAACTTGTTTTCAAGCGTTTAAAACATTGTGCGACCAACAAGGTGAGTCGGTTTCAATGCAAAAGAAAAATCTAAACTCCTGGCTTTCATGCAGTTTGATTTTTTGTATTGATACGGGTCTTATTTAATGTTTTAGACGTGCTTTGATTGCGGCCATCAAAATCCCACTTGGGCTAGTGTCACATACGGTGTTTTTCTTTGTATTGATTGTTCGGCAGTCCATAGATCACTTGGGGTGCATTTAAGCTTTATTCGGTGAGTATTTTTAATATAGAATTGTATGAAAATTTTTATTTTATGCTACGGTTCTAGTGTCAGTTCTACCTAATTTTACATCTTTATTTGGAAAAATTGAATTTTTCGGTCTTTTAACTCAAGATATCACGCTCTTTAAAGGGTTCACAGGCCAAAGCCAGTTAACGCATTTCTGTTCTGTTTGAGTTTAGTGTCTTTTATTTTTAAACTCTGATAGTTTTTTAGCAATTGCTCTTTGAAGGCAGGCTTGTGATTTTTAATTTTTTATTCAAATTATAAACTTTGGTGATGTGGCCTTTTATATTTGATTAACTGTCTGTGATATTTACCTAGCTTATGTTGTTCATGTCTTCAGGTCGACTCAGTTAGACACGAATTGGACATGGATTCAACTGAGACACATGCAATGTGGTGGGAATGCAAAAGCTGTGAGTCTGTGAGATTCCAGAAAAGGAATCTGCTTTGTTTTGGGGGCAACAGATCGATTGAAATATTACTGCCAGACATGCCAATAAGGGAATAACATGGGAAAAACATGACTTTTGCAGGATGTATTGTTTATTTTTGGCTGGCTAGTAAACTGCTACTAGAAGGACAAAAAATAAACAATATGACCAGACAAAAGTCACATAATTTACCTTAGCAAAAAAGATGGCGACATATTGATTTTACCAGAATGCATTGCGGGTATCAAGTAAGAATACCTGGGAAAAGATGACAGAGCTAATGGATTTAAATTTTAACACAAGTGTGAGGATAACTTGATGTCTTCTATGTGTACTCACAAAATATGTTAATTTTGCTTTTTAAACAATTTCAGACTGCAATACATTCAGGTAAAATCGACATCCGCCATCTTTTTTGCTACGGTGAATTAAGGTTATCAATATTTGGAAAACCACTGGGTGTTTTCGTAAAATACACAAAGACAATTGGAGTTATTGTTGTTCTGTATTTTACTATCAATATACAAGACCAAATATAAATATGTAACATAAACATCAAAAATTGACAATGCAGACAACATATGCTTTTAATTCAACTTTATTTCTGACCCTTAGTTGTGAAAAGTTTTGAACATAAGACAAAACAGTTAAGCATGAATTAAAATGGGTCATTCCAAAAAAAGTTCAATAACCCACCCACAGAGGAAATTTTTGGAGGAGGAGAAGGGAGGGAAAGAGGTTCTGGAACAATGCAATATATAAAATAACTGAATGAAAGTGCCTAAAAGTACCCAAATGGCTTCCTTGCCAAGTTCATGAGACACACAATTGACCAATCATATGCAGAAAATATGTAATTACTGCCCAATTTTATTCTTTATTGGCCAATGCTTGTGAGCATTTGGAATAGGGCAGTTTCCTCTTTGGCCATAGATTATAATTTGACATTCATGGACTGATTTTTCATTTCCCTCAATTTTTTTTCTACATTGAAGGAAAAATCTTCAATTATTTGTTTTCTTTTAGTTACTGTTTTTTTACTGGTCATGGATTGTCTCTTTTCTCCCAATTTCAGTTTGCTTCTTAGAAACGACCCTGAATGTTTATTTGTGGGTTTAGAATACTTGTTCTAAAGGTTTCAAATTTCATTTCAAAGCTTGTTCTATTGATTTATGTTTAAGTTTATGATCAAGCTGTAATTGGCCGGATAATATATCAGCCACTTTCTCCTTTGCAGAAGCTTTTTGGTCTTATAACTTCCCATAATTTCTGGTGAACCTCAATTTCTAGGGAAATGTTGTGTAAGACAAATGAAAAGGCACTAGCTTGAGAAATATAGAAAGCCTCTGCAGAGAAGAGCTGTTCAGCCAGATTAATGACATGGTTTTGAAAATAATTTTTGTGATCAGCTTGTTAAATTTACAAACAAACAAACATTCAAAGTCATTTTCAAAAGCTGACTGAAATTGAGGGAAAGATGAGGGTATTAATAGGGTAAGAAGAGAGGAAGACGAGGTCTTATCTTTGACAAATATCTTGTTTCTGATTTTAGACTGCATTCTTCAGACAACATAATCTGAATACTAATGATGCTATGGCAAAATACAATAGGTATATTTTTTAAACTTAAGTTACTGCCCAGGCTATTTGTAGAAAGGGGAGTGTGGGGGGCATCTATACATTAACTCAAAAGGTTTATTACATTCTTGTGCACCATTTGGAGTTGCTGCAGCTATCTGCAGCACAAAAATTCAGTAAATCATAGATGTGTATGCACATGGTTCTAACAACCTTGTGGGAGTTTTAAAGAGCTTTTTTAAGTGGCCTCGATAGTCAGAATTCATTAGAAATTTTATGTCTCTACGATTAAATGTTTTGTAGTGAATGCTTGAGCTTCTTTTTAGGTCATTGCACAGCTCCATAGCACTGTTTTCTGTATTTAAAAAATATTTCCTCAAAGTTTGCCCGAACATAAAAATTGCGTTTCTTGTTGGAACTCGATTCTAATTATATATAATTTCATTTGCATAAACTCCACACCTTACCTATGACAACAATATCTCTGGGCATACAAACGGTAGGAGTATAAAACTTTTCCAATTATGAAGACAACCAGCAGAGCTATGCAATGACCTAAACTAAGCTTTACACGTGCACTATAAAAGATTCTATGGCGAAAAAAGTATTATATGCTATGAGTTAGACTATTGAGCCACCTTAACAACTTTTACATGTGTAAAATTGACATATTAACATATAATTTTGTGGAAACACCACATAAGTTTATTATCACAAAGCTTTCGATCCATGAGCTTGGATCTTTATCAGTGCTAATAATTAGCAGTGGTGAAGGTCCGAGCTTATGGAACAAAAGCTTTTCAATAATAAACTTACATAGTGTTTCCACAAAAATTATATTTTAATTAGGTATTCACCATGCAAACTTGCAAGGAAATTAAAATTAGCATAGTTCAACCTATTGGTTGCACTGTTTTCGACTAATAAACTATCTATCTATCTGTAAACCAACATAGAACAGCTAGTGGTTATGAAATTCTGTCTTTAGTTTGGATGGGTGTTCTACCAGCAATGACAGACAAAGTTATAAAATTAGCCTAATCCCAGCACAGTTTTGTTTCACAGCCAGCAGAAAATAACATACAGCAATTTGTGTCGTGTTTTTATAGTCGTGTTGCAAACATGTACAGAGAGAAACTGGCATCTCTTGCACAGAAAGCTCAAAAACAACATGGAACAGAGGTATTCCCACACTAGCATTGCCAGTGTAGGTAGTGCAGTCAAAAGCACACAAAGATATAGGGGTTTTTACCACCTGAAACGATATTAGCACTGTGATAACTATGAGTCTACTAAGTAATTGTAACTGATCCGAAAGGCCTTCATTTTAAATGTTGAATTCTGTTTAATTAATAATTTCAAGTACTGTAGTAAATGTTAAATATGCAGATACATAAAAATCATACTTAATTGAACTATTCTAAACTATTAACATTTTCCTCTTGCGTTTCCAGGTGCTCATAGACACAAGCCACCCAAGCCATGATCACGCTCAGACTCCTGAGAAGAAAGATGTGGACTTCTTTCATGAGATTACTACAACAACTGCTCCAGCTAGCGAACCAATCACGGCAAATGGAACAACGAACAGAAGCAATGGTGCAACACCACCTCCTGCAGTGGAAAATGACGTCACAGGTTTTTCATTCATTTTTTCATTCACAGGAAATTTCGTTCATTGAGGTGTTTAATATTCCTGATAGAATCATTTTGAAATGTCTAGATTGATGTATTATTGGTGAGATTCACATCTAAACCCTAAAAAACTGCACATTTGCTGTTGTGCTGTCAATTAGCCAGTAGCCTGTTGGGAACGTCGAGTCCTCCATTTGCCCATTATAGCAGAATGCAATAACTAGAATGTAATACTCAATCTATTTCAAAAATTTTTAGGCTCGTTAAACCAAGTGGAAAAAGATATTAGTTTGTTAAGTATTTCTCCACCAAAACAGCAAGGTTTGTGCTGCTTTTATTTGAAATATTAGTAAAAAATTTTATGCTAAATGTTGTTTATGCTTGTTTTGAATTAGAGCCACGTGTGTCAACCATTGGTGGGAGAAAAGGTGGAAAGAAGGTCAGAACTTGTCATATATTATAATTGAATGACTGTCTCTCTTTTATACCTCACACATTATCAAATCCATTTTTTTTTCTATCTAGTCTGCTGGAAAGAAGGGAAAATTAGGTGCTACTAAGGTATGGGCTAACTAGCTCTACAGTTCTAAACTGTTCTTCTTAGAGGCCTTCAATTAATTAACCAGTTTTCCAACCTCAGGTTAAAACAGACTTCAATGCACTGGAATCTGAAGTGAACAAGGCCGAAAAACGTGCCAAAGCTGAGGAAGTGAAAGCATTTGAAGAAACTGGGGCAATATCTGGCAATCTTGCATACAAACCTAAGAACTTCAACCGAGAGGAGGAGAAATTAAAACACACTGACCCTAAGAAGGCTGCACAGTTAGAGAGGTTGGGGATGGGATTTGGTCATGCTGTGGAACCCAGTCATTTGTCACATTCAGCATCTGCTGGATTGTCAACGGTTGAGCAAGTTAATCCTACTTCTGGTTCACGACAGAAATCTGTTCTTGACCGATATGGTGATAATACTGATGGGTATTTTGATAGGTGAGTGATGGTCATATGAGGGTAGTGGTGGTGGCGATGATGATGATGGTGGTGGTGGTTCTGGTGGAAGCGGTGATGGTGATGGTGATGATGATGATATGTTAATACTGGGAACATTTCTTTTCAGTAGTTATGGTTCTGGAAGTTTAATTAATGATTCACCACCAAGGTACAATAAATAAAATTGTAAAAAAATATGCGTATATAAGTATATATACAAATCAATCAGAATTCATTAGATTTTTGTTGTTTTTAGTTATTCTCTTGAAGATTTTTTCGAAACAGAAAAACCGTAAGTGAAGTGTACATTTCTTCATTCTTTATTTTTTCACATGACTAACCGTGTTGGATGGATTATTTTTTAAGGAAAGCTAAAGACAGCTACAAACGCTCAGAAGAAAGTAGTTACAGGTATGCTTGACAAGACATGATCCTTACTGGAAGTTAGTTTAGTTTAGTTTTTCCTCTGTACTGTACTAGCACTGGATTAATTTCTATTTCAAAGGAGTAATGCCAGGAAGGATTACAGTTCTTCGTCAGGAGGAAATAGTGGTAAGTATTTGTGTTATATGTTTGTTCCTGTATAAATACACCTATTAGCCATCTCACAAAGCATGCATGGTTTGTTTGGAGAGACAGTGTGATAGAGAGAACCAGTCGTGAGACATGAAATGAGTAGTGCAACCTGTGAGCCTTTCCTTAGAGACAATGAGGCATCTTTTATTTTCATGCTCTAATTTTAACTGCTAAAAAGTATTCTGCCACTTTGCATTCTCCCTCCAAGCAATCCATAGATGTGTTGCAGTCATCAGTTAGAAAGTGGTTAATTAAAGTATATTTCTAAGACATTGCTCGTGTGATTCTTAGATAAAGCCCAGAAGAAATTTGGCAGTGCTAAGGCAATATCATCAGATCAATTCTTTGGTAACAGCTCTGATGTAAGTAGAATTCAGCATTTAAAAAGTTTCTTTATAGTAAGCTCAACTTGCCACTCTGGATTAATGCTGTAACTTTTTATGCATAGTCAGGGTATGGTCTCAGTGCGTCGAATAGCAAGCGATGAATGTTCAGAAAGAAATTGTTAACGATCTTGATTGGCAAAAAATTATACATCATCGTTGCCTCCAAAACATGCTTACTTGCACAGTTAATTAATTAAAGGATAAAAAGAACTCATTCACAGTAGCGTAGCCAGCCCGACAAATTAGTCCCGTTTGCAAATATTTTCCTGTTCGTTGACTGTGAAAACAATCAATTTCTAAAGAAATGAATAATGATAATAACTTGAAAGTAGCTTGAAATTTGCATAGCGAGACTAAACTGTCGGGCTGCCTACGCCACTGCTCATGCATGAAAAACTATCTTGAGTTGATACAACAGGAAAGACATCAACACTTTTGTTGCTACTTTTGCCTTCCTCAAATAAAGTTAAATCTTCTGTACCAATATTTATTTGATAGCAAATTCACATTTTTAATCAGTCATTTGGTTGTTGCTACCATTAGGAAGTTCAAGCAAACAGTCCTTTTTGGCTAGATTTTAATTTGATTGACAGAAAGTCATGACTGCCTATCCTAATGACTGGTCGTTTCAAGTCCTGTAGTCTGGCATGAGATGTTTTCAATGCATTTCTAGGCATCATATGATACGAAAGTAAAACTGGACAGAATGTCAGGAGCATCTGCTATATCAAGCGCTGATCTATTTGGAGAACAGCAGCATTCAGGTGAGGATTTCTAAACACTTACAGCTTGACAAAAAAAGGTTAAGGTTAGCTTCTATCTCTCCCTCCACCATAGCTGTGCTCCGTTATCAGACACAAGTCATATAAGGTGGCTATCAGAGGCACTCTTAGAAAGTCTTAGCTCTCAGCTGCAAGTTATGATGATTCACACACATATACTTAACTAGACCAATCATGTATTTTAAAAGCTTGCTTGTGTGCTGTAATAGTGACAGATCTTATATATATTTTCACAGGGCGAGGAGGGTCTTCATTCCAGTCACCAGACATGTATCAACTGCGTGAAGGACTTGGTCGAATGACAGAAAAGGTACTTAGTATTTCTTTGTTAGAGAGGCACGGTGTAGAATTATTCACTCAAAAGATATCTTCTTTTCTTACAGATTAGTAATGTTGCATCAGGTGTATTATCAACAATACAGGTATGATAGTTTTTCTCTTGTAGTACGGTAACACTGGGTCAATAGATCCGATCCTCATGGGAACTCTGGAAAGAACAGTGTAGAACTGATAGAGGTATCCGGTATAATAAAGTCAGTTTGGTTTAGGTTTCCTCCTGTAGTAACACTGGATCAATAAGAGATGATCCTTACTGGACCTCTAGGAAGAACAGTTTACAACTGATGGAGCTATCCAGTATAAATAAAGTTAGAAGAGCAGTTCAGTTGAAAACTACTATCTTATACAATTTTACTTATTTTGCAGGACCGGTATAGTTCTGGCTACAATGGTTAGCAAAATATTACAATATACATTTCTTCAACTAACTTGGTGTGGGGAACTCACCTCCAAACAATTTCAGGGACCATATTATACCCTTACTTTTGTGATTTTCAAAATTTGAAAACAATTTTCAACTGCATAATTCACTGTCCACATGGGTTATTTCATGTGTGCACAGATGTAAACTTACGAGGTCTTATCATATGACTTATGTTTATGGTTTATGCAGGCTTAGTAAAACCTCTAAATATGCAGTATCGGCTTGTAAAATCTTCATGGAATGATTTATACATATGCCATTGCTGATATACATAGGGGTTTTAATACTTGACTTAACAGCAAGCAATTTTGCTATTGCTAGATGTGCCAACCAAATTCATAGCAATTTATAAATAAAGTTATTTTTAGTTTTGCATGGTGAACAGCAAATATAAGTTTAGTTTCGTGGATTTAAATCATATATTTATGGGGTTTTCTTTACAAAACTGACTTATATTGCTGTATTACCTATAGATACACAACAGTATGTTGTGATGCCTATTTTGACTTGTGTTAGCTGTTTAGTCATCAATATTGTATCACTTTTGAAACTGCATACATTAGGAACCCAATTTTATCAGTGTACCAATTTTAACATTTCATAGTATTTCTCTTTCAAATGTACATCTTCAAGTTCAAATGTATGTGGCAATTGTGGAAAAGTTATCACTCAATGTTAAATGAGCTTGTTAGACTACTAAAGGGTTGGAAACTTAATTTAACTGTTAACAAACTTGAGTTGACATTACAGTTGATAGGGTTAAGTGATTATTGTGTAATCAATAAAGAATTGAATAATGAATGGTACATTTTTCAGCCTTTCAGTGTATGTCAGTTGAGTAATTTTTAAGGTGTTGTAAGCTTCTGCACAAAAGTCATTATTTCTAAACATTTATTACAATCGCTTTCACAAGATGTTCTCTTAAATTAAATCTTTTATAATGTTTTCTCATCCTTAACTCTGCATGTACATATCTATCCACAATAGTCATCACGTGGATTACGTTGCCTAGAAAGACATAAGAAGGAGTGAACAGGTAAGAATTTTAACATTGATATATAATTATGACTTTCCTCGATGCTGTATTGAAATCAGGGTTTACCTTGGAGCAGCTTTTATGATATCATCAACTCGTAATATCATTTCAGCTGCTTCTGCAGCAGATAGTAAGACCTGTAGTTTGACTTTATAAGATTCTGTTATACCAAGCTCTACCATATTACCAATAACCCCTGTCCGCATATCTATACAGAGAAAAACAAGTGTACTCATACCATAGTTGTACCTTGAACAGAAAAAACAATCAAGTGGTATCATGTTTGTTTGCATTGAGCAGACTTGTTGTCAACAAGTTGATATCAGGATGCATATACCTGACATGCAAAAGCTTGTGGATGAAGTGTCTGTTGCATGTTGTTAACCTAGCTGGCTGACAAGTTGCAAGTTGACAGTCAAAACGTGTTACCCACAGCCTTGCTGGGAGTTGTTTCGACAAGTTGTAACAAGTCTGCAAATGACAAGTTGCAACAAGTTTGATTTTAACATTTGTTGTAATGTGATGATATTTGTTGCAACTTGTTGACAAATTAAAACAAGCTGGTAAAACTGAGAACTTGCAACAAGTCTGTTGCATTTTTTACTGTTCACATACTATATAAGGAACTAACTTCTTGTAAGTGTTTAGAATTTGGGGCACTTGCTGAATGACTTCCATGTAAGTCCTTTAAGATGACCTGCGTTAACTCTTTGGTACTATAACATACCTATGCCATATCTATTTTCTCCGTGACTGTGTTTTGCTCTTAGTTGAGAAACCAAATGTGCACTATCATAACCAGCATTATCAGCAATTATAATAGGAATCTAGTGATGCAAACATATCATAGTATAATTACAGTCAAACCGGATGTTCTGTTCCCCCAATATTGCAAAATTGCCGTCAATATTGCAATGTTCATGCGCTAATTGCTCCGAGCAAGTTTCACCGGAACTTGCAAGCTGCAACTATACCAGTTTTAACAAATTTGTTGATTTCAGTAATTTCCTAGAAGATTTTCGCTGATAAAAATACTGCAAAGTAACTAATATTGTTTGGCGTTATTTTTATCAGCGAAAATTGGCCAGGAAAGTATTGAAATCAACAAATTTATTAAAACTGATATAGTTGCAACTTGCAAGTTCCAGTGCAACTTGCTCGGAGCAATTAGCGCATGAACATTGCAATATTGACGGCAATCTTGCTATATTGGGGGGAACAGAACATCCGGTTTGACTGTAAAATCTGGTAAACATCACAGACTACATCCTAAATGTTTACCTGTCGTAAAGCATTTGCAAAGCTTTCGATGGCAGTTGATTCTTTTCCAGGCGTTTTTGATGCCAAATGACTGACTGCCTTTGCCATAAGCATCTCTGAAGCACCTGGAAAATATTTAAACACTTTGTAGTGCAATCTTTAGGCAAACTATACATATAGACAAACTAACTATGGCTCTGGAAAGAAATGTCATTTTGGTATGGTTCTTTTGTGAGTTACCTCCTCCAAAAACGGTCCGTGTCTCTTTGACTGTCTGTGTTAGGACACACAATGCATCATGAAGCGATCGTTCTGCTTCTTCCAAAATCTGTTGGGTGGCTCCACGTATTACAATCGTACAAGCTTCATTCAGAGCACAACCAGAGAAATGGATTAGCTAAAATGATAATCAATAATCTCTATCAACATCATCACAAACATCATCCATATCATCATCATCACAAACCTGGTCTTCTCCAATCATAACTTCTTCTATTAGCTTACAATGTCCAAGTTTCACCAATTCAGGTTTCCCAAAGGTTGACACAATTTCAGCACCAAGGACAAGAGCTAGCCGTTCCACCCCTTCAAAATCTGCATGTTCAATCGCCATCACTCCTGCATCTGCAAACAATTGCTCGGGATAATTATAGATAAGTTGCCTATAAGAAAACATATATGTAGCACAAGTTGACATTTTGCCTTTGGATACTTTGAAAACACTGCTATAAAGATACAAACCTGTTTATAAAACAGTTTATATCATGTTTTAAAATATGCTGAACTTTATCTTTCATTTTTTCCTAAAAAACCATTGTTGAAATATTTTGCTCAGTAAACAAATTTGATCCAAATATAAATAAAACAAAATAGATGCGGAATAGTTTAAAGCTATACCTTTTCAGCCAACTCTAGTTGGGCAATTTTAGCAGTGGAATCGACCCTTACTCTTGACCCGAAAACCTAAAATAGTGGATAGCTGTATTAGTTCAAAATCATTCTTCCTAGAGGTCTGAAAAATAGATGAATACTTATGCATTGAACCTTTATTTTATCTGCATCCATAGATGTATTTGCAACCAATATTTTAACATTTTCCATTCTTTTAGGTTGGTTGACCCCAATCTTTTTATCAAGTAGAAAACCTTCATCCAAGTAAGAGTCTGCTAGATTTCCACCAAGTTTCTTGATTATTTGAATTGCTTCCAGGTTTCCACTTCCCTAAATTAAGCGATAATTATCATTACAGCTGTGACTACCATTATCATTTTCAATATATCACCATTGGTACCATATATCCGCATAATTTTTTTACAAGACCTTTAATCTAAGCACAGCATCGACAGCAAGTTTGGCAAAATGATCTTTCTGATGGACCAAGATTTTTGAACTTAGAGTAGTTCTAGCTATGTTCATCAGATCTTCTCGAAACTTGGTATCATCTTTGCCATGATCTATAGCAGAATGTTCCAGTGCAGCTTGTGCAGCCTTCACAGCCTTGCGCCATCCAAGTATGGTTGTCTGAGGATGGATTTTTGATGCTGTCAACTTCTCTGCTTCCTACATTGACGAAAGGTTTGTAAAGGCTAGAAATTAAAATCCAGGAGGAAAAAGGTCTCTGAAATTATCACAATGATTAGAAATAATTTGTACCCTCAAAAGTTCACTAGCTAATACAACAACACTGGTTGTCCCATCGCCAACTTCATCATCTTGAACTTTGGAAATATCTGCAAGTTCACATCAATATCAAAGTTAGCAAAAACTGGTTTCCATTTTGCACCAAAAAAAAAACAGTTTAAGTCAGTCTCTTAATTCTAAGCATTTGTCCTCCACCAGAAAACTACTTCATATAATGGACAATTTATAATTTGTAGGCTTCACCTTACCTACTAATATCTTGGCTGCTGGATTATCAATATTGATCGATTTCAATATAGTAGCTCCGTCATTTGTGACTTGGATATCACAATTCTGACCAAGAGATTGCAAGATTTTGTCCTGGTGAACATTAATTAAAGAAATATAATCAACTTTTTGACGAGCTTTCACACAACTACAGTATTCTTCACGACATTTTTCATGAGTCATGATGTACTATGGTGGAACTTACCATGCCTTTTGGTCCCAGAGTGCTCTTAACGAGATCACCAATAGCAATTGCACCAACAAACGAGGACTAATTGTGTAATAAAAGGTTCGTTAGTCTTTGTCTAGCATAATTGCCAGTACTGGTAGTATGGTCCAAAGTACACAAAAACATAATCAAAGACCTTATGTTTTCGTGTGGTTATTCCTTGCCACCTTGATTACCAGACTATAGAAGGGGTGTGGATCCCATGTTATGCACAGGTATTACTAAGGATAGTAGGATACAATGTAAAATACTCACAACACTCCAAGCTAAACAACAAAACATACCAATCTAGCTGTTTCTGCTTTCTCTTCATCAGCACCGGCTTTGAATATTTGAACAGGATTTAGCGAAACCTTATAACACAAAATATTCAATCAGATGCTTCAACTCAAAAGTACAAAACTATATATTCGATTTTCCTATAATATAATGTATAGAGTTGTGGTAATGTATAGTATACTTTTATCATGTTTAAAGCTTGATTTCTCTTACCATTTTCTTAAAATTTGGATTTAAAATCTCAAAAAAGTTGTAAACTTTGACAATCAAACATGTGCTGCAAAGATGCGACAGCTATCCGCCTTTCTCTATTATGCGCAAAATATGTCGAAATTTTACTCAGAGGCTGATGCTTCCACTTTAAGTAGAACCATTCGAAGAAGTTTAATAAATCCAATACTTCAAGCATTGATCGGAAAACTTGGAGATGAAGTCGGTTAAAAAAGAAAAAAAAAACAATCCAAAAAAAAGAAAACATCTTCAAAACTCAATAGGCGGGGCCGTTAGGTCAAAACGTAGCTACAATCATTTTCAAAATGTTGTGACCCATGCGTTAGGGTGTTGAGGTTGGGAAACCAACATTGATTGGAAAGGCGGGGAAAGGAAATATGGATTTTATAGATATATCAACGTATGGTGTACGTTCATTTTTCATGAAAAATTGCTAGTGTCCCAACTACTTATAGTTGAGAAATACATTTTCGTGACACCCATCTAGGAAACACCTGGTTTGTAGTTTATTTAAAAGAAACATAGATACATTTTTACCAGAAAAAGTTCCTAAGCAAAAAACGTGCCCGATACTGAGAAAATGGGTGATTTGTGATTATCTGCTATAAAATTGTATTACAGTAAAAAATGTGAAATTTCATATTCGACGACAACAAAAACGACTAGTTTCCATATGAATATTAATGTACAGCAAGTAATTTTAAATGCATACATGTCAAACAAATTCAAGTTTATATTAAATTTAATTTGCTAGCGTTTAGTCGCTACATCGCAACATCATCAGAGCTATATGCGATGAATAAACATAAGTTGTATCTATATATACATGATAACTAAGTATTATATTACAAACAGTAAAAATTTAAAAAAGAAAGGACGAGTAGTAAAAGAGTTAGAAAAACAACATGTCAAAGTAAGAATTGAGTCATTAGATAGTCATTAGATAGTGGGATATTCTGAAAAAAACGACTGGCATCATCAGAAAGATGTTCACATGTAAAAGAAAAATAACTCGAAAACTATTTGAAGGATAAAAACAAACTGTTTAAGGGTTTTATATATATATATATGCTTTTTTTATGTGATCTTTCTGATGATGTTAGTCGTTTTTGCTGTCGTCGAATATGAAATTTCACATTTTTTTACTGTAATACCACAGGTGGCCCAATTCAGTGTGTTGTTTCATATAAAGATCAGTAGCGAGCGGTAATACGCTACTGATCTCTATATGAAACTACACACTGAATTGGGCCGCCTATGGTAATACAATTTTATGGTAGATAATCACAAATGACCCATTTTCACGGTATCGGGCGCGTTTTTGGATGGGAATTTTTTTTGTAGGAATGTATCTACAGTATATTTCTTTTAAATAAATCCAAGCCCTTTAAAATCTTCAATCCATCTAAGATACATAAAACATGACAAATAAAATGTTGGTTAGGTTGTTAGGTTTGGATTTAGAGTTAGGGCTTGGATTAAGTTTTATATTTGCCTACCGCGAACATGGAAGTATTACCCAAATTTAAATGGTTATATTTCGATCCTATACTATAGTTCAATGACCCTATTAGGATCATTGATGTCAAGGATCGGTCGTAATTATTTCCCATACTTCAAAAGTGAATCGGAGTTCTCCGCGCAGCATACGGTTCTTTTTCAGACGTTTACGAACTATGACGTAAATTTGTGGACTTCCTCGAATTAGTTACATCTATGGTTAAATGGAACTCGGTTAGTTCGAAAAAAACGTAATTTTGTCTGTAAATTCTGTATATTTGAGCTTCTTTGTCCTTCCGTTGGGTTCTTCATTAAAATTTCATGGTTTTAGAAGCGCTAGAGCTTGGATAATGGCCGTGAGTGCTGGACAATATCAATTTAAAATCGTACTTTTGGGCGAAGGGTGCGTTGGAAAAACATCGCTTGTACTTCGCTATTGCCAGGATAAATTTAACGATAAACATTTAACAACTTTACAGGTGCGTCCTCTCAAACATACTTTGTCCAGCTGATCTGTTTTTGACTTTATTGTTGGTGATGAATTCGTCTATTCTGCTAAATATATTTTTGTGTTTCAAAATAGATTTAAAATAAATAAACTATTTACATATTAAATTGATTTCGTAACTTTGCATAGTTCTCAATCATGTTGTAATATTACAATTTGAAAAGTAATGCTCTTAATAAAGCAGCAATTATGAGATTGAGACCTAGGGTGTGAAGTTTATAGTTTCTTGGTAAATAAATAAAACAATTATGCAGCATTTTTGTTATCTCTCTGCTATCTCATCTGTCAGTTTTTATTGTGAGGTGGTAGCTATTAAGGTAGCATTCTACATAAGCTGTTATGGTTTGTGTCTGATAAAGATATCTCAAACATGGTGGTCCAGTGTAGGTAGCATCATCAAACTTGACCAGACTGAAAAGTTTGAAAATTGTGCTCCTGAGATTTACAAAATTTAATACACAATATAGAGAAGGTATCAAAACTATGTGCCCAAAATCTTGGTTGGGCAGTAGAAACATTCCACTTTGGAGTGTAGGTCATACCTGAAAGGTCGTTTCAAACATGGTGGTCCAGGGTAGGTAGTATTCTACAATAGTACATTCATGAAAGGTATAGGTTCTTTCACTATTTGAAACCATTAAGTGAAAATTCACATTTCATGCACATGCCTTTGTCAGGAAGTTAGTATTGTAATGAAAGATCTTTGCTCGAAATGTTGATTTTGCAAACGTTTTCTGTTTTGTAGGCTTCATATCTTACAAAAAAGTTAAATATTGATGGCAAACGAGTTGGTTTGTCTATTTGGGTGAGTTTATTAACTTACGTTATGTGGTAAAGTTGCTGTATGATACACCTTACCAAACTAAAAGCTTTTTTCTCTTTTTATTATAGGATACAGCAGGGCAAGAGAGGTTTCATGCATTAGGTCCAATATATTACCGAGACAGGTATGAGATCTTACTTTGGACGACGGACGAGTGCACATATGTTCTGTGCATAACAATTGGTAGCCCACTCCAAAGTAATAATGCCGTTACCATAGCAATGCATTGCTTAAGCCGCACATATATCCTGATTTGTGATAAGGAGTAGATGCATAATAAAAACATAGTGAAAGACACGAATTAGCAGTTGAAAATTAAATCAGATTTAGAAACCTACAAAACAATATGCAAATATATGTGTCGTGATAAAGTACCGCCGCTTGGTATAGCGCAGCAACAAGTTAAACAGCAGAGGAGTTTAGTAGAGATACATGAGGATAACATGGACATCTTTTGATATCATATTTCATTGTTAAAATATGTGCTTGTTACTGATTTCATCAATTGCATCATGGATGAAGCTTTACATTAGCTAGAGTTTTACTCTAATTAGCCATAAACAAAGTAGAAAAGTATGTTAATCCCAAATTTTGTAACTATATAATTTGTATCTCTAAAATTCATCTGCCAAACTTTAAGGTATACAGTTGAACCCCTAATAGCGGACACCCCTTTTAAGCGGACACTAAATTCAGGTCCCAAACGTTTCTTTAATTAAATACTAGTAAGGAAACCTTTATTTGGCGGACACCCCTATTTAGCGGAAGCGGACACCTCACTGGAGGTCCCAATGAACAAATCAACCCCTTTTAAGCGGACAGTAACGTAACAAAATGTAGCGTATTTCATTGTTTCGTGAACACTCGGGCAGTTAATGATATGGACTCCATATATCGAATACGCTACGTTTCGCCGTTCACGATTGAAGTGGAATATGGCCTTTATAAATGATTATTCTTAGCTTTAAATTGTTATGTTTTATTTTGTATTATGAGCTTTCGCGAAAGACTCGAGCACAAACGTTCCTAGCCTTTTTTAACGCTGATTTTAACTACAAAAGTTTCTGAACGTAGATATTTTGGTAGACTTTTATATATTATAAATTATTAACATAGGTAAATAAATAACATACGAAAAATTACCCCCTGTTGTGATTCTGCGAGACCCCTTTTAGGCGGACACCCCTCTTAAGCGGACACCTTGGCGAGGTCCCAATGGTGTTCGCTTAATAGGGGTTCAACTGTACCTAATTTTTCATTAAAAATAAATGTGGAAGTAATTAATTCAATGTGAAAATATCAAATATCAAAATCTCTAATCACTAGAAGAATCAAACGTAGAGGCAAACTTGCCCAAGTTTGGCATAATTTGAAAGCATATATGCTTATGTAAAATTATTCAGAAAGGCTGAAGTTGTTGGGCATAAAAAGTTCCTAGTTGTTCACATAAGGTGATTTTTAGATTGTTTGTTTCATAGCAATTAGAGAAATGATTGCCCACAAGTTTGTGGCACTGCAAAAACAAGGATTTAATAGAGAGGTCTGAGAGACATGAAAAACAAAACAGAGACATTAAAGAAAAGCATGAGAAAAAGATGTTATGGAATTTAAACTGTTCCACAAAGCTTAACAAGTAGAATTTAAACTGGTTTAATTTTATTGCTCATGCGAGAATAGCAAGACCTCAACATAGAGGCCTTCGATTATTTTATTTTAGGCACATTTTATTTCATTTTCTTGTAACTCCTTTGGTGTTATACCCATGGAAAGCTTTAGTCATTTTTGAATTAATGAAATATATCAAGCACATATTGCCTATTATTAATGAAATATGATACCTGTAAGTGCCTAGATTGTTCCATTTTCTGCTATATGTTGTTTCCATACTTTTCTACATCTGTTCTCATGATTGTATATATTGTCTTGGTCTATGGCCTGCACTCCTTGTCACAAAAAATAAAAAAATATGTATGTGTGTGTGGCTTCAGCACTGCTTTGATTTGCAGAAAATATGTGCACTCGCCTGTCACCCACCTTTAAAGAAGCAGTGTTGACTTTTGCTAAAGAGTTTTATGTTCAAAAACTAGACTGAAAGTTTCTGAAAGATGCATAAATTGTAAATGCATTCAGTTACAACATGCAAGGAATATTAATCACCTTAAAGCTTCAACATACAATATTAGATCTTACATTTTTTCACAATTTGCCAAAATGCGAGTTTTTTGTTTGCTAACTTGCCGTCATTAGTTTCATATGTGCCCCAGAGCCTCAATGATGTTTCAAAGGAAACAATTCTGTGTTCAGAGTTAAAAATAAACAGTAATTTGTCATTCCTCAAGCACTCATAATTTAAGGTTCATGCTTTTTGGAGGACAACCTTTATTGAATTAGCTGTATATGTCAGGTTATGACATATATACATGTCATGCCAGGAGTCATATAGAAAATCTCATATTTTTGTGGATATATCTTTACCAGACTATGAAGTTATTGACAGGCCAGCTTGTTTTTTATATAAACAGCTCCTAAGTACCCTCTTTGCTTTAATCAGCAACTCTGACCTTATTTAGTAATGGTGCAATATTAGTCTATGACATAACAGATGAGGATTCCTTCCAAAAGGTACTTGATTCAAGTATTAATTTACCCAGCTGCCCTTTAGGTTTCCATTCTGACAATATTGAGCATTGTTTAGGTTAAAAACTGGGTAAAAGAGCTTCGTAAAATATTGGGGGATGATATTTGCCTCTGCATAGTGGGTAAGTGTTAATATTGGAAGAGTTGTGTACTTACCTAATAACTTTAGGACAATCTTGAGCCTTATAATGTTGAAATTATAGAAGTCACTCTGGTAGAAAGGGTAGCATTTGTCCAAACATTTTACATAATTTTGAACTGTTATTATCACCAGTTTGGAACAGAATTTACTTAAGTTATATTTATTTACAATAAGGTTTGCCCTGCCAGTGTCAACAATTACACTTGCTTCATGTCAGTTACCTCCATAGCTTAGTGGTCAGGGCATAGCACTGCATGGCATCACAAAGGCATATGTTTGATTCCTGCTGGAGAGGGACCTACAGTTGTTGATGAATTTTTCTCAAACATTCCCAGCTTGAGTTTTTGACATTTGTACGATTTCCACTCAAATTAAGATATATTTACCCATTGGAAGTTAACAACGACAAACTGCTAACTGAGCTCAGTTTATAAAAAATAGTATGACTTAACCAATTTTTCAAGCACATTATGTGTAATCCTAGTTGTGCGTCTTGTTTTCAGGAAATAAAATTGATCTGGAGAGAGATAGACATGTCGACAGTGCCGAAGCAGAGGCGTAAGTAAAAATTACGTTTTGTACCTTTATGTGTTAGTACTGCCTGCCATTGTTTTCTCAGGGATCAATTCACTTTGGCATTAGACGGCTGGAAATGCCACAGACATCTTCTTGATGCAAGTTGTGGATTTTACCAGCTTTGTGCAAGTTTCTTCGCTTCATCAAGTTGCATCAAGTCTGTGAAAATTATACGTGATGCAACTTGATATTTGCAGACTGTTGATAAAAAGTCTTGACTATCAACGTGCATCAAGCCTGTTTACAAAAAGCAATGTAAATGCATCACGCTATAGGCACGATGACTGCAAGATAACAAGCCTGCAGCAACTTGTGTATTTTTTGCTGTGTACTGTGCTGGGTTGGTTTTCTTTGGCCAGCGCCTACCCCAAGTAGATCTAGCAGTCACCATACACTCTCGTGCTGTTTTATCAAGGTATGCAAAGTCAGTTGGTGCAAAGCATTTACTATCTTCAGCCAAACTTAACAAAGGTGTTGATGAGCTCTTCTTAGAGTTAGCCAGAGGTAAAATGAATCTTACTTCAAAGAAAAATTAATGACTGCTCAATGATTGTCCTCCTTTATTTGTTAACAGAGTTAGAATGAGAAATATCTATTCATAAATAGCCAGCCACTACTTGTCAAACCCTACAATGTCACTCTTGTTTTAATTAGCAATGGTGGCCTCGTCAAGCAATGGTCAGGCTAACAGCAGACGGGGGACTTCATCAAGAAAACGAGGTGTTGAAATTGTTGATGAACAGCCTGTTGGTCAGACTAAGAAAGGTTGTTGTTGAATGTCTTGGCTATATCTTAGGTCTTTTGCTATTACATGTAGGAATCTGTATTATATATAGAATTAGATATGTAAGACAACTTTAAAATTAGGCTTCGGAATTGTGTTAAAGTGGGTCAGCACAAAAAGTGTGCAAGTTTTAACAAGATTTAACATTGACATCTCGTAACAGACTTGTTATCAATAAGCCAATGTCAACATAATTGTGTATGGCTTATGACAGCTTGTTGTCAACAGACCTCTTGCACGTTGATGGTCAAAAACGTGCTATCCACATGCTTACTGCAAGTTTTTTCAACAAGCTTGCAAATAATAAATTGCAACAAGCCCTATTCTAAGAGCGAGACTTGCTGTACCTGGATGAAATTGACTAATTTGTTGCGATTTGTTGTAGCAAGGCAGGTAAATTGACAATGTGCAACAGGTCTTAGCATTTTTGGCTGTATAGAGGACATACTGTACAACAAGCTCAGAAATATATATACATGAACTATTGCCAGCTATTGCTGGTTCATTCTAGAAAACATTTACCCTGGTCTTGTTGAGAAACCAACAAGCTGGCCACCAGGTGGTATAATACATTCATTGACTTTAACAAAATGTTGTTCCACTGTTTTTAAACTTATAACTGTCTTTCTTGTGGGGTAAAGTCTTTTCTAGAATGTCATACAGTAATTATACCAATATTCACTAGAAACTGATGGTTTGTTGTTTGTTTTACAATAATAGCTGTATGGTATCAGATATGAAATATCTTAAATTGTACATGCTGCGGATTGGTTTATGTAGGCACTGTGAGCCTAGCTTGACTTGATGCTTTGTGGTCACTATTTATGACTTCTTTAACCATTTCCTCCAGTGAAGATCTAAAAATAAGCAAACTATTTCAATGGAGATACATTGTAATGACAGGGACTGACTTAATGATTTATTTCAATAAATAGTGTATTCAATAAAAAAACTTACTTTCTGCAACAAGCTTTTACTCAGCTGCTTTTTTACAGCTGGAGTAACTGTTCTAGTATCAGTCTTTGTTTTTGATTGACTCTCAAGTCTTGGGATCTTTGCTGGCTGTATGAATATGAACAATAACTGTTTGAGACATTTAAATGACATGGTGCATATTCAGCACAAAAAACCCATTGCATATTGATGTTATTATAGTAAATTCACCAACTTTTGTATTTATTTCTTTAGAATTTTTGTTTTTTCTCCGTTTTTCCATTGCTCTAAAAGCTTTGTTTTTGTCAACATTTTCCAAGTAAAAATTTGCTTCTCTTTTGGCTTGCGAGATTTCTGTTCTCATACGTTGTTCCCGAACTGCTTTCTGGTAAGCTGCAAGATGAGAAATGTTAATTTATTAAATGTTGATGATGATGATGGTGCTGGTGACAATGGGGGGGTGTTGAGGATGATGATGATTGATGACAATGATGATTGATGACAATGATGATGATGACTGATGATGATTGATAACTATGATGATTGATGACAATGATGATGATGTTGATTAATGGCAATGGTGATGATGATTAATGACAATGATGATGATTGATGACGATTGGTGACAATGATGGTTAATGACAATGGTTGATGACAATGATGATGCTTGATCATGATGGCGAGGAAGATGATGGTGAGGAAGACGATGGTGAGGAGAAGAATGACGACAGCGGGCATAATGATGGTGAGATGATGACAGCAACGGTGCAGATGATGATGTGACGATGACAATGGTGAGGATGACAATGACAATGGCAATGATGGTGAGATGATGAGGATGGGGATGACAATGATGATGTGATAGTGGTATTTAACCTACCTATTTTTTCACTGAGGTGTGACCACTTAAACTTCGGCAAATACTTTATATTCCAGATATCATCATGGTAATAATTCCTCTTCTTTCCACCTTCATAAATAAACATTCCCATCAATCAATCACAACTTAGAAACACACAACCAGTACACAACCACATCATAACATACCAATAATAGTGTTATTCAGTGATGCTGCTACTGATTTTGCCACAGTTTTATTTTTGAATTCCAACCATCCCTCGGTAAAGCATTTTCCTTTGTTTCCCCCGTGCTTTTTACGACGTTTACGTGCTGCTGGATCTACAAAACATATTAATATAAATGACTTGTTTCCCTTCAGAAATATAGGTTTATAAAAGACCGCACTCCTTCGGCCAAAACATGGGCAATTTTCTCAATACCTTCTGCCTGGAGAAACAATCTTCCAACTTCGCCATATTGAGAAAATATATATCTAACTTTAGCGGGTTTCATAAAAGGCGGAAGACGGCTGAAATATATAATTCCAGGCCGTAAATTATCATTTTCAACTTTAGATTCAGACATTTTGTTTTGTGTTGCTGTTCTTTTTTAAAATAATTTCAAGGTATGCTTCTCCCCCCTGAATTAAACAGAATAATACTGGATCATCGGGGGGGGGGGGGGTAGGGGGCCGAAGTGTAAACCGTACAAAACACATGGTATTAAAAACAGAACATCAAAATTGTGACCAGTATGGCAAATGAAGATTCCAATATTCCAGGTAAATCATTTTAAATTTATCTTTAATGTAGGATTTTAATTAATTTTTTGTGTGCTTTTGATTCTGGATGTGTCTGTATTTTTTATTTGAATACTTGTAGATGAAATGGATGTTTGTGGTGACATTGAGGATGATAATGAAATGGACAATGGTGATGCTGAGGGAACTACAGGTAACGATCTTATAGGCAAAAAATCATGAACTGCATCTTGTCAGGTCAATTTCCATGGTGGCAAAAACATCCTGCTATTATTTTAAAAATGTAAATGTAGATTACAGTCCCTTCAGTCCATCAGTTCTGCTTACGACAAAGGGACCACAGATGTAAACGTTGTCCAAATTTCATGTCACAGACTCTATTCTAATGAAAACACTGGTTTACATTTATTTTTAAGCACATACACCAAACCAGAACAGTGTTAGACTAGATTCAGTCAATATATCATATTTTACCAGTGATGTTCAAAATATAAAAAAGCATCCTTTCACATGGAGGATCTGTATCTTCTCTTTAGCTCTCTACCACAGTCCAACAGAATGTTCAACAGGAACATGCTTGTTTGCTAGTACATATGTTATTAATTAAGAAACTTGAATGAATGTGTCAAGTATTGATTCTTGCTTGTTTTGTGCAATATGTTTGACTTTAGACACTCAACCTACTGCTGGGTCTTCTTCCAATAATGTAGCAGGAAAATCTAAAAAGAAAAAGAAGAAAAAGAAAAAGAAAAAATCTCAGAAAACGAACGAGGAAGAAAATAAGACTGAGGAAACATCACAATCAACACAACCAAAGGTTTAGTGACATCTTATCATATTTTGAATGTATTCAATGTATTCGTCATCATAGTATATATTACATAACGAAACATGCCAATGGAACTTACTTTTTAATCTGTATCAAAGGTGTATCTCCCAGGTGACCCCATGGAAGAAGGAGAAGAATTGACATTTGATAGTTCAGCATATAAAATGTACCACCAGGTATGTATCATAACACAATCATAATAATCATCATCAGTATCATCATAATTAATCATCATCTATCATCATTGATTATGATGATGATCATCATTATCATTATCGTTATCACCATTGATCATCATCATCGTCATCATCATCATCATTGATCATCATCATAATTGATCATCATCATCATCATCATTGATCATCATCATCATCATTATCATTATAATTTATCATCATCATCATCACTACAATCACCATCATTACTATCACTAATAACATTGATTATTTTGTTTAGATCCAGTGTGGTGCACCTTGCTTAAGTTTTGACATCATTTCTGACAGTTTAGGGGACAATCGAGAAGATGTATGTATGCCACAAATATTTTGAGTCCTGGCCAAACCATTGCAACAACGTCATGCACCTTTGTTGGCTAGTTGTGTTGACATTTGACTAACTTGTAGCAAAATGTTGTAAGGTGTTGCATTATTTAGTTTATAGGTTGGCCGGTAAACGCACGCAACGCATGTTGCATGAAATAGTCTGACCAAGACTTCATCTTGAAAATCAGTGTATTATTACTTGACTGTGAAAAAATAGCATTTCGTTTTAGTATCCAATGACAATGTATCTTGCTGCTGGGACACAGTCTGCAAGTGGACGCCTCAACTATTTATATGTTATGAAGATGTCTGATTTACAAGAAATGGAAGAAGAACAGGGTGGGTTGTGTTTCTTGGAAATATCAATTTCAATTAATTGTTTTTGCTTTTTATTGTACCAGTAAGTGAAATGGTGTATTTTACAAAATATGTTTAGATGATGATGAAGATTTTATTGAAGTTGAACCAGAGTTGACAATTGAAGAAATTAGACATAATGGAGCCGTGAATCGTATACGAGTATGTTTTCAAGGAAGCTAAATTAACTGTATTTATACTGGATAGCTCTATCAGTCTAAACTACCCTTCCTAGAGTTCCAGTAAAGATCATCTCTTATTGATCCAGTGTTACTACAGGAGGAAACCTAAACTAAACTAACTTTATTTATACTGGGTAACTCTATCAGTTCGAAACTCTCCTTCCTAGAGGTCCAGTTAGGATCATATTTTATTGATCCAGTGTTACTACAGGAGGAAACCTTAACTAAACTAACTTTATTTATACTGGATAGCTCTATCAGTTCTAAACTGTTCTTCCTGGAGGTCCAGTAAGGATCATATCTTATTCATTCACATGTTTTGTGTATTTTTCTCAGTATTCTCATATCCCTGGACGTCAAATAGTGTCGACGTGGTCGGAAACTGGCAAAGTTCATATTTGGGACATTTCTCAGCAGTTTATTCAAGTTGACAACGAACAATCATCGAGAAAATCAAACTCAGATCACAAACCTGTATTCACATTTACGGGACATCAGGTGAACCTCTTTTTTCATTGTTAAGTGAACTAGAGAACAGCAATTATATTTGGGGAAAAAATACAGCGGAATATCTAAACCGCTGTAAACAAGATGAGAGTTGAGAAGCGAAAGTTTGAGGTTTTCCCTGCGCTTTGAGTTCGATTTAGCACTGAGAAATAGCAATTTCAAATATAATTTTACACTCTTTGAAAGTTGTCCTTCGTGTTCAACTGAGGACAGGGTTGCGCTTGTTAAGAAAATAAAAAAAAATTTAAGAGACTTGTCGCTGTTAATTGTCTCTGATGATTTTGTTGACGACGAAATCCTAGACAAGTTTCTTAAATATTTTTTTAAACCTTAACAACGTACCCTATACCGTCTTAATATAATCATAATTTTTTAGACAGAAGGATTCGCAATGGATTGGTCGAGAACTGTTCCAGGCAGGTACTGTTACAGTTTTATTCTATTGTATCATATCATACGAATTCTGTTTTTCTATTTCAGGTAGTGAAAGAACTTATATATCTTTCGTGTGTTTTTGACTGTAAAAGAACTGTTGTATTCCTGATATTCAAGGGGGGAAAAACAAGAAAACGACGGAGTCGGTGATATTTCGTCGTCATTCCAAAAACATTGACATTTTTATGGTTTGACAATGTCTTTGGAATAAAGACGAAATATCACCGACTTGTCTTTTCTTGAATATCAGGAATACAATATGTCTTTTTTCGGAATTTATTTTATTTTGTACTTCCTCAAGTCGTCTGCTTGTCGTGCTTTTGACTGCCCTTCTACACCTGCAACGTTAGTTCGAGGCACTTGATTATGTTTTATGTACCGTTCTATTTTAGGTTACTTACGGGAGATTGTAATAAAAATATTCACTTATGGAATCCTTCTGACGATGGTTCATGGCATGTCGACCAAAGGCCTTATGCTTCCCACACAGAATCTGTAGAAGACTTACAATGGAGTCCAAACGAAGCTACTGTATGTCGCTTCAAAATAACTCTATCAGTTCTAAACTAATTCTTCCTAGAGGTCCAGTAAGAATCATCTCTTATTGGTCCAGTGTTACTACAGGAGGGAACCTAAACTAAACTAACTTTATTTATACTGGATAGCTCTATCAGTTCTAAACTAATTCTTCCTAGAGGTCCAGTGAGAATCATCTCTTATTGATCCAGTGTTACTACAGGAAACCTAAACTAAACTAACTTTATTTATACTGGATAACTCTATCAGTTCTAAACTAATTCTTCCTAGAGGTCCAGTAAGAATCATCTCTTATTGGTCCAGTGTTACTACAGGAGGGAACCTAAACTAAACTAACTTTATTTATACTGGATAGTTCTATCAGTTCTAAACTGTTCTTCCTAGAGGTCCAGTAAGAATCATCTCGTATTGGTCCAGTGTTACTACAGGAGGGAACCTAAACTAAACTAACTTTATTTACACTGGATAGCTCTATCAGCTCTAAACTGTTCTTCCTAGAGGTCCAGTAAGAATCATCTCGTATTGATCCAGTGTTACTACAGGAGGAAACCTAAACTAAACTATCTATTCCTCTCTTGCTCCAGGTTTTTGCATCCTGTTCTGTTGATAAAACTGTCAAAGTGTGGGACATCAGAGCAGCTCCGTCTAAAGCTTGTATGTTAACTGCTAATGCTCACGATGCTGATGTAAATGTGATCTCTTGGAACAGGTAATCCAGCCTTATTCTACGCGAGTTTTGTGAATTTCTGCCAAGTTTGTAGCTGTGGAGTGCGAGTTGTAGGATGTTCTACTTGCACATGAAGCTGGTTTGGAAAGTAAAATTTAATGCCTGTAAAATTTTCTTGTTTCATTTTGTAGGAATGAGCCTCTGTTAGTATCTGGAGGTGATGACGGTGTTATCAAAGTTTGGGATTTGAGACAATTTCAAAAGTGAGTACAGCTGTTCCGAGCCTTCGAGTGGATTTGTCTCGCTGTGTTCCGTGATCAGTCGTTAGGTAGCTGTCAGAGGCGCTCTTATAGAAGCACTTAAATACAATGTTTCGTAATTCAGCTTGGCTCTCCGGTGCAAGTAATGATGTTGTGTACTACTGATTTAATAATTTCAAATTTAGTTTTGAATTCAATTTATAGTGCCGAACCTGTCGGTGTGTTCAAACATCATACGAGCGCTGTTACTTCTGTGGAGTGGTTACCGTCAGATAATTCTGTTTTTGCTGCATCGGGATCGGATGATCAGATCACCTTGTGGGATCTGGCGGTTGAGAAGGATGATACAGAGGGCGAGGAGAAGAAACCTGTTGATGTACCACCACAATTACTGTTTATACACATGGTAAGTTGTCGTTATGGGGGTGATGAGGGTGATGATGATTAATGACGATCGATCATGATCGATGATGATGATGATCGATGATGATGATGATGATGACGATGACGATGACGATGACGATGACGATGATGACGATGACGATGATGATGATGATGATGATGATGATGATGATGATGATGATGATGATGATGATGATGATGATGATGATGATATTTCTCATTCTTCAGGGTCAAAAAGACATAAAAGAACTACATTGGCACGCTCAGATTCCTGGGGTTGTTGTCAGTACGGCCGAGGATGGCTTCAATGTCTTCAAAACGATAAGTGTTTGAACTATTCCTCTCACATATTGCCCTTGGGGAAGTTGTTCAAAACGAGTTAGCGTTAACCCTGGAATAAAACGTAACCCACTATTTTAGTTTATGTATTTCTACACGTCCGTTGAGAGCATTGTTGATCTGGACAGGAAGAAATATGTTCAAATCTATCAACAACCTGGAAATTTAATTTGAATTTTACGTTAACCCGGGGTTAGGCTAACCAACGTTTAATGAAACAACACTCTGGAGAAAAAATTGAAAATTCATGTTTGGAAATGCCTACGATACAAAAACATGACGAGTAGAATTTTATGCATTCTGCCAGAATCTGTTAAATTTGCCAGATCTTCCATAGAGTTATTATGGAAAATGTAATTTCTATGCAATTTCTGTAGTATGGAGTTTCAATTTTGTTTTCCAGTCTCAGATCCTCATAAAACAATCTGGATGTATTTGACGTCAAGGTGACTCTCAGGAAAGATCACTATTCTACACTAGAGATTTGACTTGTATAGATTCCCTTGTGTGTTTAGTTAAAACATGGTTAAAATGATTAATGGTTAATACCTTGTGACATGTTTTTGTCTCAGGAGGCTAAACTGAGGCAAAAATTATAAGCATAATAAAATTTGAAAACCAAACCTGCTAATTACTCGCGCTTCGTAGCATTAAATCAATATTTATTAGCAGGCAGTTTTCTGCCCACTCAGCTCAATACTTGAAAATTTAATCAGGACGTAAAGTTGTAATATATAAGATAAACACAATATGTCTAACATGAGTTGGCAATAAATTTTAAGCGATATTATTTGCGCAATGCATTACTCAGATCAAAGCGCTCAATACTGATTTGTTTTGATTAAAAGGAAACAGAAAAATAAACCTTATTTGGCCCTCGAAGGAGAATCGTTCAGAACCGATAGAGCTATCTAGTATAAATAAAGTTACTTTAGTTTAGTGTTCTTCCTGTAGTAACATTGAATTAATATGATCCTTACTGGACCTCTTGGAAGAACAGTTTAAAACTAATAGAGCTATCCAGTATGAATAAAGTTAGTTTAATTTAGGTTTCCTCCTGTATTAATACTAGATCAATTAGAGATGATCCTTACTGGACCTCTATATACAGGGAGAACAGTTTAGAACTAATAACGATATCCAGTATGAATAAAGTTAGTTTAATTTAGGTTTTCTTCTTAGTACCACTGGATCAATAAGAGATGATTCTTACTGGACTTCTAGGAAGAACAGTTTAGAACTGATAGAGCTATCCAGTATAATTAAAACTAGTTTAGTTTAAGTTTAAGTTCCTTACAGGACCTCTAGAAAGAACAGTTTAGAACTGGTAGAGCTATCCAGTGTAAATAAAGTTAGTTTAGTTTAGGTTTCCTTCTGTAGTAACACTGGATCAATAAGAGATGATCCTTGCTGGACCTCTAGGAAGAACAGTTTAGAACTGGTAGAGCTATCCAGTATAAATAAAGTCAGTTTAGTTTAGATTTGCTCCTATAGTAACACTGGATCAATAAGAGATTATCCGTACAGGACCTCTAGGAAGAAAACGTGTGATTTCCTCGTGGGGAAGTTCGATTCTCCAGTTTCCGTAGAAGGTATGACGAGAAAACATGTATGGAGTACAACTGGAAGCACGCAGTTCACACGTGCCGAAATGATCTATTGATCTCACACGATACAACCTCTGGCACCCACTCAACCACCGCTTAGAGAGGTTTTAACAGTTATTCAAATAATACACAACAACATGCACTAACCGCTAAGCTACCTCTACCATCAGGTGACCTAAAATTGAAGCTTCAAAAGCCCGTTTCTGCAATATCAGGCCCAGATATAGGGGCGTCCATCAGTCAACAACACATGCATTTTTCAATTATTTTTGTGAGATTAACTTTCACGGCATGTTTGCAAGTCATGCAATTACTTAACAGCTCTGCACTTGCATGTGTTTATATCTTGATTACTGGAAATATTTATGGGCTTTTAGCTGGGCGCAATCATATAGGTATGATAAAAATCTTTAATAATTTTTATCGCAGTTTGAAAGAGAAAGTGCATGCCTTAGATCATGCGGGGGTAGTACTTGTTCTTGAATGTGAGTTGTCTTGAAGTGATCTGATGTTGTACAGAACTCACTGCTGAGTTAAGCATGGTTAGATCATGCAGAGGTAGTACATGTTCTTGAGTGTGAGCTATCTTAAAGTGATCTGATGTTGTACAGAACTCATTGCTTAGTTAAGCATGGTTTAGATAATGCAGAGTTTAGGCCATGCAAGGACTCCACATGTATTAGAAGATCAATTAAAATCCGGTGACATTAAAAGTTCATCTGAAGATAACTGCATTTATATTGGCTATTACACTGTATCATTAGGGCTATATAACTGATAGGAATCTAAATGCTGTTTTGCCGAATGCTGCTGCATTATTAGCGTGCGTAACGCGCTTGAGGCTTGACGCAATCGTTTAAGCAATATTTACCGTTTATCATGTAGGCATGCACGCTTGCAAGCAATGTTTGCGCTCTTGTTAAATCGTCTTTGATATTTCAGGTTTAAACTGTGGCTAACAAGCGAACAAATATTACTGTCTACTCAATTTAAGTGGAACGTAAACTACTTGAAATGATTAAACTGGGCAGCTGCCGCAGCTAGATTCTAATTATCACAAAGACGCAAGTACATGCATAGCGGCAACTGACACGGCACGCAAAGTATGCCCTGTTTGTGCCCTAAAGAAAACTGAAACAACTGTTCAAATTTACTGATAGAGTTAATCGGCAGAAATGAAGTTAGTTTAGTTCAGGTTTCCTCCTGTAGTAACACTGTAGATCAATAAGATGTGATCCTCCCTGGACCTATAGGAAGAACAGTTTAGAACTGATATAGAGCCCTCCATGCATCATATTAAAATAAAGTTAGTTTAGTTTAGGTTTCTTCCTGTAGTAATACTGGATCAATAACAGATGATGCTTACTGGACCTTTGGGAAGAACAGTTTAGAACTGATAGAGCTATCCAGTATAAATAAAGTCAGTTTAGTTTAGGTTTCCTCCTGCAGTAACACTGGATCAATAAGAGATGATAGTTGTACTGGACCTTTTGATAGAACAGTTTAGGACTGATAGAACTATCCAATATAAATGAAGATTTAATATTTTTACTGTACATTTCCTGAGGTTGAATATAATTGTTTTTCTATCGAAGTTTCTGTGTAATTTGGTAATGCTTATTCACAATCTTCTGTGCGAAAGCAATTAGTATCCAATTAATAATATCAATATTTTGCCTTCTTTGTGGGAGGATGCAGCGTAATCTCCAAGCTATTGTGCGGCGAATTAGGAACTAATTATTACGTCCGAAATATGATGTAATATAAAACATGCAAAATTTGTGTAGCGTATAAGACTGAACTGTGCTCTAGAATTCAGGTTCACCTTTCAAACTCTTCGTATAAATTCTTTGAAGAAATTGACCATTTTTATTGTAGACTAAATTTTGGCGCAAATAGGATGAACGAAATCTCTGAGCTCAGCTAGAAAGACCATCTTAAAATTAGTAAAATTTTAAAGTTTGATTGCGAAATCTTGTAAAGTGTGTCGAAAGACAACTTGCAGCAAGCCTGTAGAAGTAACAAATTTTGAGGATCATCTTGCGGCAAGTTGACAACTTTCCACAGAATTGTCGTCAACAAGCTGCCGCAATCCTTGCGAACGCATCCTCATATCAGTTTGTTGCTCTGTTGCTAGATGTCACCATGCGAACTTGCTGCAACTTGACCGTTTTTGTCTGTGTAGATCAGTGAATTGTATGCATGTATTTATACATGGAACGATAACTTGGCCGCCACCTTTGAAGCCAAATTGAAGGTCGCCGTTGATGACCAGGAGCCACAAAGTCACCCATTTCATGATGTTTTCAACCCTACAATAGCCAAATATCCTCCAAACGTCAGGGTGAAGGGGGCGCTATGTCAGGATTGAAAAGAGCGTTTGAAAATGGATGAATTTTTTGCCTCCTTCCTGCTAATCAATGGCGGTCCTCAATTTGGCATCAAAGGATGGCGGCCAAATTATCGTTCCTGGTATAATGGACCATTCCCCTTGTAGACAAATTTTTTAATTAGGAATATTCATTAGCACAGCTGGAATGAGCATCCTAAATTTAGTAAAACGGCGAAGTTTGGTTGCAAAATAATGTAAAATGTGAAAAATATAGCCCTGTGAAGTTTGCAAATTGTGTATACTTTTGTATTATGCGTGGAAAAGTGAAATCACATTTCGAAATCTGATTACACTTTTCCGCGCCTAATACAAAAGTATGCAAAATTTGCAAACTTCACAGGACTATATTTTCCACATTTTACAATGTTTTGCAACAAAACTTCACAATTTTACTAAGTTTAGGATGCTTTTTTCTGCTGTGCTAATGAATATTCCTAATTCAAAAGTTTGTCTAAAAAGGGAATGGTCCATTAAATCGGTGTATATCTCCCTGAGTCCAGCGCAGCGCGGATTCTGTCTCATTCCATGTCGTTATGACTTGTGACCTCAGTGATGTCGACTCCCCCGAATTTCCATTCGATCAATTATCGCCATTTAGTGCGCGTTGAAAGTATTAAAGAGAGGACATTTTTTAATCGTTTCAGTTATCATTCAGAGCGCGTCGTGCGTTATATCAACAAAAGAAGTTAAGAAGAAGATTCTTCCGTTCAATATGAACAACACAACCAGTAAGAAACTCTTTTGATTTTTGTCAATTCTTTTCAAGTATTTCTTCCTTGAGAACGTTTTCTCATTTCATGCCTTTGTGACAGGTGTACAAACGTGTATCAAAACGATTTCTTTGAAACGATTTGCTCTTGAAGATTCGTTGAAACGTTCAGTTGCGACATTATTCGGCTAATATTTTGCTCCTAGTTCCACTGAAATGACAAGAATTTTAGCTATGTTTTGACAGATTCTCTTACTCATGCGTCAAAACATACAGTATAAGGATTATTTTCCTAAGCAATCAAAACGCTGATGCTTAATTCCTTAATCAAACGTGACAGGTAATTTTGGTGAAAGCGACTCCAAACAATGTCGCAACCGAACGTTTCAACGAATCTTGAAAAGCACTTTATTAAACATAATCCTTACTGGATCGCTTGGACGAAGTTTAGGTTTCCTCCTGTAGTAACACTGGATCAATAAGAGATGATCTTTACTGGATCTCTAGGAAGAACAGTTTAGAATTGTTAAAGCTATTTAGTATAAAAAAAGTTTAGTTTAGGTTTCTTTCTTTAGTAACACTGAAGCAATAAGAGATGATCCTTACTGGACCTCTAGAAAGAACAGTTTAGAACTGATAGAGCTATCCAGGATAAATAAAGTTAGTTTAGTTTAGGTTCCCTCCTGTAGTATATACACTGGATCAATAAGAGATAATCCTTACTAGACATCTAGGAAGAACAGTTTAGAACTGATAGAGCTGTCCAGTATAAATAAAGTTAGTTTACTTCAGGTTTCCTCCTGTAGTAACATTAGATCAATAAGAGATAATCCTTACTAGACATCTAGGAAGAACAGTTTAGAACTGATAGAGCTGTCCAGTATAAATAAAGTTAGTTTACTTCAGGTTTCCTCCTGTAGTAACATTAGATCAATAAGAGATGTCCTTACTAGACATCTAGGAAGAACACTTTAGAACCGTTAAAGATATTCAGTATCAATACAGTTAGTTTAGTTTAGGTTTTCTTCCGTAGTATATATAACACTAGCTCAATTGGAGATGATTTTTAGTAGTCCTGCAGGAAGAACAGTATAGAACTGATAGAGCTTTACTGTATAACTAGAAGTAATCAGAGATTAGTGAATTGCGTTCGAAGTGAGTGTTCAGTTATTAAGAGAATTGTTTTTTACCGGGGCGCTATAAATGGGAGAGCATATACTTCGCAGCTGTGCGAAATTTACAGCAATTTAATCGCACCAATCACACGGAAGTTAAACACACGTACACCGCCCAAATTATATATATATATATGCTGAACTTGACTCACCGTTGGAATGTTATGTAGAGTTTATGCAAATAACAAGACCAAAAGTTGAAGCAAACAATAATGTAATAATTTGGACATTTTAAAGTGGATAACTTGACTTCTTTCCCAGTACTGTCGTTGCAGACCTGATTCGGTTTGCTAAACGCGAGAACGAGGCAAATGTCTCATCCAAAAATCTCAAAAGGCCACAGCGTCCAGACTTGACGTCACGACTAGGAAGCGTTCTCCTTCGTCGAACGCGATAAAGTTTTCTGCCTCCGGTTTCCTCCTGTCGTAACATTAGATCCATGAGAGATGATCCTTACTGGGCCTCTAGGAAGAACAGTTTAGAACTGATAGAGCTATACATTATAAATAAAGTCAGTTTAGTTTAGTTTAGCTTCCTTCCTGTAGTAACACTGGATCAGTAAGAGATGATCCTTACTGGACCTCTAGGAAGAACAGTTTAGAACTGATAGAGCTATCCAGTATAATTAAAGTTAGTTTAGTTTAGGTTTCATTCTGTAGTAACACTAGATCAATAAGAGATGGTCCTTACTTGGCCTCTTGGAGAAAGAACTGATAGAGCTATCCAGTATAGCTTACTCTTTATTTCGTAATCTTTAGGTCTAAACACAACATCAAACAATGGTTCCTTTCATCCTCCTTGGCCATACCCAATTTTCTCCCAACTCAGCTGGATTCTGGGTATATTAGTAACTCATACTATACTTGCTGCCTTTATCATCGTCAGCAATACCGTTGTTCTCGCGGCATTCTATAAGAACTCCAAACTACGAACGACTACCAATCTCGTCATCATTTCCATGGCAACAGCTGATCTCTTGGTGGGATGCGTAGTGATACCTATGTGGCTGTACGGAGCTGATCTATTTTTCATGACTGGACCACCGCACAAGGAATGGCATCAGAAGTTTGACAACGCCTACCAGTATATCGACCAGTCGCTGGGCCTTAATTCCATATACCAGTTGGTTCTCTTACATGGCCTAAGGTCATACTCCATCGCGTTTCCTTTGAGACATCGGCAATTGAATAACAGTAAGTTTGTTCATTTTTTACATCAAGGTTTAGCCGTTTGCTCTAAGTACAAGCTAGAACTGGTAGAGCTGTACAGCAGTGACACTGGATCAGTAAGAGATGATTCTTAGTGGACCTCTAGGAAGAACAGCTTAGAACTGATAGAGTTATCTACTATAAATAAAGTTAGTTTAGTTCAGGTTTCCTCCTGTAGTAACACTGGATCAATTAGAGATGATCCTTACTGGACCTCTGGGAAGAACAGTTTAGAACTGATAGAGCTATCCAGAGTAAATAAAGTTCATTTAGTTCAGGTTTCCTCCCGTAGTAACACTGGATCAATAAGAGATGATCCTTATTGGACGTCCAGGAAGAACAGCTTAATAGAACTGATAGAGATATCCATTGTAAATAAAGCTAGAGTTCAGGTTTCCTCCTGTAGTAACACTGGATCAATAAGAGATGATGCTTACTGGCCTTTGAGGAAGAACATTTTAGAACTGATAGAACTATCCAGTATAAGTAAAGTTAGTTTAGTTTAGGTTTCCTCCTGTAGTAACACTTGATCAATAAGAGATGATCCTTACAGGGCTTCTAGGAAGAACAGTTTAGAACTGATGGCTGTACCAGTTCTAAACTGTTCTAAACTTTGTGTATATTGGATAGCTCTATCCAATATAAACAAAGTTAGTTTATCCTCTAATTGAACTGATTTCTAACTGATGATTGTTTTTCTAGGGCCCGTAATCATTGCATGTTTGGTTGTCTGGGTAATCTGCATTGCTTTTCCACCAGTGGTGCACAAGTATTTCACAAAGCCTTGTGAGAACTGTTTCGTGTACGTCACTCTGATCGCTAACATCGGTCTACCGCTGGTTCTATTGACCACGGCGAATATCATCCTTTGGAAAAACGTCGCAAAAAGCTCTCGAGCCCGTCAGAAGAAGGTCAGTCTTAAGTTTTTGATACATTAGCAGTTCTAAACTGTTCTTCCTATAGAGGTTCAGTAAAGATCGTCTCTTATTGATGCAGTGTTACTACAGGAGGAAACCTAAACTAAACTAGCTTTATTTATACTGGATAGCTCTACCAGTTCTAAACTGTTCTTCCTAGAGGTCCAGTAAAGATCATCTCTTATTGATCCAGTGTTACTACAGGAGGAAACCTAAACTAAACTAACTTTATTTATACTGGATAGCTCTATCAGTTCTAAGCTGTTCTTCCTAGAGGTCCAGTGAAGACCATCTCTTATTGATGCAGTGTTACTACACGAGGAAACCTAAACTAAACTAACTTTTTATATGTTGAATAGCTCTGTTGTTCTAAACTGTTCTTCTTATTGATCCAGTGTTACTACCGGTAGAACGGTGACTTAACGAGCAATTTAAAAAGATCAGTTTAGGACTGATCAACTCATTATTTTCTTCCCAGGACACAAAGATCTTGGTGACGGTTGGAATCTTAATTGGCATCCTTTGTGTTTGTTTCCTGCCGTTTCTAATCACCAACGTGATCGTACGTGTCGAAAAAATTCGGAACTTCAACCACAGTGCGCGCATGGCTTTGAAATTTCTTCATTTCTGCAACTCGGCTCTCAACCCTCCTGTCTACGCATTACGTCATCCGGAAGTGGCGCGCACATTCAAAGCCATGTTCGGCATGTCCTCGTCACGTGACCTGGGACAAAGCACCCGGATGAGGGTGACGAATAATAATGTGACTTCCACGCAAGCGTTGTCGACCATTGGCTAGGGAACACTCGAGGCATTTCCTGGTGTAAACAAACCTGCTTTGTAAAGTAAAATCGCCACACGTTTGTTGTCCGCCGCGCTGCTCACGTAAAAATCTCACATTTTCTGTCAACAAGCCGTTAACAAGTTAGACAACTTGTTGACAACTTGTAACAAGCTTGACGGGAATATTAGACTTGTTACAAGGTGGTCGTAACAGCTCTGATGCAGACCTGTTGCAACAAGATTGTCACAAAGTTAACAACACGAGGCTGTAACAATATTGTTATATCATGACTGTAACAGTCTTCTAACAACCTTCTAACAAGTCTGATGGTCCTATCAAAGTTTTTAACAACTTCCTCCAAACTTGTTCCAACAACTTGGAAGAAGCAGTGCGAAGAGACAGGTTGTCAACAGCTTGTGAACAGACTTGTTACAACTTGCTTGCAGGTTTTACGTTCGTGACTCTTGTACTTCAACCAGCTCTTCCAAACTTTTGAAAAGGGATATTTATTCAGTTGAGAGCTCTGAAGGAATATTTTCAAGCCTTGACATTAACATGAGTACAGTAAAATTAACATGAATCAAAGGAAGGAAATAATTCGAACATAATGTCTGATGTCTTTAGGATGACATGTAGGCTGTTTTTTTTTCGTTCTTCCTTTTTGGAACAATTTAGGGCGAACTTATATAGTATTAGCGTCGTTTTCGCAAGTGCATTCTCCTGTGGCTTTGAATGTTATCAAAATAATGTATTGTACATAGCTATAAACGCCGCCTCGGAATTGTGGATTTCACCGGCTTAATGTAAGTTTGTCACCTAGTTGCATCAAATTGGACCAACTAAAATCTGCCGTTAAAATCAGTCGACTTGATGCAACTTGATATTTGCAAGCTTACAACTTGCAGCAAGCTTGGGGTAAAAAAGTTTTGCCAATCACCTTGCATCAAGCCTGTTGGCAAACTTGCAGCAGACTTTTTAAGATCATCAAGCGATGCTAACACATAGTCCTGATATCCGTCTGACGATTGCAAGACAACAAGCATGTAGGGGACTGCTTGAACTTGGTGAATATTTTACGATGCTGCAACTGCGGGTATTTCTTCATGTACACTTGTATCTTGTACACACGACGTGCACTGCACTGTTCATGTATAAACTTAAAATAATGTTTCTTGTTCACTAACAACAATGAAAATACTAATGCTATTGTATCAGAAACGGAATAAAACAGTGCTGTGAAATAATATGTAAATATCAGAGAGAAACTGTAAAAATTAAAGTGTTAATGAATAAAGTTGTTCGAGAGAACATGTGTTTTCACCTTAAGTAAACAATTTTAGCTTCTAAAGTTTCTCCTACCATGTTGGGTTGGTTGTACGGAAGTTGAATAGCGCTACCCATTAGTGCGCATTTTTTCAGACTTTCTAAACATGTTCAGTAACGGGCAAACGAGTGAAGGTCACTTTTTATCTCTTTTGACTTCAATATCACTGGTGTGGCTGCCTTTCTGAGGCAGTTGCAAAACCAATATCTTGTTCATAACGCTATCCGTTTTTCGTACAGCCGACCTCTGCAAATGCCAAAAGACACTTAAAACATGTCAGTTCAAGGAACGTGATCTTTTGGCTCGATGAGGCAAAGAATTCTTTGTCCGGTAGCGAGAAATATTGATTAACACCGTCGAGGACAAAGTAGTAATGATTTTCAATTTCCGTTTGTCAATTTCTCACGAAGAAAGATTGGCCAATTCCACTTTTTGAATGTTGGCTTCAAGGATTGCCGTACTGATTACGCAAGCTTTTAAATTTATGATGCCAGTGAAAAATTTATAAAAATACCGGCATGTTTAACCAACATTTATGAGAAGTATCGAATCATTTATATAGTTTCATTTTCTTAGCAATATAAGTGACAATATCCAAGGGGAAGAAAAAACTTCCTTACCCCAGAAAGCGTTATATAACCTTAATACTACGAAGCAATTTACGAAGAGATTAAAAATCGCTAAACTTAGTAAAAAATTTGCTTGGACACCCACTCAAATACACCCTATATTTTCAGCTACAAAGCGAATAGTAGCCTGGCATTTTCTGTAAATATTTTAAATAATTTTCTATAGTTACATATCATCAACAGGGTTATATTTGATAATACAATGGGCATCCGGGGATTATCTCTTTTGAAATATACCGCACTGGGCCCCAGCCTTCCACAGTGATTCTCTCTTCGTCGAAAATGGCCGTCTATTTTGGAAGCGTATTTTAATTTTTTAGTTTATTTTTTGCGGTTTTATGCAAAGAGTCAAAACGCTTTGACCCGTCTATTGTCGTGGACAAAGAGCTCGGATTCGTGGCTACCCTTTCTGCTTTTCTGAAGGAAATTTGGGCTAGAATTCACAGCGAAGACTAAGCTCATTTTCGGGCTACGGAAAGGCCAAATTGTTCCTCCCACTCCGCAACGAAGCCTTGCTGTTTCGCAAGAATTAATTGTTAAAAGTCAAGGAGTCAAACGTCACGCTATGGGGACAGGTAGATGGCCTTATATTCCTTGCTGTATTGTGTTTTAAACTCATTTTCTGTCCAGTTCGTTAAAATATTTAAGTCATATTTTTGTGCCTTTTAATTTCCTTGACTGTTGGTATGTTTACAAAATTATCAGCTGTAAAAGGTCGCGTAGACCTCTTTTAACGCTCATTCTTCAACTCAGTTCAAGCAAGAATGTGTATAAGGTTATTTCCAAACAATTCCAAGTGTATATTCTGGTCAAAATATTGGAAAGTCTTCGCTGCTTTATCATAAATAACATGCTGGGTATTTGTACCATATTATCTCAAACGCTTTGACACATTTGAGACATACCTCCCAATTGTGAAACATGTGTGGATATTACCCACGCTAAATCTGTTTTTCTTGTGGATTCATCTTTTATTTGAATAGGAATTGTCTTAAATTGATATAATTCCCCTAGATATGAAGAATATGTTATTGTTACAATTATTTCTTCTATTGAATCTTTTCTTCTAGTGATATCTTTTGAATATAAAACACTCAATCCCTGGATGATGCATAATTCAGCCCAATCTAATGCTAGATAGTTCTATGTTACATTTGTGCTTTACAGTATTCACTTAATTTACTGTCATTTACTAGTTATCAGCCTTTGACTGCCACAAAATCATTTTATGGGGGTGTAATCTTTGGAGTTATTTCAGGAAATATGATGATAATTCAGGAATTATGATAATATTTTTAGTTTCCGAGCCTTTAGATGAAGACGAGGCTGAAAAACAACGAAGAACAATTGTCGCAAAATATGATCGAGTGAGTTTGAATTTTGTGTGCGTAATGTATGCTTTATGTTGGTGATTTTTGTTGCTTGCTCTGTGATTTTGTGATCTTTGTTGTATGTATCTGGTATTCTGTGGTTATTTGACATGATGTTTTAAAGTCGCTCGAAACTTTCGAAAAATGACCGAATAGCATTCTTTCACGGAAAAAATTATTCTCAGCGACTCAAAACACCTTTTCATATGTTTTAAAATTTCATCTCTGTTCCTGGGTTTAGCGTTAACTCTTATTTAAAATTAAATCCACTGTCGTAGTTTGTGTATTTCAATACATCGCTTTCTTTTAAAACGTGAGAAAAGAAAACATGGATCGACCTAAGGGACCATTCATTATTTATGGCCGGGGGTGGGCTGGTAATATCTATCATAAACCAAAAAGAAACTTCTCTTACTTAAAAAACAAAAAGTCCATGACCCCCCCCCCCCTTGATGAAAATACAAATATATATTAAACTGGCCCGCCATTTCGTATTTACATTTATAATAAATATTAGCTTTGATGAACATATCGCTGAGCAAATTATTCAATAGCAGGTGACACCCCCCCCAACCTACTGGAATATTTTTTATGACCCCCCTTCCTCAAATTGCCTAAAATTTTGGATCCCCTCCCTAAATTCTTACCAGCCCACCCTCGGCCATAAATAATGAATGGTCCCTAAGCATGATTTGTTGTAATTTTGAGATAACGCAGGGTTAAGCTAACTTTTGAGCAACCAGCCTTTGTAAATGTTGAAACTTAATGTAAATGAGTACGTTGGTCTCTTATGGTGAAAAGAAAAATTTTTGACCACTCTTTTGCATAATATTTCCAGATATTGGTATATTTTTTTTCTGTATTTGCTCTGTTGTCCAATACGATCGAGACCGAGATACAGTTAGCATGATAAAAAGTTTGAAAACGGTTGAAACTCTTATGCTAAGGGATTGTTGAGTCGAACAAGAAAATTGAGTGAGTGATATGTATATGTGTATGTATAATCACAAAAATACCAAAAAAAAAATACCTAAAGATTTCTGTTGGATTAAAACTGCAATGGTACGTTTTTGAGGTATTTTTGTGACTTAATATATGTCTTAGAGTACTCTTTTGTATTTCGCAAACTTATTTACTGTATATGTATGTATGTTATATTGTACAATATAAGACCTTTAGATATTGTAATTGCAGTTAGTCTGACGATGATTTTGCAATAAAATTGGAATATTGCTCACTTGATGCTCTTGTTTGACTATTTTGGGTTTCAAATTTTGGGTTTCAATATGCTAATCTCAGATTACATCTGTGTTGTATTAAGAGTCTGAAGTAACAGTATTGTGTGAGCAGTTACAAACTGCAATGATTCGTACCAGCATCATAGCAAATAAATACTTCTTTACCAGGGTTATCAACCTGAAGAACTTGAGGAATGGGAAGATGCTAGCTATATTGTTTATCAAGTCACTGATAGATATGGTTTCATGCAGTAAGTTGACTGTCATGCCTAACAAAAATAGGGTTTAGGTTAGAGTAGAAAAATCTATTTGCAAATTTCCATTTTGAAAATTTAATGGCAGTTTTAGTTTGAAAAGTGGAAAACTGCTTGCAAAAACCCCTGAAATTTGTAAAGAAAAGTGTAGCTGGTATATGCAAGAAGTCTGTTGACATCTCTTAACATGCTTGTTATATCAAGTTGTTTGCTTGTTATTGCAAGTTGTTTCAACAAGTTGAAACAAGTCTGCAAGTGACAAGTTACAGCAAGCTGGGTAAAACTTGTATCAAGTCTGGTGTTTTTGTCTATATACAGACACTTCTTTTGTCTATATACAGACACCTCTTTTGTCTATATACAGACACCTCTTTTGTCTATTTTAGTTTTTAACAACTAAATTGTCACAACATTGTTTTAATCCCACATCGGTGACTATATGTTTCCTAAAACATACTTCACTTTTTCAGCAAACAACCATTGGCTGATGACAGAGACATGAGAGTAAGATATGCAATTGACATCTAAATTGAAACTCCAGATGCCAGCATTCATTTGATATTTTAAACTGTATTCTGTGTAGTTACTCATTCAAGAACGAGAGAGAGAATTAAAATGGAATAAAATGGTTCATAGGTGGGACAAATATTACAGAAGTGACAAGGTAAAAATCACAAACGATGAATGACACATGAATGTCACTTGCCCGTCAAGTTGGGCTTGTCGGTGCATAATACAAATACATTAGATTTCATTTGTCTTGGATGGGTAAAAATTTGTTCTATAATGGTAATTATCATTGTTTATGGATTATCAGACATCATTAAATAGTTTAAAGAATCTTTTAAAACTTTACAAGAACTTCTTTTGCTGTTTTTCATTTTCTTTCTTGAACTTGAGATATTATAATGTTTGAGCTTTTCACTGCAAACAATGTGATGTCAAAATGCACAATGAGCTTTTGTTTCACCTTATTATATTTGGTTACAAGAAAAAACATACTCCGAAAAACAACATCTTGATATGAGCAATTATTAACATATGTGTGTAACTGTGTAAATATTATTGCCTCACAACCACGTGACTCACTATGGGTTGTTTAAACAGCCTAACAGCTGCTATATAATATGAGCTTTAAAAACAATCATCATACATTATGATGTCACATTGTTTTCAAGAAACACTGTTCAGACAAACTAAAGTATCTCAAGTTAGAAGAAAGAAAATGAAAGGAAATGAAGTTTTTGTAATAAAACATTTCATGTTATATACACTTTAATCGTTATGTTCTATACTGAGATTTGCAATTTTTTTCTGTAGCTTCGTAAGAGAGTCTACAAGGGTATTCCAGACTCGTTGAGGGGGACCATTTGGAAACTGTTACTAGATATCGATAGGATACCAAATAAGACTGCACTTTATGATGTAAGTAAGTTCATGAGGCTGTCCATTTATTCATGAGTATCACCAAATAATTTCTCACACATGTATTTTTGTAGGAATTTCGCAACCAAGCAAGGCTAAATTCACCAGACATACGACAGATTGATTTGGACGTCAATAGAACCTATCGTGATCACATCATGTTTAGAGATCGCTATGGAACCAAGTATGTTGGCTGTAACTCTTATCAGTTCTGAACTGTTCTTTATCTATACTGACTCTATTTGTACTGGATAGCTCTATCAGTTCTAAACTGTTCTTCCTAGAGGTCCAGTAAGGATCATCTCTTATTGATCCAGTGTTACTACAGGAGGAAACCTAAACTAAACTGACTTTATTTATACTGGATGGCTCTATCAGTTCTTAACTGTTCTTCCTAGATGTCCAGTAAGAATCATCTCTTATTGATCAAGTGTTACTACAGGAGGACACCTAAACTAAACGAACTTTATTCATACTGGATAGCTCTATCAGTTCTAAACTGTTCTTCTTAGATGTCCAGTAAGGATCATCTCTTATTGATCCAGTGTTACTACAGGAAGATACCTGAACTAAACTAACTTTATTCATACTGGATAGCTCTATCAGTTCTAAACTGTTCTTCCTAGAGGCCCAGTAAGGATCATCTCTTATTGATCCAGTGTTACTGCAGTGTAACTAGAGAGTTAAAAGGTCTATCAGTTCTAAACATATTAACCTCATATTTTGTCATATTCTCAGACAGCAAGATTTGTTTCACGTTCTGGCGGCTTATTCCATGTACAACCAGGTAATCAAAGAATATTTGCTCTGCACCTTGTCTGATATTCAAGTATTAATATTTCATTACGTTCGAATTATAGGAAGTTGGTTATTGTCAAGGAATGAGTGGAATTGCTGCGTTGCTTTTAATGTATTTGAATGAGGAGGTATGTCCAGGAGAAAGCGTGGTCTCTCTAAGCGAGGGAAACTAACCTGAGTCAGATATACGCATTTGTCTTTGTTAATGTTGGGAAAAATCATTATGTGTTTATACCATCCAATCATCCATCATATCGGTGGGGCAGTCTGGATAGGTGAGATCTCGCCTTGCGCTTGATTGAATCGCAATCAAGTCAGATAAGATTTTCAAAGTATTCTTTAGTACTCTCTGAATGACAGTAGATGTAGAAATGCTAGATGTGCGACCAGGATTCATAATAAAGTTTCTGGGACGTTCTCTGATCGTCAAATTTATTCAGACACGAGCTTTCGGCTGCCAGTCTGCAGTCTTGGAGAACGTTCCAGAAACTTCGACAGTAGACGTGTTTTAATTTCGAGTGGAAATTCAAGCTGGCAACAGTTGAGAAAAATTCATCACCAACTATTGGTCCACCGACAGGAATATAAGCCTTTGCGATTCTGGTGCAATGCTCTGGTCATTGAGCTACGAAGGTGGCTGACAACAGCAATCATTTTATCTAATCTCAGTTGTAGTATATAGATATTTTGACCGATTTAAGCCAAGAGGGATAGCTAGATAGCAAAACCCCATTAAACCAACTAACTCCTAGAACAACATAATGTATTCTGGAGGTTCAGTTTCCACGCATTCATCAAGTGTGTCTGTTTTTTAGGATGCGTTCTGGGCGCTATCAGTGATAATCACGAACAGCAAGAAGCATTCTATGCACGGTTAGTGCCCGGATTTCTTGTCTCAATGTTTCATCTTACCGATAGGGTTTTCAGTGCCGCAATTGTCAGAGCAGGCGCCTTTCTCCTCTGAGATCGAGCATTTTATCCTCACTTCACACCACGAGTTCGTACTGATCAATGCAACAGTTTTCTCACACAGAGAATGTGGAAAGGGTGGGTCGAGATTAACCCCTAACTGCACGAGCCTTCCATCGTACTGTGATCGTGGGTTTGATTCTCACTTCAGACTCATCATGACACAATATGTGAAAAGACTTGACACAAGTCCTGGGTTTGGATGGGTTGAGTTTAACTCCTGACTGATTCTTCCATCGTAGCTGTGCTACGTGATCAGGCATGAATCATACGATGGCTGAGATTGAGAACTTGGGCGTAACCTTCACTTCAGACCCATGATGTCAAAAGAGTTAGTCAACGCTCTACAAAGGGTTTTCTCCAGATACTCTACTTTCCTCTCACGAGGGAACTTGACAGAAACTTCAATACAGTAATCGAATCTCAAGCACATGCACAAACAAACTGCTAATAGTCACTAGTAACTTCCCAACGAAGGGCCTTTGCTCGAAACATCCACTTCTGTTTATATCTTCTCAGCCAGTGAAAGAACCTATACCTTTCGTGTACTGCTAACTGCTACAAACGTTCGAATTATCGCATTTTAACCTGGTCTTTTCTTACTGTAGGTTTTTTTATTCCCGGTTTTCCCAAACTTAAACGATTTCAAGATCACCACGAAGCGATTTTAAAGAAATTTGCGCCAAAACTTTTTAAACATTTGGTAAGCTGCGTACAAAAACGGTTGAATTTTATTTAGTGGACGTTCAATTGATAATTTTTTTTCATCCTAGGAAAGGGAAGGTGTCTACACAAGCTTGTATACCTTGAAGTGGTTTATGCAATGTTTTCTTGACCGGGTGAAGTGTTTAATGTTAATGTCAATAATTAGTTGTCTCGCTTGTGAAATCTGATTGCCAGCACAGCCAAAAACGCCACAGACTTGATGGAAGTTGTGATTTGATATGCTTGATGCAAGATTCTAATCAAGCTTGATGCGAGTTTGGTGCAGCAACCCAGGGCCTCTTTGTAGTGAAGCATGTGATAGACAAAGGCCCTGGCAAAGGCTGGTTGTCACATGACCATTACAAAAATTATTACAGAAACTAAGTACCCGACAAGTTGCAAGGAAAATTTTCCAACTATTCTTGGGTTTCACGTGACGTCATAAATTTCACCGGGGGTCAACTCCAAATCGATACACAATCATTGGAGGGAAATGATTTTTAACTGCATGTATTACCTTTGTTTGGCAGCAAATATGTGCAATTTCGTGAGATTTTTTCGCTCCAGTACAGTATAATCATCAATACATTTTGGATTGAACCCCACTCAGATTTACTGCAAAACCAGCCTTTGTCAGGGCCTTCTACCTAACGTTCCACCACAGAAGCCCTGGGAACGACCTTGTGATTTTATATGCTTGATGCAAGTTTGTTGCAGCAAGCTTGATGGCTTCATCAAGTTACGTAAGACTCGATGCAACTTGGTATTTGCTGACTTGCTGTTAGTTCTTCAAACAACTTGCATCAAGCTTGTGGATAAAAAGTCTTACCAATTAATTTAAATCAAGCCGGTCGACAACTTGCAGCAGACTTGTTATCATAAAACTGGAGCAAGTGATGCGAACGCATCCTGAGATCGGCTTGATGACTGCAAGACAATAAGCGTGCAGCAAACTAACGCGTTTCTAGCTGTAGATATACTGAAAGTCGTAGACTTTCTCCAGATTCTTTGGTTTCCTCCCAACTGGAATGTTGTCAGGGTGGGTTGAGATTAGCGGTTTAGCTCCTAACTGATCCTTCCATCGTAGCTGTGCTCCGTGATCAGACATGAGTCATAAGGGGGCTGTCTGAGGCGCTCTTAGAAAGCCTTTGTTTGGTCCAGCCAAAATCTTAATTCGGCTTAGCTCTCGCCTGCGAGTGAGAATAATGAGTACAGCCCATTAAATAAAAATGTGACATTTTTAAAATTGTTTTGATCCTAACTCGACACTCACTTCTTTGCAGACGCCTTTTCCTTTAACATTGAGACTATGGGACGTGTTTTTATTGGAAGGGGATAAAATCCTGACTGCAATGGCGTACAATTTAATGAAGATTCACAAAAGTTAGTATCGCTGCTAAAATGTTAAATTTTTCTTTTTTGTAACCTATAATTCGAGTAGGAACTCTAAATCTTCAAGTCAGCAGCCTTGTACACACGTTGAATAAATCTCACAGCTTGTAGCAAGTCTGTCAACGAGCCCTTAACAAGTTGTTAAGTTGTGTTCTCCCACTACTTGTTCCAAATTGTAGCAGCCATTTTATAACAACTTGTAACAAGCTTGAAAGGAATATCAGACCTGTTACAAGGTTGTCCTAGCAACTCTGATACAGACCTGTTGTAACAAGATTGTCACAAAGTTGATAACACAAGGCTGTAATTATATTGTTACACCACGACTGTATCAATCTGGTTGGAACAACCTTGTAGCAAGTCTGATAGTCCAGTAAAGCTTGTTACAAGTTCTCAACAGCTTGTTGCAAACGTGTTCCAACAACTTGGAACAAGCAGTGCGAGCAGACTTGTTTTCGCGTTTGTTACAACTTGTGTAGCCACAAAATCTGTCCAACCGACGGATAGATGTTAATAAATCTCAATTTTATTTCGCTTGTCATTAGAAAAATTCGTCAAACAACCGATGGAAGATATTGTTGAATTCCTTCAAGAAAGAATGAGCGAATATCCGTACAACATAGACCAGATGATGGAACTACTTCAGGAGTCACGGTTTGAGCTTCGAAAAGGGGGATTAGAATCCCCTCCTGCCCCCAGTAGTCAAGAGTTTCCCACTCTTACCCCGGGCTCTTCGCTAAAACGCGGCGTCTTTGAAACGGCCTCTGCACGCGCGCGAAAAAATAAAGAAAAAAATAAGATCATTGAAATGCCGCCAGGAAGACAAGTACTGCCCGCGTCTCCTGTTTCGGAAGTTGACGGAGACGACTCGCACGGACATCCCGTGAACAGGTCTAGTTCCGCTCGACACTCGCAAACTTCAGGAACGAGTTTGAATAGTAACGTACGGCGTTCGGAAAGTCTCGGTCGATCTTCGAGAAGTATCGAAAATTATTCCGAAAATAGTAGTCATCAATCGGAAAGTCCCGGCAAACAATGGGGAAATCCTTCGGAAAGTGATAGAAGAGAAACGGAAAGTGTCGGAATGTCTTTGGAACATCGCGGAAGACGTTCGGAGAGACGTTCGGAAAGACATTCAGAAAGTGCCGGAAATCGTCCTCAGTTTTCCGAAGTACGTTACGTCAGCCCTGAGGCTTCTGTGAGGAGCGATGAAATTCGTCACCGCGTTCATGTTGAGCAACCCTACCAGCCTTCAATAAAGGTTGAGGAGCTACCCCACCACCCCACATCACCCACCGACCAACCCCACTTCCCAAAGCGTGTAGGCTCAAACCTCAGTAACGCAGAGATTGCAAAATTCAATCAAGATCTTAAAAATTCCTACCTGCGATCGCAACAACAATTTTTACGAAGTCACTCTGGGAGAAAACAAAATGGCAGCCGGTCTGTGCCACTTGAGAAGATGTCTGAAACGTCGTCTGCTCGGCTTTCCGATAGCGAACCGAACGATTTACGAAGAAAAGCTGAAGCCCCCCCGATGGTTATACATTTACCCGGTAGTGTAAACATTGAACGGAATTATAGTCCTGGACATTCGCACTCGGACGCTCTTACCCCTAACGGAACTTCGAACCTTGGTCACGCTCCCGTATGGCATCATGAAGGATCAAAGGGATCATTGAACTATACTCTGACCCAGTCTCCCGATCGACAGATGACTTTTGTCTGAATAATTATAATCATGTTTTATATATAAATTCACTCAATCAAGAAGTGATTTGAGATCTCGGTTAGGAGTAGTGAGAAGTTAGTGTATAAGACTATAAGGAATTACAAAGCCAAAAACGCGCAAGTTCGTCGACATCTTGCAAAAGACTTGGTATCGACAAAATGATATCAGGATGCGTTCGCATGGCTTGCGACAGCTTGTTGACGACAAGTCTGTTGCAAGTTGTGAACAGACTTGTTTAATTTTGGTTGTCGAAACTTGTTACCCACATGCTTGCTGCAAGTTGTTTCAACAAGTTGTAACAAGTGTGCAAGTGAAAAGTTGCAACAATCCTTATTTTAACAGACTCGTTGCAACTTGATGAAACTGACAAGTTCGTTGACAACTTGCAACAAGTGTGGGTCGTTTGGGCCGTGTAGAAATAGCAAATAATGAAAGCAAGTTAGTAATAGCCTTAAAACTGTCCGAGTTTTCAAGTCATGTATCTGGATTGATATCGAACACAATCTAAATTCACATGAGTTTTAATATTTTGAAGACCTTGGAAAACATTTAGTAAATATTGTCGCAGATCTATATATGTACACATAAAACCTGGATCATCGTAGTATAGTTTTAATACTGGGTGTTAGAACTATAAATTCACTTTTTCGTGGATATTTTCAATCATTTTAATAACAGGTGGGTTTCAATCAGCACCATTTTAATTGTGATTGATGGTAAATCAACATTTATCCAGGGACTATTTTAAGGTGCAATGACTTATGCACGGATATAAAATTATGTCACATTCTATCGGTTGTTATCATGTAGTATCGAAAACATCCAGTATGTTACAATATATTTTCTATACCTGCATACTCTCCAGGACAAACTGTCAACATGATGTTGAATTTTCCTGGGGTTTATTTTTCTCATGCTCTTGTTTACAGATATACAGTATTGAACTAACAACAGAGAGACTCCAAATAAGTACAACAATTTTGGTACAAAACAATTAAACATTCTTCTGATAGGTTTTTGACTTGCTGTACGAGAGTCGTTGATCTTCTTTTCTGTTCCAGCGCTGATAAAAATATCTTAAAATAATCCCTGTGCCTATCACAAGACCAAATCGCAAAAATTGTAAGTGAAGAGCAAATGTGAAAAAGTTATTCTTAATTTCTCGGTGCTTTTTGAAACCGACACATCGAGTACTTAATATTGTGGAGCAATTTTTAAACTCAAATGGCACTGTTGAAATCCAAATTGTAAAATAGCGACTGCAGAAGTTTTGCAGGAAAATAAGTAGAAGCTAGCGGGCTTATGTAGTAATTCACGCATGTATATTGTAGGTTTTTATTAAATTAGCTCAATGCCGTGTTGTTTTATTTATAGTTCTGTCAGTTCTAAACTGTTCTTCCTAGAGGTCCAGTAAGGACCATCTCTTATTGATCCAGTGTTACTATATGAGCAAACCTAAATTAAACTAACTTTATATATACTGGATAGCTCCTAGCAGTTCTAAACTGTTCTTCCTAGAGTAAAGATCATTTCTCATTGATCCAGTGTTACTACAAGAGGAAACTTAAACTAAACTTACTTTATTTATACTGAGCACTTAAAAATGTTTTTCTTAGAAGTCTAGTAAGGATCATTATCTAGGAAAAAGATTTAGTCATTAAATGGCATTGGTTTACGTTGTCCATCTATTGGTCTCAATCCTTGATGAACTTTGCCCATAGAATTCTCGCAACACGCGGGACTACACGCGGGACTACACGAACTCGAGCATGGCGGCGCGCATTGCTCAGCGGTCAGCCATGACGGGACATTCGTAGTGCTAGCAGTAGTTCCAGTCTCTTGTGCAAACGGTTCCTGACCCGTGGGATGGGCAGGGATACAGCAACTGAAATCACAGTTTGGGGTGCACTTGTGTTGGCATCCTTCGTCACACACTATCCCTTCTGGGAAATCAGAGAAAAGGTGTCATTTACAGAGATAGATTGCTATGTATATCATGAATTTAAAAGCACAGTGTCAGGCCATTTTGAGCAATTCTGTTACACTTCCAAACCTCCCACAGGTACAGATCGTCATAACTTGGGATTGAGTCTGATTATATTGTGATTTTGAATTTTTCGGGGTCGCCACCAACCTATACCAGCAATCTTTGTGAGTGGTTGGTTATAACGGTGAAAGACAATAAACTATAGAAATTGGTTTTCTAAAGAACGAATTTTAAAAAATGATGACTTTTGTTTTAAAAGTCCAATCACGAAGCCTGGTCATTTTAGGTTAGTATTTACCCGTATTTCGTTGGGAAACAAAAAAATAACGTTTTGGTAAATTGTGACAAACAACATATCCTCTTGAAGCTTTAGTGCGATTAGCATTAATCTTATCTAGCTGATCTGACCGTGAGTAAAAGACCTGCCAAATAGAAATGCATTTTGTTGTTGTTGATCACTTCTATCTTTTGTTTTCCTTTGTGAATCTTGTTGAAACTTAGTAACTATTCTAAATAAGGGAAATTATAAGTCTGGCAGAAATTTAGAAACAAAGTAAATTATATTTCATGAGAAATTTGATGATTTAGATCGAAAAATGGTGTCTATTTGACAACTAGTGCCAGTACTTCTTCGTGTTTTCAGATCAACTGGATATTGTAACTGAATGCATTTATAATATGTATCTTCGAAACTCTCAGTTCAGAATATTCTTACGAGCTTGATGGGCTATCAGACTTGCCACAAGTTGTTTCAACAAGTCTACATCCGTAATAATCTCACAACTTGCAGCAAGTCTGTCAACAATCCGCCTACAAATTGCCTTCTTACTGCTTGTCCCAAGTTATCAACAAGGTTGGAACAACTTGTCACAAACTTGACGGGAATATCAGACTTGTTACAAGGTTGTCCTAACAGCTCTGTTACAGACCTGTTGCAACAAAATTGTCACAAAGTTGACAACACACGGCTGTAATGATGTTGTTGTATCCTTGGAACAACTTCGCACCATGTCTGGCATTCCCACCAAGCTTGTTGCAAGTTGTCAGCAACAGCTTGCTTGATTCAGACTTGTTCCAACAACTTGGAACAGTTAGTGCAAGCTTGTTTCAGAAGATTTTTTACACGTTGAAGTGATTAGAGTGAGATAGCTGGCCTCAGGGTAAAGATCATTGACATAGTTGTTCAACTTGACTGGTTTTTTGGCTTAAACGTGTCTCGCTAGTTGCTCAAGTTTCAAGTAAACAATACCCGCACATCTTTGGCAATATTTTCACAGATCAAAGAACAAAATCCCTCCGAGGACCCACTGGAAATATTCCACAGTTACTCACTTGTTTGTTGGCCAATTACTCCACAAGAAAAGACCAGCAAAAGCGCCAAATTATAAAAAAACATCGTTTCAAAAAGGCTTGCTTCTCACATCAGTTCATTAACAATTCTATTTTCTTCCTGTTCTTGTGAAGGGCTAGTGATTTCACAATATTTTTAAAACGAGTTCTACTTTTTAATTTCGTTTACAAATCTAGATATTGAAGTGATAAATGTTATCGCCTGTGATTACACTGTTGAACTTATCTGCAGGTACTGTCATTAATTATTAATTAGTTGAGATTTGAGAGAGTCGTTAGTGTATATAGTATTTTAAAATCGTTGTAGTCCACAGCACTAGACCCATAAATTCTCTTCAAGTCAGTCTAGTTTATGCGAATGTGGAAGATTGTCATCACTCGATGCCTCAAAATGAATTCCTTCATTTTAGTTATTGTTTTGATCTAAATATCTCTACCATCGAATCATAGTCTTCTAGTAGTAGTACTGCTGATATGGATGGGGAATAGCCGCTGGTCGGGGGATCGTCGTTCGTTTGTCCCAACAGCATTTCTGACCGCAAACTGGAGCGCACGAGTTTGGACAGGCGCCAGGACAGGAGGACTGGGTCATACTTGGTGGGGGTTGCATGGCTGTAAATGCATTGTTGGCGCCACAGCACTGAGATGAGCATGCTGGAGCACAGGCTTGGTTGCACGGTGGCGCACACTGGCCTGGTTGTTGAGGCTGTTGGCCATACGGAGCTAGACAATTAGTATGCAAGATGGTTGAACACAATTAGTAAACATTATTTCTTCCTTCACAGCCCAAAACGCCACAGACTTGTTGCATGTTGCATGTCAATTTCGCAAATAAGTTGCTACAATCTTTGTCAATTTCATCAAGTTGCAACAAGTCTGTTAAGGTCGGGCTTGTTGAAACTTCTCGCTTGCAGACCTGCTGTTGAATCAACTTGCAGCAAGCCTGTGGATAGCAAGTTTTGACAATCAACTTGTATCAAGTCTGTTCACAGCTCGTCAACAAGCTATCGCAAGCCATGCGAACGCATCCTGGCTTGGACTTGTTGATTAAAAGTCTGTTGCTAGATGTCGACTGAGTCACCGCAAGTTACTCGCCTTTACTTACGTAAATGCGTTTTAATCTCAGTGGAAATGAAGACTCAAAATGGCACGTTAAGCGTAGCGCAACAACAATATCAATTTCACAATAAGCATTATAGTAATAAGCTCAAAAGTCAACGAGTGACTAACTATTATCGTAAACTCTAATTGTCCTATACAGATACAAAGCCTGTACTCAGCCTTTACAAAGCATGCTTCCATCAGTGCTCCCACAATTAATCTCCGTCAATTTCCGTGCTCTCACAACTAATATCCATATTTCTATGGGGGTAGTGTAGTTAAGAATGAGGCAACGATAAACTTCTGCAAAATAATGCATCCTCATTATGACCAATACCACCCCCATAGAAACAGCATAGTCTGAGGAAATTTCCTCAGATTGTGAGAGCCCTGGGTTCCATATCTAAACCTCGCTTTCAACAATAGCGGTGGAGTATGCGCGAGTGTTGACGCACTGTGAAGAATCTTACCTTGTCCGTAAGGTTGCATGCCAGGCATGGGAGGTTGCATAGGCTGACCTTCATTCTTTCCCTTCTTGCCTTTCTTGCCTTTCTGTGGTTGACCGTATGGGTTATACGGGCTACCGTATTGGTTCTGAGATCCATATGGCTGTGGATAACCTTGTTGAGGATAACCTTGTTGAGGATAACCTGGTTGTTGATAACCTGGCTGCTGTGGGTAACCTTGTTGTTGTGGGTAACCTTGTTGTTGTGGGTAACCTTGTTGCGGAGAGTTATACCCACCGTAAGCATTATTGCCTCGTCTATAGTCATTCTGTTCCCGCTCTGCAGCCTGAGCCGGTGCTAGCTTGCCCCATTGGTCGTCTTGAGGGTGTCCATCTAGGGTAGTGAACTATACATTAGCCAATGACATGGAGGGAACACTAAACGTCTTACTGGATTTCTAAGTTAATTTAGTCTAGCTTTCCTCCTGTAGTAACACTGAATCAGGAAGACCAGTTTACAATTGATGGAGCTATCCAGTGTAAATAAAGTTAGTTTAGGTTTCCTCTATAGTAACACTGGAGCAATAAGAGATCCTCACTGGACCTCTAGGAAGAACAGTTTATAACTGATAGAGTTATCCAGGATAAATAAAGTTAGTTTAGGTTTCCTCCTGGAGTAACACTGGGTCAATAAGAGTTGATCCTTACTGGACCTCTAGGAAGAACAGATTATTTAACTGCACGATAGAGCTATCCAGTATAAATAAAGTTAGTTTAGTTTAGGTTTCTTCCTGAAGTAAGAGATAATCTTTACTGGACCTTTAGGAAGAACAGAGTAGAAATATTAGAACTATGGGCCTGTTATAGAAATAAACTTTAACTCACCGAGGAATTTACGTGGTTTAGCCAACGCAGCGGCGAAAAATAATGAGAAGATTACGAAATACTTCATCCTGAAACAAGAAATTAAATTTCATTGTTTAAAAGGATCATTTTATCTTGAGAAGTCAAACTGTGTTAGAACCTACAAACAGAATATGTTTACTCTGGTGTTATTATAACGTGTAGTTGTGATGATATCTCGAACTCTTTCAAGTTGTGAAAGAACCCGTATCCTTCGTGTAGTTGTGATAATATTTCATTGCAAGTCCGCTTTTAAAATTTCCATAAAATATCCTGCTGGCCAAGGTTTAAAATCTCTTCTCTTTACAATCAGTCTAAGACAACCAGACTCGTGTATAATGACATAATTACGCTAGACATGTATAATAACAAGACACCCGCGCTAACAACATCAGTGTCTTCAGTTTAACGTTCAGCTAAGCCCGCAAAAACTACGAGAGTTTATTCCAGAATAAATTCACTCACCTTATCGTTTGTTTTCCTTCTTGTGAAGTTGACTAAAAGTAAGTCACAAAAATATTCGATATCCTCACAAGGATGATGATCTTTCAAGCGTTTTTGGCCACATGAAACTGACATCATTTCGAAAAAATCTCCTAATCTCGCTTGGCAGAAAAAAAACATCACAGATGAGCTGATATTCTGATCTCTGTCCGCTATATAAAATATTTGATATTTTGTATCGGAATTCGTGTCAATTGTTTCTCAAGCCTTGCGGCCTAGCGTATAGTATCTTAATACAATAAGCTGTCGTGGTTTGTATCTGAACTACGTGAAGAAGATATCTCAAACGTGGTGTTCTAGTTTAGGCAGTATTCTACGATAAGCTGTCGTGATTTGTGTCTGAACTACCTAAAAAAGATCTCAAACGCGGTGGTCAGTGTAGGTAGTAGCTTGTCGTGGTTTGCGTCTGAACTACGTAAAAAAGATATCTCAAACGTGGTAGAGTAGTGGGTAATATACTACTATGAATAAACAGTTGTGGATTGTGTCTGAACCACCTGAAGAAGATATCTCAAACGTGGTTTGCTTTGAGTATGAGCTACACCGCCAAAGTTAGCGACATTTTAAATAATATTTTTCACTCTAAAACAGGGTCCAAATAATGCCCCCAAAATTTTACACACTTGCATTCCCACGTCTGGCCCTGGAAACGAGGGCGATTAGTCCTCATCAGGATCCAAAACTCAGATCCAGTCTCCTCTCAGAGACGGCTTGAATGTACCTGTCAATTCCTGTCAATATTATTTTGGTTTTAACTGGTGATTGTTCAAAGATCAGTAACATCAACTAATCACTGTCAATTACAATTTTTAAAAGTTTACTTCTAGAGAATGTTAAGTTAAAAAAATGGTACGAACTTTGATAACATACTGTTTTTTAAACATTTACCAATATTTCTTTATACTTATAGACGAAAGTTGTAGTACTAATTTCTTTGTTATTTTGTTTACAGTTGTAAAGTATAAGCGATAATGTATATAATTGCTGTTCGTTTCCGCTTTAGTTTGTGTTCTGATATTACGTTACATCTTGTTATTGACGAATCAATGGTAAAACTGGTCATACGCTTTACTTTGAAACCCCTGTAACTTCACATTAAATTTATTGCAGAACTTTGGGTACATATTGTAAAGAAGAACAGCAATATCTCTACAACTGTTGAATTGACAAACTTTTTCAGATGAAATTCGATTGTTTTTGTCTCTTTCAGATGTTTTCCAAAACGCATTTCGCCTTTTTGTTCTTCAGCTTATTACTCATTCTTCATGTCTCCTGCAAGAAAAAGAATAAGAAAGTCAAGTTCTTCTCGCGACACCATCCCGACTTCAAGTATTGCATGGATAATTATTTGTTTCCAAGATTCTTCAAATCATTCTGTCCTGGGAAAGGAGAGCGATGGCTGAAGGCCAGAGCAGAAGTGCAAAGTAAGCTAGAAAATTATAGAACTAGAAAATTATAGAACTAACTTTATTTATAGGATAGCTCTACCATTTCTAAACCTTTCTTCCGAGCGGTCCAGTAAGGATTACCTCTTATTGATCCAGTGTTACTACAGAAGGAAACCTAAACTAAACTAACTTTATTTATACTGAATATCTCCATCATTTCTAAACTGTTCTTTCTAGCGGTCCAGTGAGGATTATCTCTTATTGATCTAGTGTTACTACAGAAAGAACCTAAACTAAACTAACTTTATTTATAATGGATAGCTCTATTAGTTCCAAGCTGTTCTTCTTAGGGGTCCTGTAAGGATCATCTCTTACTGATCCTGCAGTAGAGTTACTACAGGAGAAAACCTAAACTAAACTAACTTTATTTGATTATAGGCTGGAAAGCAATGTCAGTTTTTAAACTGTTCTTCCTAAAAGTCCAGTAAGGATCAACTGTTATTGATCCTATATTACTTACTATACAGGAGGGACAAAGAAGAAGATGATTCCTACTGGACGTCTATATATGAAGAACAATTATAAAAACTGATAGAGCTACCCAGTATAAACAGAGTTAGTTTAGTTTAGGTTTCCTGCTGTAGTAACACTGGATCAATAAGAGATGATCCTTACTGGACCTCCAGGAAGAACTGTTTAGAACTGATAGAGCTACCCAGCAATAATAAAGTTAGTTTAGATTTCCTCCTGTAGTAACACTGGATCAATAAGAGATGATCCTTACTGGACCTCTAGACTAGGAAGAACGGATGGAGCTATCCAATATAAATGCAGTTGGTAATGAGTCCTTTCTATTTCTTCAGAGCAAGTTATCGATCCCTTGCTAGACAAAGATACTGCGAAAAGTTTCGTGAAAAAAGTCGCAGCTTCATCATCGTCTCCTGATGACATTTACGTACGCGAGGACTTCTACAATGCCTACAGAGAGGAATGCTGCAACAGAGGTTGTAGACTGGAGGATGCGGTTGAGTTTTGTAATACATTGAAATGAGGTACGCACGGCCAAAAACGTGCGCAGGTTGCAACAAGTCTGCTAGTTTCTTGGAACAGAATTCATCTCATAAGCAGCCAGGTATGAGGAGGACTTTGAACAACGGCACGGTTGTTTACAGGCCTGGAAATATTTCTTCAGCAATCTTGTTCAGACGATAGTAGTTTCGGTGTCTGAAGTTTTAAAATAGACAGACGTGTAGAGATACAGAAACTAAGACCCCATTTACACGGCACCGGATTCTCTTAGTCACGACATCGAGTTCGGGTAGTTTGCGGTCATATTTACTCTCACCATTTTTTTCTATGACTAGTTGTCATTAAATTCTGCAGTACCATCGTTAGTGTAAGAGCCACACTTGTCGTGGAACTATTCAATTTGATATCGTGAGCACGCCGACCCGGTACCGGATAAACGGGGTCTAAACCAGGGGCCAGTTGTTCAAAAGCCGGTCAGCTTAACCCTGGGTTAACGTAAAATTTCTTTCCAAACTTTCCCGTGGCTGGTTGTTAGTATTGCGAGATATTTCTTCAGAAATCTTCTCTTGATCAATAGCAGTTTTGGTTTGTAAAGTTTTAAAATAAACGGATATATAGAAACACAGAAACTGAAACATTTGGTTAAACTTTAACCCACAGTTAGTTCTAACCAAGCTTTGACCAACCGGCCCCTGTGCCCTGTAGTTTAAACTTTAACCCATGCAGGATTACCTCTGAACAACTTTCACTACCTCAAGTCAAGCATGTAAACAGAATTCGACGTTCCGAGCGTAGGCCTTAAGTTGGGAAGCTAAAACTTGGTAACCTTATAAAGCCTTATGTGCTTTTGACTGCACTGCCGACACCGGCGACGTTTGTTCGACATTATGCAGCTGTTTCAATTAAGGTTGGCCTTCCAAAAACGTAAATGAACCATATATGGAATGATGGATTGTTGTTTATTGAAGATGACACCCATGAAATTACCTTCTGTGGCCAGTAAACTTTCCGTCGTAAGTTTCCTATGTGGCCTTGTTCATAGGTGAAAATAGGTGAAGATAAGTAATAATAATCCATCATCCATTGCGCGCTCATAGTTTGCGGTTTACGGTTTTGGAAGGACAACCTTTATTAATGAGCTATAAATTGTGTTTATACTTGAAAGCTGCGTTAGTTGTATTGATGATAATACATTAACCTTTCAAAACAGTAAATTGTTTGTCTTATTGTTCTGCCGAGTCATTGTGACGTCGTTGTGACGTTCAACATCGGTTGATCTGTCGAAAATATGCGTAATCAGCACCAGACCGGAATCGATTTTTCTTGTTTATTTCGATGGGAAATCAAAACATCACGACAGAAGCTTTGCAGTGATGTTTTTGTCTGAAAAGCACTGTTGAGGTAACCAATATGTGTTTTGGCTGGTCAATTAAGCATAGGATATCACTTCGCCATGTACATCGTTACTTGGACTTGAATATATTCAAAAATTCACGTGACGTGTGTTGGTCGAACCATATCGAACGAGACGGCTAAAAGAGTGCCCGGGCAGCTGATCAAACGGATGACGCAATATCGTTGCATGAAGCCTGATAAAAGAAAAGCTTTGTAGCTAGATCTGAGCTTGTTTTTGAAGCAAATCTATTGCTTAATAATTCCTCTACACGGCCTTCACACCATTTTCCAAAATTTGGTGGTTGTCCCAGAATTCTACCCTAGGCCTAGATTTTCGGTATAGATTATTATACGGAACTTTTTCAACTTTCTATTCATTGTCTGAAGTTTCTGTCTTAGTTAGACTCAACAATTTCTTTGTTCGTCATTTTAGCATCGACCAGTAGTCAACTATTTGCGTGAAAAAGCCAAGCTGTTTGTTTATTTGCTCGCTAAAACACAGAGTCGAAAAATATCTTCCTTCTTTACTTCCAGAATTATTATTTTCCTCAATAACTCATTGGTATTTCAATTGTTATGTACGGTATTCCATTGCTTCAAGGAATGTCGTGTAACGGATACTTTCGATTTCCTTGAGAAAAACAAAACTAGACGTCTCTGCTACGAGTGCTCTTTGAAAGCTTTGCCGTTAGTGTGAAATTTTATGACGCTAGTTTTAGTGAGTACTGTACAATTATGTTAATGTAAAATGGCCAAGTATTCTCGATCTCTTCTGGGGTTCCACGAATAATTGCCAGCTTGCAAATTTTTCCAATGCGAGCAATTCGATGTTGTAGACAGATGAACATCTAATCGCCATGTGGCGAGAAGGAATCCGCTTAAAGAAGCAAATTTTTGAGGGTTAAGAAGTTAATTTTAGCCATCCATGTTTATGTCTAAATCAGCTGGGTGCGGAAATGCCTTTCGAATAATAACGGTTGTTTTAAATGGCAGACAAATCGTTACAAGTTACAACTGTATAAGTTTACTTCAAACCCGCTCCTAATCAAGTCTGTTTATGAGCGAAAGTTTAGAAAATATCAACAGAATCTAATGTGTGAGCTTTTGGGGAGAAACCGAGGATTTCTGGAACATTTTTGCGGACAAACCACAAAGAAATAGTTAAAATACTTTAAAAAAAAGAAAATTTTCATTAGAACTAGAAAAAATTCCAGCGCTAATTAACCAGCTATGACTCTTGTGTTCTTTTCTATAGACATGTTAAGCTTTCAAAGTCTCTGCATTGTTTAGAGGTCTTAGTTAATGAAATGTGTCCGAAATTTGAAAGCGAGCAATTTTAGACAATTTTCATTAATTTTCTCATCGGAAGTTAACGGCGAGATCAGAGGCAATTAGGATTACGTCATAATAAATACTGGTCACTGATTGGCTGTGGCGATAATAACCCGGGGCGTGTGGTTGTTTTTTCTCGCGGGGGTGTTGCGCTGTGGGAGTTATCTTGAATATTTCACAAGCTAGGCATACATGGCACTTGGATCTGGCGTGTGAAAACTGGTCGAATTTCGATCGAGTGCAATGCCCGCCTCTCGTCCGTTCAACAGGGATTCTGTTAAGGATATAATCCACGATCTACTGAGCCACATTTTGGTTAGAAACGGTTTCGATTTTGAAAGATTTCAGCCGAATCCTCAACCAGATATAAAACAACAGCATGTTAGACGGACTGTCGATGCCCTGATAGACGACTCCAGCGAGTTGTTCACGAATTTGGGCGACCAACTGCACATGACCTCCGAGAACATTCAAGTTATTTTCCTGGGAATTTCGGATGAAATTTTTGTAACTGGTATAAACTGGGGTCGTATTGTCGCCTTCTTGGCGTTCGGTGGCTCTGTCGCTGTATATTGTGCAAGCAATTCGGAACTATGGCAATTTCTCGACGATATACCTGAATGGATGACTGAGTATATTGAGAATAATTTGCGAGTTTGGGTTCAAGATCATGGAAGCTGGGTATGTTTTTGTGGATGTTGTTCTGTTGTACACGGGTAATGTTTGCCATATGTAACACTGTGGGAAATAAATGTGGCGATTTATTACGTCAAATTGTAGGCTTTTATAGCCTTAATTCGAGTGCTATCCAATTGCCGTGACAAACTATTTGATGTTCTGAATATAACTTTCTAAAATGAGCTAGAATTTTACGAGAAATTCACCGTGAAAACGTTTATAATCTTTGACAAGCATCCACAAAATGGACTTTGTTTACATTAAAAGTAAAATGTCAAAGTCAAAATAGGATATGTTTTGTTTAACTTTTAGACTTTAGAGCATGTGTCTGTCACATGAATACTTTGAAACAAAACATGCACTATGTCTTATAGTAGTTTTTAACGTGACTTTTAGCACGAATTTTATACAATATTTATTCTGTGTAAATATAGAAAATACAGTATGTATATTTGGTGTTTTTCAAAGCTTTTTTCTGCTGGTGGCACAAATGTAATGTGTCGTATCAAATATATGCATTGGGAATTGTATTTTTTCGTGATATTTAATTATAAAATTGAACTGCAATTAAAAAGGTGCAAATTGCTGTTCAAAGGGTTTTTGTTTTGTTCTAAAAGGGCAAAATTCCGTTTTCAATATTGTTCAAGACTTCAAGTTTTACAATATCGGTTTTGGCTTCAAAAACCTATTAAGAATGTGTTAGATATCTCTATTTGTTCTAAATTTTTCTTTCTGGATATCCAGCAAGGATCATCTCTTATTGATCCAGTGTTACTACAGGAAGAAACCTAAACTAACTTTATTTATGCTGGATAGTTCTATCAGTTCTAAACTGTTCTTCCACGAAGTCCAGTAAGGATCATCTCTTATTGATCCAGCTGTATTACTACAGAAAGAAACCTTAACTAAATTAACTTTATTTACACTGAACAGCTACAGTATATCAGTTCTAAACTGTTCTTCCTAGAGGTCTAGTAAGGATCATCTCTTATTGATCCACTGTTACTACAAGAAGAAACTTAAACTAAACTAGCTCTATGAACCTTTGATTTATCATATCATGTTTATTGATCCAGCATTACTTCAAGATATAAAATGGACTAAATTGTTGTCTATTTTAGGATGGTTTTGTTATGTTCTTCAAACTTCCTGGAACAGATGACTTTTTCCAGAATGAACTTGGCTTTAAAAGCTGGAGTCTATTTGCTCTGGCTGGCTTTAGCATTGGTGCCATAATCATGTATGCAACAAATGTTATCCAACATTAAGCAGTCTACCTCATCGTTTAGGCCCTGACATCACATGGCCTTTTCTTGAGACCAAAGTATTTTAGAATTTAGAATGCTGGAAAGCTAGTAGCACAAGTTTGGGAAAGAATAAACACCACATTCGCAAACAAAAAATTAACCAGCTATGACTCTTTTGTGGAGGTTTTTGTTGTGTCTTCTACGAAGACTTTTGTCGTAGCCTATTCTGAGTAAGCCTTTTGCAAGGCAAGCACTGATATTTCAGTCATGGCAAAGTATGACTGGCAATTTTATGCACCCTTAGATAAGCCTGGGAATAATTTAGTGGCTGGATAATTGAGTGTGCAATCAGCTATTTTCCAATCAAGACTGTAAAGCAAGCATCGATTGTTTGGAAGGACAGTGTGATAGAGCATGGAATGAATAGTCTACTAGACAACCTTTTCCCAAATGTAGCATCTTATATATTTTCTTGCTCCAATTTAAATTTTAAACTTTGCTGTTTTAAAGTTCAAATTTTACACTGTTACTCTAAACAGTGTATAGATGTATGCTTTGTGATTCTCAATTGAGAAATTGCTGATTGCCAAGCACAAACAAATTTAGCAAACTCTCCATAAGTTTTTCAATATTTGGACATATCCAATATGAGATTGGCAGCCATAGATTTGTACACTTTGAACAGATGTAATTTTATGTCTTTGTCTGCTTCACCCTATTGATATCACCGCTCATATAGGTGATATTTTAATGCTTATGGTTTATAATAGAATACATAGATAGGGTTTCATAATTTTAGTTGTGCATTTCAGATTAGTTTTACTAAATTTTTATCAAACAGTTAGGTCACCATAACATCCGTACGTTTTATTGATTTGTGATGTATAACAATTAAAATCATACATATACATAGTTTATTTTGCCACTGACAGTGGTAGCTTTCAAGGTGTAAAGAATATACTGTGATATTTCAGACTTTTCGTCAACAAAACATATGCTTACATACACACTAGGTACACTTGATGACATGCTAAGACATTCAAAGTTTATTGTTTCGTGGGTTCTGTTGCAAATAAATATTAGTTCATATTTAAATTGGGTATAGTTAATTATAGTGTTGTTATAAAATGTGTAATAGTCACTGAAATTAGTTTTTATTTCTTGCCAAAACTGATTTATTTATCTTTGTCAGTTCTTGATTATTGTACAATATGAAAATTCATATTTTTGGAAATAATATATATTGAATAAAGGAGTCATGCTTTTGCATCTGTGATTTGTTGTTGTTTTGTCATGAAGTAAGTTAGAAGAGTAATAGCAACAGAATAGTTGTAGACAGGAATAGCATTTTAGTAATTTCAACATGTTTTAGTAATTTATGTGGGATTAATACCAGTCTGGAAAGTTTGTATTGTGCGACCGAGATCTCGGTTGCGCAGTTTTGATGTTCCCTATATATTTTATAGTAAATTTTCCATATCTAGGGTATGCAATTTGCAAACTTTCCAGTCAGGGATTAATTTGTGAGACTTTGGTGGTGTAGTGGTCAGACCACTCGCCTTTCACCTCTAAGGTTCCGAATACCTTCCCCAGTAAGATGGGCTTGAACCCAGTCCTCATGTGAAAAGAGAATAGTCAATGTTCAGTCGAAAGTCGTGGGTTTTCTCCAGGTCATCCGGTTTCCTCCCACAGGGAAAATTGACAGGGTGGGATAGGTAATACAGGCCCACAGTAATTGGCTCACGCTGTTGTGGTGACCATGCCCCTGTGGCTAAGCTAAATAAAATGTTGTCAATGTCTAGTCCAAAACAATAATTTTTTAAACATTTAATACTTCAACAAACAATATTAAAATTTTGTTTTATCTTCACATTATTCTTTCTTAGTTTTGATTTCCCTTCGCGTTCTTCAAGTTCTCTGAACAGCAATGGCGGTGACGGATTCTGCAACTTGATTTTACTTTGGTAATGTGCCCGTACCTTTGGAGAAACCCAGGGTTTGGGGTTACTGTAGGATGGCATGGGATAAGTTGTCCAATCGTAATAACCTGTTACCTTGCCCCCTAAAAAGCCAAAATGATTATTCTGAAGTTTTTGATGTTTTTTCGATTTTTCAAGCCATAGTTTATAAGCTTCCTCGCTTTGCTGCTTTCGTTGTCTCTCGTTTTCTTTTTGTTCCTTTTCAGACAATTTCCTATTTTTCGTTTGCACCTTTCTTTCTTTTTCCTTTTCTTCAAACCATTTTTCAAAACACTCCTCAGCTTTCGCTTGTATTCTCTCCTTTTCCTCTTGTTTCCATCTTTGTTCCTCATTTTCTAACTTTGCTGCTAGTTCAATCTTAACCTTATCTTCATTTCGTTTCAACCTCAACCATTCCCTCCTATTTTCTTTTGCTTGCTTCTCTTTTGAACTTTTTTCATTCATTTCTCTATGTCTAATTTCCTTTTCTTTCTCCCTGTCTTTCCTTTTAGCTCTAGCACGTTTTTTGTCCTCTACAACTTTATTCAAAAGCCATTTTTCCCAGGGGCTCAAACATGGTTCTTGCACAGTACTAAAGCTTTCTGAGCTATCAAAACTATTTGTGGACTGTTTTGTTCTTGATGTGCTAGAAACGGAACTCGACGATGTACTAGCACTACTACCGAATGTTTTCCCTGTCTTCTTTTTCCGCCGTTTCTTGACTGTTGCTTCCGATTCCTCATAATCTGAACTATAACTTTCATCATTTTTAGCAGCAGTGGAACCTCGACTCGAACTATGGCTACTTGAGACATCATTTTCAGACCCTGTTTTTTCGCAAAAAGAGTGCTCATTCTCACGCTCGCGCTCTTTATCAAACAGGGGAGTAAGCAGAGAGCGTGTAGAGTCACCGATCTGCAGCGAATCCATTGAAAAAGTCGTATTATTTAACGCTGAATCCCCGACGGGCGTACTTGCTCTCTTTGGAGACGCGGCCATGTTTTCTTTTCATTATCAAAATTTTGAATTTTAAACATTACGTTACTCTATGTTCGGATGGTGTCGTTTAGATTCGTTTAATGTCGTTTCACCTGCCCTTCTTCCGGTTTGTACCGTTCCAGGTCCGAGAAGTGTCGGAAAACTGATACATTTTAAGGAAATTTAAATGAAGTTTTCCTCTATGTCATGATTTCCTCCCCAATCTCTCGTTGTGAAAGTTTGCGCGCGGATCACAAGTGAAGCTTTGTATGAAATTTGAAAGTTTTGCATTTTTAAACACGAATAGCGAGGGAAATCTTCGTTTAAGAGGGTAAGTGATAGATTGAGCAGAATCTGTCATTTCTTTTCTACCTTTGACGTTGAATTTATTCCCTAAAACGATTTCCAAAGCTCTAAATATTGCATTCAATCTCGTGTGTAAGAAAGTATTAGATCACTGTCGTCTATAAACAATCAGTTGGCTATTTGGCTTCTCATTTCGGTTTGTAATGAATAAAGGAAGCTTATGGCATGCTATTATACAACAATGAATTGTATTTTCTCAAAAATTGATGCGAATATATAAAATAGATGCTACTTTGTACATATAATTTAGAATTGACTTTTGTATTATTTTTGCTCTGGAAACAATTAGTATTGATTCCGATAGTATATGTATGCATTTTGTGTTTTTACAGTGCTTAAAATGTTCTTAATTAGGAGTGCTTGTAATAATAGCCTTTCTCTTATTGTGTTTTATAGAAATTATTGTTGAGAGAATAAAAACAATTAAAGATTTGCCACAAGCATGGCAGATTAGCAGACAATTCAGGTATGAAGTATATTACTGGGACAGATATATTATTAAAGAGATATAAATTTGCTGCCTATAGCCCCATGAAATGAAATAAAGCTGTGAAAGTTCAGGGCAGACTGCAGCTTACCAGGTTATACACAATCAATAACTGCATGCAGGTTGTTGTATTTCACCCATAGAAATAATAGATATAGAATGCGTGCTTGGTAACCTAGCCGGTACCCAAATTGAAAAAAAAATTGCCCTTATAAATCCGCCATGTTGGATTTGTCCGAGGAGCGGTCTATGCGAATTACAGTGGGGTGAGTTTAATTTGCCCTTATAAATCAGCCATTTTGAATTTTAATGTGGCGTCATTTGTTTCCCTGAAAATAGATAGGAGTGCGCATTCTATATCTTTTATTTCTATGATTTCACCGTCTCGCATTCTTCTTGTTTTCCAGCCCTTGCCAAAATTATGAGTTTAATTGGTACGTTGAAATCAAACAGTGTCGGACTCTACTCAGAAAATACTCCATATGATACAAGCAGTGTGTCAAACATGTTTTTCAATCAATCACCTTTTCCACGACGGCCGGATAAAGAGGTAGGATATAAATAACTTAACAGCACAGATATCTGCTGTTTCTAGCTGTAGCCTTATTCATCTTGCAATATAGTTCATTCTTTAGATAGGTAGCCGTCACCTAAATATCCCAATTTTATTATTGCATGTGAGGCTACTAGTTGCTAAGCAGTGCACGACTTACTCAAACTTTATATTAGCTTCAACTCAATTGCCCTCGTGGAATGAAATCTGTTGCAATTTATCTTTTTATCTCTTTAGACTTATTCAACAGTATTCTATACTTAGCATTCTTTTCCTGTTCATTTTTACTTATACTGTTAAAGGAGACTAACGTAATCGGCCCACGCTGTGGTGGTCTTTTCCTAGGCCATTGTGTATGCCTGTATGTATTTTGTGTATTTGCACTTGTCTTTATGGCAGTTTGCGTTAATGGCAAAAATAAATAAATAAATATATATAGCATGTAAACAAACTAGCAAGCTTTTTGTGTACCATTATTTGTTTTGACTTTAATTCATATGGCTTGCAGCAGGCAAGATGTCAAACTATGTAATTTACTGTAGGCTTTGCTGTCACTGCTAGTGTTGAGGTTTTTTCTTAGTAGTAAAAAGTCTTATGAATTTCAAGGTTTAGAAGTTTCAGAGCTTTGAAGGTCTGAAAATATTAAAGTGTAGGTAGCTCATTACAGTACTGGCCCACATCCCACAAGTGAGGAGATTTTTGAGCAAGCAGTCCAATTGTATTATATACTGTACTTTATTGCTCTTTTTAGCCATTGCCGTCACACTCTGCAAGCCAATCATCGTCACATTTAGGCAACCTGTATTCTGGTTCCTCTGGTAAGGATATGTTCAATATAATACCACCCTTCTGTAAGTCTATAATGTCTATTACTTTGTCATGACAAGTCACCTACTGTACAAGTTTAGTAATGAACCATTCCCCAATTCGACAAAAGAGTGTCCTAAATTTAGTGAAATTGTCAAGTTTGGTTGTGAAATATTGTAAAATGTCGAAAATATAGTAATGTAAAGATTGCAAATTTTGTATACTTTTGTATTACGAACGGAAAAGCATTACCACTATGTAGAAATGCTGTAACGCTTTTTCCCGCGTAATACAAAAGTATAGAAAATTCGCAAAGTTTACATTACTATATTTTCGACATTTTTCAATATAATTTACAACCAAACTTGACAATTTCACTAAATTTAGGAAGCTCTTCCCAACTGTGCTAAAATTGTTTTCAAATTTAAAAGTTTGTCTAATTGGGGAATAGTCCATTGACTCATGTAATATACTTTAGTTTAGCCAAGAAAATGACATGACTTCATTTTGTGTTAGACTTGACTTGAGTCTAAGTTAATGATTTAAATCAATTATAAAACATTGAGCTACCATCCTCACACTAAGCGTCGCATTGATGCAGTACTTTTCCTTGATATCAAAGGCTTGCAAGGCTTGTGGTGAGGACAATCTCCTTAAGGGGAAAGGGGATAAGTGCTACTGAAGATTTGAAGGGTTTTTATCAACATTCTGCTTGTTATATTTCGTATACATTTTTTTGTTTTGTAGTATCAGCTCCGGGTTCGCAAACAAACTACTTTGGGTCTGGTCTGAACAGCCCAGGTATGTATTTTTTATTTTTTTACAAACCTCAACATAAGACTGGCAAAATCTACATTGCTAGTTGCTCCTGTACACATTACCTTTAGCATATTACTGAAAACAAAATTTAACTGAAGGCTTGGGAAAGGATGACACGAATCACACACACACACACTGTTTCCAAATGATTAATATCATAGACAGCGACAAGGTTTTAGTAATATTTAAACACACCAAATTTATATTTAGCAATTGAGAGGTTTGTGCTGATATACATCATATTTATTTTTAGGGAGTTTAACGACAACATCAGCAGTACCTGGTGCACCTGGCAGTAGCCGCGGCCTTACCGGTTCACCTCAGGTAACATTTGTTCTTTGGACAGCTGGCTGTGCATTGGCTGTGAATTACACATTTGGCTTTGTTGTTTGTTACACACTTTGATTGAATTGTATTATTTTGCGTTGCAGTTTAGTCGAAGTGTTTCATATCCTGGCTACCATAGTAACCACTTATCTGGTCAGTTACCTAATGTGAGTTCAGGATTGCAACATCTAAATAGTGTCAGTTCAACTATCTCATCAACACAACCTGGCAGGTAGGTGGAAAGAGTATTATTGTCAATATTATCATTGATATCATCATCAATATCATCATTATTGTTGTTGAATTAATTAGGTCTTCCAAAACAGGCTTTTCAGATCCATAAATTTACACAATATTAGAAAATAGATTAAGTAAAGCCTATTGGCATGTATTATGTTATGAAAAAAACCAACTAAATGACTAACTACTGGTTAATGATAATTAAGTATAAATCTGTGTAACAGCTGTTAATTTGGTGTAAAAGATGCAAAAGTATTTGGCAACATGTATTGTTGCAATTGCTTCTTAAAACTAGTTATATCTTTGAATTTACTATCAAGTTCGTTCTCTAATTTTGTTGAATGATATTTAAAAGTCCTCTGCCCAGAGCTTGTCTTGAAAATGGGAATGTCTAACTTATTTCTGTTTCGTGTTTTGCGGTCACGAACACTGGAATGGGTGAAGTTTTTGCTGAGATATTCTGGGACCATGCCATTGATGCATTTAAATATTACTAATAAGTCTTTATACATTAACTTATATGATTTTTTAGTGAAAGCCAACCCAATTGTTGTAAATAAAGAGCAATGTGATCATACTTCCATGTGTCTGTAATTATTCTTGCTGCAAAGCTTTGAAGCAATTGCAATTTTTTAATGTTTGAGCCTGATGTATTTGCCCTTACCATCAAACATTAATATAATTTACTTAGTACTACACCATCAATATTATCATCACTATTGATGTAATCATCATTGACATTATCAGATCATCAATATCATTGTCAATATCATCATATCAAAACCAATATCAGCATCAATATCATATCATCAGTAGTATCAATATCATCTTCATTATCACCATCAATATCATCATAATATTATCATCATCTGACTTCTTCAATATTATCAACGTCATCGTAAATATAGTCACCATCATCTTCACCAATATATCATCAATATTACGATGTTTTCTCCAGTAGAGGGATTCTGTCAATGGGTCAACGTGGGAGTTCAGGTGTTAGTCTCCCTCCAGCTGCGACTTCTCATATTGGAGCTCAAGCAGCATTCAATTCTCTGAGCTCAAAGCCTTCAAGCCGTGCTCCTGGTTTACCAGTCTCCACTATTGGAAGGTAATCCTTTCTAATACCTATTGCCATATATAACAAATTGAAATATCAATGATAAAGAGTTAGACACTATTACAGTAGTGTAGATGCTGTGCTAATCGTTCTTACTCGCAGCTGTGAGCTAAGCTGAATTGCAAAAGACACAACTCAACCTGATGCAGTCAAAGGCTTTCTAAAAGTGCCTCTGTTTGATCACTGAGCACAACTACAGAAGGAACAGTTGGGCTTTAACTATTCTCAACCCAGCCTGTCAACATTCCCTGTGGAATGAAACCAGAGTGCCCAAAGAAAATCCACGCCCTTCAGTAGACGGTTGGCTAACTCACTGATGTGAGGATCAAATTCACCATCTCAGAGGTGATAACATCAAGTTCTGTCGCTTCTGTGGTGACTAATTATCGTTCTCTATGCAGGAGTTCGCCAGGGACAATAGCTCAACAACAGCAACAGCAAAGGTCATTTCTTGGCAGGTACATTATAGACTGTTGCTAAACTTAGCCTTTTTAAAGACTCGTATTTATAACGCGTTAAAGTGGCATTGTGTTCAGCTCTTTTGAGTAATTCCCACACCTCCAAATTTAACACAAACTGAAAAGGATTGGCTGTGAGCACAAAAATAATTCGATTGTTCTGAGTAGGGATGGGTCTAGCACGATCTGGTAAGGGATGGTGGGGGGGGGGGGAGGGGGGAGGGTTGCTAGCCCTGATGACTATATGTTGAGTACTTGAGTGATGTGTGTCACCCGTCTTATGTAAACAGTGAGGTGCTGAGGAAGATGAGTCTTTGACTTACCAGGTATATTAGCTATGTAATATTTTTAACCCTCCTTTAATTTATTGCAGCGTAGCGTAGCGTAGCGTGGTGTAGTCTAGTGTAGTCTAGTGAAGTGTAAAATATTAAAGATGATATTCATATACTGTACTCGCAAATCAAATGATGCAACAGACAGTGACATTAGTTTGGTGCCCTAGTCAAGGTCACAATCAATGAATCAAAAGAGTCTAAAATATCTAGTAACCAATTTTTTGTCCAACGTCCCGGCCCCATGTGGCCAGGCAGAGCGTACACCCCCAGCATATCCATCGCTGGTTCTTACTTCTTAGTTTTATCTACCCTCTATTTTTTTTATTCAGTTCTGGTCATAGTGGGTTGGTTAGCTCGACTGGTAGTCCCTTATCAAGTGCGTTTGGTCCACCTAGAACTCAACAAGTGAGTTTGTTTGATTATGAATGAATCAGTTCCTGGTTGAAAAGTGTTAAAAAATTTATTTAAAATAATTTGTTATGGACTTGGTTGTAAATGATGTTTGTGGTGTTACTGAGTCTACATCCACACCGAGCAGCTGAAAAATATGCCTGACTATGGTTGGAATCGAACCTACGACCTTTGAAATGCTGGCCTAATCCCCTTGTCAACTGAGTTCACACGTAGGGTTGATTCCCACCGTGGTAAGGCATATTTTTCAGCATACTCGGTTTAGATATCTGAGAGTTATCAACACTCTACTAAGTTTTATAACCAAAAGGAAAATATAAATTAAGTCTAAATTTAAGTCTTTTTGTTTCTTTCACAGAATGTTTTCGGTCTTTCATCGTCAATTGTTAACTCATTCTCATCTGGTGAGTACTGAGGGATTTTCTACAAATGCACGCGGCTATTTTACTATCTAGTGTTGGCTAGACCTCTCACGAATGAGTGAGATATACCCAGGCAGAAACGCACCAGTTGCAGCAAACTGCTGTGCTGTAGGCTTGTTACCTTGCAGTCATCAAGCCTACACAGGCAAAAATAAACAACCTGTTCTGGCCTGATGAAAACAGCATTGAACACTGTTTTGCTGCCCACATTGTTCAAGGTTGTCGACAATATTGTTCAGCATTGTTACACCTGACTGCAGGCTAGTTCAGGCTCAACAACTTGTTTAGTATTGTTGACAGCATTGAACAATGTGGGCAGCACAACATTGTTCAGTCCTGTTTTCATCAGGCCAAAACAGGTTGTTCATTTTTGGCTGTGTATACCTGGATGCGTTTGCATCGCTTGCTCCGGCTTGATGATAACAAGTCTGTTGCAAGTTGTTAACTCGCTTATCAAGCTACAGTACTGGGGCCGGTTGTTCGAAGCCAGTTTGGCGTAAACGGTGGATAAGTCAAAATTAAATAACACTCTTACATCACTCGCTAAACAGCTAACTGAAATATTTTGGAGTAAATATGTAGTTGTAAGCATAATCATTCTATTAAGAAAACTTTTAGTTTAGTTGTTAAATGAATCTATAAACTTGGTTTCTATTTTGAGCTTAACCACCGTTTAAGCTAAACAGGCTTCGAACAACCGACCCCTGATATCATTGTTACACTGGCTGGAAATATGCATTTCATCGATAGCTGTTCAACAACAATAATATTACAATCAAACTCATTCCTAAAGATTTCTGTTCACGGTCAGACTATTTGCTAGGAAGGACAGATTACAAAGCTGTAGTCGAGGAACACCAGTCTCTTGTGACTGCCTTTTCAAAGAAAGGTTAGTTTAGTTTTAGACTAGACTAGATTAGATCACCAGCAGACATGGGCTAAGAGTTCGGGCTCGTTATTTCTGGTGTGCGATCAATTTATCCAATTAAAGCAATTGTTCTATAATCAAGCTAGAACGCTTACTCAACAGCCCCGTTAACAGGACGAGGGAGTGTCCTTGTGGCATATAGCCTATCATCACCTCTATTCAGAGCATGGTACAGAAATCTGGCCCTCGCAATTTGGATAAATTCACAGTGGCAAAAACTTGCCGCCTATAATTTCAAGTCCGGCGGCATCATCGGTGGCAATTTTTGCTGTTGCTGCATAGGCAGAATAATAAGGAAAAAATATTGATGGATTTTCTCATTTTTTAATATGTACACAGTGGGTACACGTACATTGCTTTAAAGTAGAAGTACAATTTGCAACGATCACAAAAAATTCGTCGGAGGCAAAAAAAATTGCTGCCGATAATTTCATCTTCGGCGGCAATTGCCTTTTGTCGCCGATAATTGCGAGGGCTGGAGATCAGAAAACATACGGGAACTGTTATAAAGAGTATTTAGTGTCAAGGAACATAAAAAAATCGGTTTCAATTTTAACAACGAGAAATCGACTTAGGGAGCCCCGATGAAAACACCTGACCGGAGTGTCGAAACGTTGGGTCGTGAATGCAACTAGATCAGGCTCTATAGTTAGAATATATTAGAAATTATATCTCTCCACTGTAAAATGTTTCATGGTGAATGCGTTAATTTAATTCATTTCACAGTTCTATAGCGCTGTCCTCTGTACGTATTTCAAAAATAGTTTCTTCAAAGTTTGCCTGAACATAGAAATTATGTTTCCCGTTTGCTGCAATCAATTCTAATTAAAAGTTCATTTGCATCAACTCCACATCTTATCCATGACAACATTGTCTTTGGACATACGAACGGTAGGAGAATGAAACTTTTCCAATTATGAAGACAACCAGTTGAGCTATGCAATGACTTAAACTAAGCTTGTACGTGCACTATAAAAGATTCTATGGCAAAGGAAGTACACTGTGCAATGTATTAGACCATCCAGCCACCTTAAATCTAATCAGAGTAGCGAGAGAAATCTGGTTGCCGTAAGCAAACCAACTTCAACATCATAATGTTACGTCGACTTATTGAATCGTAATGATGTTGCATTGACTTAGCTGACTCTATGTAAACATTTTGCGTAGGTTTAGCAGGCAATACAGATACAATATCATCAGTATCGGCTATCAACAGTGGTCTGGACTTATCAGACTTCCCTGTTCTGGCAAACAGACCAATGGGTCACGTTCCTCCAAGCGTCTCGTCACCTTCATCTACGGCTAACGCTGGTTCCTTTGTAGGCAGAGCCAGTTATGGTAAGTGATCTAACACACATGTATCTGGGGCCAGGCCGGTTAGCTTAACCTTTGTTATGTAAAGAAAATTTTCCATCAACTTCTTTACGAGCTTGGAAATATTTCTACATAAATTTTGTTGCGATCAATGGTAGTCTTGGTTTCTGAAGTTTGAAAGAAACTGATGTGTAGAAATACAGAAACTAACACAATGGATTAAACCATAGCGCTAACCAGGCTTTGAACAACTGGTCCCTGATGTTTTTACCTGTAAATACAGTTTTTTGCTAATTGGAAGATTCGTGGCCAAAAACACCACAGACTTGCTCCAAGTGTTCAATTTTACTGACTTGTTAACAAGTTGCAACAAACTTGTCAATTTCATCAAGTTGTAACAAGTGTGTTAAAATCAGGCTTGTTGCAACTTGTCATTTGCAGACTTGTTACAACTTGTTGAATCAACTTGCGGCAAGCCTGTGAATAACAAGTTTCGACAGTCAACTTGAAAAGCTGTCGCAGTCGACCATGCGAACGCATCCTGATACCGGCTGTTGCTACTTGCACGTTTTTAGCTGTGCGTTTGAGATACCTTAAAATACCTTCCAGGTTTGGTATCAAAACGTGGGGAACCTACGACAGAATTCACGATGCTGACCGAAGACTTCCCAGCGCTGCCTGGGACAATTATCAAATCAGGTCAGGAACAAACATTTCAAACCATACTAAATAGAACTGCGCATGATTTGGAGGCTTTCTTGCAAGTCGTAGACCAGACCAGGTTTATTCAAAAACCGGTTCCCATCAGATCCCATCACGTGCCTGTCGTATTTTCACGTAAACAACCAATAATTGAATGTTGAACTCGGCTGTTCATGCATTATGGGAACAATTGGGCAAACCAGACATCACTATTCGTTTATTGGTTGAAGTGAATTCAATACACAGGTGACGAGACAGGACGCATATTTTTGCATAAACTTACCCCCCGTCCACATAGATAATGAACTTTCATCGTGTTTTCACCGAGTCTCCAAACCTTGTATTTTCTCACCTGTGTTTAAATCTATCATTGTTTCAAATTGTTCATTTTTTGCTTATAAATGGTTCAAATGTGTTACAGAGTCCTCGCCGGAGTCATCCAATCCGGAGACAAAACCGGTAAGATATTGATATGTACAAAACTACAACGCCTAAAATGCTTCAGAAAGTTGTTTGACAGAATTTGAGTTAGTCCAGGTCGATACTGAACTATTTTTTCTCTTTTATTATCTTTGTAGGCAGCGCAACGATTTGGTAAGTGTTCTACAAACCTTCAAAAGCTGTAACAATCTTGCAACAGACTTGTAGCAATGTCATTACGACAGTTTTTCAACAAAATGTGTTGGCTGCTTACTCTCAGCTTGTTGGCAACTTACTACAAGATTGTTAAGGTGCCTATGACACGAAATTTTGTTTGCCTAAAATCGCTTAAATTGACAGTGTATTTTTTTTTGTTACATTTTTTCTAGCTCTCTTTAGCTTCTCGATAAATTCGACTTTATTTGATACGTAAATTACACAACTTATGACATCACTGTACATCATTATGAGATTGCTAATTTTGTAGCATATGACAACAAGAAGCAGCTAAAAATGTGCTGTACGTATGTAATCTACGATTATCGCTTTGTGTGTGCACTTTGCACGGAATATATCGATCACGTTGCAAGTTTCTGATATTTTCTCAAAGTCATTATGCGCTGTGTTGTCATAAGTTGTGTAATTTGCATATCCAATAAAGTTGGATTTCTCGAGAAGGAATAGAGTTGGGGAAGTTCTATAAAAGAGGTTACCCTGTGATTTTAAGCGATGTTTGCAATATAATCAATAAATAGTTGAACAAAGTTTCGTTTTATAGGCATTTTAAACTCGACCGACAAGTAGTTCAAACATCTTGTTATCGCCCTTGAATTCAACAATTTCTTAACAAGTTGGGTAGTGACAACCTTGTAGCAACATGATTAAACAACAACACTGTTGTAAGTCGTTGGCAAGCTTGCTACAAGTATGTTGTGAACACATCTTGTTAAATCAAGGTGTCTCTCTATTTTTAGGAAGCGGATCGTCTTACGAACAAGCCGTCAAAGATGAAATGAGGTTGGTAGAAAAAGACATCAGATAGTATCGCCCACTCTTTTAGTCAGAAACAGTAGTTTGAAACAAAAACTTATCTCATTTTATAGATTAACACTTCATCTATTGCATTCAGCTACTTCAAAAACTGATTAAATTAAACGCGAATCTTATCTTCATAATTAGAATTTAAATTAACACGAGTCGATACTATGTAAATGATGTACATGTTATTGAATCTGATAGCGACAGACAGAACGTAGGACAGAGGCAAGTGATTTTAATAGGTTTAGAGGTATAGCCTACGAGGCAAAGTGTTTAGACGATGTGTGGATCGGAGCCCCCAATATGCAACGCTAGCGGTGTCACCCAACCTAACTTTTGACACTAAAAACAGAAACGGGGTGAATTTATAACAGCACAGTCTTTTGTTCAGGACAAGTCAGACTCAGTCCAGCCAACCAGTGAAAGGCAAAATCCAAACATCTCCTTCAGGTAAGAACACAAACTGCTGCAACCATTTCCTAATCATGACCGCGAGGCATGCATGGATTGAATGCGACATGGACGAATAGTGCAGTAACATTTGAGGCTTTTCCTGAGAGACAATCAGGCATCTTCAATATTTTCTGGCTCCAATTTTAATTTTGATCCTGAAATGTTACTGACGATACAGTTGGGAGAGTTTGCTCGGGGTTCTTTTATGTGTGGAAATTTTTTATTCTTTGCAAATTGTCATGAAATCGCTTTAAACTTTGCACAAATGTTCTTGTCAGTTTCTGCTGATGGAAAACTTAGTCTCGAACAAGAGCAAGCGCATTTAGTGTGTATTTAGGGTGGCAATGCCTGCAAATAGGTTGGGGGTAAATCAGTTATGATTTTTTGGCACCTCAGTCGATGTTTGGATCATTTCTGAATGTGTCTTATTCTCCAGTGGAAATCGTACAAATGTTGAAATGAAAATAATTTCTTGTAGGAACAATAACGAATATCCCAAAACACATGGTCACAGACCAGTTTGGAATGATTGGCTTGCTAACGTTCATCAGGGCTGCTGAGACAGAACCAAACCTAGTCACTCTGGCTTTAGGAAGGTCGGTTATGACGTGGCAAGATAGTTTATTTCTTTACTTTAATTAAGCCCAGGTCACTCCACTTTAATATTATAGACCTTAAACACGTGAAGGACACGTGAAACAAAGGTTTCAGTTGGGAGGCGACGCAAATTCAGATTCCGCACACGGTCGATAGCATCTTCAATGGCCGGTGACAACATTGACCTCGTTCCCAAAGCCTAAGTGTCTGATAAAACTAGTAGATTTTGCGTTTTAAAACTTTAAATAATCCAATCCATGACCCAAACTCTAAACATAACCCTTACCAAAATCGTTTAAAAGTGAAACAATATAAGAAAGAAAGTTTCACGAACTTTCAAAATAAAATAACCGCAAGTGGGATTCGAACCTCTCCCTGTTCTGTTCGAAATCGCACCCCCAGACGACTGAGCTTTATCTAATTGAGACCAGAGCAGTCTGGGAACGAGACCAATGGTGCTACCGAACGTCTGCGGTTTCTACATAAGCGGAGGCGACCTACATCACACGTAAAAATCTCACAACTTGTAACAAGTCTGCTGACAAGCCGTCAACAAGATGTGTTCGCACTGCATATACCAAGTTTGTCAACAAGTTGTTCCAAACTTGTAACAAGCTTGACGAAAATGCGTACACCATACGTAAAAATCTCGCAACTTGTAGCAAGTCTTTCGACTACACTCGTAAAAACGCACAAGTTGCTACAGACCTGCAAACAAGTTGTAACAAGTCTCTTCACAAGTTGTTCACAAGATGTATTCGCACTGCTTGTTCCGAATTTGTTGGAACAAGTTTGGAACAATCTGTTGACAAATTGTAACAAGCTTGATGGGACTATCAGACCTGTTACAAGATTGTTCCAACAAGACTGATACAGCATGATATAACAATATTGTTACAGCCTTGTGTTGTCACTCTTGTAACAAACTTGCTTACAACAGGATTGTATCAGAGTTGTTAGAACAACCTTGTAACAAGTCTGATATTTTCGTCAAGTTTGTTGCAAGTTGTCAACAAGTTTGGAACAACTTGTTGACAACTTTGGTACAAGCAGTGCGAACACATCTTGTTGACGGCTTGCCTGCAGACTTGTTACAAGTTGTGAGATTTTTACGTGTGTAGTGGTGTCAACAAGCGGCGTTCGCAGTGCTTGTCCCGAGCAGTCAACAAGTTTGGAACAACTTGTAGCAAGCTTGACGGGAGGAATATCCGACTTGTTACAAGGTTGTCCTAACAACTCCGATACAGACCTGTTGTAACAAGATTGTAACACCAGGCTGTAACAATATTGTTATATCATAAGTGTATCAGTCTTGTTGGAACAACCTTGCAACAAGTCTGACAGTCCCATCAAGCTTGTTACAAGTTGTTAACAGCCTGTTCTGAACTTGTTGCAACAACCTGTTGTCAGCTTGGAACAAGCAGTGCGAGCACAACTTGTTGACAACTTGTGAAGAGTAGTTGTTAACCTTTGAGATCGTGGTCGACGCTCTGTCAAAAGTCGTAGGCTTTCTCTGGGTACACTGGCTTCCTCCCACAGGGAATTGGCAGCGTGAGAGGAATTCTAAAAATGTAATTTAAGCCTTTTAAACATTTTGCAAATAACTTTGCAAAACCTTTTAAGGATTTCCGTGTTGTTAATTTGATGAGAATGAAAATTCCTATGTGACATGTTATTGACTTGTTTAGGAGTGCTTATAAACTTTACTTCTTTCTGCTTAAAAAGTGTAATTTTTTCTGCATGTTGAATCCTTTTACTCACACAAAATACTTTTTACTGCTTTCCAGTGATCTAACGACGCTCGGGCTAAACCTCAATTCACCGGAGTAAGTAAAAGATTTTTGTCAAGAAGTCTCGTTATTGAGTACTTACTAATATTATTTCTGTGTTTTTCTTTGTAGGAGTCTCTACCAGACATTTGGTTCCCCTTTCTCAGACTCGCCTTGTAGACCGCACGAAATAGGTAACATTTTCCTAACATGAGAGTTGGCGTGAGTTGATAAGCGAGAGTTTGTATGAGAGTTTTCTCAGCTCTCATGCTCATGTCCTGGTGATAGGAGAGCAAGAGTTGCATAAGAGTTGATGAGAGGTGACAAGCGAGAGTTTGTATGAGAGTTTTCTCAATCCTCGTGTCCTGGTCAAACGAGAACAGGAGTTACATGCGAGAGAGTTGACAAGCGAGAGTTTGTATGAGAGTTTTTTAAACTCTCATGTCCTGGTCAAACGAAAACAAGATTTGCACGAGAGTTGATGAGAGTTGACCAACAAGAGTTTGTATGAGAGTTTTCTCAACTCTCGTGTCCTGGTCAAACAAGAACAAGAGTTGTATGAGAGTTGACGAGAGCGCTCGCGAGACGCTCAATTTTGTCTTTTTATCTTCAGATTTCAACGTTCCTCCAGAATACAGGATCAATTCTTACATCAGGGAAAAATTAGCTCCATTCAAACTTGGTCGTTATGGAGAGGATGTCTTATTTTATTTGTACTACACAAACGAAGGAGATGTACTACAACTTGCCGCAGCTGCCGAATTGTAAGAGTTCTATTCCTTTAAACTGACTTTTTTTATACTAGATAGCTCTATCAGTTTCAAACTGTTCTTTCTAGAAGTCCAGTAAGGATCATCTCTTATTGATCCAGTGTTACTACAGGGGAAAACCTACACTAAACTAGCTTTATTTATACTGGATAGTTCTATCGGTTCTAAACTGTTCTTCCTTGAGGTTTAGTAAGGATCATCTCTTATTGACCCAGTGCTACTTCAGAAGGAAACCTAAACTAAGCTAACTTTATTTATACTGGATAGCTCTACCAGTTCTAAACTGTTCTTCGTGGAGATCCAGTAAGGATCATCTCTCATTGATCCAGTGTTACTACAGGAGAAAATAACTTTGATTGTCATCATTGATTTTTATGTTCAGATACTCGCGAGACTGGCGTTACCACAAAGACGAGAGGGTATGGCTAACTAGAGTTCCTGGCGTAGATCCTCTTCAAAAAACAGAGGCGTACGAGAGGGGCACGTACTACATCTTTGATTACATGAATTGGCGTAAGATTGCAAAAGAATTTCATCTGGAGTATAAAAAATTAGAAGAGAAACCGGCGCTACAAACTTTACCAACACAGTAAGAACATCTCGGTATAAGGTAGGCAGAGTATGGATCGAGTGAGGGTGAATAGGAACAACGTATGATGGAATAGGTGAAGGAGGGTTCACTAAGTTGAGTCAGAAGAAATTAATGTCGCTGTCTTAAAGTTCGTATAGACTTGTCACTCTTATTGAAGAGTAGAATAGAAGAGATGGTGTGAGAAAACTCATTAGAACTACAATGCATTCAAGTCAATGTTTTTGTTCTGGTTTATGCAGAAGTAAGGTACTTCATCGTACATATTGTATTCTCGCTCAACTAACCAATAACAACATTTTGGGAAAGTTGAGCAATTGCGCATGAACAATTGCGCAACTAAAGAATGGACCATTCCCCTATCAGACAAACTTTTGAGTTCGATAATCAATTAGTACAGCTGGAAAAAGCATCGTAAATTTCATACTATTGTCAAATTTGGTTGCAAAATATTGTAAAATGTGGAAAATACAGCCCAACCAAACTTCATTTTACTAAAATTAGGAAGCTCTTTCCAACTGTGTTAAAATTGTTTTCGAATTTAAAAATTTGTCTGATTGGGGAATAGTCCATTGCTATTGGTGCATTTGGCATAAACACTATACACTCTTGGCGGTGAAGAACTATAGTTTTGCATAAATGTTGACCAACATGGATAATAAGTTCTATTCTTATTCTAATGAGTAATCTCTTCTATTAAGCGGCTGTTTATACGCGAGCCGGGACGTTTGTCGAGGCGCGACGTTTTTCATCCCGCATTGAGTTTCCGTTGAAATGATAGACATTCACCGGGACGTAAACAAAGCCGGGCCAATACTAAAATATTGCAAAATAGCTTCTTTTTTTTTCTTTCTCTAAATTGATGTTTTTATTTATCATTCCTCCAATTCTGCGGTTGTTCAAAGTTAGCATTAACAAAATGCAAGAATGAAAAGAAATTTGTCCCGGTCAGGCGGGATGGTGAATTTATGTTGTCGGTTGCTTAAACCGAGATCAAGATCCCGCCTCGGCTGAACGGGACGAAAAACGGAATGTGATAAATATTATAGACCTATACACATGCCGTGTTCCCGAGTAACGTCCCGTTCCGGCTCTCGTATAAACAGCCCCCCCTAACTATGCCTAATTCAATGCGTCACTTTGTGCTCCTCCGGGTAAGTGGGAACGTAAAAATAGGGTAATAATTCCGTGTTCTCATGTAAATCTTAATCCAAGCCCTAACCCAAACCCTAATCCTAACCTGCGTTTTTTTGTCATGTTTTTGATTAGATTTAGGGCTTGGATTAAAAGTTAATTTCGCGTACTGAGAACACGGAATTATTACCAAAAATAGCCCCTAAGCAAAGGGCAATATTTTACACAATAGATATTAAACCCTGTATTACCCCAGGTCAGCATGAGACGAGCTTGTTCTCCCCCGCAGGACGCCTGCATAAAATGTGGGCGGGACATGAGGGTGGCACTTCAGGAGATATGAGTGACGCAAACGAAACGAAGACACGCGTACTTCAAGTAACAATTCTGTACTTCCGTGTATACAAGGTCACTCATTTGCAGGGACTTAGAAAACGGGGGGACCCCAAATTATTTGAGAGGAGGCCGGAATATCTTTTGCCCCCCCCCCCCCAATAAACAATCTTATCGAAAATGCTTTGACATTTGAAACTGAAAGTATTTAAAATCTTGTATTAATTGTAGTGGGTACACGACGTATCAGTGATGAAAATTTACATGCGTATAATTTTTCGTTCATTACCAGTTTAAAAATTGAACAATATAGCACTGAAAGCGGTACAGAAAACGGTGAAATGGCCATTTCCGGGGTTCTTTTTGGTCCCCCCCCCTCGACCACATAAACGTTCGTACTCCACTGCTCATTTGCATCCGTCTCAAAATCTGCATTCGATACTGTTTCGATACTCTCTTGACTGACAAGTGTTCCTTTGACAAACTTGTAGTGAACCCTCTTTATTTTAGATATTCCAGTCCTATTCATCGCACTCTTGATGTGAACTTTTCTATCAGAACATTGTAAATTCTTGTACAGCTTCGTATTTGTAACGCGTCACAAAGAAATTAAATTCCCTGAAAGTAAACAGCTAATTTGGGTTCATTAATTAGATAGAGGTAGTGTAAGTGATCTGATGTTGTACAGAACTCACTGCTGAGTTAAGCATGGTTAGATCATGCAGAGGTAGTACATGTTCTTGAATGTGAGCTATCTTAAAGTGATCTGATGTTGTACAGAGAACTCACTGCTGAGTTAAGTATGGTTAGATCATGCACAGGTAGTACATGTTCTTGAATGTGAGCTATCTTAAAGTGATCTGATGTTGTACAGAACTCACTGCTGAGTTAAGCATGGTTAGATCATGCACAGGTAGTACATGTTCTTGAATGTGAGCTATCTTAAAGTGATCTGATGTTGTACAGAACTCACTGCTGAGTTAAGCATGGTTAGATCATGCACAGGTAGTACATGTTCTTGAATGTGAGCTATCTTAAAGTGATCTGATGTTGTACAGAACTCACTGTTGAGTTAAGCATGGTCAGATCATGCAGAGGTAGTACATGTTCTTGAATGTGAGTTATCTTAAAGTGATCTGATGTTGTACAGAACTCACTGTTGAGTTAAGCATGGTTAGATCATGCAGAGGTAGTACATGTTCTTGAATGTGAGCTATCTTAAAGTGATCTGATGTTGTACATAACTCACTACTGAGTTAAGCATGGTTAGATCATGCAGAGGTAGTACATGTTCTTGAATGTGAGCTACTTTAAAGCTTTTAAAGCTTCTAGCTGTGACGAAACGCTGGTGTGTCCGGCAAGGCGGGAAAAGTTAAAAAGCATACTCGTCCTGTTTCTTGCAAAGTTTCTACTTCCGCCATTTTGTGAAGTGTCAACAGAAAAGTTGCTGACACGACAGAAAGTTTTCCCGGTAAGCGGGAAAGTATTGGACAAGTTGCGTTCATATGGGCCAAATATTTTCTCGTGTACCGAGATCTCGCCTGTCAACAAGCGAGATCTCGGTTAACGGGAAAACTTTTCGTCTCATATGAACGCAAGGTAACTTTTCATACTATTTTTATAAGAAGGCGAGATCTCGCTTGTAAACTTGTCGAAATGTTTTCTCGCTAACCGGGAAAACTTCTTCCCAAATGAACAGGCCCTCATAGTGATCTGATGTTGCAACTTGTAAGAGCTTAGTGATTGCGCGTTCGTGATGGATCTTCATCACTTTCCGTTGCGTGAGGTTGCGATGTAAACAGAAGGCAAACACCCTACAACGTGGGGGCTGCAATTAAGTGAGTCACGTCTATAACTTCCATATACGCGCTTGTTACTCATTTGTCTCTCTTCAAATGTCTCTCTTCCCACGCCTTCATTGAGGTCATAAACCTTTGTCAATTGTGTGAGAGAAATGCCCAGGTGTAGACCATCGTTTTGTTTCATCAGTCTCGTACCACACGAGGCAAATTTCTTCTTTTAGTTCTAAACTGTTCTTCCTAGAGATCCAGTAAGGATCATCTCTTATTGATCCAGTGTTACTACAGGAGGAAACCTAGACTAAACTAGCTTTATTTATCCTGGATAGCTCTATCAGTTCTGAACTGTTCTTCCTAGAGATCCAGTAAGGATCATCTGTTATTGATCTAGTGTTACTATAGGAGGAAACCTAAACTGAGCTAACTTTATTTACCATGGATAGCTCTATCAGTTCTAAACTGTTCTTGCTAGCGCTCTAGCAAGGATCATCTCGTATTGATCCAGTGTTAGTACAGGTGAAACAATAAATCCGTATCTTATATGTCATCGGTGAGAAATTATATTCAAGCACCTGTCAGTTGTGTTGTTTTGACGCGAATTCAAAAGATATGCTTGAGAGTCGGAAACTCGGTATCCGGGCTAATTGCTCAAAGCCGGGTTAACGCTAAGCAAATATTTTTTACAAAGTCGGAGTAGTCAGAGTACTGATCAGAACGTTTTTACTCAAGTAAACGTACAAGTATTGCTTGAAAATTTTACTTGAGTCTTCTCACCGCTGACGTCTCTTTGAGAATAACTTTAAACTTTTGTACGTCCTTATCGCCAAAGTATAACATATTAGCAACGAAGTCAAAAAGTAAAGATTAACCAATTATGAACCATTCGTTACAATCAAAAAGTTCTTTTCTAAAGAAATTGCTATGTTACAAGGAAATAGTGGCGGTATTTTACTGAGTTAAAGTAATGAGGTGGGTTTACTCGGTTACTGGCTAGCACTGATTGAAGTTCGCATATGATTCGCTTTCGAAAGAGAGTTCCGAGAGTTAATTTAGCAACAATTTAGTCTCACAAGCTAGAAGGTCGTTCGATATTAGCAATCCCCCTATACATGGTCTACATGCGTAGGTCATGCATAATAATACAATAATCTGAAGACAACAAAGGAGACAGTCGGTCTAATGGAAATTTCCGACAGCTCTCTTGAAGACATGATGAACTTTCCTAGATGATATCCAACCAGGAACCTACTATAGGATTTATTGCGTCTAATGTTTGTGGTGTTTCTCTGAATCAATATAGAGTATATCCACATGAAGCAAACTGATCGAAGTATGAGCATGTGATATCTAGAAACTGCATCAATGAGAAACTAGATTCAGTTTCGAAAGATCACATGCTCGAATCGACCCGACCGCGCTTGTTGACAGAGCATTGGGCTAGCATTCCAAAGATCGTAGGTTCGATTGCCGGCCGTGGTCAGGGGGGTTTTTTCAGCTTGCCCAGTGTGGGTACAGCGCTATAACACGACAAACAACAATCCGATGAGGATAATACCAAGGAGTGTGAAAACAAGCTTAAAGTATGCCCATAAAGCGGGTGAAAGCACGACATCGTCTAACGCTTCCTAAAATAGACACTTCTGTGTGTGTGTGTGTGCTATATTTATAAATATTGGTCTTATCAATAAATGTATTGATTCGCCCACGGGCCCTAAGTAAACGCTAACACGTTGGACTCTCGATGTTAATTAATCTGGAGGAAGTTGCAGACACCAAAACAGCAAACGCGCTTATAGTTTGCGCAAAGAAGTGAATTCGCGCACTTTCGCTTTTTTTGGTTTCGTATTCGCGGAAGTTCACGAGAATACGTCTGCGCAATTTCATCTTCCTGGTCTTTAAATTTTTCCATCGGTACAAAATGCATGATCATTTTCTCTTATGTTTGTACCGGGCCCCTAGCGCGCTCTTTAAGATAATTCCGCATAGATAGAGAATGGATTACCGAATTCTGGGAATTAGGTTTTATCCTGTAGTAACTGTGACATTGCAGTCTTCACTGGTAAAATTTGATAGAAGTGTACTTATAATACTTATGATTTTACGACATTTATTGACAAAACCGGAAGTCCAAGAGCCGATATTGACCGCTCGGCATGGAAGCGAGTATGTCCGACAATGTTCCGGTTTTGACCCGAGTTCTTCATTCTGATAAAGTTGAATGACTTTGTATTTGCATTGCCCAGAGTCAAAATATAGCGACTGGAAACTGCCTTTTTCGTCCAAGAAGCTGTGCAGAAACTCATACAAAGGGCTTGGGAACTGCCTGCTGTTCATTTGGATGCGTTTGCTAGCTGATTCGCTTAAAAAAGTAGAATTTTTTTTTGAATGATTCTGTCCTCAAAACATTTCGCTGCGTAATACAGATTGTTGACTAGTGCAGTACAACGCTTCGGACGGTGCAAAAGTTGTTCTGCTTTTCCTTGCTAACAGACGATATTATTTGGTGATTTTTGGAGGGTAAAAAGCTTGAGAAGTTGGCGTGTGTTTAAATCGTTCAGCGCGGGGATTTCTTACATTGTATTCATGGCCAAGTGACGAAGTTTAAAGACCAAACTTGCGTCGATTATCAAATATTGCAACGCAAAGGAGAGCTTGTTTGTACTTCATAAAGGCAACGCCAAGCTTTACCCAGCTGCGATAAGGACTATATTTTTTTTAATGACACATATTGATAGAGTGATTGTGGAAGAAAATAAACGCTTGTTTCTCTGTAGTTGAATTTACTGACGACGTTTTGACTCTGTGATCTTGGCTGACGTTTTTATCTCTTCAGCATTAACAAGTTTATCGTTAGCACAAAAGGGAAAGCGAGACTTAGTGGAATAAGGTGAACTTTAGTATATTAACGTGATTTTTTACCGCAAAGCGTCAAAGGGGTTGTAAAGTGTAATTAATACAACATTATCTTCGATCGGTCGGCGGCTGTGTTGGCAAAATGTCTCGGCACAATATCAATCGGCAGAATTTTCGGGAGAAACGTGTGCATTTCTAGCGAGAAAAGCTTGAAGGAGTAACGGTGAAATATGGCCTTCCGAGCTTCGAGAGGCTCCAGATCAATAACTGTTGAGAAAGAAGGACCTCTGTACATCAAGAAGAATGCCTCGGCCCTCAAGCCCAAAGAAAAGGTAATCTATTGTTTGTGAATGCACGACTTCCTTGTGTTTACCTTTTTTAATATTAAAACGTCAAAATCTAACAACCAGACGACAAAAACAGCGTCTTAAATGTGTACGAAGCCTCTTGTGAAGACAAATTTGCCAGATGTCTGGCTCACGAGAGATACATCTAATGTTTTCTAAGCTGCGTCGCATGATCACGAGCTACTTGACGAATATGAAGTGATCGCATTTAATAAATATCTTTTAATTTGTCAACCGCGACATATAAAATACCTTTTACAAGTCATAAACAAGTTATTGCACTTTCGTCTATCAGATAAAGTCGTATCCTTGTCAACGCTTTTGTAAAATTTTGCAAAACTTTAGTAATTCGATCAAGATATTTGAAAATTGGCTCTCGTTTGCTGTTTGTCAAATGTCTCAGTGCTTTTTCGAGCGTTTTTTATGTGCAAATTCGTCAGGAAAGTGCTCTCGGGCATTTCTTATAGCTGTCAGCCGTTCACTTGTAAATTTTTGCTGTGATAGTATCGTATTTCCCATCGGATAAGGTGTTCTTAAGTATGGAGTGCTTTCGCAAGCTGTACAAGATGTTACAAATTCAGTTGCCTTCGTTCGTTCAGTTGCAACAAGTTGGCTTAATTTTCAAACATTTAACACTTATCATCAAACGGTTATTGTGGATTAGTCTGGAGATTTGTAACAACTTCCTGGATGTGTGTGAAATAATTACATTCTTTATCATATAATATGAGTAACTTGCCTCATTTTTCTGATCTCTATGAAAAAACAGATTTGTTTCCTGTAACACTGGATCAATAAGGTTCAGAACTGATGCAGCTGTCCAGTATAAATAAAATTAGTTTAGTTTAGGTTTCCTCCTGTAGTAACACTGGATCAATACGAGATGATCTTTACTGAACCTCCAAGAAGAACAGTTTAGAACTGATAGAGTTATCCAGTGTAAGTAAAGTTAGGTTAGTTTAGGTTTCCTCCTGTAATAACACTGGATCAATAAGAGAAGATCCTCGCTAGATTTCTGGAGCAATTTAAAACTAATAGAGCTATCCAGAATAAATAAACTAGTTTAAATTAGGGGGATTTTCTGTTATAACACCAGAGACCCTGGTTTAAAAATATTGTTAGAATTATTCACTTCAGTTTAATCTCCTCTTAGTCTTGGCAACAGAAGTACATTGTTTTACGAAAGTCATATGGTAACCCAACAGTCTTGGAGTGGTATGATAGTTTTGCTGCATTTACTGGTCATAAAGGTTCAACGAAACTCACCCTTGATGGAGTGGAATATATTGGAACGGTTGACATGGATAGTGAATATAAATATGCCTTTTTTTTGTTTGGGGAAGGACAATGCAAGTTGCAAATGGCTGCAAAGAATGAAACTGATCGAGTTGAATGGATGAAAACTCTCAAAAATTGCATTGCTCTCAATAATGGTCAAAAATCCAATCCAACCTCTCCAAATTTGCCACGAGACAATGCAAAAACAGGTATGTCTGGTATATTTCTTTGTCAGTTGCCATGTCTTGGAGAGGTTGCCATTGGGGCCAAGCTTCCTGGATTCATGTGTTATGATTCTGACAGGGTTTGAATTAGGCCCTCACTGCTTGTGATTTGCAGATCTGAATTCTTTTTTTGGAAGTGGAAAATCATCCACTTTGCAAATGTTTGAACAATGTACATAGAAAGTAGATTTTCGCAATCTGTTTCATATATGAATTACACTACAGTGTATTTTACTACAATTTATAGGATTACGCTTCCATAACATGCGTAATACAGTTACAAAGTGAGAGCGACCAATCAGATTCACCTTTGTTATTAGAATGACCAATTGATTATTTTATGACTGTATCATTGCATGTTATGGAAGTATAACCATATACAGTATATCAAAAACAACGGAAAAGACTGAGTATTTTGGTAAAAAGTAAAACAGTAGATCCTTTGATGATAGAGTATTCATTTACTGATGGCAACTATAATTCAGTTAAAATATTCAAATGAATTTTCAAAATATTATCTATCTTTAAAATATCTGTTGTTTTGTACATAGGTATAAGGATTATTACTGTACATTTATTCTGCATGAAAGAACATGTTGCATATCTTTCAGAGAAAAAATAGAGCAAATTTAAACTGAAGAATTTCTAATCCTCTGAACGTAAAGATACTTTACAGTCCATTCTAAGTATCAGTTCCTCTCGTAACTAAGGAAAACTCTCAGATATGAAGAGTACCCAAATTCAAACTTTTTCTGAATTGAAAATGTGGTTTATATTAATTTACGTGCATAAAAAATCAAATAGATAGAAATATTTTGTGACTTCATTATATTTTACAGATCTTGAAGTTCAAAATGTAAGCAAAATGTTTGTTTACATACAGTAAAACCCCACATATAAGAACCTACATTTTAAGAGCATGTTAGGTTGAAATTATGTTTCCCTTGCCATTGTTTTTTTTTTCAGAACATGCAAGTTTGACTCTATTGAAAACTGTATGTTTTTTCCACAGGAATTTCCATTGTATAAAAAGACAAACACTGCTTCCTGACAAGAACAATATGCTACTATGCAAGGGTTTTTACTGTAATACACTGTACACCCTTCCAATTATAAAAGTTGATTTCAATGCAGGGTTCTTGTCTCTATGCCAGTAACTTAATTTCTGTACTTGTCTTCTAGACTTCCCTGTAAAGTTAAAGGACTATAACTGCAGTTCTGATGTGGAAACTCTCTGCGAAAGTGATAGAGACTATGTTATGATTGTTGGAACATCTTGCATACAGTTGGTCAAAGTTGATCCTCGAGGAGAACAGAGACCTGTTTTAAGTTGGTTATTACAGAATATAAAAAGTTATGAAAGTCGACCTTTAGAGCAAAATCCTGCACAGAAAATACTGTGCATAGATACAGGAAGGTTTGTGAAAAATTATAATAACAGTAAAAAATCATCTCTCTAATACAGGCATCTCTCTAATAGAAGCACCTCTTTAGTACAAATTAGGGATGAGCCGATAAGGAAAATTGCCGATTACTGAGGCCGATTATTTATAAACCGATTATCATAACTAATCGGCCGATTAATCGGTACTTGCCGATTATTTTAAAAAGCAAGAGAAAAATTACAAAATGACCAAAAATGAAGTTGTAAATGCGGTTTTATTGTTTATTCTGGGCAGAATAACTGATTTATAGTCCTGAGAAATTTTTTTATAGCAAATATCAGGATAAGTCTAAGCCAATCAGAAAACAGAATATGGTATGATTCAACGCATTGTAATGCATGGTGTTTTAATGACTTCCTCCAAGTCACTCACCCGACAAAAGATGCAGGTTTTGAGTCAAAGGACGTAAATTTTGCAACAAAATGTAAAAATCCATTTGCTTGTATTCAGAATTTTAGCATCTGCTAGGCAGATGCAGAAAAAATCTTATAGCCGATTATTTTCCGATTATCAGGCAATAATCGGCCGATTACCAATTATTTAAAAAAATTGCCGATAATCGGCTTTGCCGATTATTTACCGATTAATCGGCTCATCCCTAGTACAAATACCTCTCTAATACAGACATTTCTCTAATACAGACATTTCTCTCTAATACAGGCATTACTCTAATACAGGCACTACTCTACTACAGACATCTCGTTCTACTACAGACATCTCTTTCTAATACAGACATCTCTTTCTAATACTGAAATCTCTCTAATACAGACATCTCTTTCTAATACAAGCATCTCTTTCTAATACAGACATCTCTCTAATACAGACATCTCTCTAATATGGGCATCTCTCTAATACAGACATTTCTCTAGTACAGACATGTCTCTAATATGAACATCTCTCTAATATGAACATCTCTCTAATACAGGCATCTCTCTGATACAGACATCTCTTTAATACAAACATCTGTCTAATACAGGCATCTCTCTAATACAGACATCACTCCAATACAGACATGGCTTTCTAATACAGACATCTCTCTAATACAGACATCTGTCTAATACAGACACCTCTTTAATACAGACATCTCTCTGATACAGACATCTCTCTAATACAGACATCTCTCTGATACAGATACCTCTCTGATACAGACATCTCTCTGATACAGACATTTCTCGAATACAAGCATCTCTCTGATACAGATACCTCTCTGACACAGACATCTCTCAGATACTGACATTTCTCTAATACAGGCATTTCTCTAATACAGACATCTTTCTAATACAGATATCTCTCTAATACAGACATCTCTCTAAAACAAACATTTCTCTAATACAGACATCTCTCTAATACAAACATCTCTCTAGTACAAACATCTCTCTAATACAGGCATTTTTGCATTTATTCCTTTCCCAGGCGCAGCTCAACAGGTCAGGGTAAATTCAACTTCATCACGCCGCATGGCGACCAGATCAAAAGCCAGATTAGTCGAAACACGAAGATGAGATACGTGAAAAAAATGAATTCACAAGACAGCTTCAACATGGATCACTACAGCTGTAGCCCAGACTCCCCCAAACAACTGTCATCATCTCCACGTCTGCTGAGCAGTAGCGGTTCCTCACGAAGGAGCGTCAAGGAAGGGCCCATACCCTACCATAAGTATGATCCCCCCGACGACTATACAACATATGTTGAGCAACCGGGGGGATATGTTGATATATTCACTAGCCAAAGTAAAGTTGAAGAGCATCATAGGAGAACCCGTTTTAGCGTGAACTCGGCTAGATCACCAAACTTTGACGAGCAGTCGTTGTCGACGAGTCTTCCAGGGGAATCACATGGCGATTATATTCAGGTGATCCCCGACGGACCTGACTCGGGGTTGTATCAGAACGCTGTAAATTCCCAAACTCACACTTACATAGACGTAATAAGCGAACAAGAAACTCGGCACGATTACATCGAGGTCCTTGATGAAATCGCCGAGGAACCTTCGCCGTATATTGAGGTCATTCCAGATGATGAACCATTCGGTCAGCCACAGAGCAGGTCTTTGTCACGTGGAGATTCCAGCGAAATCTACATTGACGTCGAACAAAATCGGGCGAAAATCGAACAGTTCGAAACTCGTTACGAATTGACCCAAACCAATGATGTATCGCATATTTCGACACGGCGTGAACAGCATGTGATGCATTGTAGTTTGTCACGTGATATTCGGCACGAGTTACGGCAAACACGCGAGAGTAAAACGAGCGTAAGTTCCCGTTCTCCACGATTACCGCACAGCGTCACGTCTCACACGAGCACGGAATTCAGCAGCCTGAGCAGCGAGAACGACGTATTTCAAGATCGCGAAATAAGTATTGTTCCAGAGGTGTTTACCGAAGAAGCGACGCAACCCGAAGACGCTCCGACTGTTCCAGACATTGCTCCGACGATTGACCGACAATCATCCGACGATGCTTCTTCAAAACCGAAACCCGAAGACAATACGAGCAAATCTATAGACTTTTTAACCAAACCTCCTTTGCCGGCGAAATCCGTATTGATGGCTTCAAAATCGGCCACACTGCCGATGAAGTCCGAGGGACTAGCGACGAACAGCGACATCAATTCGAACGATGTTACTGAAGCCAGTTTGAGACCGAGAAGCTGGCACAGTGAAAACGGAAGTGACCAGGTTTATAATTCCGGGAATTCCACTTCAACGTCAGAGAGTGACGTCGCGCGCGACTCTCGCGGGTTTAGCGAGGACGAAAATTCGGAGGGTTGCGAGGTGTCCCCCGGGCAGCAGCTGGGGACACGGGAGGATGATCTAAAGTTGGAATGCCGCGACCGAAGTCACACTGAAGGAGACATTCATGAATTAAAGGCCAATGGTAAAATAGACCAAGCCGTGCTGCAAGCGTTTCAAAACTCCTTGAGAAACCCCCAGCAGTACCCAGTCTGTTCAAACCGACACCAACCATTGAAGAGAGAGACGCCATATACTCAGGATCAGATCATTGCTCAACTTGAGAACCCCATACAAGAAGGCAGTCCCGTTCCGCGCAATACTTCCGCGGAATTCAAGTACATTTGTCTGGAGTGCGGCTGGCATAAGAAGTCCAAAAAACGTTCGTCGCTGAAACCGAGTTTTCGGACTAAACAATGCCCCATTTGTAAAAAACCCGTAACGAAACAAGACGCTAAATGCGCTAAAAGTAAAGACAAGTCCAACATTCTGCATAAGATCATCGGCAAGAGACGCAGTTCTGATGAAAAAATTGAAAAGAAAGAGAGAGACCCTAATTATATGAAACCAGAAAGACCTGCGGCTGTCGCAGAACCGTTGTTTATAAAGCGAGTGAAAGATCCGACATTTAACCTCGGCAGACATAGCCCGAAGATGGATTCGAAACGATTTGAACTGGGGATAGGTCCATCGCCTCATGCTTCAATACACGCGGTTTCACTTGACGCGGGGGCGCCCGATGATGATGGCATCCCCGGCGGGAAAAGTCCTTTGATTGGTAGCTCGAGTGATGGGACTTCAGTTAATGGGTCACCCTCTCCCCTTGCAACTGATTCCACCTCCATTCCATCGAGCAAGACTTTGACGCCTTCTGGGGGTTACCCACTAGGGCGCACTACCTCTTCCCCACCTCTTGGCGGTGGGGTTGAGATAGGTTCAGACACTCTCGCGGTAGGGATCCCAGAAGGCGAGAAGATCCCGAGGAAGAATTCTGGTCTGACTTTACCAACATTACCCGAGGTATGTTCACATGATAGTGAAAAGCACGTTTTCACCTTCAATCGTATCGGACCGTAGCGTATTCTGTTATGTCCATATCACTTGTTCTGCTGCTTGAGTGTTCACAAAACAATGGAATACGTTACGTTTTCCTACGATACGGTTGAAGTGGGAAACAGGCTAAAGAAAGTTTAGAGCTATGAAGTATAAATAAAGTTAGTTTAGTTTTGGTTTCCTCCTGTGGTAACACTGATATACGGGATGGGCCTTACTGGACTTTGAGGGAGAACATTTTAGAATTGATGGAACTATCCAGTATAAATGAAGTTAGTTTAGTTCAGGTTTCCTCCTGTAGTAACACTGAATCGATAATGTATCCAGGATATCCTGTATAAATAAAGTTAGTGTAATTTAGGTTTCCTCCTGTAGTAACACTGGATCGATAAGAGTTGATCCTTACTGCATGTTCAGAAAGAACAGTTTAGAAGTGCTTGAGCCATCCAGAACAAATAAAGTTTTTCCAGGTAAGACTTTGACTCTTTTTTCCATATTTCTAGGATCCTGCTGATCTAAACAACCAAAACTCTCAAACACCAGCCACCCCTCCTCCCATGATCCCACCCAGACAACGGGCCCCGCCTGTCCCCCCTCGCAAAGGAAGCGTCCCCGTGGTATCCACTCGTGAGGAGCATTCACACAAACTTCGACGAACGCAAACCGACCCTGTATTTCCGACCCCAATGATGCAAACGTCGCCCGAGGTACATGCAATATTTTATTCAAATAACCTGTTTTCATATCTGGGTTGCACGTATACTATTGTACAACTTGCAAGGATAATCCTTACCGGACCTCTGAGAAGAACAGTTTAGAACTGATCGAGTTATCCGGAATCAATAAAGTTAGTTTAGTTTAGGTTTCCTCCTGTAGTAACGCTGGATGAATAAGAGATGATTCTTACTGTACCTCAAGGAAGAACAGTTTAGAACTGATAGAGCTATGCAGTATAACTGTTATTTTCTCTGTAGGTTAAAGCTAAGAACCGCGTATCTCGTACGCTCACCGACCCTGGTAAGGACGACACAGCCCCAAGCGATACAATTCGCACTGCTCGTTCATTGGGGAACCTGTTGGAAGATAGTAACGGGGTATTGCTGGAGACAAGAGTGGTGTCACTGTCCCTGGGTGATGGGATGGACGAACCACCTCCACTCCCGCCAAGACGAGGCTCAGGTCAGGCAAGCCAAGCACGACAAGGTATGTGGGATGAAATGTGTATAAATGGAGGTAAAGGGGGAAAATGTTGGGTACAAGATGGCAAGGTAGGATTCTGATAGACAAGGGATGTTCTAAAACTGTCAGATACAGCCAAAGGCTAAAATTGCGTCAATACTTATTGACGATAGAGGTGTTCCTAAACTTGTTGTCGGCAAGCCGATATTAAGATGTGTTTACTTGGCATGTGACAGCTTGTTGACGAAAAGTCTGTTGCAAGTATTGAACGCAGTTGTTGCAAGTTGGTTGTCGAAACTTGTTATCCACACTCTTGCTGCAGGTTGTAACAAGTCCGCAAATGACAAGTTGCAACAAGCCTGATATTAACAGACTTGTTGCAACTTGATGAAATTGACAAATTTGCTGCAACTTGTTGACAAGTTACAACAACCGGTTAAAATTGACAACATGCGACAACTCTGTGGCGTTTTGGGCAGTATGGCTCAGATATAAACACATGTTAAAATGTTTACATTTCTGTAGTAAACAACGACACTGAAAGATTTGTCAACAGTTCTGACTCACCAAAGATAAAACCGCGAAGCTTCACTGAGGTATGTAAGTTAGAGCTCCTTCATTCCTTTAAGCAGTGTCCGGCCAGAAAACCAAAGCTATGTGCGTCTTGGTTGAACTGGGAGAGTAATATTGTCTGAGCCCAACGCGACAAATAGACTCGTCGATGTCTGAGCCTAACGTGACAAATGTTTTGGTAATTTAGACAAAGATGACTATTCTTACATCACTTTGTCTTAAATCTGTGAAGCTTAAACTGAACAAAAGTAAACAACTTTTGTCATCAGTGTATGTTGTTTTGTTATTTTGTTAAGAACATATGCATGGCAATGAGAACGGACAAAATATACACACATTCATCTAGTAAAATAAAAACTTGCCAATCAGATCTGATTGGCAAAGTTCCTTATTATTTCAATTGGGAAGAGTCTGTCCAACGGACACTGTATGGCCTAGCTGACATCCTGAGATTACATTTAAATTATCATTAAACTGTAATGAACTTTAAGTGAACTTAATTTAATCTCTTATCATTTAGATCAAAGTTTGTTATGGTTATAAAGTTGCTAAACGTAAAACATCTCGTAAAAATGGTCAAAAGAAAGCTTCTATTTGATTTAATGTGTTGTGGTATGATAAAGTCAATTAAACTTTCACTTTATAAAAATATTATCTAAATTAACAATTGCCGTAAACTGTTACCTATAATTATCCTGCTAATTATTAATAATTATTTTTCAATCATCATTAACAATTGTACTACAAATTTAATTAATACCAATTATACTTACCAATTATATTACCAATCATACTACCAATTTAATTTTTATCAGTTATCAATTACCAAGCCAATGTTACTACAGGAGGAAACCCTAAACTAAACTAACTTTATAATGGATAGCTCTATCAATTCTAAACTGTTCTTCCCAGAGATCCAGTGAGGATCATTTCTTATTGATCCATGCTTAATACGAGAGGAAACCTAAACTAAAATAACTTTATTTATACTGAATAGCTCTATCAGCTCTAGACTGTTCTTCCTAGAGGTCCAGTAAGGATAATCTCTTATTAATCTAGTGTTACCACAGGAGGAAACCTAAACTAAACTAACTTTATTTATACTGGATAGCTCTATTAGCTCTAAACTGCTCTTCCTAGAGGACCGGTAAAGGCCGGTTTACACTGCACAACTTTTGCTTACAACTGTCGCATGCAATTTACTTACAACTCGAATTCGGATAGATTTACACGCATACAACTTAACCCATGCAACTCAAGATAATCGTAAGCAATTTCGCTCGTCTTCTGACTGATTATTAAAGTAGTCTTCGTGGCGGCAGTTGAACAGGGCCTCCTCCTTTCCCCACAAGTTGATAAAAAAATCCGTTTCTTCGGAAGAGAAGCCTGTTTGCTCTTTTTTTATTTTTCTTAGCTGTCATCGACGTCGACGCCATGTTGTCAAACAAAATTGCAAGACTATTGCGTTGCCCTCCCCTCCCTATTCCGAGTTTTGTTGCAAAATGCCCAAATATGGTTTGACTTTCATACGATTGTCGTAAGCTTTTAAAGCATGATTTCAAAAGGCTACAACTTTTTTCGTGTTGTATCGAACTACCGTAGCGAGATGTAAGGTTAATTTACATTGTACAATTCGAGTTGTAAGCGAATTGCATGCGACAGTTGTAAGCAAAAGTTGTGCAGTGTAAACCAACCTTAAGGATTATCTCTTATTGATCCAGTGTTATCACAGAAGGAAACTTAAATAAAGTAACTTTATTTATACTAGACAGCTGTATCAGTTCTAATATAATGATATGGATGTTTCAGGTTCGACGTCCTCAACCAGGAAGTGTGAGTCCAAAGCTTCCTCTCTCATCAAGACGAAGTTTGGAATCAAAACGGGCAGATTTTGGAGCGAGAAGAGCTATGTACAGTTCGCGTGTGGATGAACAATGAACATTCTAATACTAGACTTGGTCAAGGTAACGAGATGGGGGTGGGTGGTAAATGGGCTCAAATAGAGTATTTCACATGATTTGGGATTTTTACAGTCATGGCAATAAAAGTGTCCCCAAAACAATATTGGGTCTTTAATTCATTTTGGGTCTTTAATTCACATCGACCAATCCGTTTGCAAAGTGCTGCGTTTGGCCACAAAACGCTACAAACTTGTTTCCAGTTTTCAACTTTACCGACTTGTTGAAACTTGTCAACAAGTTGCAACATACTTGTCCTTTCATTAAGTTGAAACATTTTTTTAAACTTTGAAACAGTTATGCCGCTAGGTATTTTCATTATAAAAGTTTTTATTATATGTTTCACCAAGCTTTCGGACGACGCATCCATCTTCAGGGCAACTTTACAGTATAACTTTATAATTTTACCGTATAACTTCAGGGTAACTTTATAGTATAACTTCAGGGTAGCTTTACAGTATAACTTTGTATAACTTTACAGTATAAAGGAGATGTTGTATATTTTACTCTGCCATTTTACCGTGAAGATGGACGCGACGTCCGAAAGCTTGGATGTTTAAAAAAAGATTATATTAAGCTAGTGAAACATATGGTAAATAATTTTATAAAGTTGCAACATGTCCTATTAAAATCAGGCTTTTTGCAACTTGGCATTTGTAGACTTTGTTACAACTTGTTGAAACAACTTGCAGCAAGTCTGCGGGTAGCAAGTTTTGACAGTCAACTTACTTGACTCGTTGCAACAGACTTGTCGTTAACACACTGTCGCAAGCCATGCGAACGCATCCTGATATCGGCTTATTGATAACTGTTGCAAGATGTGGACAAAATTGTTGCAACTTGTGCATTTTTGGCTGGGTTTTTTTAGGAACACTTCCATTGCCAAGACTGATTGCCGCAACTCGAACTCAAGCGTCTCTTATCTACCAATATCCTATTTTACCACCCGGTGCCCTACCTTTACCCCCTGTATTCCCTTTACCCTATAAATACCCATTCCTCGTGCGGGATGTATTATTTAAAATCTAAGATAATGTAGTAATTAGTTTTAATACAATTTCAATGAAATGACGCTTGACTCGTGACAATATATATATACAGTATATATATATATATATATATATATATATACTCTGTATAGATAATGATATTTGTACTGGATGGATTATCACGTAATCCGTCGATCCGTCCGGACGATCCGATAATAAGTATCAATATTTAATATTTAGATAAATTGGTATTAAAATGTGGTGTAAAGCATTCTCTTCGAAGTCAAAATTGGTTAAATGCGTCTTTACCTCGAGTGCAAATCATACACATATCATTCACGCCGGGAACAGTGGAAAAAAATTCATCCTCAACTATATAGGTCATTTGGCAGGAATCATACCTAGTACCTACGCCTTTGCGGTCAGAGCATTCCACCGTTATAGCTAAGGTGTAGTCTCGGTTGCTGCCGGAGTACCTACGCACAGTAAAAAACGCGCAATAAGCCTGTTAACATGTCGCAACAGGCTTTGGCAAATTTCTACATGCAAATTTCTGTAAGTATTTGGGGAAAAACTTACACTTTGTCGACCAACCCATTGTTCTTACTTCAAAAGAAGTTAGTTTGTATAATTACGTTTTCCGATTACCTTGATCATACTAATCCTATTTCTTAAGCTTTAAACATTCTAAAATTTCAACACCTTGTTTTCTATCAGCTAGGACGCATTATTCATGTACGTGTTTCTTTCTAGTAATCTTTTCTCCTGTCAAAAACAGTTATAATACCAGACTTGCTTCTGGATCAACTTACTCTTTGCATGGTCACGACATCAAATTGAATAGTTCCACAACAAGTGTGGCTCTTACACTTACGATAATATTGCAGAATTAAACAAGAAGTAGTCATAGAAAAAAGTGGTGAGAGTAAATATGACCGCCAACTACCCGAACTCGATGTCGTGACGAAGCGAATCCGGTACCGTGTACCGTGTATAATTTATCATTACTAGTGTGTTTTCGTGACTTCTACTGCTACTATGTGGAAGTAACATATTTAAACTGATCAGCTCACTGTCTCGTTCAGCCTCTTGCTCTTTACAATTAGCTTCTACCTATCTTTTTGTCTTGTATCTCCTTTGTAAGTAGGTTTTGTTACTAAATAAGGTACTGAATAAAAAAATAAACTTTATCAACAAGCCGATATCAGGATGCGTTCTCATGGCTTGCGCTAACTTGTCGTTTTGCAGTCGTTGCAAGTTGGTTGTCGTCAAAACCTGTTCTCCAGAGAGAGGCTTTGCTTCGAGTTGTTTCAAAAAGTTTAAACGAGCCTGATTTTAACGCACTGTGTGTTTGGCCAATTTTTCTAAACTGTCTCCTGCTTGAATTTCGACATGTGTATGGCAAAGTTGTATGCTATAACCAAAATACCCAAATGCGACAAGCAGACATTAGACATTTCGTGCGAAGACTCTGCTTCAAGAAGCTGTAGATTAAAAGTAACTATTTGACTAGTTTGCCAGGAAGGCGTTAGGAAACAGACAGATCCTGGGAACGTCACCAGCTTCGCGTGCCACGCAATTTCGGCAAACTGTTCCGCGGGATTAATTTGGACAATTATAGCAGATTAAATTATCTTGTTGCATGCAACGACTTTCGTTGCAGCACGCAATAGTGAGCTTAGCAGGAAGCCACTTGACCTCGATTGTAAACAGCTCTTACAATATATCAAAAAGTCAAAGTTTTTGAAAGAAACGATGGGAGGTTGCCAGGCTACATAAAGAGTGCTCCGTGCTGGACAAATCATAAATCCATCGAACGTTAAACAGAGAAGACGGTCAGAGAAGTCGAAGCCAAAAACTAAAGCCATGGTCCATAGAACTTCGGGCTCTTCCGACTTTTTCGGCGCGTTTCGGGACAAGCCATACGCTACAAGATATGGCGAGATACACACGGCGACAACTTTCGATACTTTTGACGCCTCGCTCATTTTTGTGTTTTGTGCTTTTGGGTTTTCGTTCCTGATCTTATTACCAGGCTATATGCTAAAAGAGGTAGGAGACATACTAATGCCTAAGGTATTTCGAGAGTATAAGAGCTCTTCTGGTGATTCTTGTTCCCATTCATTTTATGTATGCTAGTATACACATGATAGAATTACTAAAGTTTGTTTTCGTTTTAACCGTCACCCCTTGTATTTAATTTTTATTAAAGTCGCCCAAATTGTTGGATAGCTTAGCCTCTTTACACAATCAGCTTGCGTGATACATGCTTAGGAACTCTTTATTGCACAAGCGGGACGCTGATCGAATTAAGCCGCGTGGGCCCAGTTAGGTTGTGACTCACGCCTTTCTTCCTGTCAGGGGAGATCCACATTTGAGAGAAAACATCCGAAGGTAGACAGCATAAAAACATGCGTTATTTTAAACAACACTTGTTTTGCCATTGAGGGAAAAGAACACGTCAAAATATACGTACACAATCGTGTGTTTAGAGCTGTGAAACTTCAGGGTAAAATCGTTTGCCTTGGTGAGCAAGGATTACAAAGTATGTAAGCTGTCTACCGATGGGCCACAGGACTTCTGCAGGGGTATTTCCAGTCGAATTTAATGCTTCTTAAAACGCATTACAGAATGTCGCTTTCTAAGAGACTTTGTAAGAAAATGTTCAAAATATTCGGGAAAGAAATGTTGAATATAATACAATTTCAAAACTAAGCATGGCTCTTTTATTCAGTCATTTCCGTTGGCAACAATAAGTCTTTTGTAAGTACAATATAGTGCATAAAAAAGCCTTGTAAAACAAGGTAATAGTTAACAACCTAATTCACGCGTTTTATTGCTTACAAGCGAAAAGCCATCGAGCCATTTTTTCTGCAATTATATGCCCAAGAATTTTATCAGTGAGACAATAAAATTGCGAAATTAGTTTGGTTCTATATAAATATAGTGCTGTATTCAAATACGAAATTACTTAGCTGCCTAAACAATTAAAAGGAAATAAGCTACGTCAAGCGATACAGACATTAATATATATGAATATTATGTAGAATTTTACAGCTCTAAACCATTTTACTAAGTTTGTGTTGACAAAAATGTACAATTTTTTATTCTGTCTTGCACAAAGTGGATCCCTTCTAGGTAAAAACGTTTAACGAAAGGTCTTAAAACTGTGTGTGATTTCAGCAAATTTTTAGTGCTCTTTAAACAAAGGGTCTTTTAAGAAAGAGTTTTTTTTTTACAAAGATCTTTGAAGATCAAAGGGCAGTGTTTAAAACGGACCCTTAAAACAAAATATTTGGAACAATAGCTGGGTAGTCAAGGATTTTTTAACTTCCTCTCCACGTTTCAGAATTCTCTTAGCCCAGTTTTTGTCGTGAATCCGCTGCCCCTTTCCGTTGCAGCAACTGTCCGTGACGAGGCGACGCCCAGACGTTTTTTTTTTTTGAGCAAGTCACGTTTAAATAGTCCTTCGTAGTCCAGTTCCAGAAAGGGTTATAGCGTCTTGTTTTTTTTCTAATTAACATAAATAACGGCACGTTTGATAGTTTAGTTTTTATCTCTCCAGCGCATCTCTGTTGCAGTTCGAGTATTTGGTAGTCTTTTCATTGGAGCAGCTATCTTGGGTAAGCATGTTTTACCAAGCTAACTTTATTTATGCATGCAGCGTAGTTCTAAACTGCATGTTCTTTCTAGAGGTCAGGTAAGGATCATCTCTTATTGATCCAGTGTTACTACAGGAGGAAACCTACACTAAACTTACTTTATTTATACTGGATAGCTCTATCAGTTCTAATCTGTTCTTCCCAGAGATTCTGTAAGGATCATCTGTTATTGATCTAGTATTACTACAGGAGGAAACCTAAACTGAGCTAATTTTATTTATGCTAAATATTTCTATGATCGAGTTCTTTCTAGACTGTTCTTCCTAGGGGTCCAGTAAGGGTCATACATACCTTACTCACCAAGTATTTCTTTCCTCAGCCTCCAACTATGGCATGCAATGGGAGAAAAGTTCGGTTGAAACGACAACTCAGTACAAAGCTTTCATGAGCGAAGAAATCAAGGCAGAAGTTGGTGTCAATATTGGACTGCGTGGAATTAACGTTACGCTGAAAGGTAAGAAATATTGGAAGGGTTAAGAGGTGATTTTTTCCATGTCAGTTCTCAATCAAACCGAACAAAGCTTTGACGCATTTTCAACAAATTCAAGCGAAACTTTGGATATTTTTTACTTCTAATATCTCTCGATTTCTGTATTATTTTGGCTTGGCTTTGGTGCGAAAAACATTATATTGAATGAAAATGAAAAGTATTTGAATTCATTTGATCGTAACTAAGTGATACATTAGTTCTTAGAACTATATATATAGTTACCAAGCGAAAAACTTCCTTTATTTGGCTAGGGGGCGTTGAGTACAGGGAAACGTCTACTGACGAGCAGGAGTGCTTTGTCAGATATAAATACGCGAGGGACAGCCGAGCATTTCATATCTGTTGAAGTAGAAACTGCGAGTATTTTAAATGGCTTCAAAACTACCCAACTTGTGAGTTTATTCACGAAGAAATTTTCAAGATATATATGTTGCTTAAGGTTTTATGCAAATCTCCCTGGATCTTTATCACACATAAAGATTCCTTCAAGGCCATTTTTCTTTGTGTTTTGCCTATGAATTAATCAGTTTTTTAAATACAATTAAAAAATATGTCGGTAGGAATACTAGTCCAGTTCTCTACCAACTGAGCTGCGCTCAGCATTCCAACGGTCGTAGGTTCGATTCCCACCGTGGTCAGGCATATTTTTCAGCTTGCCCGATGTGGATATAAACTCAGAGTAACACCACTGAAGTACAGTTTCACTTGAATACATAGCACCAAAAACTATCATTCATTTTAACATGCAACAAATGACTCCAAGCAATCATTGTTTGTCTTCACTTTCAGGACTTCCTGTTCATCAAAATTTCAATGACAACAAGACAGTCGAACACGTAGATTACAATGAAAAATTCCGATGGAACTCGCCATGGTCTCAAGGACGCCAGGGATATGGTCCGCATGGTAAGCTATGCTTCAATATACTTCGTCTTGACGAACTCGATTTATATTAATCTGACGCTGCAGGGAACGAAAAATTCGTTGTCTCGAGCAGAATTTGAACTCACATCTTCGGGTTTCTGGACTGCCGCTCCACAAGTTCAGCTATCGAGCCAACTGGAATTGGTAGCGTTCAAATTCCGCTCTAGACAACGAATTTACTTCCACGAAAGGTTTTAAACTTTGCATTTTCTATCTCTCCAGCGAGCCAGATCAATAACGAATATTACACTGCGCTGAAGAAAGGTATTCCTTACCCAATATTACTCATCGCCGAATACTTTACGGTGGACGGGGAAAGTATACGATGGGGCAGAGGATTTCGACTGGCTGGATTTTACACTCATGCGTTGTTATGGTAAGATAACAATGTCTGGAATTTGGAAACTGGTAAATAAAGTTTAAGTTTCCTCCTGTAGTATCATTGGATCAATGAGACATAATCCTTACTTGACTTCTAGGAAGAACAGTTTAAAACTGATAGAACTATCCAGTGTAAATAAAGTTAGTTTTAGTTTCCCCTTGCGGTAACACTAGATCAATAAGAGGTAATCCTTACTAGACCTCTAGGAAGAACAGTTTAGTACTGCATGATAGAGCATCCAGTAAAAAAAAGTTAGTTTAATTTAGCTTCCTCCTGCAGTGACACTGGATCAATAAGAGATGGTCTTTACTGGACCTCTAAGAAGAACAATTGAGAACTGATAGAGCTATCCAGTATATTAAATAAAGTTAGTTTATTTGATTTAGGATTCCTCTTGTAGTAACAGTGATAATCCTTACTGCACCTCTATGAAGAACAGTTTAGAACTGATAGGGGTGTCCAGTATAAATAAGTTTAGGTTTCCTCCTGTAGTAACACTGAATCAATAAGAGATAATCTTTACTGAACTTGTAGAAAGAACAGTTGAGAACGGGTAAAACTATCCAGTATAAATAAAGTTAATGTATATTTCCATTACTATGTCTCATTGTTTTTCTTGAAACAGGATAGGGTTCATTCTTTGGGTGATCACCAACATTTTATTTCTAAACGTGATAAGATATGGCGCATATTTTCTCTCCTTCACTGGTGTTGTTGTGTTGTTGGCAAATCTTATTTACGACTCGCTTCATTTTGGCCCAGAACTGAAAATCCCCTTTCCAGATGGCACTCTGAGCTTCGAATACGGTTGGTGTTTCTGGTTGAGTTTTTCAGTTGGTAAGTATCCTTGAATTTTATCTATACTTGATGATCTCTTATTGATCCGGTGTTGCTACAGAAAGAAATTTAAACCTAAACTAAACTAACTTTATTAGTGCTTGGTAGCTCTATCAGTTCTAGCCTGTTCTCTCAAAAGATGCAGTGTGGATCATCTCTTTTTGATCCAGTGCTGCTACAAGAGAAAACCTTAACTGAAATAAATTCATTCGATTCATACTGGATAGATCTATCAGTTCTAAACCAATCTTCCTTGAGGTTTAGTAAGGATCATCTCTTATTGATCCAGTGTTACTACATAAGGAAACCTAAAATAAATTAGCTTTATTTATACTGGATAGCTCTATCAGTTCTAACAGTCTGTTCTTTTTATTACAAAGGGTTTATTTGCCTCGTTCTTGGCGTGCTAGTAGCAGCTCTAGATTATTTCTTCCCTGGCCCAGTGGCGACGTTTTTCAACATTGATATTGTCACGGAGTTTGAAGATGTCGTCTTGGCCGAGGAAGAACTGTTACCTGAGGACGATTCACCTGCTGGATCATCTCTTGAAAGTGCCACATTTGGGGAAGAGGAGAAAGATGATGGAGAGGCAAAGGTAGAGTGGAAACTACTTTGATTGTGATGCCAAATTTGATGAAATAACTCGCATTCAAGAAATGTACTAACCATATGTGTGATCTAACCATGCTTAACTCACCAGTGAGTTCTGTACAACATCAGGTCACTTTAAGATAGCTCACATTCGTGAACATGTACTAACACATGTTATTCATCTAATTCAGAAACGGATACACTTTGTATCTCGGTCGCGTTATGCCGGTATCTCAGCTAGCTGGAGACGAAAAAAGACTCCAGTAAATGCGACGATGTCATTCCCTTTCCTTCGTCCTTCCGGAGCAGACATGGGCAGGACGTCTTCAGTCAAGATTAACATTCAACAACTCCATGACAACAGAGCGTATCGCAACAGCACTGAGGATATCCAAGGTAGTTCTGATGTTTCCCAGGAAAATTTTGATGTTGTTGAAATGGTGAGCGGTGTTGGGGATGGAGGTGAATTTTCCGCTCAAAATGGTGAAAACTCAAAAGAAAATTGTCCGGCCATAGTGGTAGATGGTGAACAACTGCCAGACAGAAGTGTTACATTTGAAGACAATAACGAACGTTTTGAAACTACTGAACAAACTGAATCCAGTAAAGATTTGAATCACGCAGGGGAAGTAACGGCGTTCTGATAATTAACCTTTTTATCAATAGCGACGCCATCTTGAATCGCGATCCATTGTGGTCAAGCCAGGGTAAAAACACTATTTTATTTGCCATGGGAATATGTCAATCAATTATCTAAGCATTCTGTTTGATTATTGTACACGTGTAGTGTTTTTAGATCATAAATTTTATTCGGATTTAGTTATCTTTCTAGAGCTTTTTTTATTCTGTTAGTTATTCCCAGGTCTGTCTTTTACTTACAATGACCGTTTCTCGCATATTTCATTTGCGGCAGTTTGAAAGATTGAATTACCCTTGATAGACCACAGTGTATTGCGATATGCTCAAAATTCAAGATGGCGTCGCTACTGGCGAAGACAATAATATCAATTTAATGAAGATTACATTTTATTGTAATTATGATTGTACTTCACTGGGCCACCATATTGGCTGGTTTCAGCTTAGCACAACGGGGTGCTGAATGGGGGATAGGTTCCCATTTCTCAGCCCAAATTTTGACTAAATCACATTGCCCAAGTGCAGAAAAATAAAGTTCAGTCATTCACAAGATAAATTAGAGTGTGATTTGAGTTTTACTAATCACCGTTTAAGCAATTATAAGCGGGCATCGAACAACCAGCTCCAGTGCAACAAGCAATAGCAATCTTTGTTGTTTAGAGTTTGGAGGAGTTATTCTGTGGTTTTCATATGACGTATCGTCAAAGATTTTGGTGGAGTTCAAGTGTTCACATCGTCGTAAGAATATAGGATGCCTTCTTCTAGCTCATGTGATTGGGTGATATCTTTACCATGGCAAATGCAACCTAATATTTGTCCTGTAGTTTAGTTCCCTTGACTTATTCATTCACATACGTGAGAAGGAGAAAATCATCGATTCCTACGACAAGTGTGAACCACGTTTAAATCGTAAATAGTCATATGTGCGATTAGAAATGGGATGACCGTCAAACAAACGCAATCAAGCTTTCGCATGTTCCCACTAGTAACGAAAATACATTGTTTTTTCAAGTCGAGTTATGTCTTTTGGGCGTTTTATAATATTTAATAGAACATTTATATGAGTATTTGTAATGCTTCTCTTCGTAATATAAACAAATAAACAAGATATTTGAAATCACCGCTACTTATTTATTAGGCTACTTATTGCTCAAATTAACAATTTCAGTTCATGTGGTCTAAAATGGCTTACTTTTATGAGTCATTTAACAATCACGTGATCCGAAGTGGGTTAATTTACATTTTTCTCTTTCGACCGTTCGCGATACAAATTCATTTAAAAAATCCTCTCGGCGGCGACGAGAGGGCAAGCATTGATGGGCATTATTTGAAGATATTCGAAGCAAACTCATGGTAATATGCTTTATTTTCTATCAGTAGTTCTAGGAGAATATCCAAATCTCTTATATAGACAAATTTTGTAGACAATCAGGTTGAATCTAGTGAAATATTTGAACATGTAAAGTTTGCATTCTGCATTGGTGGTTCAAACCAAGTAGAAGCCGCAGTCGAGTAGCTTTCATTTGTAGTAATAAAACTAAGAAGGGCTTGGAAACAATTATAAAAGCACAAAGCTGTGATGTCGCAAATCAAGCAGTAATGTCGCTAAACGCTGTAATGTTGGAAATTAAACACCATTATTTCCATTCGCGTTCATATAACTCAGTAGTTGACATGACACGAGAACCAAATAACTTAACTTCAATGGTGGATTCTGATATAAGAAATGGACCCTACTTTGTCTACCCAAGATAAGTGAAGGCATCCTGTTAAATAATGAGTGGCAGTGTGGTCTGCCCTGATCAAATGGGTCCACCCCCATCACCACTGGTATCTTATCATTCTGCCAGAGTCATTAAGTGTCAGTTTACTAACGTCGATAGTTCATATTTTTGTAATAAGGCATGTGGTTAAACAGATGGACTTTGCTACAAATGTTCTTCTATTTTTAAAATTAACCATTGAACACATGAAATGTCTTGGAGTTTTGCCAGCCCTTATGGCAAAGCTTACTTGTATACTGTATGACCTCTCCATGGAATAAAATTTAGACAACCCTGACAATCAGTTAGTAATTGTCTGGTCAATTGCTTATCTTATATTGTCACATTTTAGATCCCAACAGGGCATCGAAGAATGCACAGGTCTTAATATTATCATGTTTTATTTCAAATTGAATATTGTATGACTTTCCATAATAAGTGGCTATGCTTTGAAAAATACTTTTATCTGTCAACAAAAATATGACAAAAATATTTTATTATTGCACCAGCACAACAATTGGGACTGTATCTTCAAATGTCAACATCAATTTCATTCTCACCTAATCACTTCATCATTATTTTGTGTGGCTACTTATATTGGAAAGTCTCATGTGCTTGATGCATTTTAATCTAAAGGAAGTCAAATAATGATGAAATGTGTTTTAATTGAAATCTTGATTTGCAATTCAAATATGATCTATTTCTGTTTGATCTAATATAATTAAAGTAGGGAAAACATGCAAAATTATTTACAATGTTTAAACCATCAAATCTTGGCACTGCATTTGAATAATGAAGTCAAACTTCAGACTCCTGTTTTCATTGGTGTACTTACCACTTGAATCAATTGCAGTTAATGACTTCTTTTAGTTAGTAATGTTAATAAAGGTTATGCCTGAAATCACAATTATTATATTCTGAATGTACATATGTTAAAACTTTGACTGCTTATAGTTCTGCTTGATGTTTTAAACTTCACACATACAAAAATTGCACCAAATAGAATCCAATCAAATTAAAAAGTTAATTGAAAATTATCTATAGCCAATTGTCCTTTACCCAATAAACCAGACATTTGTGCAACAACTAATATTTTTTCAAAAAAATCTGAAGTAGGCATTAATGTAGGATATTATGTCAATTTGGAGAAATTATTTTAACTATTTGAAAAAACACTTTGCCTCAAAATTGGTTTTCAAGCATAAAACAATTAAATTTGTCATTATTTGACTTTCTAATATTATATTACATTGATTAGAGAAAGGAGATTGAGGTGGCTTTATCAGAAACAAAAGCATTCAGTATGGTACTAAATGTCCATCAAATTTACAGTTTTTTCTTGTAGAATTGTCTATTCACAGGAAATATTTTTCTTCCTGAATAAAAATAACCATGATATTGCTTTCTGGTTTGCCACGTCAATCTCCTTTTAAGTTGACTTTTGGTGTTTGTCTTAAAAATGTTGGAAAGTTGATCTGAAATTAAAATCACAACAATTTTGATGTTATATTGGAGAATAATTTGAATATTGGGTTGTTCCAGAAAAGATCCATACCCCCTTGTACTTACACACAGAGGTAATTTAAAATACCCCTCTGTGCATATCCCACAGACGTTTAGCCATCCCCATCCCTGGACATCTCTGTTTTAAATTATCTTTCTCTCTTTTGACATCCATAATTAAATTTATTTTTGGTTTGAATTTACAAACACTTTTCTTGATAAATCTGACTACATCTAACTACAATTATTGATTTTCCTGCATTCTGATTGGTGAAGATTCACCGTCTCACTGACCAGCGACTATAGCTTTTTAGTTTTTTCTAATACAGTAATAAAGTGGAATTGAATTTTTCTGAAGTTTGATTGATTATTATTTCTAAAATCCTGGAAATTTATACTAAAACAATCACTCGCCTCAGGGTCAGTGAATACAATTCTATTTTCACTTTGCCTTTAGCTCAGTGAATATAGGCTTGCAATCACCTCACCTTTGGCAACTAATTTATAATTAGAATGTGTAACCCCTTAAACCAACTTGATCGACATTCCAGGCCCCCCCTCCTTTGGACATCTTAAAACACTAGACTTAAGACACCCTAGACAGCACAAATTTCCTCTGTAGACAGATATGGATCTTTTCTGGAATAACCCATTTGGTACATGCGTAATTTCAGAATACATTGTGAAGTACAGAAACTCTAGAACTTAAAAAAGTATATGCTTTGGGATGTTTCATAAGCCTTTAGCTTTGAAACAGGTTTTGTGAATTTTTTATTGAACTTTCCTCCTATAAGATAAACTACTTAAGGTCAAAGTAATTGGCATGTTTTCTTTCCTTCATTGCAAAGTGGAAGTTGTTTGGAATTGTGATGAACTAAAGCAATAGAGCTGTATTTTATTTCAAGAGAAATTTTAAATGGTTTTAGTGAGAGAAATTACTTATCATGCATAAAACGAAAACCACAACTAGATTGTTTAGATGCGAAAAGTACTTAAAAAGAATCGAAGACAGTATTACAACAAATTAAAGATTAACAGTGACATCAGATTTACACAGAAGCTGCATAGAAGTCCAATGATACATGTAAGAAAACAAAATCTATATTTTGAAAGTTTTGCAATGATACTTGGAAGAGAGTGAGATCTGTATCAAAGTTCTCTGTATTGCTACGACTTGAAACAATTATAAGTCAAGTTTGTATTTAGATGGTATTACACAATTTCAGATTTTACAGATTTCTCAACATTACAAATTTATTTTTTTGAATGTCAGGTCTTTCCTGTCAATGAATGGTGAATAAATCAATAACTACAGGTAGTTCGAATAACACAAAACTTTGATTTCCTAACAGTTTGATTTAATTTTTAAGATTACAAGATATTTTCTTTAAGCATTAAAACATTTTTGTTTTAATTTTTGGTGTTGTCTGGTTGTGGCGAATTAGTATTTTTGCAATTATAATAATTCATTTTTGTTATATGCTTATTTGCTTCAGTTCAAGTCTTTTTCAAATTTTTCCACTTTGTTATGGTAGAATATGTAGTAATAATAATGATAATAATATAAGAAAACAGGTTTACATGGCTTAAAACATGGTCTTTTCAACAAGTAAGTAAAGGTAAATTTATACTTCAATGAGATTTGTTTTTAACCTGACAATGATACCTGAATTGACTCAAGCAAACTATAAAGTTTTTTCTCCAAATATATTTCATCTTCTAATGTTATGTATCGACTACATTGTTTCAATACTGTCAAAGTTAAAACTGAAAGTCATTCCAATGTTACATTACACATACCTCTTTGATTATTGAAAACTGCTGTACATTTTTGAACCTGTATCAAAATACTTTGTGATAATTTTCCATGTTATCTCAACAAAATTATCGGGCAGTTTTTGTCTTCGCACATACATGAGATGTCTGTCAGTTTTTTTTAAACGAGTGTAAAAAATGTATACAGGGTAACTGCTTATCCAAGTGAAATTTCTAAGAGTTTCTTTCCAAAAAATTCTCGATCAACACAATGTACTAAAGGTATTTGGCTTTTCTTCCATGTATTTTTTTTTCATTTTTGTTTAAAAAACAAAAGCAGAAGCAATATTTAGTCAACTCGACATTGTCAGGTCAAAAACATGTGCAGGAAAATATATGGCTCCGAAATTTAAATTTTCATACCCTTTTCAATTGGTATTTTTTCCTGTTTTTCCAAATTACGAAAAAGAATAATTTTTTCCATTTGTCCATTTATTTTTTCTGAACTATGAAAACTTAAAATCGTTCCTATATTGATTGATAAAAAATATTTTCTCTGATACTTGTTTTACCTATGTTAAAAGAGTTAGTTAAGGCTTCTCTGAAAATCGCGAGTTTTATTTGGGGCCTTCAGTTTCTTTCCACAACGAATGTTGATAGGGTAGGATTATAGAGTATGACTAACTTCAGAAAGCTTTCTAAATAGTAAACCTGTTCAGGAATGCTGTCCTCTAACGAGAGATAAATTAAAAATCTAAAAAACACTTACTATCTTTCTGAAGAGAACAGAAGTGTCTCTTTCACTTGATTGTTTGCATCTATTTGAGCCATATATTTTTCCTAATTGTGAAATAACTCGGAGCTCTAGTATTTGAGACGATTTATCAGTCAAGCTCACAAAATTTATCATTTCCAGTTGTTTCACAATTTTTAATATCTTGAAGTAAACATTTATCTGGAAAAGACCAAGTTTTTCTAATGTTGCTTTTTCCACACTTCTGTTCATTCACATGTGTTTGTTCACTGGTGTGGAGAGCAATGTTGATTTTTTCGGCCATGCTCTGTTTTCTTCTATTGTTGTTTGAAATAATTACATGTTTGTGGTAGTTAATCTCTTTTTATTGTTATTTAAATTGTAACCTTTACAAATTCTTTTCAATAAATTATTTACCAAATTTACATGTGGCCCCTTTTTAATTAAAAATTCAATTCCCATGGGAATTGAGAATTTGAATAAAAAAAATCCCCCTACCCCGGCCAGCTCCCCAAGTGCTACTTCCACCTAAGTAGAGGTACTTATACTTATAGTACAAGTACCTCTACCTGTTTACAGTGGAAGTAGCACTCGGAGAACTGGCCGGGGTAGCGGGGCGAAGAGAAGACCAACATTGCGAATGCCAATGTAAAATGCAAAGTTGATCTTCTCTAGAGAGCAGCCGCGCATACCTAACAAATCAAAACAACAAACGTTAGTGACTTAAGTACTTAGCATGCAAATTTGATTCCCAAGGCCAAAATGACAAGTGCCCCCCGCTGATCCTACCAACTGCCTACCTGCCTCAGTTCTAAGCTGTCTTCCTCAGTTCTAAGCTCCTGCATTCCATTCGTTACCTTCACTTTCCTCACCATCGCACAGTCACTCACAGCTGATAAACCCGCATGCACCACCACCACCCCGACTGCCACCCAAATTTGAAAATTAAAAGAGTTAAAATCTTGGTAAAGTATGCATTTTAAATGTAATTTATTCGTATATTTTAGGCTAAACGTAAACATAATACTCGAATGGACAAACATCAAAGGTCGTATACAAAAACAGGTGAGCTGTCAACTTGACTCTATACTTAAATATACTCAAGTACTAAACTTAGCCTGCATTTCGACCCCCAATATCTTAACACAGCACACAGCAATAATACTATAGCAATGATGTGTTGATAGCCTACTCCCAGCCGTTTTGTTAGTAGTGATGGTAGATTTTTTAAGCATACTTTCAAAAATTTTAATTCCTTTAATAAGCCTTACCCCATGCAACTTACACACGGCTCACACTCTCACAGTCCATACATGTAGCTAATAAATTACGTTATGAACAAAAAATCAAAATAAAATGATAAATTACGTTATCTCTAGCTACTTAAACCCACTTAGACTGAGTATTTGATTAAAATTTAAAACGTAAAACCTTAACTGAAAGGGCATGGGCTTTTCATTGTGTTAACTGGTCCGAAGTAAATTTAAACCTGATACTTACCGAAGTCCAAGGCTGGGTCAAATAAATATGAGAATTATGCGAAGATAAAAGGCATTTTAAAACGTGAAACAGAACTCAGAATTTTTTTGCATTCAGACTCTTCTATAGGAACGTAAATCCTTAGCCGCAATCTCCCTATAGTTAGTACATTTACTCTGTATAGTTCAAAAGCATGGAAATATTTTAAAACTTTCCTGCAATTCTCATACGTATTTAACCGAAACACCTTCTTTTGCATGGTACGTCGCTGCTGCTCTCAAATCCACTTCCGTCATTTGCTTTCGTGAACACAAACAATGGTGTAATTGCTCCATTGTTTTTGTTCACCAAAACAAACCCGAATTATGCATCAAGATACTTATATTAATAACCAAAGAGGATTCTCATTACTCCGCCTGCCGTAGGCGAGGCGGAGTTTTAAATTCGCCCCGTTTCTGTTTTTTTTTTTTTTTTTATTTTTTTTCGGTGTCAGAAGTCGGTGCAGCGCTCATGGGTGATACCGCTGGCACAAACCGCGTGAGCCGACCTAAACACGGCGTTTAACTCAATTTCTAGCGAAATGTGTCAACAAAACACGCATTTAAACGTGCATGCTAGAACATCTAAACCGCAAGAAGGTTTTACGTGCAAAGATTCTCATGCAAAATGCTTTAAAACGACAAATTCCAGCGATGTGTCGCGGTGAAGTTTTGAGAGCGTGTTTCCGTCATTTTCTGGTTTATTCCTACTTTTAAGGAAATTTAGAAATTTCTACACAAGAATCAAACGCAAATTCTACTGAAATATCTACATACATACAAAATGAAGATCGGTGAAGGAACTTCGCAAAAATATTCATTTTTGTACTTTCGAACGGCGTTTTTCCTATGCTTTTGACTGAAAACACGACGAACGACACTTGCCAGAGCAATTTGCGTGGCGCGTGGAATGACGTGAGCACGGGGACACAAAAATTGAGGTTATTGAGTGCGAGTTCCCTATCTGTATATATATGATCTGTGATACAGCTTCTTCTGAATCAGGAACAAGGAACTTGCTCGGAGCATGTCGACACAAAGTGGTAGTTTCGGCGTTCCTCGGAATTCGTCGGTTTCCGACGCTGCTCGAAGATTTTCCGAATACTATTTTTTCAAAATTTTTCTCTAGCTCGAAGATTTTGCTCCTTGAAAGTCCTCTAAATTTTCATGCATCCTAACTTTGTTTTAAGGTAATATGCTTTATTTTCTATCATTATTTGTAGCAAAGTACTTAGATTGTGCATAGAGATCGATTTTTGAGAGATCAGACTGGAAATAAGTACAATTTTCGAGTATTGTAAGTTTGTGCTTTCCAAGCATGGCTATGGTCGCATGTAAGATTAAGGCTACCGTTTTCAGTTGAAGTTGGTTCGATAATAATACCATGAAATCCGCTATAGAAACTGAATGAGGTCTTGAATTGTTGAGATTGTCGAAGAAAGTATGCTGAGACAGTTCTATGTATAGAGTTGGTTCTGGTTCAAATTTATTGAAAAAAGGCAATTTAATTTTAATTTTGTGAATTTCGATTACAAAACATGCCTTGGACTGTCGACCAATTGATTTCGTCAGGCGATTACAGACTTGTGAGAGGAGGGGGGTAGCCTAATTACTAAAATGTAGTGAAAAAAGGACTTTCCATCTAATGGTGGGAGCAGGTTGGCGGGAACACTGGAGAATAAAGGTCCTGTCACAATGCAATTTTTCTTGCAACTTGAAATGCAATTCTACTATTGGGAGATGTAAAATTGGCAAATGCAAGTTTCCATCACAGTTTGCTGGGGTTTTTTAACGTACCAAACATTTGTCACAAATTTACTTAAGAGTAGATTTTCCCTGTAGCAAAAAAGATGGCAAATGTCAATTTTACCAGAGTGCATGGTAGTCTGAAATTGTTTAAAAAGGCAAATTAACGTCTTTTAAAGAACAGACAGAAGACAATAGGTTATTTTCACACTTGTGTTAAAATTTCAATCCAGTAGCTTTGTTTCTTGTCATCTTTTCCCACGTATTCTTTCTTGATACCTGCAATGCATTCTGGTAAAATCGACATGTCGCCATCTTTTTTGCTACGGTGAATGCAAGGAAAAGTGCACCGTGTGACAGGGCCTTAAGGGTAAGAGGTGGATAGAGAAGGAGACGGAGCAGTTACAAGTGCAAGAAAAATTGCACCGTGTGACAGGGCCTTGAGGGTGGGAGGTGGATAGGAGGAGACGGAGCAGGATGTGGGAGTCGTGCAAGGTCGGGGGGTTAGAGAAGAACAAGGAATGTTATGTTTTTAATGCCTTTTAGACTTTTCTTGAGGCAATTAAAATTCAAACTGTCAAATCCAAACACTGTACAGAATGGCCGACTTTACGTGGTCTTTAGTTTTTACACAACCACTTGCATTGTTATCTTTTGCAGTTTGTTTACCATTTCAGTTATCTATCTTCAATAGAATTCTTTGAAATTTGTTTGTAGATCGACAAAATGCTTAACCTCCTCTCAACAACTGGCAGATTATGAAAAATGAAATTGTTAAAGGTATTGGAATATTGCATGCACAATATTGAATATGGGACAATTTGGGACAGTATAATTTTGGACATGACGGTTTCATTCTCACCTAATTTGACGATTATTTTGTGGGTACACATACCGTGGAATCTCATGTGCTCCAGAAGCATTTTAATCTTAGAAAAAGTCAAATAATGATGAACTGTGTTTTAAAAGAAAGTTAGAATCTTATTTGGTTCAAATCAATTGAATTATGGCCCAAGAGTTCATGAAAACACATACAAAAGGCTTTCTTAAAAAACTGAAATATCAAATCTAGCAATTTTATATGTTATGCCTCTAAACAACACAATTCTGTTTCTAAAAATTGGTACCCTACTAGACCTATATGCATGATTATACTAATTTGGACATATTTATTTTTACCCATTAAAATATAAATTTGTGTTTAATCATTCGTGTTTGTCATTATTTGACTTTGTAATGTTGGTTAAACATAAGGAGATTGAGGTGACTTTGCCAGAAACAAAAACATCCATTATTATACTAAAATTTCAATATATATAGCAATTAAAACTAACCACAGGAAATATATTTCTACTTTTTAATTGAAATGTTTCTGTTATATGCACTATATCATATTTTTGATAAAAAATTACAACACCTATGTTATTTCCTGGTTTACTATCTCAATCATCTTTTGTTTAAGCTGGCTTTGAGTGTTCATTTGAAAGTTTGGAAAGTTCATTTGAAAATCACAATAGTTCTCAATGTTATATTGGACCCTTTAAAGTTAAAAAAATACTTTGTAATATTTTATACTACTGGTAATTTATCTTAGATACAGACTTTGTGATTTTGTACTAGAATGTTGACTTTCAAACTTTAAGATGAACTACTTATTAAGGACAAAATAAGCTAGCATATTGTCTTTTGTTTACAAAGTGGAACTTGTTTGGAATTGAGATGAACTGATGCAGTTGTTCTTTAACTTTATCAATTAATTACATATCTTAAATGAAAAAGAAAACCACAACTTGCCAAATAAATTCTGTGGGCTCTTTTTATTAGCAAAGAAAAGATGTGGCGGATGTAAGAATTTAAGAGTAAAAAAGTTTCCTTGGACTAAAAAAATTGACAGTATGCCAGATTTTCTAGATAAACAAGCAGTACAGATGTTGGCCAATAATAAGTATAAGTAACTACAATTTTTAATTTTAAAAGTTTTCTATTGATGCCTGGATACAGTAAATACTTTACCAGAGTTTTTCGTATTACATCGACTTGAAAAAGTTTTAAGTCACATGAAGCTTTTAGTTGATACTATGCAATTTCAAATTTTACAGACTTCTTAATTAACATGCCAAATTTACCTTGTTGAACATAAGGTCTTTCCTGAGAAAAAGTAAAACTGTCTGGCATTATATGGAGCAGAATAATTTAAATTAGTTTGAGACTTTGATTTGATAACAATTTTGATTTGTACTATTTACAATACAAGTGACCGGGTTGTATCGGATATACAAACCCAAGCTGAAGGCGAGACATCTGACATACACAGATGCGAATGTTGTAAATGGCTTGTGAAACTCGTCAATTTTATACATCAGATCTATAGCAAAGTGATTTTGAAAATACCGATTCTGTAAGATGAGAAAATGATTTCTTTTGTGTTTCCTGTATGATTTATTACTTTATAAGTTTCTTAATTAAAATTACAACATATTGCCTACTGGAACTTTTTATATTGTTTGGTTGTGGTGAATTTGTATTTTGGCAATTGAAATATTTCTGAATTTGTATGTGCATTTCCTTTGCTTCAGTTCAAGTTTACATTTCAAATATTCCACTTTGTAATACTTGCGTGGTAATAATAATATAAGAAAACAGGTTTACATGGCTCTTGAATATAGTCTTTTCAACAAGTAAGTAAAGATGAATTTATACTTCAAAGAGATATGTTCCTAACCTGACAATGGTACCTTCCAAAAAGACTAAATTTAAATTGATTCTTCGAATAAATTTTTTACTTTTCAATCCAAGATCAATCTAAGTTATGTATTTCTACTTTTATTTTGGTCTCTTTAACACTGAAACTATCAATTGTATATAAAGCAACTTCACTATCGAGTGACTTCATTAGTTGCTGGGCAAAGCCAAAGCATTGATTTTTCGGCTGTTTTCAATGAAAAATAGAATTTTGCCCAAAGTTATCTCAAATAAATTATCACAATTTGAACAAAAAGCTTCTGTTCTTGTGCCCACCAGAAAAATGAGATGTCTGAGACTTTCTTTGTATTTTTTTGCGAAAAATAGATCGCATGCACTGTTATGCAAAGAAAAGTGTAAGAGATTGGTTTCTGAAAAATGTCGTGCTACACACAATATTCTAAAAATGCTTGGTTTTTATTCTATGTATTTTTGAATTTTTTGTTAAAAAAAATAAAGGTAGCAATGTTTAGTGCATTTCACATTGTCAGGTTAGAAACGCAATAAGAAAAATGTGGCTCCGAACATTACAGCTTGGTCAATTTGGAATTTATAAAAAAATCGTTTCTTCGTTGTTTTTCGACGTTTTGAAGGGTTGTTTCGAGTACAAAAAAGTATTTTTAGGAAGAATTATGTGCCCACGTTACATGTCTCAAAGCCATCAAAATTCGTTGGTAATTCGTGCATGTATTTTTTCTGACTTATAAAAGCACAATTGATTAAAAATGATATTTTTCTTTTGACAAAAATACCTTTCTTCTGTGAGGCTGGCTGTATTTGAAAAAGCGTTGGTCAACGCTCCGCCAAAACTCGTGGGTTTTCTCCGGGTACTCCGGTTCTTCCCACTGGGAGAGTTGACAGGGTAGTTACATATGGTTATAAAAATGTGACTAACTTTTGAAAACCTTTCTACTTAGACTTGTTAAGCCTTCTCGTCATCTCTATCAGTTGCATGTTTTGAGCCACATGTTTTTCTTTGTAATTGTGAAACAACTCGTTATATGCTGGGTAAAACTTTGCAAAACTCTCAAAATTTATCACTTCAAGTTGTTTCATTGTTATAATATATTTTGAAGTATAAACATTTACTTACGTTGAAAAGACCCAAGTTTTTTAGGACTTTGTTCATTCACTTGTGTTATTGTTCTCTCTGCCATGTTCTGTTTTCTTCTGTTGTTATTTTAATAAGTACAATGTGTGGTAGTTAATCTCCTTTTATTGTTATTCAAATTGTATGTAATCTTTACAAATTTTTTCAATAAATTGTTTGCAAAATTTACTTGTGACCCCTTTTTAATTAAAAATTCAATTCCCATGGGAATTGAGAAATTGAATAAAAAAAATCCCCCTACCCCGGCCAGCTCCCCAAGTGCCACTTCCACCTAAGTAGAAGTACTTATACATGTAGTACAAGTACTTCTACTTATTCACGGTGGAAGTAGCACTCGGAGAACTGGCCGGGGTAGCCGGCAAAGAGAAGACCAACTTTGCAAGTGCTAATACAATTGCTAAGTTGATCTTCCCTAGAGAGCAGCCGCGCGTACCTAACAAATTAAAACAACAAACGTTAGTGACTTAAGTACTTAGCATGCAAATTTGATTCCCAAAGCCAAAATGTCAAGTGCCCCCCGCTGATCCTACCAACTGCCTACCTGCCTCAGTTCTAAGCTGTCTTCCTCAGTTCTAAGCTCCTGCATTCCATTCGTTACCTTCACTTTCCTCACCATCGCACAGTCACTCACAGCTGATAAACCCGCATGCACCACCACCACCCCGACTGCCACCCAATTTCGAAAATTAAAAGAGTTAAAATTTCGGTAAAGTATGCATTTTAAATGCAATTTATTTGGATATTTTAGATCAAACGTAAACAGAAAAAGCTCGTACATAAAAACAGGTGAGAATTCTATTTAAAATTTGCTTGCAAAATATAAAACTTAATTCGCATTTTTCTTCGTTAATAGTATAGATCAATTTAGTTGATGTTGAAACCTACTCTTAACTGTTTTGTTAGAAGTGACGACAGATTTTGGTTTTTAAGCATACTTTCAAAAATTTTAATTCCTTTAATAAACCTAACCCCATGCAACTTACACACGGCGCACACCCTCGCAGTCCATACATTTAGCTAATAAATTACGTTATAAACAAAAAAGCAAAATAAAAAGATAAATTACGTTATCTCTAGCTACTTAAACCCACTTAGACTGAGTTTTTGATTGAATTTTCAAACGTAAAACCTTAGCTGAATGGGCATGGGCTTTTCGTTGTGTTAACTGTTCCGGAGTAAATATAAACCTGGGGCCGGTTGTATCAAAGGCGTTTAGCTTAAACGGTGGATAAGTGAAATTTAAAAATCAGTTTTACACCTAGTACGGAACCGAAATTATGAGTTGAAATAGAATAAATATTTAGTTTTATATATAATTGTTCTTCTCAGGTCAAATAACTTCAGCTGGTTTGTTTATACAACATGGAAACGTGTTTCATATTTTTGACTTATCCACCGTTTAAGCTAAACGCCTTTGATACAACCGGCCCCTGATACTTACCAAAGTCCAAGGCTGGGTCAAATAAGCATGAGAATTAGGCAAAAATAAAAAGCAATTGAAACTCAACAGATTCACTAAAGTTGTTTTTTTTTTTGGCAACTTATATCCTTAAGTGTAGATGACATGCAATTTTTAATGCCGTAATTCTCACACTTATTTAACCGAAACGCCTTCATTTGCATGGTACCTCGCAGCTGCTCTCAAACCACCTTCGTAATTTGCTTTAGTGTACACAAACAATGACTTCATTGTTCCTGCTTACCAAAACAAATCTGAAAGCACCAAGATACTTATCATATTAATAATCAAAGAGGATTCGCATTATGCAGTAATTACCATAAACAGACGCATCACCATTGAAACAAAGCATGCCGTATTCCCATGGGAATTTAAAATGCACAAAAAAATATAATGATCCTACTGATTTGCATGGATGTATGAACCAAATTAGCTAAGAAACAAAGAAATGATATATTCCCTTGGGAATTTAATGTAGCAAAAAGATGGCGGGTGTTGATTTTACCAGAATGCCTTGCGGTCTGAAATCGTTTAAAAACTTAAGGTAAATTGACCTCGTTTGAGGAACAGACAGATAGGTTATTTTGTCACTTGTGTTAAAATTCCGTCCATTAGCTTATGTTAAATATCATTTCACTGGTATTCTTGATTGATACCCGCATTAAATTCTGGTAAAATCGACATGCCACCATCTGTTTTGCTACGGTGAATTGGAATACAAGTCACATTTTCTCGCTTTTTAACCAGAGAACACATTCTTTAAAGGTAGAACGACGGAATTGATCGTTTGCAATCGACGCCATCTTTGTTGACGTTTGAAACACATGGCAACCACAAAGTATCTATTCATTATATCTGATCCTATCGAGCCATACATCTTTAAAGTATCATTCATAATACGCTAAAACTAACGATGAAATAGTAAATTGACACAAGTACTTCGCTGTAAACAGCTGAAGTAATCTGCAGAGTCAACCAAGATGGCGCCCAATCACACGAAATGACGTCATGTGCAAACCAAGAATAGTGACAAAATGCATCAACTATAATTTAGTGGCATTATTACGAAACTTATTTTTGTAAAACGTTCAATCCTACATGTTATTTTGTTTTGTTTTTAGAAATATCCAAATCCAAATGTTAGAGACGAAATTTCCAGGCGTTAAGGTATTGTTTCTTTAAAAAATATTGTCGACATTTACCATATTTTTACCTGTTTTTTGACTCGAAAATTGACTGCCAAACTCCTAGATATTCTATTTAATTATTTTGTTGAATGTATTTGATATCAATGTTATTTCAATCCAATTTTTTTCACTTAATTTGCTGTCTTTTCTTTTTCATTAACGAGAAATATCTATTAAATCCTCTTTGATCCCTCAATAATAAGTATCTTGTTTTCTACTAACTTGCACATTACCACTACTTTCTATTACAATGTCGTGTCTTCTTATTCTTGTGGATTGTTGTTTTGTGGGTCTTGCCGTCCAGGATCGTTCATTCTTTTCTCTTCTTGTGCGTTTTTTTCACATCCCATCACCCTTTGCAATAGTAGAAAGAATTAAGTCATGAGATGATAGTTACGAATAATTTATAAACTATAACATGATAAGTTTCTTGTACGTTTGCATGGTGAATACAATATACTTATTAAGCTTTGTGGAAACACCACGTAAATTTATTATTGCAATAATAAATTTACGTGGTGTTTCCACAAAGCTTAATAAGTAAACTATAACATATTAAGCACTTATTGGATGAGGTTTTTGTGATATGCGAAATGATCAATGTCGAGGTAAGAGTTATCAGCCGAGCCGAAGGCGAGTCAGATAACTCTTACCAAGACATTGATAATTTTGCATATCACAAAAACCGAATCCGATAATTGCTTTATTATACATTGTAAGTCTTTTTCCTCGAGCAATTGACGAATTTCGCCTTCGGAAGAGCTTAAAAAGCAAGATGCCATAACATGAAACAGAAAATATCGAAAAAATGTTGTTGCCATGCCAACCATTGATGCCAACGAATACCGCATACTGTAATAATCTGCACCGTAGGCTCAACATGCAGATAACTCAGTTATCTGCTAGCAGATAACTGAGCCATAGAATAAGAATACATAGAAGGGCCACTCGCGTCGGAGCCTTTGGAGTTTTTGAAGCCGCGCATGTCGCATTACGCACGTTATTAGCATTTTCTCAGCCAGTCAATTGCATTTTCTGGCCAATAGGAATGCTGAACTGGCTGGTGGCAGCCAGTAAACTGCATAAACATAGTGTGACATGTTGCACTGCTGAGTGGCCCTTCTATGTATTCTTATTGTATGACTGAGTTATCTGCAGATTGTGTGATAGTCGCATTTATCTGCATAAAACTGACCAATCACAACGCATAAAACAACTGCAATGTATAGTAATTAACACTTATTGACTGAGACCGAGGGAAACAGTATGTTTTGTGGACCAGAGACTGTCGATGTCGAGGGTCCACAAAACATACTGCTTTCCCGAGGTCTCAGTCAATAAGTATTTTATTATATACTGAGTGCCAAAAGAGAAGAAAAGTACCACAAATCAATCAAACATGTGTAAAAAGGATTACCTTTTACCTGACATGGCTACGTGAGGCTTTGTGGATTTGTTGTCTACCGGTGAATAAAAGTAATGTCCACCGCTTAGCTACGTTGCCAGGGAGACAATAGAATTTCTCCACTATCACGTGATACGTTCTTAACCAATAAGAAACAGGAATAAATGAACTTTGACACTCAGTATATTATAAAATAGTATTAATTAGGCCGGCCAAATTATTGTGTAAGCTGTTAATATGAAATTTTTTTATTAAAATCTCGAGAATCATTAATAAATCGTGAGCAAAACACAAAAGAAAATCATAGCCGTGAAGGAGTCTTTATTTCTCACACGCACACAACTTGCAGCTACCCTAATTTATGAATTTAGATTAAAATATCTCGAGAATTAAACAACACGTAAGGAATGTGTAAATTCTTAAAGCTCTTTCGAACAATAAAAATTAATATCTCGCACTAATCTCTCTCAAAAGCTCTCTCAAATTTATTGCCGATATCTCTTTGAGAATTACTGTGCACGTGAAATGTAACTTATATCAAAACTAGCTTACTTCAAGCTGTTTGGGAATCAAGATTTTACGTGTCAACGAGATCAAATATGAATCTAAGATGGCAGACAGCGCATTAAATTTTTATCTTTACGACCAACTCCCCAACGAAAGGCTTTAATTCGCTCGAAAGTCGAATTTTGTTTTTTTTTATTGTTTCAGGTAGTGAAAGATCCTGTGTGCTTTTTACAGTACTACCGACACTAGCAACGTTAGTGCGAGATGTTAATTTTTATTGAAACAAAAGCTGAACTGCTAAAAAAATGGAAACGACAAGATAAAATAAAAAAACTTACTTTCACTCTATCTTTGGATCTTCTTGGCTTCGGTTGTTCTCGTTTCATCATGCTGTTTATGGTTTCATCTGGTTGGCGCACTCTCTTCATGGAGCATCAAGGCGGTCCAGTAGGTAACTAGCTCACTCGTGTCCAGTCAACCAACATAAAATAAGGAGAAAATTAATGTTACAAAATATTTTAGAATATAGGACACTAAGCTTTAATTGAATTGACTTTAACAAACCGTACATTGTGATAGTATTTGCATCTTAACATCTGATGGAGACGGCTTGTGATTTACTTCTTATGTCGATATGAATTCTTTCCCATCTTGTTGCATCATTAGTTGATGGTTGTTGTATTCACTTTTTACTTGGCATTCTTTGAAAAAAAAATTACGATGTTCAGAAAACTGTTTACAAGATAAGCAAAGAAAACTACGTTCACAAGCATTAGAGAGGACTAAGTAATTATAATAGGCGTGACAGGTCACAGAGGTTAGTCGACGAAGAAACTCATGGACAAATTCCCGGCATGATGATACCCCGATAGCAAGAAATACAGCAAGTGTAGAACGTGTACGTGTGAGCTTAAACTGTATGTATGCAACTCCAAGAAAAGCGCAACACAAAATGGCGGAATTTAAAGACATTTCTGGTGTCATTTCCAGTTCCCTAACTTTCGCGGACAAATATATTTATATATTTTTCTCAAATTTTTTTGAAGTAAATCTAGATGGATTTTGTGAATAAACAAATTAAAAAAAGTATTGCCCACGTTAGGAAACTAGAACGGGCGCCCAAGAATGCCCACAATTTCTCCAATCTGGATTATATTTATTGATTGCGCAAATGACTGATAAAAAATAAGAGAGTAATAAAATACCAAATGGTTTCCTCTTCAAGATAGTGTCATACATGCGCGCGGCATTTCGGGATATTTGGGAAAACTCGTGTTGAAGTTGAACCTAAGGCAACATGCCAAGTACATGGATGACGCTATCCTGCTCAGGAAACTATTTAGTAATTGTCTTACAAAATGATGACAGTGAAACACAAGTCAACGCCACGGCATTTAAATTTCTCGTGTAGGATTGTTTGATCCTGCACAGTAATAGCCAAGTGGCGCAATCGTCAGAGCAAACGCCTATCACATGTGAGGTCGTGGGTTCAATCCTTACTTCAGACTCGTGACACCCATGTGAGGAGTTAGTCAGTCGTGGGTTTATTCCGGGTACTCCGGTTTGCGAATGTTGACTGGATGGTTAAAATTGTAAAATATCAGTAATCACCGGAACACGGGTACTTAACTAAACTGCTGACGATGAGGCGGAACTCATAATGAATTAATGAAAATGTGTTTCACTGTAGTTATCATATAATGTAATTGCCAAGCTGAATGAATAATTCTCCAGTAACTACGTCATATGAATAACTTACAATTATGAGAGTAGTGGGGGGGGGGGGGGGCAGCATAAAGATTGAAGTAGTGTCAAGGAAGGGGTACTACCCTGACGGGTACTAGGCGAAGAAGTAGAGTAAACAGGAGGAAGAAGATTAAATTGGAGTAAATAAGGGGGATTGGGGTAAAGAAGGGGAGAAGCAGGATAAAGAAACCAGTGGAAGGGGGTGCTATCCTGGAAGGAGTACCCGGGAAAGAAGAGGGTGAACAGGAGGAAAAGTAGATTGGAGAAAAGAAAGGGGAAATTAAATGGATCAGGAAATTCAGACTTGCAATTCAAATGAAAGGCAGCTCATTGGTCATGTAAACACTCGTTGAATCATGGTTCTCGCTTGCCTTTAGCTTGGAATCATCTTTGAATTTGAACTGAAAGTCTGAATTTGCATGTTTCTTGTATAGAGTGCAGTGTATCAGAACAGAAGAGGTTTTGAAGAAAAAGAAAGAAAGAATAAAAGTAAGTTAAAATTTGTGAAGAATAATGAAGAAACTATTGGTACAGCACTTGATACATGATGATAATCATCATTATAAACTCTCTATTAATCCGGGGGGGGGGTGTAATAGAGAATTTGCAATGATAGTAAGTATATTGTAATATTTGGGTTTTTACCACTAAATCCTCTTGAAAGTTCTTTTTGGCTGTGGCTTCCCTCATCACAGTTGTCTGTGCTTGTCTTGCAAAATCTCTGGAATATCTATAACGTGAAGGTCAATATTTAAGATTAGAAAAATAGAAACCGTAAAATAGAAAGAAATTTAAATCGTGGCGAATACTTTTTACGGTCTTGCTGGCATGACAAAAAGAGAGTATAGATTTATAAGATCATGTTGATTTATCCTTTATCTGAACTATATTTAACTTAGATTTTAAAATAGATTTCACCCTGGTAAGCAGACCGAATGGGTTTTCAAACAAGATAACATTTAATGACTAAAACGTGCACAGAATAGTTAGAGAATGCTTACATGTCGAATAAAAATCCAATACTTTTAATGTCCAACTACACAATAGCGATTTTCGTTGCATTTCTAGACTGGAGAAGAAGACGACGCCATTTTGATTTTGATTTCTCCCGACAACGGCAGATTTGTCTTCGCAATTTTTTTCCATTTCTTCGTCGTTTTAGCTCCAATTTGCTCGTTGTGTTTCTTTCGTACCTTCCTCGCCATTTCCGTACAATCAATGGACATTTATACTCAAGATTAAGACTGTATTGAGACTTTCAAAATGTTCGTCAGGAGACATAAAAATCGAAGCTTCTTCTTCGGGTTGCAGAAGCAAATGACGTCAGACGACCTTTGTCCGCCAGCAAATACCCGTATGTATAACATTCAATGATCTTTTTAGGAAGCTGAAAATCAGTTTTTATTGCGCGAACGAAATGTTTTTGCCATTATTTCTTACTCAGGTCTTTGTTCTACTACTTTACTTCCAGTTTAGTTAGGTAACTTGCCAAAAGAAACGCCTGTAAGGGACAATTTTGCATTTTTTTTTTATTTCGATGCTGATGAAGAAGAAAAGACTCGTTAGAGCTTTCATTGGCAAATATCTTTCCCTCCGTGGCCGAGAGGTAAAGACAACTGTCTTGACTTCGATTTTGGGTGGATCGAGGACCGGTCCAGTTCAACTGAGTTTGGTAAGAATTTAATTCTGATCGGTGCTCGATCCACCCAAAACTGAATTCAAAGCTGGGCGTGGAGTGCAGGAAAACACTAGGCAGTACCGCGAGGCCAAGGAGGCAAACGTTATTTTCCTAGTGTTGTTAACTAATATTTAAGCAAATTTCATTAACTTGACTGTTGGGGACAGACCTGTAGGGTTGGTGCATTGAAGACTTCTCGTCGTTATTTCCCTTCGTTCAAGAAGACAAGTTGTCTTCATCGAGAAATAACGACGAAAAGACTTCAAGACACCACTAAACCACTACACTTTAAAGCTACAGTGTAGTGGTTTAGCTAGCTAAACCACTACACTGTGCCAATAATATATGGCTGACTTCTTCCTAACGCTTACGGTACGACCATGGATGCGCAAAGATGCGCAAACACATTAAAGCCTTGAAAGCAAGTGTTTTTTTTTAGGAAAGAATCAAGGACGACAACGCTTACTAAATCAAAGCCGTCTAGTCATGTTTTAAGTACTTCAGCTATGTTTAACGATCTTTTACCAGATCTTTGCAAGAGGAAAAGTAAAATTTTGCATCATTATTATTAACTTTCCGTCAGTCGTTTCTTTCTTGATCGAGCATTATATGCCATTGTGTTCAGTGTCCTTGATATAGGAGCCATATACTTATGGCCTTGGGTTTAATTCCCAAACACTGAATGGCAGTGTTTTGCTCTTCCAATGAGATGACAAGATGGCACTGTAGAACGCGTGGTTTTATATAAGCTACGAGCGTCAAGATATCCTTGATAGGTAACTATTGATCCTACAATGGACACTTATGTTCACTGCCAATAGGAACGTTTCCAACTCACAGCTTGTACATAATGGATTTTATAGGTTGTGTCACAAGGAAACTGCAGTTCGGTCGTAAAATCAACTTGTTTTCAAGGTTGCCGGGTTTTAAACATTACTGACACTGTTAATGTTGTAGCTCGGAATTGTAAAACAACGGCGGCAATGCAGTTTTCTTGTGCCATAACCTGTAAAATGGGTGGTTTTATCATTTATATAAGCTACGACCGCCAAGCTTTATCCTTGATAGGAAACAATTGATCCCACCAACGACATTTGTATTCTCTACCGATAGGAACGTTTGAGACTTACAGCTTGTACATAACGCATTTTATCGGTGAGTCGTAAAACCAACCTGTTACTGCTCAGCAAACTACCAGTTCCCTCGATCAACGATAGTCGATGAAGCTTGGCGCTCGTAGGTTGTGTAAAACCAAGCATTTTACAGGTTATAGCCAGGTTAGCAGTATCTGCAATGTTTCAAAGCAACCACGAATAGAAACTGACAGCCAACGTTCTGAGTTAAGGTTTGTAGAATATACTACATGATTAGTTACAGCATGACCAGGCATATAGTAAATAACGCATTGCCATCTTGTTCCAAAGTTATCTTATTACTTGAAAGAGCTGAAGACTGCCATGCAGTGTTTGGGAATCAAACCCAAGGCCATAAATACATGACTCCTATATCAAGGACACTGAACACAATGACATATAAAGCTCGATCAAGAAAGAAACGACCGACGGAAAGTCAATAGTATATGCAAACTTCGACTTTCCTTCTTGCAAAGGCCTGGTCATAAAAGATCGTTTAACATAGCTGAGCAACTTAAAACATGCCTACACAGTTTTGATTTAATAAGCGTTATCGTCTTTGACTCTTTCCCGAAAGAAGACATATTCTTTACAGGCTGTACAGTGTTTGCGCATCTATGCTTCATGCCTTCTTGAAAAGACCTCGCCATAAAAGATCGTTTAACTTAGCTGAACAACTCGAGCGCCAAGCTTCATCGACTATCGTTGATCGAGGGAAATGGTAGTTTGCTGAGCAGTAACAGGTTGGTTTTACGACTCACCGATAAAATGCGTTATGTACAAGCTGTAAGTCTCAAACGTTCCTATCGGTAGAGAATACAAATGTCGTTGGTGGGATCAATTCTTTCCTATCAAGGATAAAGCTTGGCGGTCGTAGCTTATATGGTTATGGCACAAGAAAACTGCATTGCCGCCGTTGTTTTACAATTCCGAGCTACAACATTAACAGTGTCAGTAATGTTTAAAACCCGGCAACCTTGAAAACAAGTTGATTTTACGACCGAACTGCAGTTTCCTTGTGACACAACCTATAAAAGCCATTATGTACAAGCTGTGAGTTGAAAACGTTCCTATTGGCAGTGAACATAAGTGCCATTGTAGGATCAATAGTTAACTATCAAGGATATCTTGACGCTCGTAGCTTATATAAAACCACGCGTTCTACAGTGCCATCTTGTTATCTCATTGGAAGAGCAAAACACTGCCATTCAGTGTTTGGGAATTAAACCCAAGGCCATAAGTATATGGCTCCTATATCAAGGACACTGAACACAATGGCATATAATGCTCGATCAAGAAAGAAACGACTGACGGAAAGTTAATAATAATGATGCAAAATTTTACTTTTCCTCTTGCAAAGATCTGGTAAAAGATCGTTAAACATAGCTGAAGTACTTAAAACATGACTAGACGGCTTTGATTTAGTAAGCGTTGTCGTCCTTGATTCTTTCCTAAAAGAAAACACTTGCTTTCAAGGCTTTAATGTGTTTGCGCATCTTTGCGCATCCATGGTCGTACCGTAAGCGTTAGGAAGAAGTCAGCCATATATTATTGGCACAGTGTAGTGGTTTAGCTAGCTAAACCACTACACTGTAGCTTTAAAGTGTAGTGGTTTAGTGGTGTCTTGAAGTCTTTTCGTCGTTATTTCTCGATGAAGACAACTTGTCTTCTTGAACGAAGGGAAATAACGACGAGAAGTCTTCAATGCACCAACCCTACAGGTCTGTCCCCAACAGTCAAGTTAATGAAATTTGCTTAAATATTAGTTAACAACGCTGGGAAAATAACGTTTGCCTCCTCGGCCTCGCGGTACTGCCTAGTGTTTTCCTGCACTCCACGCCCAGCTTTGAATTCAGTTTTGGGTGGATCGAGCATCGATCAGAATTAAATTCTTACCAAACTCAGTTGAACTGGACCGGTCCTCGATCCACCCAAAATCGAAGTCAAGACAGTTGTCTTTACCTCTCGGCCACGGAGGGAAAGATATTTGCCAATGAAAGCTTTAACGAGTCTTCCCTTGTTCATCAGCATCCAAATAAAAAAAATTGCAAAATTGTCCCTTACAGGCGTTTCTTTTGGCAAGTTGCCTAACTAAACATGAAGTAAAGTAGCAGAAGAAAGACCTGAGTAAGAAATAATGGCAAAAACACTTCGTTCGCGCAATAAAAACCGATTTTCAGCTTCCTAAAAAGATCATTGAATGTTATACATACGGGTATTTGCTGGCGGACAAAGGTCGTCTGACGTCATTTGCTTCTGCAACCCGAAGAAGAAGCTTCGATTTTTATGTCTCCTGACGAACATTTTGAAAGTCTCAATACAGTCTTAATCTTGAGTATAAATGTCCATTGGTTGTACGGAAATGGCGAGGAAGGTACGAAAGAAACACAACGAGCAAATTGGAGCTGAAACGACGAAGAAATGGAAAAAAATTGCGAAGACAAATCTGCCGTTGTCGGGAGAAATCAAAATCAAAATGGCGTCGTCTTCTTCTCCAGTCTAGAAATGCAACGAAAATCGCTATTGTGTAGTTGGACATTAAAAGTATTGGATTTTTATTCGACATGTAAGCATTCTCTAACTATTCTGTGCACGTTTTAGTCATTAAATGTTATCTTGTTTGAAAACCCATTCGGTCTGCTTACCAGGGTGAAATCTATTTTAAAATCTAAGTTAAATATAGTTCAGATAAAGGATAAATCAACATGATCTTATAAATCTATACTCTCTTTTTGTCATGCCAGCAAGACCGTAAAAAGTATTCGCCACGATTTAAATTTCTTTCTATTTTACGGTTTCTATTTTTCTAATCTTAAATATTGACCTTCACGTTATAGATATTCCAGAGATTTTGCAAGACAAGCACAGACAACTGTGATGAGAGAAGCCACAGCCAAAAAGAACTTTCAAGAGGATTTAGTGGTAAAAACCCAAATATTACAATATACTTACTATCATTGCAAATTCTCTATTATACCCCCCCCCCGGATTAATGGAGAGTTTATAATGATGATTATCATCATGTATCAAGTGCTGTACCAATAGTTTCTTCATTATTCTTTACAAATTTTAACTTACTTTTATTCTTTCTTTCTTTTTCTTCAAAACCTCTTCTGTTCTGATACACTGCACTCTATACAAGAAACATGCAAATTCAGACTTTCAGTTCAAATTCAAAGATGATTCCAAGCTAAAGGCAAGCGAGAACCATGATTTAACGAGTGTTTACATGACCAATGAGCTGCCTTTCATTTGAATTGCAAGTCTGAATTTCCTGATCCGTTTAATTTCCCCTTTCTGTACTCCAATCTACTTTTCCTCCTGTTCACCCTCTTCTTTCCCGGGTACTCCTTCCAGGATAGCACCCCCTTCCACTGGTTTCTTTATCCTGCTTCTCCCCTTCTTTACCCCAATCCCCCTTATTTACTCCAATTTAATTTTCTTCCTCCTGTTTACTCTACTTCTTCGCCTAGTACCCGTCAGGGTAGTACCCCTTCCTTGACACTACTTCAATCTTTATGCTGCCCCCCCCCCCCCCCAACTACTCTCATAATTGTAAATTATTCATATGACGTAGTTACTGGAGAATTATTCATTCAGCTTGGCAATTACATTATATGATAACTACAGTGAAACACATTTTCATTAATTCATTATGAGTTCCGCCTCATCGTCAGCAGTTTAGTTAAGTACCCGTGTTCCGGTGATTACTGATATTTTACAATTTTAACCATCCAGTCAACATTCGCAAACCGGAGTACCCGGAATAAACCCACGACTGACTAACTCCTCACATGGGTGTCACGAGTCTGAAGTAAGGATTGAACCCACGACCTCACATGTGATAGGCGTTTGCTCTGACGATTGCGCCACTTGGCTATTACTGTGCAGGATCAAACAATCCTACACGAGAAATTTAAATGCCGTGGCGTTGACTTGTGTTTCACTGTCATCATTTTGTAAGACAATTACTAAATAGTTTCCTGAGCAGGATAGCGTCATCCATGTACTTGGCATGTTGCCTTAGGTTCAACTTCAACACGAGTTTTCCCAAATATCCCGAAATGCCGCGCGCATGTATGACACTATCTTGAAGAGGAAACCATTTGGTATTTTATTACTCTCTTATTTTTTATCAGTCATTTGCGCAATCAATAAATATAATCCAGATTGGAGAAATTGTGGGCATTCTTGGGCGCCCGTTCTAGTTTCCTAACGTGGGCAATACTTTTTTTAATTTGTTTATTCACAAAATCCATCTAGATTTACTTCAAAAAAATTTGAGAAAAATATATAAATATATTTGTCCGCGAAAGTTAGGGAACTGGAAATGACACCAGAAATGTCTTTAAATTCCGCCATTTTGTGTTGCGCTTTTCTTGGAGTTGCATACATACAGTTTAAGCTCACACGTACACGTTCTACACTTGCTGTATTTCTTGCTATCGGGGTATCATCATGCCGGGAATTTGTCCATGAGTTTCTTCGTCGACTAACCTCTGTGACCTGTCACGCCTATTATAATTACTTAGTCCTCTCTAATGCTTGTGAACGTAGTTTTCTTTGCTTATCTTGTAAACAGTTTTCTGAACATCGTAATTTTTTTTTCAAAGAATGCCAAGTAAAAAGTGAATACAACAACCATCAACTAATGATGCAACAAGATGGGAAAGAATTCATATCGACATAAGAAGTAAATCACAAGCCGTCTCCATCAGATGTTAAGATGCAAATACTATCACAATGTACGGTTTGTTAAAGTCAATTCAATTAAAGCTTAGTGTCCTATATTCTAAAATATTTTGTAACATTAATTTTCTCCTTATTTTATGTTGGTTGACTGGACACGAGTGAGCTAGTTACCTACTGGACCGCCTTGATGCTCCATGAAGAGAGTGCGCCAACCAGATGAAACCATAAACAGCATGATGAAACGAGAACAACCGAAGCCAAGAAGATCCAAAGATAGAGTGAAAGTAAGTTTTTTTATTTTATCTTGTCGTTTCCATTTTTTTAGCAGTTCAGCTTTTGTTTCAATAAAAATTAACATCTCGCACTAACGTTGCTAGTGTCGGTAGTACTGTAAAAAGCACACAGGATCTTTCACTACCTGAAACAATAAAAAAAAACAAAATTCGACTTTCGAGCGAATTAAAGCCTTTCGTTGGGGAGTTGGTCGTAAAGATAAAAATTTAATGCGCTGTCTGCCATCTTAGATTCATATTTGATCTCGTTGACACGTAAAATCTTGATTCCCAAACAGCTTGAAGTAAGCTAGTTTTGATATAAGTTACATTTCACGTGCACAGTAATTCTCAAAGAGATATCGGCAATAAATTTGAGAGAGCTTTTGAGAGAGATTAGTGCGAGATATTAATTTTTATTGTTCGAAAGAGCTTTAAGAATTTACACATTCCTTACGTGTTGTTTAATTCTCGAGATATTTTAATCTAAATTCATAAATTAGGGTAGCTGCAAGTTGTGTGCGTGTGAGAAATAAAGACTCCTTCACGGCTATGATTTTCTTTTGTGTTTTGCTCACGATTTATTAATGATTCTCGAGATTTTAATAAAAAAATTTCATATTAACAGCTTACACAATAATTTGGCCGGCCTAATTAATACTATTTTATAATATACTGAGTGTCAAAGTTCATTTATTCCTGTTTCTTATTGGTTAAGAACGTATCACGTGATAGTGGAGAAATTCTATTGTCTCCCTGGCAACGTAGCTAAGCGGTGGACATTACTTTTATTCACCGGTAGACAACAAATCCACAAAGCCTCACGTAGCCATGTCAGGTAAAAGGTAATCCTTTTTACACATGTTTGATTGATTTGTGGTACTTTTCTTCTCTTTTGGCACTCAGTATATAATAAAATACTTATTGACTGAGACCTCGGGAAAGCAGTATGTTTTGTGGACCCTCGACATCGACAGTCTCTGGTCCACAAAACATACTGTTTCCCTCGGTCTCAGTCAATAAGTGTTAATTACTATACATTGCAGTTGTTTTATGCGTTGTGATTGGTCAGTTTTATGCAGATAAATGCGACTATCACACAATCTGCAGATAACTCAGTCATACAATAAGAATACATAGAAGGGCCACTCAGCAGTGCAACATGTCACACTATGTTTATGCAGTTTACTGGCTGCCACCAGCCAGTTCAGCATTCCTATTGGCCAGAAAATGCAATTGACTGGCTGAGAAAATGCTAATAACGTGCGTAATGCGACATGCGCGGCTTCAAAAACTCCAAAGGCTCCGACGCGAGTGGCCCTTCTATGTATTCTTATTCTATGGCTCAGTTATCTGCTAGCAGATAACTGAGTTATCTGCATGTTGAGCCTACGGTGCAGATTATTACAGTATGCGGTATTCGTTGGCATCAATGGTTGGCATGGCAACAACATTTTTTCGATATTTTCTGTTTCATGTTATGGCATCTTGCTTTTTAAGCTCTTCCGAAGGCGAAATTCGTCAATTGCTCGAGGAAAAAGACTTACAATGTATAATAAAGCAATTATCGGATTCGGTTTTTGTGATATGCAAAATTATCAATGTCTTGGTAAGAGTTATCTGACTCGCCTTCGGCTCGGCTGATAACTCTTACCTCGACATTGATCATTTCGCATATCACAAAAACCTCATCCAATAAGTGCTTAATATGTTATAGTTTACTTATTAAGCTTTGTGGAAACACCACGTAAATTTATTATTGCAATAATAAATTTACGTGGTGTTTCCACAAAGCTTAATAAGTATATTGTATTCACCATGCAAACGTACAAGAAACTTATCATGTTATAGTTTATAAATTATTCGTAACTATCATCTCATGACTTAATTCTTTCTACTATTGCAAAGGGTGATGGGATGTGAAAAAAACGCACAAGAAGAGAAAAGAATGAACGATCCTGGACGGCAAGACCCACAAAACAACAATCCACAAGAATAAGAAGACACGACATTGTAATAGAAAGTAGTGGTAATGTGCAAGTTAGTAGAAAACAAGATACTTATTATTGAGGGATCAAAGAGGATTTAATAGATATTTCTCGTTAATGAAAAAGAAAAGACAGCAAATTAAGTGAAAAAAATTGGATTGAAATAACATTGATATCAAATACATTCAACAAAATAATTAAATAGAATATCTAGGAGTTTGGCAGTCAATTTTCGAGTCAAAAAACAGGTAAAAATATGGTAAATGTCGACAATATTTTTTAAAGAAACAATACCTTAACGCCTGGAAATTTCGTCTCTAACATTTGGATTTGGATATTTCTAAAAACAAAACAAAATAACATGTAGGATTGAACGTTTTACAAAAATAAGTTTCGTAATAATGCCACTAAATTATAGTTGATGCATTTTGTCACTATTCTTGGTTTGCACATGACGTCATTTCGTGTGATTGGGCGCCATCTTGGTTGACTCTGCAGATTACTTCAGCTGTTTACAGCGAAGTACTTGTGTCAATTTACTATTTCATCGTTAGTTTTAGCGTATTATGAATGATACTTTAAAGATGTATGGCTCGATAGGATCAGATATAATGAATAGATACTTTGTGGTTGCCATGTGTTTCAAACGTCAACAAAGATGGCGTCGATTGCAAACGATCAATTCCGTCGTTCTACCTTTAAAGAATGTGTTCTCTGGTTAAAAAGCGAGAAAATGTGACTTGTATTCCAATTCACCGTAGCAAAACAGATGGTGGCATGTCGATTTTACCAGAATTTAATGCGGGTATCAATCAAGAATACCAGTGAAATGATATTTAACATAAGCTAATGGACGGAATTTTAACACAAGTGACAAAATAACCTATCTGTCTGTTCCTCAAACGAGGTCAATTTACCTTAAGTTTTTAAACGATTTCAGACCGCAAGGCATTCTGGTAAAATCAACACCCGCCATCTTTTTGCTACATTAAATTCCCAAGGGAATATATCATTTCTTTGTTTCTTAGCTAATTTGGTTCATACATCCATGCAAATCAGTAGGATCATTATATTTTTTTGTGCATTTTAAATTCCCATGGGAATACGGCATGCTTTGTTTCAATGGTGATGCGTCTGTTTATGGTAATTACTGCATAATGCGAATCCTCTTTGATTATTAATATGATAAGTATCTTGGTGCTTTCAGATTTGTTTTGGTAAGCAGGAACAATGAAGTCATTGTTTGTGTACACTAAAGCAAATTACGAAGGTGGTTTGAGAGCAGCTGCGAGGTACCATGCAAATGAAGGCGTTTCGGTTAAATAAGTGTGAGAATTACGGCATTAAAAATTGCATGTCATCTACACTTAAGGATATAAGTTGCCAAAAAAAAAAACAACTTTAGTGAATCTGTTGAGTTTCAATTGCTTTTTATTTTTGCCTAATTCTCATGCTTATTTGACCCAGCCTTGGACTTTGGTAAGTATCAGGGGCCGGTTGTATCAAAGGCGTTTAGCTTAAACGGTGGATAAGTCAAAAATATGAAACACGTTTCCATGTTGTATAAACAAACCAGCTGAAGTTATTTGACCTGAGAAGAACAATTATATATAAAACTAAATATTTATTCTATTTCAACTCATAATTTCGGTTCCGTACTAGGTGTAAAACTGATTTTTAAATTTCACTTATCCACCGTTTAAGCTAAACGCCTTTGATACAACCGGCCCCAGGTTTATATTTACTCCGGAACAGTTAACACAACGAAAAGCCCATGCCCATTCACCTAAGGTTTTACGTTTGAAAATTCAATCAAAAACTCAGTCTAAGTGGGTTTAAGTAGCTAGAGATAACGTAATTTATCTTTTTATTTTGCTTTTTTGTTTATAACGTAATTTATTAGCTAAATGTATGGACTGCGAGGGTGTGCGCCGTGTGTAAGTTGCATGGGGTTAGGTTTATTAAAGGAATTAAAATTTTTGAAAGTATGCTTAAAAACCAAAATCTGTCGTCACTTCTAACAAAACAGTTAAGAGTAGGTTTCAACATCAACTAAATTGATCTATACTATTAACTAAGAAAAATGCGAATTAAGTTTTATATTTTGCAAGCAAATTTTAAATAGAATTCTCACCTGTTTTTATGTACGAGCTTTTTCTGTTTACGTTTGATCTAAAATATCCAAATAAATTGCATTTAAAATGCATACTTTACCGAAATTTTAACTCTTTTAATTTTCGAAATTGGGTGGCAGTCGGGGTGGTGGTGGTGCATGCGGGTTTATCAGCTGTGAGTGACTGTGCGATGGTGAGGAAAGTGAAGGTAACGAATGGAATGCAGGAGCTTAGAACTGAGGAAGACAGCTTAGAACTGAGGCAGGTAGGCAGTTGGTAGGATCAGCGGGGGGCACTTGACATTTTGGCTTTGGGAATCAAATTTGCATGCTAAGTACTTAAGTCACTAACGTTTGTTGTTTTAATTTGTTAGGTACGCGCGGCTGCTCTCTAGGGAAGATCAACTTAGCAATTGTATTAGCACTTGCAAAGTTGGTCTTCTCTTTGCCGGCTACCCCGGCCAGTTCTCCGAGTGCTACTTCCACCGTGAATAAGTAGAAGTACTTGTACTACATGTATAAGTACTTCTTCTTAGGTGGAAGTGGCACTTGGGGAGCTGGCCGGGGTAGGGGGATTTTTTTTATTCAATTTCTCAATTCCCATGGGAATTGAATTTTTAATTAAAAAGGGGTCACAAGTAAATTTTGTAAACAATTTATTGAAAAAATTTGTAAAGATTACATACAATTTGAATAACAATAAAAAGAGATTAACTACCACACATTGTACTTATTAAAATAACAACAGAAGAAAACAGAACATGGCAGAGAGAACAATAACACAAGTGAATGAACAAAGTCCTAAAAAACTTGGGTCTTTTCAACGTAAGTAAATGTTTATACTTCAAAATATATTATAACAATGAAACAACTTGAAGTGATAAATTTTGAGAGTTTTGCAAAGTTTTACCCAGCATATAACGAGTTGTTTCACAATTACAAAGAAAAACATGTGGCTCAAAACATGCAACTGATAGAGATGACGAGAAGGCTTAACAAGTCTAAGTAGAAAGGTTTTCAAAAGTTAGTCACATTTTTATAACCATATGTAACTACCCTGTCAACTCTCCCAGTGGGAAGAACCGGAGTACCCGGAGAAAACCCACGAGTTTTGGCGGAGCGTTGACCAACGCTTTTTCAAATACAGCCAGCCTCACAGAAGAAAGGTATTTTTGTCAAAAGAAAAATATCATTTTTAATCAATTGTGCTTTTATAAGTCAGAAAAAATACATGCACGAATTACCAACGAATTTTGATGGCTTTGAGACATGTAACGTGGGCACATAATTCTTCCTAAAAATACTTTTTTGTACTCGAAACAACCCTTCAAAACGTCGAAAAACAACGAAGAAACGATTTTTTTATAAATTCCAAATTGACCAAGCTGTAATGTTCGGAGCCACATTTTTCTTATTGCGTTTCTAACCTGACAATGTGAAATGCACTAAACATTGCTACCTTTATTTTTTTTAACAAAAAATTCAAAAATACATAGAATAAAAACCAAGCATTTTTAGAATATTGTGTGTAGCACGACATTTTTCAGAAACCAATCTCTTACACTTTTCTTTGCATAACAGTGCATGCGATCTATTTTTCGCAAAAAAATACAAAGAAAGTCTCAGACATCTCATTTTTCTGGTGGGCACAAGAACAGAAGCTTTTTGTTCAAATTGTGATAATTTATTTGAGATAACTTTGGGCAAAATTCTATTTTTCATTGAAAACAGCCGAAAAATCAATGCTTTGGCTTTGCCCAGCAACTAATGAAGTCACTCGATAGTGAAGTTGCTTTATATACAATTGATAGTTTCAGTGTTAAAGAGACCAAAATAAAAGTAGAAATACATAACTTAGATTGATCTTGGATTGAAAAGTAAAAAATTTATTCGAAGAATCAATTTAAATTTAGTCTTTTTGGAAGGTACCATTGTCAGGTTAGGAACATATCTCTTTGAAGTATAAATTCATCTTTACTTACTTGTTGAAAAGACTATATTCAAGAGCCATGTAAACCTGTTTTCTTATATTATTATTACCACGCAAGTATTACAAAGTGGAATATTTGAAATGTAAACTTGAACTGAAGCAAAGGAAATGCACATACAAATTCAGAAATATTTCAATTGCCAAAATACAAATTCACCACAACCAAACAATATAAAAAGTTCCAGTAGGCAATATGTTGTAATTTTAATTAAGAAACTTATAAAGTAATAAATCATACAGGAAACACAAAAGAAATCATTTTCTCATCTTACAGAATCGGTATTTTCAAAATCACTTTGCTATAGATCTGATGTATAAAATTGACGAGTTTCACAAGCCATTTACAACATTCGCATCTGTGTATGTCAGATGTCTCGCCTTCAGCTTGGGTTTGTATATCCGATACAACCCGGTCACTTGTATTGTAAATAGTACAAATCAAAATTGTTATCAAATCAAAGTCTCAAACTAATTTAAATTATTCTACTCCATATAATGCCAGACAGTTTTACTTTTTCTCAGGAAAGACCTTATGTTCAACAAGGTAAATTTGGCATGTTAATTAAGAAGTCTGTAAAATTTGAAATTGCATAGTATCAACTAAAAGCTTCATGTGACTTAAAACTTTTTCAAGTCGATGTAATACGAAGAACTCTGGTAAAGTATTTACTGTATCCAGGCATCAATAGAAAACTTTTAAAATTAAAAATTGTAGTTACTTATACTTATTATTGGCCAACATCTGTACTGCTTGTTTATCTAGAAAATCTGGCATACTGTCAATTTTTTTAGTCCAAGGAAACTTTTTTACTCTTAAATTCTTACATCCGCCACATCTTTTCTTTGCTAATAAAAAGAGCCCACAGAATTTATTTGGCAAGTTGTGGTTTTCTTTTTCATTTAAGATATGTAATTAATTGATAAAGTTAAAGAACAACTGCATCAGTTCATCTCAATTCCAAACAAGTTCCACTTTGTAAACAAAAGACAATATGCTAGCTTATTTTGTCCTTAATAAGTAGTTCATCTTAAAGTTTGAAAGTCAACATTCTAGTACAAAATCACAAAGTCTGTATCTAAGATAAATTACCAGTAGTATAAAATATTACAAAGTATTTTTTTAACTTTAAAGGGTCCAATATAACATTGAGAACTATTGTGATTTTCAAATGAACTTTCCAAACTTTCAAATGAACACTCAAAGCCAGCTTAAACAAAAGATGATTGAGATAGTAAACCAGGAAATAACATAGGTGTTGTAATTTTTTATCAAAAATATGATATAGTGCATATAACAGAAACATTTCAATTAAAAAGTAGAAATATATTTCCTGTGGTTAGTTTTAATTGCTATATATATTGAAATTTTAGTATAATAATGGATGTTTTTGTTTCTGGCAAAGTCACCTCAATCTCCTTATGTTTAACCAACATTACAAAGTCAAATAATGACAAACACGAATGATTAAACACAAATTTATATTTTAATGGGTAAAAATAAATATGTCCAAATTAGTATAATCATGCATATAGGTCTAGTAGGGTACCAATTTTTAGAAACAGATTTGTGTTGTTTAGAGGCATAACATATAAAATTGCTAGATTTGATATTTCAGTTTTTTAAGAAAGCCTTTTGTATGTGTTTTCATGAACTCTTGGGCCATAATTCAATTGATTTGAACCAAATAAGATTCTAACTTTCTTTTAAAACACAGTTCATCATTATTTGACTTTTTCTAAGATTAAAATGCTTCTGGAGCACATGAGATTCCACGGTATGTGTACCCACAAAATAATCGTCAAATTAGGTGAGAATGAAACCGTCATGTCCAAAATTATACTGTCCCAAATTGTCCCATATTCAATATTGTGCATGCAATATTCCAATACCTTTAACAATTTCATTTTTCATAATCTGCCAGTTGTTGAGAGGAGGTTAAGCATTTTGTCGATCTACAAACAAATTTCAAAGAATTCTATTGAAGATAGATAACTGAAATGGTAAACAAACTGCAAAAGATAACAATGCAAGTGGTTGTGTAAAAACTAAAGACCACGTAAAGTCGGCCATTCTGTACAGTGTTTGGATTTGACAGTTTGAATTTTAATTGCCTCAAGAAAAGTCTAAAAGGCATTAAAAACATAACATTCCTTGTTCTTCTCTAACCCCCCGACCTTGCACGACTCCCACATCCTGCTCCGTCTCCTCCTATCCACCTCCCACCCTCAAGGCCCTGTCACACGGTGCAATTTTTCTTGCACTTGTAACTGCTCCGTCTCCTTCTCTATCCACCTCTTACCCTTAAGGCCCTGTCACACGGTGCACTTTTCCTTGCATTCACCGTAGCAAAAAAGATGGCGACATGTCGATTTTACCAGAATGCATTGCAGGTATCAAGAAAGAATACGTGGGAAAAGATGACAAGAAACAAAGCTACTGGATTGAAATTTTAACACAAGTGTGAAAATAACCTATTGTCTTCTGTCTGTTCTTTAAAAGACGTTAATTTGCCTTTTTAAACAATTTCAGACTACCATGCACTCTGGTAAAATCGACATTTGCCATCTTTTTTGCTACAGGGAAAATCTACTCTTAAGTAAATTTGTGACAAATGTTTGGTACGTTAAAAAACCCCAGCAAACTGTGATGGAAACTTGCATTTGCCAATTTTACATCTCCCAATAGTAGAACTGCATTTCAAGTTGCAAGAAAAATTGCATTGTGACAGGACCTTTATTCTCCAGTGTTCCCGCCAACCTGCTCCCACCATTAGATGGAAAGTCCTTTTTTCACTACATTTTAGTAATTAGGCTACCCCCCTCCTCTCACAAGTCTGTAATCGCCTGACGAAATCAATTGGTCGACAGTCCAAGGCATGTTTTGTAATCGAAATTCACAAAATTAAAATTAAATTGCCTTTTTTCAATAAATTTGAACCAGAACCAACTCTATACATAGAACTGTCTCAGCATACTTTCTTCGACAATCTCAACAATTCAAGACCTCATTCAGTTTCTATAGCGGATTTCATGGTATTATTATCGAACCAACTTCAACTGAAAACGGTAGCCTTAATCTTACATGCGACCATAGCCATGCTTGGAAAGCACAAACTTACAATACTCGAAAATTGTACTTATTTCCAGTCTGATCTCTCAAAAATCGATCTCTATGCACAATCTAAGTACTTTGCTACAAATAATGATAGAAAATAAAGCATATTACCTTAAAACAAAGTTAGGATGCATGAAAATTTAGAGGACTTTCAAGGAGCAAAATCTTCGAGCTAGAGAAAATTTTGAAAAAATAATATTCGGAAAATCTTCGAGCAGCGTCGGAAACCGACGAATTCCGAGGAACGCCGAAACTACCACTTTGTGTCGACATGCTCCGAGCAAGTTCCTTGTTCCTGATTCAGAAGAAGCTGTATCACAGATCATATATATACAGATAGGGAACTCGCACTCAATAACCTCAATTTTTGTGTCCCCGTGCTCACGTCATTCCACGCGCCACGCAAATTGCTCTGGCAAGTGTCGTTCGTCGTGTTTTCAGTCAAAAGCATAGGAAAAACGCCGTTCGAAAGTACAAAAATGAATATTTTTGCGAAGTTCCTTCACCGATCTTCATTTTGTATGTATGTAGATATTTCAGTAGAATTTGCGTTTGATTCTTGTGTAGAAATTTCTAAATTTCCTTAAAAGTAGGAATAAACCAGAAAATGACGGAAACACGCTCTCAAAACTTCACCGCGACACATCGCTGGAATTTGTCGTTTTAAAGCATTTTGCATGAGAATCTTTGCACGTAAAACCTTCTTGCGGTTTAGATGTTCTAGCATGCACGTTTAAATGCGTGTTTTGTTGACACATTTCGCTAGAAATTGAGTTTAAACGCCGTGTTTAGGTCGGCTCACGCGGTTTGTGCCAGCGGTATCACCCATGAGCGCTGCACCGACTTCTGACACCGAAAAAAAATAAAAAAAAAAAAAAAAAACAGAAACGGGGCGAATTTAAAACTCCGCCTCGCCTACGGCAGGCGGAGTAATGAGAATCCTCTTTGGTTATTAATATAAGTATCTTGATGCATAATTCGGGTTTGTTTTGGTGAACAAAAACAATGGAGCAATTACACCATTGTTTGTGTTCACGAAAGCAAATGACGGAAGTGGATTTGAGAGCAGCAGCGACGTACCATGCAAAAGAAGGTGTTTCGGTTAAATACGTATGAGAATTGCAGGAAAGTTTTAAAATATTTCCATGCTTTTGAACTATACAGAGTAAATGTACTAACTATAGGGAGATTGCGGCTAAGGATTTACGTTCCTATAGAAGAGTCTGAATGCAAAAAAATTCCGAGTTCTGTTTCACGTTTTAAAATGCCTTTTATCTTCGCATAATTCTCATATTTATTTGACCTAGCCTTGGACTTCGGTAAGTATCAGGTTTAAATTTACTTCGGACCAGTTAACACAATGAAAAGCCCATGCCCTTTCAGTTAAGGTTTTACGTTTTAAATTTTAATCAAATACTCAGTCTAAGTGGGTTTAAGTAGCTAGAGATAACGTAATTTATCATTTTATTTTGATTTTTTGTTCATAACGTAATTTATTAGCTACATGTATGGACTGTGAGAGTGTGAGCCGTGTGTAAGTTGCATGGGGTAAGGCTTATTAAAGGAATTAAAATTTTTGAAAGTATGCTTAAAAAATCTACCATCACTACTAACAAAACGGCTGGGAGTAGGCTATCAACACATCATTGCTATAGTATTATTGCTGTGTGCTGTGTTAAGATATTGGGGGTCGAAATGCAGGCTAAGTTTAGTACTTGAGTATATTTAAGTATAGAGTCAAGTTGACAGCTCACCTGTTTTTGTATACGACCTTTGATGTTTGTCCATTCGAGTATTATGTTTACGTTTAGCCTAAAATATACGAATAAATTACATTTAAAATGCATACTTTACCAAGATTTTAACTCTTTTAATTTTCAAATTTGGGTGGCAGTCGGGGTGGTGGTGGTGCATGCGGGTTTATCAGCTGTGAGTGACTGTGCGATGGTGAGGAAAGTGAAGGTAACGAATGGAATGCAGGAGCTTAGAACTGAGGAAGACAGCTTAGAACTGAGGCAGGTAGGCAGTTGGTAGGATCAGCGGGGGGCACTTGACATTTTGGCTTTGGGAATCAAATTTGCATGCTAAGTACTTAAGTCACTAACGTTTGTTGTTTTAATTTGTTAGGTACGCGCGGCTGCTCTCTAGGGAAGATCAACTTAGCAATTGTATTAGCACTTGCAAAGTTGGTCTTCTCTTTGCCGGCTACCCCGGCCAGTTCTCCGAGTGCTACTTCCACCGTGAATAAGTAGAAGTACTTGTACTACATGTATAAGTACTTCTTCTTAGGTGGAAGTGGCACTTGGGGAGCTGGCCGGGGTAGGGGGATTTTTTTTATTCAATTTCTCAATTCCCATGGGAATTGAATTTTTAATTAAAAAGGGGTCACAAGTAAATTTTGTAAACAATTTATTGAAAAAATTTGTAAAGATTACATACAATTTGAATAACAATAAAAAGAGATTAACTACCACACATTGTACTTATTAAAATAACAACAGAAGAAAACAGAACATGGCAGAGAGAACAATAACACAAGTGAATGAACAAAGTCCTAAAAAGCTTGGGTCTTTTCAACGTAAGTAAATGTTTATACTTCAAAATATATTATAACAATGAAACAACTTGAAGTGATAAATTTTGAGAGTTTTGCAAAGTTTTACCCAGCATATAACGAGTTGTTTCACAATTACAAAGAAAAACATGTGGCTCAAAACATGCAACTGATAGAGATGACGAGAAGGCTTAACAAGTCTAAGTAGAAAGGTTTTCAAAAGTTAGTCACATTTTTATAACCATATGTAACTACCCTGTCAACTCTCCCAGTGGGAAGAACCGGAGTACCCGGAGAAAACCCACGAGTTTTGGCGGAGCGTTGACCAACGCTTTTTCAAATACAGCCAGCCTCACAGAAGAAAGGTATTTTTGTCAAAAGAAAAATATCATTTTTAATCAATTGTGCTTTTATAAGTCAGAAAAAATACATGCACGAATTACCAACGAATTTTGATGGCTTTGAGACATGTAACGTGGGCACATAATTCTTCCTAAAAATACTTTTTTGTACTCGAAACAACCCTTCAAAACGTCGAAAAACAACGAAGAAACGATTTTTTTATAAATTCCAAATTGACCAAGCTGTAATGTTCGGAGCCACATTTTTCTTATTGCGTTTCTAACCTGACAATGTGAAATGCACTAAACATTGCTACCTTTATTTTTTTTAACAAAAAATTCAAAAATACATAGAATAAAAACCAAGCATTTTTAGAATATTGTGTGTAGCACGACATTTTTCAGAAACCAATCTCTTACACTTTTCTTTGCATAACAGTGCATGCGATCTATTTTTCGCAAAAAAATACAAAGAAAGTCTCAGACATCTCATTTTTCTGGTGGGCACAAGAACAGAAGCTTTTTGTTCAAATTGTGATAATTTATTTGAGATAACTTTGGGCAAAATTCTATTTTTCATTGAAAACAGCCGAAAAATCAATGCTTTGGCTTTGCCCAGCAACTAATGAAGTCACTCGATAGTGAAGTTGCTTTATATACAATTGATAGTTTCAGTGTTAAAGAGACCAAAATAAAAGTAGAAATACATAACTTAGATTGATCTTGGATTGAAAAGTAAAAAATTTATTCGAAGAATCAATTTAAATTTAGTCTTTTTGGAAGGTACCATTGTCAGGTTAGGAACATATCTCTTTGAAGTATAAATTCATCTTTACTTACTTGTTGAAAAGACTATATTCAAGAGCCATGTAAACCTGTTTTCTTATATTATTATTACCACGCAAGTATTACAAAGTGGAATATTTGAAATGTAAACTTGAACTGAAGCAAAGGAAATGCACATACAAATTCAGAAATATTTCAATTGCCAAAATACAAATTCACCACAACCAAACAATATAAAAAGTTCCAGTAGGCAATATGTTGTAATTTTAATTAAGAAACTTATAAAGTAATAAATCATACAGGAAACACAAAAGAAATCATTTTCTCATCTTACAGAATCGGTATTTTCAAAATCACTTTGCTATAGATCTGATGTATAAAATTGACGAGTTTCACAAGCCATTTACAACATTCGCATCTGTGTATGTCAGATGTCTCGCCTTCAGCTTGGGTTTGTATATCCGATACAACCCGGTCACTTGTATTGTAAATAGTACAAATCAAAATTGTTATCAAATCAAAGTCTCAAACTAATTTAAATTATTCTGCTCCATATAATGCCAGACAGTTTTACTTTTTCTCAGGAAAGACCTTATGTTCAACAAGGTAAATTTGGCATGTTAATTAAGAAGTCTGTAAAATTTGAAATTGCATAGTATCAACTAAAAGCTTCATGTGACTTAAAACTTTTTCAAGTCGATGTAATACGAAGAACTCTGGTAAAGTATTTACTGTATCCAGGCATCAATAGAAAACTTTTAAAATTAAAAATTGTAGTTACTTATACTTATTATTGGCCAACATCTGTACTGCTTGTTTATCTAGAAAATCTGGCATACTGTCAATTTTTTTAGTCCAAGGAAACTTTTTTACTCTTAAATTCTTACATCCGCCACATCTTTTCTTTGCTAATAAAAAGAGCCCACAGAATTTATTTGGCAAGTTGTGGTTTTCTTTTTCATTTAAGATATGTAATTAATTGATAAAGTTAAAGAACAACTGCATCAGTTCATCTCAATTCCAAACAAGTTCCACTTTGTAAACAAAAGACAATATGCTAGCTTATTTTGTCCTTAATAAGTAGTTCATCTTAAAGTTTGAAAGTCAACATTCTAGTACAAAATCACAAAGTCTGTATCTAAGATAAATTACCAGTAGTATGAAATATTACAAAGTATTTTTTTAACTTTAAAGGGTCCAATATAACATTGAGAACTATTGTGATTTTCAAATGAACTTTCCAAACTTTCAAATGAACACTCAAAGCCAGCTTAAACAAAAGATGATTGAGATAGTAAACCAGGAAATAACATAGGTGTTGTAATTTTTTATCAAAAATATGATATAGTGCATATAACAGAAACATTTCAATTAAAAAGTAGAAATATATTTCCTGTGGTTAGTTTTAATTGCTATATATATTGAAATTTTAGTATAATAATGGATGTTTTTGTTTCTGGCAAAGTCACCTCAATCTCCTTATGTTTAACCAACATTACAAAGTCAAATAATGACAAACACGAATGATTAAACACAAATTTATATTTTAATGGGTAAAAATAAATATGTCCAAATTAGTATAATCATGCATATAGGTCTAGTAGGGTACCAATTTTTAGAAACAGATTTGTGTTGTTTAGAGGCATAACATATAAAATTGCTAGATTTGATATTTCAGTTTTTTAAGAAAGCCTTTTGTATGTGTTTTCATGAACTCTTGGGCCATAATTCAATTGATTTGAACCAAATAAGATTCTAACTTTCTTTTAAAACACAGTTCATCATTATTTGACTTTTTCTAAGATTAAAATGCTTCTGGAGCACATGAGATTCCACGGTATGTGTACCCACAAAATAATCGTCAAATTAGGTGAGAATGAAACCGTCATGTCCAAAATTATACTGTCCCAAATTGTCCCATATTCAATATTGTGCATGCAATATTCCAATACCTTTAACAATTTCATTTTTCATAATCTGCCAGTTGTTGAGAGGAGGTTAAGCATTTTGTCGATCTACAAACAAATTTCAAAGAATTCTATTGAAGATAGATAACTGAAATGGTAAACAAACTGCAAAAGATAACAATGCAAGTGGTTGTGTAAAAACTAAAGACCACGTAAAGTCGGCCATTCTGTACAGTGTTTGGATTTGACAGTTTGAATTTTAATTGCCTCAAGAAAAGTCTAAAAGGCATTAAAAACATAACATTCCTTGTTCTTCTCTAACCCCCCGACCTTGCACGACTCCCACATCCTGCTCCGTCTCCTCCTATCCACCTCCCACCCTCAAGGCCCTGTCACACGGTGCAATTTTTCTTGCACTTGTAACTGCTCCGTCTCCTTCTCTATCCACCTCTTACCCTTAAGGCCCTGTCACACGGTGCCAGTGAACTCTAATACAACTGGAACGATAACTTGGCCGCCATCTTTGAAGCCAAATTGAAGGCCGCCATGTACGTCACGCCGCGAAAATATGACCTATTTTCAAAAGCTCTTTTCGACCCTTTAACTTCGTGTTTTAGAGCCAGTTAGGTGCTAAATATTTTCTAGATAGATTGAAATTTCATGTACCTCAACTTTCTAGGACGTCCAGTAAGGTTTTAAAATATTTTTTGGCTGCTAAAAATGAAAAACAGTTCCGGCGAAAACTTTGTCACGAAATATCTTTTTTAAAAAAATGTTACCTCTCGAGTTTTAACAGTTAGATGGAAGAGGCTGCCAAGAACTATCCGTAACCGAAGTTTAAAGCTTTAAAACTAATGCTATCTGACGAAAAATGTAAGTTTTATACATATTTTTGAATTAACCATACAAATACACCACTTCGAAAACCTCAATTTACTCACGTATTAGAAGGGCTACAGCAAAGACTAAAAGCTCAAAATAGACAACGATACCTGGACTTTAGCACAAGAGACGTTTTGGAAGTGTTGAAATGTTTTAAAGCAATATATTTTCCAATTGAAGAGCGTAGTTTGCCTCGTAGTTTGCTTCGGCACGTTGAAACTTTCGTCATTTTCCAGAGTAAAAAAGTGATAGCCCTCAATTTTTGCCGTAACAAAGTGTAGAACAGTCAGGACTATCCAGAAAACCAGGGTCGAATCTTTAAAATTGAAGTCTTGTGATGAAAATTCTCATTTTTCAAGCATATTTTCGCTCAAAAACAAACTTTCCACTCCTCGTAACTTTCCCCAGTCCTTTCGAACAAGCCATTTTCCCAGCGCGGTTCCCGCCTTTTGCTTCAAATTTGGCTTCATCCAATCATAGGACGAAAACATAGGAGTTATCGTTCCAGTTGTATTAGAGTTCACTGCACGGTGCACTTTTCCTTGCATTCACCGTAGCAAAAAAGATGGCGACATGTCGATTTTACCAGAATGCATTGCAGGTATCAAGAAAGAATACGTGGGAAAAGATGACAAGAAACAAAGCTACTGGATTGAAATTTTAACACAAGTGTGAAAATAACCTATTGTCTTCTGTCTGTTCTTTAAAAGACGTTAATTTGCCTTTTTAAACAATTTCAGACTACCATGCACTCTGGTAAAATCGACATTTGCCATCTTTTTTGCTACAGGGAAAATCTACTCTTAAGTAAATTTGTGACAAATGTTTGGTACGTTAAAAAACCCCAGCAAACTGTGATGGAAACTTGCATTTGCCAATTTTACATCTCCCAATAGTAGAATTGCATTTCAAGTTGCAAGAAAAATTGTATTGTGACAGGACCTTTATTCTCCAGTGTTCCCGCCAACCTGCTCCCACCATTAGATGGAAAGTCCTTTTTTCACTACATTTTAGTAATTAGGCTACCCCCCTCCTCTCACAAGTCTGTAATCGCCTGACGAAATCAATTGGTCGACAGTCCAAGGCATGTTTTGTAATCGAAATTCACAAAATTAAAATTAAATTGCCTTTTTACTCCGCCTGCCGTAGGCGAGGCGGAGTTTTAAATTCGCCCGGTTTCTGTTTTTTTTTTTTTCGGTGTCAGAAGTCGGTGCCGCCGCTAATGGGTGATACCGCTGGGCACAAGCCGCGTGAGCCGACCTAAACACGTCGTTTAAACTCAATTTCCAGCGGAATATGTCAACAAAACACGCATTTTAACATGTATGCTAGAACATCTAAACCGCAAGAAGGTTTTACGTGCAAAAATTCTCATGCAAAATGTTTTAAAACGACAAATTCCACCGCGAAACTTTACCGAGGAGCGATGAGACCGTGCTTCCGTCATTTTCTGTTGTATTCCTACTTTTAAGGAAATTTAGAAATTTCTACACAAGAATCAAACGCAAATTCTACTGAAATATCTACATACAAAACACAATTTTTAACATGTAATAGTCAACAAAAAGGGACAGGAAGGTTCTTTATCAAAAAATTGCTCCAGAAATGTTTTAAAACGGCAAATAAAAGGTAAGAGACATTTTACATTCCAATTCCAGAAATACATATGTTAGTCTAAAATTCCCAACAAATTATATCGTGGAGACTTCAGACTTAATAGCTTAGTCTAATTTTTAATTTTTGTTGTTTTTATGAGCGATTTTAATACTTGTTTTGTTAGAACGTCACGTTGAATAGTTGACTCAGAGAAAGGATTTCAAATTGGATATCACAGAAAATACAGATCACAGAAATACTTTTAAGTCGATTACTGTAAAGATTGTTGCTATAATTATTAAAATAGCAAGAAAAAAACTCAAAAATGCAAAATAAAAAAAAGAACAAAATTTAACTTAAATTTAGTAAAATTTCAACTGGCACTTTCTTAATTTGCCAAAACTTTATCAGACACCCTGCCTATATACCAATGTTTTAACTGACACCTGAAGCTTTCTGGAAGTAAATACTTTGTCAGCATGTCGAAAGTCTAACTGACAACTTGTGGGCATGTACAGGTCAAAGTCTAACCGACATCTTGTCAACAAGCCAAAAGCCTAACTGATATCTTTTCAACAAGTGAAAAGCCTTACCGACATCTTGTCAACAAGCCAAAAGCCTTACCGGCATCTTGTCAACAAGCCAAAAGCCTAACCAACATCTTTTCAACAAGCCAAAAGCCTAACTGACATCTTGTCAACAAGCCAAAAACCTAACCGACATCTTGTCAACATGCCAAAAATCTAACTAGGAGCATATCAACATGTCAAAAGTCCATTTCAAAGCTTGTCCACATATCAAAAGACTAACTCAGATCTTATCAACATGTCAAAAGTCTGCTCGAAAACTTGTCAACTAGTCAAAATCCTTACCAACATTTTATAAACATGCCAAATATTTACCTGACACCTTATCAACACATCAAATATCTAATTCAAAGCTGGTCAATATATCAAAAGGCTAGCCAACATTTTCCCAACAAATTATATCGTGGAGACTTCAGGCAGTGTGCTACAGAATAGATTTAATAAATTGATGGATTTAATAGACTGATGTATTGTATACACTTTTAGTAAAATTTTCTTTACTTGCAAAATAAAACAGCTATTTGTTGGTGGCATTATGGCAAAAGAATCTTGTTTAACATATGTATTATTAAAGTCTTTAATCTAAATTAAATTCTAAAAAATGCAATCCTACTAGGACTCTGGACAGAGTGCCTGGCAGGTCACTCAGACATTGATTTTTGGTTATCTTAGTGATTGCATAAGATGTGCTAGCAATGTCTTAAAATGCCTTGGAAGGTACCCTAATAATAATTGATTTAAAAAGGAATTAGTTGGACAGAACAGAAATAAGTGAATGTACCCCACCCCCAATGAACTCTCTAGTTACAGCCCTGCCTGGCCTTGTGCCCATTTTCGTTTGGCAGGCGGAGTGAACGCCTTAGCAGGCGTTTTGTTATAATATGTATCAAGTCTCCGCCGTGAATTTAAATATTACAATGGAAGCAAAGCATGTTGTATTCCCTTGGGAATTTAAAATTCTCAAAAAAATATAATCAGTGCTAGTAATTCGATTTTTTTTGTGCTAATAAAGTTAAGTATGAAACGATGAAATAGTGTATTCCCTTGGGAATTGGCAAGTCTTATTTCCTCGCCGTTTTAAACTTTTGCTGTGTAAATTCATGCTAATTTTTTAACCAATTTGCTGCCTTTTTTCTCAACGAGAAAGTAAAATTTAGTTTAATCCCCTTTGATTTTGAAATAATATGTATCTTGTTTTCTACTAACTTGTAAATTACCACTACTTTCTACTACAATGCCGTGTCTTCTCATTCTTGTGGATTGTTATTGTTTTGTGGTGATTGTCGTCCAGTATCGTTCTTTCTGATCTTTTTCTCTTGCGTTTATTCACACCTCATTACCTTTGGAGATGAAAGGATCGTATCCGTTAGATAATTAAGATTAAATTATAAAATCCTTTGACAATTATGCAGGGTGAGTCAGAAAAAACTGATGCTCTTTCAAATTCAAATTAGCTGCGAATTTCATTACGGTGTATTCCCATGGGTATACAGAGAACAGATCGTGATTTAGTACACAGTACGTAAACCAATTCAACTTTGTCTTGTTTCTGACAGTTCTTGCACGGCTAAAATTATGCATTTTGACTTCCACTGGGAATTAGATTTTGTTTTAGATCAACGTCTGTCAAATTGCAAGAATACAATGCAGCTAGTTTGAATTTCAATAGCATCAGTTTTTTTACTCATCCTGTACTGTGTACTTAGTCACGATCTGTTCTCTGTATACCTATGGGAATACTTAAAGTTCCGTAATGAAATTCGCGGCTAATTTGAATTTTAAAGGCATCAGTTTTTTTTTACTCACCCTGTATTGTATTCAATTGGTTGACGTTGAACAGCAGACAAAATAATTTCAGGGTAATAATTTGCATAAAGCATTCGTGCCTACTATTTCCTTAACTTTCTCAATCATTTGCGATTGAAAGATAGAAACACGGCGGAACTTCTGCTTTATTTAAGGGTGGTATTTTACCTGACAAAAAAGGGCTTAATGCATATAAGGGGCAACCAGTGAACTCAGTAAATACTGGAAAGATAACTCCAGGTAAAAATCCTCATGTTTGGGTGAACAATAAAGTTCAACAGCCGTAATTGTCGTAACAGTCTTTTTTAACAGTCTTACCCTTTTTCAAAATGTATCATAACATTACTTTTATATCTAAGTGAAGACATCAAATCTCGGTACATTTTTCGTATCAACCGCACTGAAAGAAGCAATGGAAAGAGACTTTTGCTTGAATGTTAATTTAGCTTCGACCAAGTTATCGTTCCAGTTTAACTACAGAGTTCACCGACTCGACTCAAAGTCTTACTGTTCAACATGGTTTTACCCATACTACGGATTTCAACGTACTGTGGCACGCCTTAAAATATTCGTCTGTCTATTTGACACTGAATGTGCACGACTCTGCCCACTTTGATTAATGTTATGTAGTATTTTGTTGCTTTTCCATGTAAACACACAAGACAAGGAATCTAAGCCAAAAAGGGCATTCGTATCACTTTTTCTCCATACTTGACGTGACACAGTTCGTTGAAATCCGTAGTAATGTATGGGAAAGAAGTCTTCTGTTTAAACATATTTATAGAAATTAACTGTCTGACGAAACTAGTTTTAAATTATCCCCCACACTCATATAATTACAAGGAATTTGTAAGCAATTGAATTTTTCATGAACTTTGCGATTTCATGAAATCTTACGCTATTTATCCAATATGGCGCCCGTTAATTTGACCGTAATTTCTCAGCCCTTGAAATATCATATCTCATGAACCAATTATTTAAATCCAATGAATTATTTATATTTTGAAAGTAACTGATGTGACAGTCCTTAATTTCATGAAAAGATGACTTTAGAAAATTCTGTGACAAAATATTAATTTTAGGAGGCGTTTTAAATTTTTGGTAGCCTATCAGTGGAAAATGTCAGAAGCGACTAACCATAAAAAATGCTAAATTTGAAGAATGTCAAGCACCAGTTAAAATGTTAATAAAAAGCATAACATATACCAACATTTTATCTCCAATAGTAAAAGAGTTATGATGAGAAAAATAGATTTTGATAAACATCTTATCTTATCTCAGAATACAACAGCTAAAATGCCTAAAAACACTTCTAAAATAGTATCTAAGAATTTAATAATTCATGAGAAAAACAGGAAGGAAATCATAGACGTGACTGAGTCAGTCTTTATATGTGATAAAGACACGTAGATATTCCCAAAACTTTCACCTCAATTTTTGGCTTACAGAAATTCTGTATTGAAAATTATTTCGCAGGATTGGTACAAAATAGAAGTCATTTAAAATACTTGCAATTCGTGCTGTATCGGAAATAAAACGCTCAGCTGCGTCTTGCGTATTATATCTGATAAAGCACTCCTGCGTGCTGGTATTTAAAATATTACAAAAAACTTTTTAAATCGTTTGTAAAAGGGGAATGACCACCTTAACGAGAAACATGGGATTGGAATCACTTAGAATCGTCATAGGCCTTTGTATAAAACATTATTACTATCAACGCACATTTCTAAACCTTGAACGTAGGCCTTGACTGGTGGTTTTGATAGTACATTTTTCAGTTACTTTTTTCGTTACTACCTTTTTACGTTATTAAAAAATATTTAAGTTAGGGAAAATACCGACAAATATAGTGTGGATATCATTACAGTTTTGCTTCAAAATCATCATGCATAGGCCATCCGCCATCTTGGGTTATTTTTGCAGGGGTATGAATGTTACGTCACAAGCAGGGCGCAAAATTGTATTTTCGCGTCTATTTTCAATACCTTATTCATAGGCAACATTTCAAGATCTAGTTGTTAGGTTTGGTCTTACGTAACTCACTAATGACTACTAACTTCCCGACCGAGGGTCTTCGCCCGAAACGTCGAATTCTGTTAATATCGTTTCAGGTAGCGAAAAATCCTGTTTTTGTGTGCTTTCAACTGGCACTGCCGACGCTGGCAAAGTTAGTTTGAGATGTTACCGTCTATTACCATATCCATTTAATTGTAAAATTTAGCATAGGTTCACGAAAGATCTGACAAAGAAACTGGAAGTGACTTACTTGCAATCCGCGTATCATCACGCTGTTAGTAGTTTCTTCTCTTCATAAAACATCACGTCGGCCCAGTGGGTAACAAGCTTATTCATATCCCGTCAGCCATCATAAGATAAAGAGAAAATTAATGTTACAAAGTATTTCAGAATATTAGAAACTAGATGATAATTTGATTGCAAGTGTCTTTGACAAACCGTACATTGTGATAGTATTTGCATCTTGACCTCTTCTGATGGACACGATTAGTGATTCACTTCCTAGGTCAAGATCAATTCTTTTCCAAACTTGTTCTCTCATTGGTTGATGTATTCGCTTTTTACTTGGCATCCTATGAAAAAATAAACAATTACCATGTTCAGAAAACTGCTTAAAAGATAAACCAAGAAAACTATACGTTAATAACTCAATAATGAGCATCAGAGTTAGTAATAATAATAGCATGACAGGTCACAGAATTTAGTTGACGGACTACATGACTAAACTCCAACATGACTAAATGTTAGGGAGTAATAAAATAATAAATGGTTTTCCTCTTCAAGACAGCGTCATACATGCGCGCAGGATGTTTACATATTCGGGGAAAGCTTTAAAAACCTCGAATCGAAGCTGAACCTCAAACAACATCCAGCCAACATGGCGCTATCCTGCCCAGAAAACTATTTACATGTAGTTATTCTTTTATTAAATAACTACAATGAAACACAAGTCAACGCCAGGAAACTTAAATTTCTCGTGTAAGATTGTTTCGTCCTGCACAGTGATGGTGTGATCGTCAGGGCAAGCGCCTGTCACATCTGAGGTCGTGAGTTCAATCCCCACTTCAGAATCGTGACACAAGGTTTATTCCGGGTACTCCGATTTTCGAAGTTGACAGGTGGTTAAAATTGCAAGATATCAAAAATTAACGCAACTCAGATACTTAACTAAGGCTGTTAACGACGAGGTGGAATTAAAAGTAAATGAATAGAGGTGTGTTTCACTGTAGTTCTCATATAATGTAATTGTCAAGCTGAATGAATAATACTTCAATAACTTTGTCAAATAGAAAAGAGGGTTAGTAAGGGAAGGGGTGGAACCCGGAGATAAAGATTGGTGTGAAGGATGGGGTACTACCCTAGAAGCAGTACTCAGGGAAGGTAGGGAGTAAACAGGAGGAAGATTGGATTAAAGTAATGTTAGGGGACAATGTATGAAGTGCAAGGAATAAGAAATTCAGACTCGCAGTTCAAATGACCTTTCATTTAATTCATTTCATCCTTAAAAGGTCATGCAAACACTTGTTAAATCAGGGTTCTTACTTAACCCTAACTCGAAATCGCCTTTGAATTTGAACTGGAAACCTGAATTTCAATGTTTCTTGTATAGAGTGCAGTGTATCAGTGGACGAAAGAGGTTTTGCCAAGAGAAGAATAAAGGTAAGTTACAATAAAGAATAATAAAGAAACTATTGATACATTGGTATGAAAACTATTGCTGATAATCATCATTATTATGCAATGCTTACGCAATCTCAATTTTGATTGGTTGATAGCCTACAGACAATTCTCAATGTCACGCCACCTGCAACGACATTGAAAATTGTCTGCACTCTGCAGGGACTGTAATGGCGTCTTCATCGAGATTTTCAACTATTTCTGAATTGTATAATAAAACAATTATTGAATTCGGCTTTCGCATGGTATCAAGATTTACCCAGACCTCGGTCAAGGTTATCTGCCTCAGCTTCGCTTCAGCGGATAACTTTGACCTCGGTTTGGATAAATCTTAATATCACGCTCAGTCTCATCCAATAACTGTTAATTATAAACTCTCCCCATAAGGTGGGTGTGGTCTTACTTGATAGAAAAGGAATTCAAGGCGAGGTTTATTCATTAGTTCGCTTGCCAAAAATAATTTTGATCATGGAAGGAACGTTAATGGAGGAGATTAAACGACAGAGAACTTAATTAATTTTCCAAGCAAATTTCTATACTGCTCACGGGGGTGTAATGAAAAAATTGCAGTGATAATATGTATATTGTAATATTTTGTTTTCTTACCACAAAATCCTCTTGAAAGTCTCTTTTGGGCTATGACATTTCGCATCACAGTTATCACGTTGTTGCCTCGCAATATCTTTGGAATATCTACAATATAAAGTTCAATATGTAAGATACGAGAAATAGGAATATATATACATGTGCATTTATCTGAATTTAAAAAGTGAGATTCGACGTGGTAGGTAGGTCGAATTTTTCAGACAATATAATATTTGGTAACTAAAACATACGTACAATAGTTAAAGAATACTTACATGTGTAATAAAAATCCAATATTCTTGATGTCGAATTAGACTAGAGCGATTTTCGTTGCGTCTGTAGAATGGACAAGAAGACGGCGCCATTTTGATTTTTAATTTTTACGAAAACGCTATATTTTGCTTCTGCTTTCTTCGTTGTTTTTGTTCGAATTTGCTCCTCTTTTCTCCCCTGTATCTTCCCCTTTATCTTCTCTGCATCTATGAGATCAATTGATGCATAAAAATCAATTAGAAGACTTTTGGTGTGTAAATATTTGGTCCAAACGGAGAGATTTTCAACGAAGCTTCTTCTTCGAGTACCAACAACAAATGACGTCAGATGACCATTGTGGGCGATAAAATACCCGTATGTACACAGTTCAATGATCTTTCTCGGAAGCTGAAAATAAGGTTTTATTCTGCGCAAACGAAGTGTTTTTGCCATTATTTCTAACTCGGGTCTTTTTTCAACTTCTTTACTTCTATTTTACTTACTTAATTCCCCAAAAAAACACTTGGAAGAGGCGTTTTTGTATTTTTTTTTTATTTGCATGTTGATGAGCAAGGAAAGAGCCGTTCTAATTTTCGTTGGCAAATATCTTTCCCTCCGTGGCCGAGAGGTAAAGGTAGCTGTCTTGACTTTGATTTTAGGTGGATCGGGAACCGGTCAAGCTCAACTGAGTTTTGGTAAGAATTTAATCCTTCGCTCGCTCAGTTGGACTGATCGGGCTCGATCCACCCAAAATTCAAATCAAAGCTGGGCGTGGAGTGCAGGAAAAACACATAGACAGTACCGCGAGGCCAAGGAGGCAAACGTTATTTGCGTAGTGTTCTAAACTACTATTTAAGCCTATTTCGTTAAATGACTGTTGGGGACAGGCCTGTAGGGATGGTGCATTGAAGACTTCTCGCCGTCATTTCCCTTCGTTCAAGAAGACAAGTTGCCTTCGTCAAGAAATAGCGACGAGAAGACTTCAAGGCACCACTAAACCACCACACTGTAACACTACAGCTATATATGGTGGCCGATTTCCTAAAGCTTACGGTACAACCATGGATGCGCAAAGATGCGCAAACACTTCAAATCAAGTGTTTTCTTTCAGGAAAGCGTCAAAGACGACAGCGTCTACTAGATCAAAGCCGTGTAGTCATTTTTTAAGTTTTTCAGCTATTTTAATGATCTGCAAAGTCTTTGCAAGAAGAGAAGTGGATGTTTGCATAGTTGAACTGTTGTCTTTTTTACCTAGCGTGGGCCTTTCTTCTTGATCGAGCTTTATATGATGCCATTACTTTCAGTGTCCTTAATGTAGGAGTCATTTATTTATGGCATTGGGTTTAATTCCCAAACTCTGAATGGCTGTCTTCCATGTAATAAGATAACATTGCAACAAGATCACACTGCACTACTTTGCCAGTCACTATGTCTCGGCTTTAACCAAACACATAGTATATTGCATAAGCCTTAACTCAAAACGCTGACGACTCAGTTATTTTAGTAGCAAAATATCGATGGTTTTTTATGGCTCCTTAACATTTCCGACACTGTTGTAAACAACGGCGGTGATGCAGTTTTGTTTCGGCTTTAAACCTGGCTATAAAATGCGGGGTTATGTACAAGCTATACTAATGTCAAGCTTCATCGGATAGGAAACAAGTATTTTCTACGCTCGACACTTATATTAACATGCTACCAATGCTAACATTTGAGACTCACAGCTTGTAAATGAAAACTGCAGAGTAACCTAAATGCATGTCTTTGTCGTAATAAAACCAATCTGTTACAGTTTTGTTGTACTAAAACCGAGTTCTGATTTAATGACCAACTTTTTGAGCAAACCGATGGCGTTTCTATGGGGTCTACACTAGGGCCGGTACTTGCTAATATCATACTCTCGGAATTTGAAAAACTGATCGTTTCTGATCTAGTTAAATCTGGTGTCATTAAGTTTTACCGTAGATACGTTGATGATACTCTAGTGCTTATAAAACCGTCGGATATTCCTGAGATACTCAATAAATTTAATACTTTTGACAAAAATATCCAATTTACAATTGTTAACTTTCCGGATATTATAATTAATTTTTTGGACATTTTGATTTCGTCAGATAACACTGATGTTTACTGCAAAAGTACACATACTACAAAAATACACACATTTTTTCTAGTTTCGAACCATTTTTTCGTAAGACTGCGTGGGTTAAATCTTTATTTCACCGTGCGTCAAAATTATGTAGCACCAGTCAACCATTTGAAAACCAAATTCGCAAACTAAAAATGTTTATGTCTTGGAACGGCTTTCCTCGTGCAGTCAGAAATTTAGTGATTTCTAAACTGAGGAACAAATTTTCTGCCAATCAATCACGCACTAATAACGTTTTCGACGAAAACGACACTAGAGCTAAGGTTTGGGTACGCGTTCCATACCTTGGTAAACGAAGTGAAACTCTTGTGGAAAATTGTCTTAAGAAAATACAAAGATGTCTAGCTGTTCCTGTTAATTTCATTGTTATTTACGACACCAAAAAGTTTTCCTATTTTCTTTCCAACAAAGACAAAATTCCTAATCTTTCTAAATCTAATGCAGTTTATGAAGTGAAATCTCCTGGCTGCTCAGCAACTTGTATTGGGAAAACTGAAAGGTGTTTACAGTCACGGCTTTCCGAACGTATCAATCCAAGTGCTATATAGGGCAACATTTCCACAACTGCCACAAATAAATTGTTAACCTACACTTTGCTTTTGACAAACTTCACAACCCAATTGACGAACACAATAACATTTCCGCTTTTATTTCAAATTTAATAATTGACAACTCTCGTATTCTTCACACCACTAATTCTCGCACACCTAATTTTCTCTTGTTGCTTGAAGCTATATATATCAAGTATCATTCACCCAGTTTAAACACTGGTCTCAAAGCTAGCAAAAAACTAAATCTTTTCCTTAATCCACACACTCACATTTATCACACTTCTCACTGCACATGTCGTGGTTTTGAATGGTGCTCCGTTTCTATGATGTGATCATGGCATGCAAACTTGTATGCAAGAACCTTGTATATATTGTAACTGTAGTTAGGCTGATGATGATTGTGTAATAAAATCGAAATATTACTTGCTCAATTTTCTTGCTTAACTCGTATTTTGGGTTTCAAGATGCTAATCTTCGGATTATGTTTTGTATTATATTTTTTGAAATTGTCGGCTGGCATTGGTTTTTGGAATGTTTAAAGGCAACCATAAAAAATCATTAATAATTTGCTATTAAAATAATACAAATTGAATCGGCAGTATTCTGAATGAAGGCTTATAGAATATACTATGTGTTTGGTTACGTTGTAACAATCTTTTATGGCAAAACCTTTGCAAGAAGGAAAGTCGAGGTTTGCAAGATTCATCACTGTTGTCTTTTTTTACTTTCTTTGGGCCGTTTCCTTCTTGATTGAGCTTGATATGCCATTACGTACTCCGAGAAAGCTTGACGTTCACAGTTTGCATATAACCGTGCATTTTATCAGACTCGGACTGGCCCCAATTAAGGGGCCTTGCCATTCTAGCACCGAGCGGAGACCTGAAATTTTTTGCTGTCCTGAATGTTTTAGGTGAAGATTTTATGGTATTTTCGAGAGAGCATGATGAATTATTTAACTGCTTTCCTGAAGAGCTCAAAAATTCCAAATCATTTCCATCCGGCCCTTTTATTTTCGTTTCGTACTGCATGGTAGTCTGTTTTAAACATCTTCGAATGTTTACAAATACGGAAATTAAACAACAATTGTCAAGGGCCCATTTGATGTCCCAGTAGGGGCCCATGTGCCATGGCACAGTGGCACATAGGCCAGTCCGAGCCTGCATTTTATACATCACAAGTAAACTAAGTGCCTCGCAGTTGTCTTAAAAGCTGTTAAGGCTTATAGCATACACTGTTTGTCAAATTGGTTACAGGCGTGACATAGTGTCGATTGGGCAGTGATACAAAGCAGTGCCATCCGTGTTGTAATGTTATCTTATTACTCAGTTAGCTCTTCAAAGTAAACTCTGCGATTCAGTTTGTATAAAATATGAAAATTGTGTTTCTCTGTCGTTGTTTAGCGTGTTGAAAAGTTGGTTACGGGTGTGACACAGCGCAAAGTGATAACGCATTGCCATTTTGTTGCAATGTTATCTCATTAGTTGAAAGAGCTAAAGACTGCCATTCAGTGTTTGGAAATTAAACCCAATGCCATAAATACATGACTCATGTGTCAAGGACATTGAACGCAATGGCATATAATTTACCACCAAAATAATAGAAACTGAATCGGCAGTACTCTGAGTTAAGGTTTATGGAATATACTATGTGTTTGGATACGTTGCATGTGACATAGTGACGAGCTAAAGACTGCCATTCAGTGTTTGGGAATTAAACCCAATGCCATAAACAAATGACTCCTGTATCAAGGACACTGAACGCAATGGCATATAGTCTAGAGCTTGTAAATGAAAAAAGGCGACGGAAAGTCCAAAAAGAACAGTCATTAAATACACAAAACAAAACAGCTTAGATTTAGTAAGCTTTGTCGCCTTTGACTCATTCCTGAAAGAAAACACTTGCTTTAAAGAGCTTGCGCATTCTATTGCATCCATTCTTTCACCTTAATCCTAAGCCTGGCGGAAAAGTCAACATATACATTTGACACAGTGTAGTGGTTTCGCCAGCAGAATCACTGCAGAGTAGTTATGCAGTGAGGTGGTTTATATTGTTGCCTCAAAGTCTTCCCGTCGCGACAAATAATCTTCTTCAACGAAGAGGAATTTGTTTGGGTGAGAAAGGTTTAAGTGGAATAAACGTGGCATGTTGTTTGTGATTAGCCACTCCAGTCTAGTGATCAAGGCAACTCCTCACTAATCCATGAGGCCAAGATGGACCATGACTTTGCCTAGAATCACTTTGGCCTGGGTCAAGGCTAAGAATAAATTACATGTTTGGACCAAAAGGATTAGCTATGATAAAAAAGTTATAGCTTTCACCAATTTAGCTTATGTCCAAGTGTTACCGCAGGTCTGTCTATCCTAAGTCTGACAGGCCGTTCGGTAACGAATCATCGGGTTTAAGGACAATAGTAGGGCCGATTCTGCCCTGAAACTTTTGGATATCAAACCCTACCTGGAAAGCGCACAACTACAGACAAAGAAACATGGCTGTTTCATCTAAATTTTTTGATGGAATTTCTGGCGTATGTATGCATGTAGTAGTAAGTTTCTTGACCTACACATACATGCATAATTACACCTACATACATTCCTCAGCGAAAAAATTCCATCAAAAAATTTAGATAAGACACCATTGTTTCTTCACCTTCACTGGTGCATTTCTCTGGCTTTCATATCCAGAATTTCCAGGGAAAACTCACCCCCAACCTTTTTCTTTTCCATTCTGAACACACTGTCCTTGAACAGTTGAACGTCACACCGAAGAGTCTGTAAGACTTAGGAGAGATACAACTGCACATATGCTCAAATGAACAAAGAAATTACTTTTTTATCATACTTAATCCTTTTCCCACAAGCCTGTAGTTAATTTCTAGCCTTTACGAAACACAAAATGATTCTAGGCAGCGTGGTGGTTGATCTTAGCCACAAGAATTGGCGACACCTTGCATCAACCACTACACCAAAGTAACCATCACAAACAACGTTAACTGTTTATGCTACTGACACCTTTCTCATCCAGAAACATTGTCGACCTCCCACAAAACTTCCAAATTGTTTCAAGATTATTCATTTCGCTTCTCAATGAAAAATAGCGACGGAAAAACTTCAAGGCACCACAAAATTACCACACTGTAAAACAAAAGTATAGTGGATTAGCCAATTAAAGCACAATACACGCTGTACCTAGAGCCACTGGCAGGCAAATAGGTAAAATCATGGGCAAGCAGAAACATACCTTATAATGCCTTCCCAGAACTCCAAACAAAGTTTTTTCACAAACGATGCGTGATTTGGTCATTTCTACAAAGTTTCAATGAATTCCATTACAAATTGTACATTTTCCAAACTTCAGGTACAAGTGTAGGACAATTAGCAATGAGCAAAAAAGTTACAAGTCCAAGTATCTCTTCCTACGCTTTTCCAAATGTAACGAGACAAGTCCAAAGTTAGTTTATTTTAAAGAGACCAGCGGTACAGTGATGCATGGAAAAATTCAACTGCTTCCAATGAAAAATGCAAAGGTTCCGAATCAAGACAGCTAGAACATATGTAGAGCCATTGCCAGGCAAATAGGTAAAATCATGGCCAAGCTGAAACATACCTTATAATGCCTTCCCAGAACTCCAAACAAAGTTTTTTCACAAACGATGCGTGATTTGGTCATTTCTACAAAGTTTCAATGAATTCCATTACAAATTGTACATTTTCCAAACTTCAGGTACAATTGTAGGACAATTAGCAATGAGGAAAAAAGTTACAAGTCCAAATATCTCTTCCTAAGCTTTTCCAAATATAACGAGACAAGTCCAAAGTTAGTTTATTTTAAAGAGACCAGCGGTACAGTGATGCATGGAAAAATTCAACTGCTTCCAATGAAAAATGCAAAGGTTCCGAATCAAGACATTCCGAATCAAGACATTCCGAATCAAGACAAGAGCCATTGCCAGGCAAATAGGTAAAATCATGGCTAAGCTGAAACATACCTTATAATGCCTTCCCAGAACTCCAAACAAAGTTTTTTCACAAACGATCCGTTATTTGGTCATTTCTACAAAGTTTCAATGAATTCCATTACAAATTGTACATTTTCCAAACTTCAGGTACAATTGTAGGACAATTAGCAATGAGGAAAAAAGTTACAAGTCCAAGTATCTCTTCCTACGCTTTTCCAAATATAACAAGACAAGTCCAAAGTTAGTTTATTTTAAAGAGACCAGCGGTACAGTGATGCATGGAAAAATTCAACTGCTTCCAATGAAAAATGCAAAGGTTCCGAATCAAGACAGCGAGAACATATGTAGAGCCATTGCCAGGCAAATAGGTAAAATCATAGCCAAGCTGAAACATACCTTATAATGCCTTCCCAGAACTCCAAACAAAGTTTTTTCACAAACGATGCGTGATTTGGTCATTTCTACAAAGTTTCAATGAATTCCATTACAAATTGTACAATTTCTAACTTCAGGTACAAGTGTAGGACAATTAGCAATGAGGAAAAAAGTTACAAGTCCAAGTATCTCTTCCTACGCTTTTCCAAATGTAACGAGACAAGTCCAAAGTTAGTTTATTTTAAAGAGACCAGCGGTACAGTGATGCATGGAAAAATTCAACTGCTTCCAATGAAAAATGCAAAGGTTCCGAATCAAGACAGCTAGAACATATGTAGAGCCATTGCCAGGCAAATAGGTAAAATCATGGCCAAGCTGAAACATACCTTATAATGCCTTCCCGGAACTCCAAACAAAGTTTTTTCACAAACGATGCGTGATTTGGTCATTTCTACAAAGTTTCAATGAATTCCATTACAAATTGTACATTTTCCAAACTTCAGGTACAAGTGTAGGACAATTAGCAATGAGGAAAAAAGTTACAAGTCCAAGTATCTCTTCCTACGCTTTTCCAAATGTAACGAGACAAGTCCAAAGTTAGTTTATTTTAAAGAGACCAGCGGTACAGTGATGCATGGAAAAATTCAACTGCTTCCAATGAAAAATGCAAAGGTTCCGAATCAAGACAGCTAGAACATATGTAGAGCCATTGCCAGGCAAATAGGTAAAATCATGGCCAAGCTGAAACATACCTTATAATGCCTTCCCAGAACTCCAAACAACGTTTTTTCACAAACGATGCGTGATTTGGTCATTTCTACAAAGTTTCAATGAATTCCATTACAAATTGTACATTTTCCAAACTTCAGGTACAAGTGTAGGACAATTAGCAATGAGGAAAAAAGTTACAAGTCCAAGTATCTCTTCCTACGCTTTTCCAAATGTAACGAGACAAGTCCAAAGTTAGTTTATTTTAAAGAGACCAGCGGTACAGTGATGCATGGAAAAATTCAACTGCTTCCAATGAAAAATGCAAAGGTTCCGAATCAAGACAGCTAGAACATATGTAGAGCCATTGCCAGGCAAATAGGTAAAATCATGGCCAAGCTGAAACATACCTTATAATGCCTTCCCAGAACTCCAAACAACGTTTTTTCACAAACGATGCGTGATTTGGTCATTTCTACAAAGTTTCAATGAATTCCATTACAAATTGTACATTTTCCAAACTTCAGGTACAAGTGTAGCACAATTAGCAATGAGGAAAAAAGTTACAAGTCCAAGTATCTCTTCCTACGCTTTTCCAAATGTAACGAGACAAGTCCAAAGTTAGTTTATTTTAAAGAGACCAGCGGTACAGTGATGCATGGAAAAATTCAACTGCTTCCAATGAAAAATGCAAAGGTTCCGAATCAAGACAGCTAGAACATATGTAGAGCCATTGCCAGGCAAATAGGTAAAATCATGGCCAAGCTGAAACTTACCTTATAATGCCTTCCCGGAACTCCAAACAAAGTTTTTTCACAAACGATGCGTGATTTGGTCATTTCTACAAAGTTTCAATGAATTCCATTACAAATTGTACATTTTCCAAACTTCAGGTACAAGTGTAGGACAATTAGCAATGAGGAAAAAAGTTACAAGTCCAAGTATCTCTTCCTACGCTTTTCCAAATGTAACGAGACAAGTCCAAAGTTAGTTTATTTTAAAGAGACCAGCGGTACAGTGATGCATGGAAAAATTCAACTGCTTCCAATGAAAAATGCAAAGGTTCCGAATCAAGACAGCTAGAACATATGTAGAGCCATTGCCAGGCAAATAGGTAAAATCATGGCCAAGCTGAAACATACCTTATAATGCCTTCCCGGAACTCCAAACAAAGTTTTTTCACAAACGATGCGTGATTTGGTCATTTCTACAAAGTTTCAATGAATTCCATTACAAATTGTACATTTTCCAAACTTCAGGTACAAGTGTAGGACAATTAGCAATGAGGAAAAAAGTTACAAGTCCAAGTATCTCTTCCTACGCTTTTCCAAATGTAACGAGACAAGTCCAAAGTTAGTTTATTTTAAAGAGACTAGCGGTACAGTGATGCATGGAAAAATTCAACTGCTTCCAATGAAAAATGCAAAGGTTCCGAATCAAGACAGCTAGAACATATGTAGAGCCATTGCCAAGCAAATAGGTAAAATCATGGCCAAGCTGAAACATACCTTATAATGCCTTCCCAGAACTCCAAACAACGTTTTTTCACAAACGATGCGTGATTTGGTCATTTCTACAAAGTTTCAATGAATTCCATTACAAATTGTGCATTTTCCAAACTTCAGGTACAAGTGTAGCACAATTAGCAATGAGGAAAAAAGTTACAAGTCCAAGTATCTCTTCCTACGCTTTTCCAAATGTAACGAGACAAGTCCAAAGTTAGTTTATTTTAAAGAGACCAGCGGTACAGTGATGCATGGAAAAATTCAACTGCTTCCAATGAAAAATGCAAAGGTTCCGAATCAAGACAGCTAGAACATATGTAGAGCCATTGCCAGGCAAATAGGTAAAATCATGGCCAAGCTGAAACATACCTTATAATGCCTTCCCGGAACTCCAAACAAAGTTTTTTCACAAACGATGCGTGATTTGGTCATTTCTACAAAGTTTCAATGAATTCCATTACAAATTGTACATTTTCCAAACTTCAGGTACAAGTGTAGGACAATTAGCAATGAGGAAAAAAGTTACAAGTCCAAGTATCTCTTCCTACGCTTTTCCAAATGTAACGAGACAAGTCCAAAGTTAGTTTATTTTAAAGAGACCAGCGGTACAGTGATGCATGGAAAAATTCAACTGCTTCCAATGAAAAATGCAAAGGTTCCGAATCAAGACAGCTAGAACATATGTAGAGCCATTGCCAGGCAAATAGGTAAAATCATGGCCAAGCTGAAACATACCTTATAATCCCTTCCCGAAACTCCAAACAAAGTTTTTTCAAAAACGATGCGTGATTTGGTCATTTCTACAAAGTTTCAATGAATTCCATTACAAATTGTACATTTTCCAAACTTCAGGTACAAGTGTAGGACAATTAGCAATGAGGAAAAAAGTTACAAGTCCAAGTATCTCTTCCTACGCTTTTCCAAATGTAACGAGACAAGTCCAAAGTTAGTTTATTTTAAAGAGACCAGCGGTACAGTGATGCATGGAAAAATTCAACTGCTTCCAATGAAAAATGCAAAGGTTCCGAATCAAGACAGCTAGAACATATGTAGAGCCATTGCCAGGCAAATAGGTAAAATCATGGCCAAGCTGAAACTTACCTTATAATGCCTTCCCGGAACTCCAAACAAAGTTTTTTCACAAACGATGCGTGATTTGGTCATTTCTACAAAGTTTCAATGAATTCCATTACAAATTGTACATTTTCCAAACTTCAGGTACAAGTGTAGGACAATTAGCAATGAGGAAAAAAGTTACAAGTCCAAGTATCTCTTCCTACGCTTTTCCAAATGTAACGAGACAAGTCCAAAGTTAGTTTATTTTAAAGAGACCAGCGGTACAGTGATGCATGGAAAAATTCAACTGCTTCCAATGAAAAATGCAAAGGTTCCGAATCAAGACAGCTAGAACATATGTAGAGCCATTGCCACGCAAATAGGTAAAATCATGGCCAAGCTGAAACATACCTTATAATGCCTTCCCAGAACTCCAAACAACGTTTTTTCACAAACGATGCGTGATTTGGTCATTTCTACAAAGTTTCAATGAATTCCATTACAAATTGTACATTTTCCAAACTTCAGGTACAAGTGTAGCACAATTAGCAATGAGGAAAAAAGTTACAAGTCCAAGTATCTCTTCCTACGCTTTTCCAAATGTAACGAGACAAGTCCAAAGTTAGTTTATTTTAAAGAGACCAGCGGTACAGTGATGCATGGAAAAATTCAACTGCTTCCAATGAAAAATGCAAAGGTTCCGAATCAAGACAGCTAGAACATATGTAGAGCCATTGCCAGGCAAATAGGTAAAATCATGGCCAAGCTGAAACATACCTTATAATGCCTTCCCAGAACTCCAAACAACGTTTTTTCACAAACGATGCGTGATTTGGTCATTTCTACAAAGTTTCAATGAATTCCATTACAAATTGTACATTTTCCAAACTTCAGGTACAAGTGTAGCACAATTAGCAATGAGGAAAAAAGTTACAAGTCCAAGTATCTCTTCCTACGCTTTTCCAAATGTAACGAGACAAGTCCAAAGTTAGTTTATTTTAAAGAGACCAGCGGTACAGTGATGCATGGAAAAATTCAACTGCTTCCAATGAAAAATGCAAAGGTTCCGAATCAAGACAGCTAGAACATATGTAGAGCCATTGCCAGGCAAATAGGTAAAATCATGGCCAAGCTGAAACTTACCTTATAATGCCTTCCCGGAACTCCAAACAAAGTTTTTTCACAAACGATGCGTGATTTGGTCATTTCTACAAAGTTTCAATGAATTCCATTACAAATTGTACATTTTCCAAACTTCAGGTACAAGTGTAGGACAATTAGCAATGAGGAAAAAAGTTACAAGTCCAAGTATCTCTTCCTACGCTTTTCCAAATGTAACGAGACAAGTCCAAAGTTAGTTTATTTTAAAGAGACCAGCGGTACAGTGATGCATGGAAAAATTCAACTGCTTCCAATGAAAAATGCAAAGGTTCCGAATCAAGACAGCTAGAACATATGTAGAGCCATTGCCAGGCAAATAGGTAAAATCATGGCCAAGCTGAAACATACCTTATAATGCCTTCCCGGAACTCCAAACAAAGTTTTTTCACAAACGATGCGTGATTTGGTCATTTCTACAAAGTTTCAATGAATTCCATTACAAATTGTACATTTTCCAAACTTCAGGTACAAGTGTAGGACAATTAGCAATGAGGAAAAAAGTTACAAGTCCAAGTATCTCTTCCTACGCTTTTCCAAATGTAACGAGACAAGTCCAAAGTTAGTTTATTTTAAAGAGACTAGCGGTACAGTGATGCATGGAAAAATTCAACTGCTTCCAATGAAAAATGCAAAGGTTCCGAATCAAAACAGCTAGAACATATGTAGAGCCATTGCCAAGCAAATAGGTAAAATCATGGCCAAGCTGAAACATACCTTATAATGCCTTCCCAGAACTCCAAACAACGTTTTTTCACAAACGATGCGTGATTTGGTCATTTCTACAAAGTTTCAATGAATTCCATTACAAATTGTACATTTTCCAAACTTCAGGTACAAGTGTAGCACAATTAGCAATGAGGAAAAAAGTTACAAGTCCAAGTATCTCTTCCTACGCTTTTCCAAATGTAACGAGACAAGTCCAAAGTTAGTTTATTTTAAAGAGACCAGCGGTACAGTGATGCATGGAAAAATTCAACTGCTTCCAATGAAAAATGCAAAGGTTCCGAATCAAGACAGCTAGAACATATGTAGAGCCATTGCCAGGCAAATAGGTAAAATCATGGCCAAGCTGAAACATACCTTATAATGCCTTCCCGGAACTCCAAACAAAGTTTTTTCACAAACGATGCGTGATTTGGTCATTTCTACAAAGTTTCAATGAATTCCATTACAAATTGTACATTTTCCAAACTTCAGGTACAAGTGTAGGACAATTAGCAATGAGGAAAAAAGTTACAAGTCCAAGTATCTCTTCCTACGCTTTTCCAAATGTAACGAGACAAGTCCAAAGTTAGTTTATTTTAAAGAGACCAGCGGTACAGTGATGCATGGAAAAATTCAACTGCTTCCAATGAAAAATGCAAAGGTTCCGAATCAAGACAGCTAGAACATATGTAGAGCCATTGCCAGGCAAATAGGTAAAATCATGGCCAAGCTGAAACTTACCTTATAATGCCTTCCCGGAACTCCAAACAAAGTTTTTTCACAAACGATGCGTGATTTGGTCATTTCTACAAAGTTTCAATGAATTCCATTACAAATTGTACATTTTCCAAACTTCAGGTACAAGTGTAGGACAATTAGCAATGAGGAAAAAAGTTACAAGTCCAAGTATCTCTTCCTACGCTTTTCCAAATGTAACGAGACAAGTCCAAAGTTAGTTTATTTTAAAGAGACCAGCGGTACAGTGATGCATGGAAAAATTCAACGGCTTCCAATGAAAAATGCAAAGGTTCCGAATCAAGACAGCTAGAACATATGTAGAGCCATTGCCACGCAAATAGGTAAAATCATGGCCAAGCTGAAACATACCTTATAATGCCTTCCCGGAACTCCAAACAAAGTTTTTTCACAAACGATGCGTGATTTGGTCATTTCTACAAAGTTTCAATGAATTCCATTACAAATTGTACATTTTCCAAACTTCAGGTACAAGTGTAGGACAATTAGCAATGAGGAAAAAAGTTACAAGTCCAAGTATCTCTTCCTACGCTTTTCCAAATGTAACGAGACAAGTCCAAAGTTAGTTTATTTTAAAGAGACTAGCGGTACAGTGATGCATGGAAAAATTCAACTGCTTCCAATGAAAAATGCAAAGGTTCCGAATCAAAACAGCTAGAACATATGTAGAGCCATTGCCAAGCAAATAGGTAAAATCATGGCCAAGCTGAAACATACCTTATAATGCCTTCCCAGAACTCCAAACAACGTTTTTTCACAAACGATGCGTGATTTGGTCATTTCTACAAAGTTTCAATGAATTCCATTACAAATTGTACATTTTCCAAACTTCAGGTACAAGTGTAGCACAATTAGCAATGAGGAAAAAAGTTACAAGTCCAAGTATCTCTTCCTACGCTTTTCCAAATGTAACGAGACAAGTCCAAAGTTAGTTTATTTTAAAGAGACCAGCGGTACAGTGATGCATGGAAAAATTCAACTGCTTCCAATGAAAAATGCAAAGGTTCCGAATCAAGACAGCTAGAACATATGTAGAGCCATTGCCAGGCAAATAGGTAAAATCATGGCCAAGCTGAAACATACCTTATAATGCCTTCCCGGAACTCCAAACAAAGTTTTTTCACAAACGATGCGTGATTTGGTCATTTCTACAAAGTTTCAATGAATTCCATTACAAATTGTACATTTTCCAAACTTCAGGTACAAGTGTAGGACAATTAGCAATGAGGAAAAAAGTTACAAGTCCAAGTATCTCTTCCTACGCTTTTCCAAATGTAACGAGACAAGTCCAAAGTTAGTTTATTTTAAAGAGACCAGCGGTACAGTGATGCATGGAAAAATTCAACTGCTTCCAATGAAAAATGCAAAGGTTCCGAATCAAGACAGCTAGAACATATGTAGAGCCATTGCCAGGCAAATAGGTAAAATCATGGCCAAGCTGAAACTTACCTTATAATGCCTTCCCGGAACTCCAAACAAAGTTTTTTCACAAACGATGCGTGATTTGGTCATTTCTACAAAGTTTCAATGAATTCCATTACAAATTGTACATTTTCCAAACTTCAGGTACAAGTGTAGGACAATTAGCAATGAGGAAAAAAGTTACAAGTCCAAGTATCTCTTCCTACGCTTTTCCAAATGTAACGAGACAAGTCCAAAGTTAGTTTATTTTAAAGAGACCAGCGGTACAGTGATGCATGGAAAAATTCAACGGCTTCCAATGAAAAATGCAAAGGTTCCGAATCAAGACAGCTAGAACATATGTAGAGCCATTGCCACGCAAATAGGTAAAATCATGGCCAAGCTGAAACATACCTTATAATGCCTTCCCAGAACTCCAAACAACGTTTTTTCACAAACGATGCGTGATTTGGTCATTTCTACAAAGTTTCAATGAATTCCATTACAAATTGTACATTTTCCAAACTTCAGGTACAAGTGTAGCACAATTAGCAATGAGGAAAAAAGTTACAAGTCCAAGTATCTCTTCCTACGCTTTTCCAAATGTAACGAGACAAGTCCAAAGTTAGTTTATTTTAAAGAGACCAGCGGTACAGTGATGCATGGAAAAATTCAACTGCTTCCAATGAAAAATGCAAAGGTTCCGAATCAAGACAGCTAGAACATATGTAGAGCCATTGCCAGGCAAATAGGTAAAATCATGGCCAAGCTGAAACATACCTTATAATGCCTTCCCGGAACTCCAAACAAAGTTTTTTCACAAACGATGCGTGATTTGGTCATTTCTACAAAGTTTCAATGAATTCCATTACAAATTGTACATTTTCCAAACTTCAGGTACAAGTGTAGGACAATTAGCAATGAGGAAAAAAGTTACAAGTCCAAGTATCTCTTCCTACGCTTTTCCAAATGTAACGAGACAAGTCCAAAGTTAGTTTATTTTAAAGAGACCAGCGGTACAGTGATGCATGGAAAAATTCAACTGCTTCCAATGAAAAATGCAAAGGTTCCGAATCAAGACAGCTAGAACATATGTAGAGCCATTGCCAGGCAAATAGGTAAAATCATGGCCAAGCTGAAACATACCTTATAATGCCTTCCCAGAACTCCAAACAAAGTTTTTTCACAAACGATGCGTGATTTGGTCATTTCTACAAAGTTTCAATGAATTCCATTACAAATTGTACATTTTCCAAACTTCAGGTACAAGTGTAGGACAATTAGCAATGAGGAAAAAAGTTACAAGTCCAAGTATCTCTTCCTACGCTTTTCCAAATGTAACGAGACAAGTCCAAAGTTAGTTTATTTTAAAGAGACCAGCGGTACAGTGATGCATGGAAAAATTCAACTGCTTCCAATGAAAAATGCAAAGGTTCCGAATCAAGACAGCTAGAACATATGTAGAGCCATTGCCAGGCAAATAGGTAAAATCATGGCCAAGCTGAAACATACCTTATAATGCCTTCCCGGAACTCCAAACAAAGTTTTTTTACAAACGATGCGTGATTTGGTCATTTCTACAAAGTTTCAATGAATTCCATTACAAATTGTACATTTTCCAAACTTCAGGTACAAGTGTAGGACAATTAGCAATGAGGAAAAAAGTTACAAGTCCAAGTATCTCTTCCTACGCTTTTCCAAATGTAACGAGACAAGTCCAAAGTTAGTTTATTTTAAAGAGACCAGCGGTACAGTGATGCATGGAAAAATTCAACTGCTTCCAATGAAAAATGCAAAGGTTCCGAATCAAGACAGCTAGAACATATGTAGAGCCATTGCCAGGCAAATAGGTAAAATCATGGCCAAGCTGAAACATACCTTATAATGCCTTCCCAGAACTCCAAACAAAGTTTTTTCACAAACGATGCGTGATTTGGTCATTTCTACAAAGTTTCAATGAATTCCATTACAAATTGTACATTTTCCAAACTTCAGGTACAAGTGTAGGACAATTAGCAATGAGGAAAAAAGTTACAAGTCCAAGTATCTCTTCCTACGCTTTTCCAAATGTAACGAGACAAGTCCAAAGTTAGTTTATTTTAAAGAGACCAGCGGTACAGTGATGCATGGAAAAATTCAACTGCTTCCAATGAAAAATGCAAAGGTTCCGAATCAAGACAGCTAGAACATATGTAGAGCCATTGCCAGGCAAATAGGTAAAATCATGGCCAAGCTGAAACATACCTTATAATGCCTTCCCAGAACTCCAAACAACGTTTTTTCACAAACGATGCGTGATTTGGTCATTTCTACAAAGTTTCAATGAATTCCATTACAAATTGTACATTTTCCAAACTTCAGGTACAAGTGTAGCACAATTAGCAATGAGGAAAAAAGTTACAAGTCCAAGTATCTCTTCCTACGCTTTTCCAAATGTAACGAGACAAGTCCAAAGTTAGTTTATTTTAAAGAGACCAGCGGTACAGTGATGCATGGAAAAATTCAACTGCTTCCAATGAAAAATGCAAAGGTTCCGAATCAAGACAGCTAGAACATATGTAGAGCCATTGCCAGGCAAATAGGTAAAATCATGGCCAAGCTGAAACATACCTTATAATGCCTTCCCGGAACTCCAAACAAAGTTTTTTCACAAACGATGCGTGATTTGGTCATTTCTACAAAGTTTCAATGAATTCCATTACAAATTGTACATTTTCCAAACTTCAGGTACAAGTGTAGGACAATTAGCAATGAGGAAAAAAGTTACAAGTCGAAGTATCTCTTCCTACGCTTTTCCAAATGTAACGAGACAAGTCCAAAGTTAGTTTATTTTAAAGAGACCAGCGGTACAGTGATGCATGGAAAAATTGAACTGCTTCCAATGAAAAATGCAAAGGTTCCGAATCAAGACAGCTAGAACATATGTAGAGCCATTGCCAGGCAAATAGGTAAAATCATGGCCAAGCTGAAACATACCTTATAATGCCATCCCGGAACTCCAAACAAAGTTTTTTCACAAACGATGCGTGATTTGGTCATTTCTACAAAGTTTCAATGAATTCCATTACAAATTGTACATTTTCCAAACTTCAGGTACAAGTGTAGGACAATTAGCAATGAGGAAAAAAGTTACAAGTCCAAGTATCTCTTCCTACGCTTTTCCAAATGTAACGAGACAAGTCCAAAGTTAGTTTATTTTAAAGAGACCAGCAGTACAGTGATGCATGGAAAATTTCAACTGCTTCCAATGAAAAATGCAAAGGTTCCGAATCAAAACAGCTAGAACATATGTAGAGCCATTGCCAGGCAAATAGGTAAAATCATGGCCAAGCTGAAACATACCTTATAATGCCTTCCCGGAACTCCAAACAAAGTTTTTTCACAAACGATGCGTGATTTGGTCATTTCTACAAAGTTTCAATGAATTCCATTACAAATTGTACATTTTCCAAACTTCAGGTACAAGTGTAGGACAATTAGCAATGAGGAAAAAAGTTACAAGTCCAAGTATCTCTTCCTACGCTTTTCCAAATGTAACGAGACAAGTCCAAAGTTAGTTTATTTTAAAGAGACCAGCGGTACAGTGATGCATGGAAAATTTCAACTGCTTCCAATGAAAAATGCAAAGGTTCCGAATCAAAACAGCTAGAACATATGTAGAGCCATTGCCAGGCAAATAGGTAAAATCATGGCCAAGCTGAAACATACCTTATAATGCCTTCCCGGAACTCCAAACAAAGTTTTTTCACAAACGATGCGTGATTTGGTCATTTCTACAAAGTTTCAATGAATTCCATTACAAATTGTACATTTTCCAAACTTCAGGTACAAGTGTAGGACAATTAGCAATGAGGAAAAAAGTTACAAGTCCAAGTATCTCTTCCTACGCTTTTCCAAATGTAACGAGACAAGTCCAAAGTTAGTTTATTTTAATGAAACCAGCGGTACAGTGATGCATGGAAAAATTCAACTGCTTCCAATGAAAAATGCAAAGGTTCCGAATCAAGACAGCTAGAACATATGTAGAGCCATTGCCAGGCAAATAGGTAAAATCATGGCCAAGCTGAAACATACCTTATAATGCCTTCCCGGAACTCCAAACAAAGTTTTTTCACAAACGATGCGTGATTTGGTCATTTCTACAAAGTTTCAATGAATTCCATTACAAATTGTACATTTTCCAAACTTCAGGTACAAGTGTAGGACAATTAGCAATGAGGAAAAAAGTTACAAGTCCAAGTATCTCTTCCTACGCTTTTCCAAATGTAACGAGACAAGTCCAAAGTTAGTTTATTTTAAAGAGACCAGCGGTACAGTGATGCATGGAAAAATTCAACTGCTTCCAATGAAAAATGCAAAGGTTCCCAATCAAGACAGCTAGAACATATGTAGAGCCATTGCCAGGCAAATAGGTAAAATCATGGCCAAGCTGAAACATACCTTATAATGCCTTCCCAGAACTCCAAACAAAGTTTTTTCACAAACGATGCGTGATTTGGTCATTTCTACAAAGTTTCAATGAATTCCATTACAAATTGTACATTTTCCAAACTTCAGGTACAAGTGTAGCACAATTAGCAATGAGGAAAAAAGTTACAAGTCCAAGTATCTCTTCCTACGCTTTTCCAAATGTAACGAGACAAGTCCAAAGTTAGTTTATTTTAAAGAGACCAGCGGTACAGTGATGCATGGAAAAATTCAACTGCTTCCAATGAAAAATGCAAAGGTTCCGAATCAAGACAGCTAGAACATATGTAGAGCCATTGCCAGGCAAATAGGTAAAATCATGGCCAAGCTGAAACATACCTTATAATGCCTTCCCAGAACTCCAAACAAAGTTTTTTCACAAACGATGCGTGATTTGGTCATTTCTACAAAGTTTCAATGAATTCCATTACAAATTGTACATTTTCCAAACTTCAGGTACAAGTGTAGGACAATTAGCAATGAGGAAAAAAGTTACAAGTCCAAGTATCTCTTCCTACGCTTTTCCAAATGTAACGAGACAAGTCCAAAGTTAGTTTATTTTAAAGAGACCAGCGGTACAGTGATGCATGGAAAAATTCAACTGCTTCCAATGAAAAATGCAAAGGTTCCGAATCAAGACAGCTAGAACATATGTAGAGCCATTGCCAGGCAAATAGGTAAAATCATGGCCAAGCTGAAACATACCTTATAATGCCTTCCCAGAACTCCAAACAAAGTTTTTTCACAAACGATGCGTGATTTGGTCATTTCTACAAAGTTTCAATGAATTCCATTACAAATTGTACATTTTCCAAACTTCAGGTACAAGTGTAGGACAATTAGCCATGAGGAAGAAAGTTACAAGTCCAAGTATCTCTTCCTACGCTTTTCCAAATGTAACGAGACAAGTCCAAAGTTAGTTTATTTTAAAGAGACCAGCGGTACAGTGATGCATGGAAAAATTCAACTGCTTCCAATGAAAAATGCAAAGGTTCCGAATCAAGACAGCTAGAACATATGTAGAGCCATTGCCAGGCAAATAGGTAAAATCATGGCCAAGCTGAAACATACCTTATAATGCCTTCCCAGAACTCCAAACAACGTTTTTTCACAAACGATGCGTGATTTGGTCATTTCTACAAAGTTTCAATGAATTCCATTACAAATTGTACATTTTCCAAACTTCAGGTACAAGTGTAGCACAATTAGCAATGAGGAAAAAAGTTACAAGTCCAAGTATCTCTTCCTACGCTTTTCCAAATGTAACGAGACAAGTCCAAAGTTAGTTTATTTTAAAGAGACCAGCGGTACAGTGATGCATGGAAAAATTCAACTGCTTCCAATGAAAAATGCAAAGGTTCCCAATCAAGACAGCTAGAACATATGTAGAGCCATTGCCAGGCAAATAGGTAAAATCATGGCCAAGCTGAAACATACCTTATAATGCCTTCCCAGAACTCCAAACAAAGTTTTTTCACAAACGATGCGTGATTTGGTCATTTCTACAAAGTTTCAATGAATTCCATTACAAATTGTACATTTTCCAAACTTCAGGTACAAGTGTAGCACAATTAGCAATGAGGAAAAAAGTTACAAGTCCAAGTATCTCTTCCTACGCTTTTCCAAATGTAACGAGACAAGTCCAAAGTTAGTTCATTTTAAAGAGACCAGCGGTACAGTGATGCATGGAAAAATTCAACTGCTTCCAATGAAAAATGCAAAGGTTCCGAATCAAGACAGCTAGAACATATGTAGAGCCATTGCCAGGCAAATAGGTAAAATCATGGCCAAGCTGAAACATACCTTATAATGCCTTCCCAGAACTCCAAACAAAGTTTTTTCACAAACGATGCGTGATTTGGTCATTTCTACAAAGTTTCAATGAATTCCATTACAAATTGTACATTTTCCAAACTTCAGGTACAAGTGTAGGACAATTAGCAATGAGGAAAAAAGTTACAAGTCCAAGTATCTCTTCCTACGCTTTTCCAAATGTAACGAGACAAGTCCAAAGTTAGTTTATTTTAAAGAGACCAGCGGTACAGTGATGCATGGAAAAATTCAACTGCTTCCAATGAAAAATGCAAAGGTTCCGAATCAAGACAGCTAGAACATATGTAGAGCCATTGCCAGGCAAATAGGTAAAATCATGGCCAAGCTGAAACATACCTTATAATGCCTTCCCGGAACTCCAAACAAAGTTTTTTCACAAACGATGCGTGATTTGGTCATTTCTACAAAGTTTCAATGAATTCCATTACAAATTGTACATTTTCCAAACTTCAGGTACAAGTGTAGGACAATTAGCAATGAGGAAAAAAGTTACAAGTCCAAGTATCTCTTCCTACGCTTTTCCAAATGTAACGAGACAAGTCCAAAGTTAGTTTATTTTAAAGAGACCAGCGGTACAGTGATGCATGGAAAAATTCAACTGCTTCCAATGAAAAATGCAAAGGTTCCGAATCAAGACAGCTAGAACATATGTAGAGCCATTGCCAGGCAAATAGGTAAAATCATGGCCAAGCTGAAACATACCTTATAATGCCTTCCCAGAACTCCAAACAAAGTTTTTTCACAAACGATGCGTGATTTGGTCATTTCTACAAAGTTTCAATGAATTCCATTACAAATTGTACATTTTCCAAACTTCAGGTACAAGTGTAGGACAATTAGCAATGAGGAAAAAAGTTACAAGTCCAAGTATCTCTTCCTACGCTTTTCCAAATGTAACGAGACAAGTCCAAAGTTAGTTTATTTTAAAGAGACCAGCGGTACAGTGATGCATGGAAAAATTCAACTGCTTCCAATGAAAAATGCAAAGGTTCCGAATCAAGACAGCTAGAACATATGTAGAGCCATTGCCAGGCAAATAGGTAAAATCATGGCCAAGCTGAAACATACCTTATAATGCCTTCCCGGAACTCCAAACAAAGTTTTTTCACAAACGATGCGTGATTTGGTCATTTCTACAAAGTTTCAATGAATTCCATTACAAATTGTACATTTTCCAAACTTCAGGTACAAGTGTAGGACAATTAGCAATGAGGAAAAAAGTTACAAGTCCAAGTATCTCTTCCTACGCTTTTCCAAATGTAACGAGACAAGTCCAAAGTTAGTTTATTTTAAAGAGACCAGCGGTACAGTGATGCATGGAAAAATTCAACTGCTTCCAATGAAAAATGCAAAGGTTCCGAATCAAGACAGCTAGAACATATGTAGAGCCATTGCCAGGCAAATAGGTAAAATCATGGCCAAGCTGAAACATACCTTATAATCCCTTCCCGAAACTCCAAACAAAGTTTTTTCAAAAACGATGCGTGATTTGGTCATTTCTACAAAGTTTCAATGAATTCCATTACAAATTGTACATTTTCCAAACTTCAGGTACAAGTGTAGGACAATTAGCAATGAGGAAAAAAGTTACAAGTCCAAGTATCTCTTCCTACGCTTTTCCAAATGTAACGAGACAAGTCCAAAGTTAGTTTATTTTAAAGAGACCAGCGGTACAGTGATGCATGGAAAAATTCAACTGCTTCCAATGAAAAATGCAAAGGTTCCGAATCAAGACAGCTAGAACATATGTAGAGCCATTGCCAGGCAAATAGGTAAAATCATGGCCAAGCTGAAACTTACCTTATAATGCCTTCCCGGAACTCCAAACAAAGTTTTTTCACAAACGATGCGTGATTTGGTCATTTCTACAAAGTTTCAATGAATTCCATTACAAATTGTACATTTTCCAAACTTCAGGTACAAGTGTAGGACAATTAGCAATGAGGAAAAAAGTTACAAGTCCAAGTATCTCTTCCTACGCTTTTCCAAATGTAACGAGACAAGTCCAAAGTTAGTTTATTTTAAAGAGACCAGCGGTACAGTGATGCATGGAAAAATTCAACTGCTTCCAATGAAAAATGCAAAGGTTCCGAATCAAGACAGCTAGAACATATGTAGAGCCATTGCCACGCAAATAGGTAAAATCATGGCCAAGCTGAAACATACCTTATAATGCCTTCCCAGAACTCCAAACAACGTTTTTTCACAAACGATGCGTGATTTGGTCATTTCTACAAAGTTTCAATGAATTCCATTACAAATTGTACATTTTCCAAACTTCAGGTACAAGTGTAGCACAATTAGCAATGAGGAAAAAAGTTACAAGTCCAAGTATCTCTTCCTACGCTTTTCCAAATGTAACGAGACAAGTCCAAAGTTAGTTTATTTTAAAGAGACCAGCGGTACAGTGATGCATGGAAAAATTCAACTGCTTCCAATGAAAAATGCAAAGGTTCCGAATCAAGACAGCTAGAACATATGTAGAGCCATTGCCAGGCAAATAGGTAAAATCATGGCCAAGCTGAAACATACCTTATAATGCCTTCCCAGAACTCCAAACAACGTTTTTTCACAAACGATGCGTGATTTGGTCATTTCTACAAAGTTTCAATGAATTCCATTACAAATTGTACATTTTCCAAACTTCAGGTACAAGTGTAGCACAATTAGCAATGAGGAAAAAAGTTACAAGTCCAAGTATCTCTTCCTACGCTTTTCCAAATGTAACGAGACAAGTCCAAAGTTAGTTTATTTTAAAGAGACCAGCGGTACAGTGATGCATGGAAAAATTCAACTGCTTCCAATGAAAAATGCAAAGGTTCCGAATCAAGACAGCTAGAACATATGTAGAGCCATTGCCAGGCAAATAGGTAAAATCATGGCCAAGCTGAAACTTACCTTATAATGCCTTCCCGGAACTCCAAACAAAGTTTTTTCACAAACGATGCGTGATTTGGTCATTTCTACAAAGTTTCAATGAATTCCATTACAAATTGTACATTTTCCAAACTTCAGGTACAAGTGTAGGACAATTAGCAATGAGGAAAAAAGTTACAAGTCCAAGTATCTCTTCCTACGCTTTTCCAAATGTAACGAGACAAGTCCAAAGTTAGTTTATTTTAAAGAGACCAGCGGTACAGTGATGCATGGAAAAATTCAACTGCTTCCAATGAAAAATGCAAAGGTTCCGAATCAAGACAGCTAGAACATATGTAGAGCCATTGCCAGGCAAATAGGTAAAATCATGGCCAAGCTGAAACATACCTTATAATGCCTTCCCGGAACTCCAAACAAAGTTTTTTCACAAACGATGCGTGATTTGGTCATTTCTACAAAGTTTCAATGAATTCCATTACAAATTGTACATTTTCCAAACTTCAGGTACAAGTGTAGGACAATTAGCAATGAGGAAAAAAGTTACAAGTCCAAGTATCTCTTCCTACGCTTTTCCAAATGTAACGAGACAAGTCCAAAGTTAGTTTATTTTAAAGAGACTAGCGGTACAGTGATGCATGGAAAAATTCAACTGCTTCCAATGAAAAATGCAAAGGTTCCGAATCAAAACAGCTAGAACATATGTAGAGCCATTGCCAAGCAAATAGGTAAAATCATGGCCAAGCTGAAACATACCTTATAATGCCTTCCCAGAACTCCAAACAACGTTTTTTCACAAACGATGCGTGATTTGGTCATTTCTACAAAGTTTCAATGAATTCCATTACAAATTGTACATTTTCCAAACTTCAGGTACAAGTGTAGCACAATTAGCAATGAGGAAAAAAGTTACAAGTCCAAGTATCTCTTCCTACGCTTTTCCAAATGTAACGAGACAAGTCCAAAGTTAGTTTATTTTAAAGAGACCAGCGGTACAGTGATGCATGGAAAAATTCAACTGCTTCCAATGAAAAATGCAAAGGTTCCGAATCAAGACAGCTAGAACATATGTAGAGCCATTGCCAGGCAAATAGGTAAAATCATGGCCAAGCTGAAACATACCTTATAATGCCTTCCCGGAACTCCAAACAAAGTTTTTTCACAAACGATGCGTGATTTGGTCATTTCTACAAAGTTTCAATGAATTCCATTACAAATTGTACATTTTCCAAACTTCAGGTACAAGTGTAGGACAATTAGCAATGAGGAAAAAAGTTACAAGTCCAAGTATCTCTTCCTACGCTTTTCCAAATGTAACGAGACAAGTCCAAAGTTAGTTTATTTTAAAGAGACCAGCGGTACAGTGATGCATGGAAAAATTCAACTGCTTCCAATGAAAAATGCAAAGGTTCCGAATCAAGACAGCTAGAACATATGTAGAGCCATTGCCAGGCAAATAGGTAAAATCATGGCCAAGCTGAAACTTACCTTATAATGCCTTCCCGGAACTCCAAACAAAGTTTTTTCACAAACGATGCGTGATTTGGTCATTTCTACAAAGTTTCAATGAATTCCATTACAAATTGTACATTTTCCAAACTTCAGGTACAAGTGTAGGACAATTAGCAATGAGGAAAAAAGTTACAAGTCCAAGTATCTCTTCCTACGCTTTTCCAAATGTAACGAGACAAGTCCAAAGTTAGTTTATTTTAAAGAGACCAGCGGTACAGTGATGCATGGAAAAATTCAACGGCTTCCAATGAAAAATGCAAAGGTTCCGAATCAAGACAGCTAGAACATATGTAGAGCCATTGCCACGCAAATAGGTAAAATCATGGCCAAGCTGAAACATACCTTATAATGCCTTCCCGGAACTCCAAACAAAGTTTTTTCACAAACGATGCGTGATTTGGTCATTTCTACAAAGTTTCAATGAATTCCATTACAAATTGTACATTTTCCAAACTTCAGGTACAAGTGTAGGACAATTAGCAATGAGGAAAAAAGTTACAAGTCCAAGTATCTCTTCCTACGCTTTTCCAAATGTAACGAGACAAGTCCAAAGTTAGTTTATTTTAAAGAGACTAGCGGTACAGTGATGCATGGAAAAATTCAACTGCTTCCAATGAAAAATGCAAAGGTTCCGAATCAAAACAGCTAGAACATATGTAGAGCCATTGCCAAGCAAATAGGTAAAATCATGGCCAAGCTGAAACATACCTTATAATGCCTTCCCAGAACTCCAAACAACGTTTTTTCACAAACGATGCGTGATTTGGTCATTTCTACAAAGTTTCAATGAATTCCATTACAAATTGTACATTTTCCAAACTTCAGGTACAAGTGTAGCACAATTAGCAATGAGGAAAAAAGTTACAAGTCCAAGTATCTCTTCCTACGCTTTTCCAAATGTAACGAGACAAGTCCAAAGTTAGTTTATTTTAAAGAGACCAGCGGTACAGTGATGCATGGAAAAATTCAACTGCTTCCAATGAAAAATGCAAAGGTTCCGAATCAAGACAGCTAGAACATATGTAGAGCCATTGCCAGGCAAATAGGTAAAATCATGGCCAAGCTGAAACATACCTTATAATGCCTTCCCGGAACTCCAAACAAAGTTTTTTCACAAACGATGCGTGATTTGGTCATTTCTACAAAGTTTCAATGAATTCCATTACAAATTGTACATTTTCCAAACTTCAGGTACAAGTGTAGGACAATTAGCAATGAGGAAAAAAGTTACAAGTCCAAGTATCTCTTCCTACGCTTTTCCAAATGTAACGAGACAAGTCCAAAGTTAGTTTATTTTAAAGAGACCAGCGGTACAGTGATGCATGGAAAAATTCAACTGCTTCCAATGAAAAATGCAAAGGTTCCGAATCAAGACAGCTAGAACATATGTAGAGCCATTGCCAGGCAAATAGGTAAAATCATGGCCAAGCTGAAACTTACCTTATAATGCCTTCCCGGAACTCCAAACAAAGTTTTTTCACAAACGATGCGTGATTTGGTCATTTCTACAAAGTTTCAATGAATTCCATTACAAATTGTACATTTTCCAAACTTCAGGTACAAGTGTAGGACAATTAGCAATGAGGAAAAAAGTTACAAGTCCAAGTATCTCTTCCTACGCTTTTCCAAATGTAACGAGACAAGTCCAAAGTTAGTTTATTTTAAAGAGACCAGCGGTACAGTGATGCATGGAAAAATTCAACGGCTTCCAATGAAAAATGCAAAGGTTCCGAATCAAGACAGCTAGAACATATGTAGAGCCATTGCCACGCAAATAGGTAAAATCATGGCCAAGCTGAAACATACCTTATAATGCCTTCCCAGAACTCCAAACAACGTTTTTTCACAAACGATGCGTGATTTGGTCATTTCTACAAAGTTTCAATGAATTCCATTACAAATTGTACATTTTCCAAACTTCAGGTACAAGTGTAGCACAATTAGCAATGAGGAAAAAAGTTACAAGTCCAAGTATCTCTTCCTACGCTTTTCCAAATGTAACGAGACAAGTCCAAAGTTAGTTTATTTTAAAGAGACCAGCGGTACAGTGATGCATGGAAAAATTCAACTGCTTCCAATGAAAAATGCAAAGGTTCCGAATCAAGACAGCTAGAACATATGTAGAGCCATTGCCAGGCAAATAGGTAAAATCATGGCCAAGCTGAAACATACCTTATAATGCCTTCCCGGAACTCCAAACAAAGTTTTTTCACAAACGATGCGTGATTTGGTCATTTCTACAAAGTTTCAATGAATTCCATTACAAATTGTACATTTTCCAAACTTCAGGTACAAGTGTAGGACAATTAGCAATGAGGAAAAAAGTTACAAGTCCAAGTATCTCTTCCTACGCTTTTCCAAATGTAACGAGACAAGTCCAAAGTTAGTTTATTTTAAAGAGACCAGCGGTACAGTGATGCATGGAAAAATTCAACTGCTTCCAATGAAAAATGCAAAGGTTCCGAATCAAGACAGCTAGAACATATGTAGAGCCATTGCCAGGCAAATAGGTAAAATCATGGCCAAGCTGAAACATACCTTATAATGCCTTCCCAGAACTCCAAACAAAGTTTTTTCACAAACGATGCGTGATTTGGTCATTTCTACAAAGTTTCAATGAATTCCATTACAAATTGTACATTTTCCAAACTTCAGGTACAAGTGTAGGACAATTAGCAATGAGGAAAAAAGTTACAAGTCCAAGTATCTCTTCCTACGCTTTTCCAAATGTAACGAGACAAGTCCAAAGTTAGTTTATTTTAAAGAGACCAGCGGTACAGTGATGCATGGAAAAATTCAACTGCTTCCAATGAAAAATGCAAAGGTTCCGAATCAAGACAGCTAGAACATATGTAGAGCCATTGCCAGGCAAATAGGTAAAATCATGGCCAAGCTGAAACATACCTTATAATGCCTTCCCGGAACTCCAAACAAAGTTTTTTTACAAACGATGCGTGATTTGGTCATTTCTACAAAGTTTCAATGAATTCCATTACAAATTGTACATTTTCCAAACTTCAGGTACAAGTGTAGGACAATTAGCAATGAGGAAAAAAGTTACAAGTCCAAGTATCTCTTCCTACGCTTTTCCAAATGTAACGAGACAAGTCCAAAGTTAGTTTATTTTAAAGAGACCAGCGGTACAGTGATGCATGGAAAAATTCAACTGCTTCCAATGAAAAATGCAAAGGTTCCGAATCAAGACAGCTAGAACATATGTAGAGCCATTGCCAGGCAAATAGGTAAAATCATGGCCAAGCTGAAACATACCTTATAATGCCTTCCCAGAACTCCAAACAAAGTTTTTTCACAAACGATGCGTGATTTGGTCATTTCTACAAAGTTTCAATGAATTCCATTACAAATTGTACATTTTCCAAACTTCAGGTACAAGTGTAGGACAATTAGCAATGAGGAAAAAAGTTACAAGTCCAAGTATCTCTTCCTACGCTTTTCCAAATGTAACGAGACAAGTCCAAAGTTAGTTTATTTTAAAGAGACCAGCGGTACAGTGATGCATGGAAAAATTCAACTGCTTCCAATGAAAAATGCAAAGGTTCCGAATCAAGACAGCTAGAACATATGTAGAGCCATTGCCAGGCAAATAGGTAAAATCATGGCCAAGCTGAAACATACCTTATAATGCCTTCCCAGAACTCCAAACAACGTTTTTTCACAAACGATGCGTGATTTGGTCATTTCTACAAAGTTTCAATGAATTCCATTACAAATTGTACATTTTCCAAACTTCAGGTACAAGTGTAGCACAATTAGCAATGAGGAAAAAAGTTACAAGTCCAAGTATCTCTTCCTACGCTTTTCCAAATGTAACGAGACAAGTCCAAAGTTAGTTTATTTTAAAGAGACCAGCGGTACAGTGATGCATGGAAAAATTCAACTGCTTCCAATGAAAAATGCAAAGGTTCCGAATCAAGACAGCTAGAACATATGTAGAGCCATTGCCAGGCAAATAGGTAAAATCATGGCCAAGCTGAAACATACCTTATAATGCCTTCCCGGAACTCCAAACAAAGTTTTTTCACAAACGATGCGTGATTTGGTCATTTCTACAAAGTTTCAATGAATTCCATTACAAATTGTACATTTTCCAAACTTCAGGTACAAGTGTAGGACAATTAGCAATGAGGAAAAAAGTTACAAGTCGAAGTATCTCTTCCTACGCTTTTCCAAATGTAACGAGACAAGTCCAAAGTTAGTTTATTTTAAAGAGACCAGCGGTACAGTGATGCATGGAAAAATTGAACTGCTTCCAATGAAAAATGCAAAGGTTCCGAATCAAGACAGCTAGAACATATGTAGAGCCATTGCCAGGCAAATAGGTAAAATCATGGCCAAGCTGAAACATACCTTATAATGCCATCCCGGAACTCCAAACAAAGTTTTTTCACAAACGATGCGTGATTTGGTCATTTCTACAAAGTTTCAATGAATTCCATTACAAATTGTACATTTTCCAAACTTCAGGTACAAGTGTAGGACAATTAGCAATGAGGAAAAAAGTTACAAGTCCAAGTATCTCTTCCTACGCTTTTCCAAATGTAACGAGACAAGTCCAAAGTTAGTTTATTTTAAAGAGACCAGCGGTACAGTGATGCATGGAAAATTTCAACTGCTTCCAATGAAAAATGCAAAGGTTCCGAATCAAAACAGCTAGAACATATGTAGAGCCATTGCCAGGCAAATAGGTAAAATCATGGCCAAGCTGAAACATACCTTATAATGCCTTCCCGGAACTCCAAACAAAGTTTTTTCACAAACGATGCGTGATTTGGTCATTTCTACAAAGTTTCAATGAATTCCATTACAAATTGTACATTTTCCAAACTTCAGGTACAAGTGTAGGACAATTAGCAATGAGGAAAAAAGTTACAAGTCCAAGTATCTCTTCCTACGCTTTTCCAAATGTAACGAGACAAGTCCAAAGTTAGTTTATTTTAAAGAGACCAGCGGTACAGTGATGCATGGAAAATTTCAACTGCTTCCAATGAAAAATGCAAAGGTTCCGAATCAAAACAGCTAGAACATATGTAGAGCCATTGCCAGGCAAATAGGTAAAATCATGGCCAAGCTGAAACATACCTTATAATGCCTTCCCGGAACTCCAAACAAAGTTTTTTCACAAACGATGCGTGATTTGGTCATTTCTACAAAGTTTCAATGAATTCCATTACAAATTGTACATTTTCCAAACTTCAGGTACAAGTGTAGGACAATTAGCAATGAGGAAAAAAGTTACAAGTCCAAGTATCTCTTCCTACGCTTTTCCAAATGTAACGAGACAAGTCCAAAGTTAGTTTATTTTAATGAAACCAGCGGTACAGTGATGCATGGAAAAATTCAACTGCTTCCAATGAAAAATGCAAAGGTTCCGAATCAAGACAGCTAGAACATATGTAGAGCCATTGCCAGGCAAATAGGTAAAATCATGGCCAAGCTGAAACATACCTTATAATGCCTTCCCGGAACTCCAAACAAAGTTTTTTCACAAACGATGCGTGATTTGGTCATTTCTACAAAGTTTCAATGAATTCCATTACAAATTGTACATTTTCCAAACTTCAGGTACAAGTGTAGGACAATTAGCAATGAGGAAAAAAGTTACAAGTCCAAGTATCTCTTCCTACGCTTTTCCAAATGTAACGAGACAAGTCCAAAGTTAGTTTATTTTAAAGAGACCAGCGGTACAGTGATGCATGGAAAAATTCAACTGCTTCCAATGAAAAATGCAAAGGTTCCCAATCAAGACAGCTAGAACATATGTAGAGCCATTGCCAGGCAAATAGGTAAAATCATGGCCAAGCTGAAACATACCTTATAATGCCTTCCCAGAACTCCAAACAAAGTTTTTTCACAAACGATGCGTGATTTGGTCATTTCTACAAAGTTTCAATGAATTCCATTACAAATTGTACATTTTCCAAACTTCAGGTACAAGTGTAGCACAATTAGCAATGAGGAAAAAAGTTACAAGTCCAAGTATCTCTTCCTACGCTTTTCCAAATGTAACGAGACAAGTCCAAAGTTAGTTTATTTTAAAGAGACCAGCGGTACAGTGATGCATGGAAAAATTCAACTGCTTCCAATGAAAAATGCAAAGGTTCCGAATCAAGACAGCTAGAACATATGTAGAGCCATTGCCAGGCAAATAGGTAAAATCATGGCCAAGCTGAAACATACCTTATAATGCCTTCCCAGAACTCCAAACAAAGTTTTTTCACAAACGATGCGTGATTTGGTCATTTCTACAAAGTTTCAATGAATTCCATTACAAATTGTACATTTTCCAAACTTCAGGTACAAGTGTAGGACAATTAGCAATGAGGAAAAAAGTTACAAGTCCAAGTATCTCTTCCTACGCTTTTCCAAATGTAACGAGACAAGTCCAAAGTTAGTTTATTTTAAAGAGACCAGCGGTACAGTGATGCATGGAAAAATTCAACTGCTTCCAATGAAAAATGCAAAGGTTCCGAATCAAGACAGCTAGAACATATGTAGAGCCATTGCCAGGCAAATAGGTAAAATCATGGCCAAGCTGAAACATACCTTATAATGCCTTCCCAGAACTCCAAACAAAGTTTTTTCACAAACGATGCGTGATTTGGTCATTTCTACAAAGTTTCAATGAATTCCATTACAAATTGTACATTTTCCAAACTTCAGGTACAAGTGTAGGACAATTAGCCATGAGGAAAAAAGTTACAAGTCCAAGTATCTCTTCCTACGCTTTTCCAAATGTAACGAGACAAGTCCAAAGTTAGTTTATTTTAAAGAGACCAGCGGTACAGTGATGCATGGAAAAATTCAACTGCTTCCAATGAAAAATGCAAAGGTTCCGAATCAAGACAGCTAGAACATATGTAGAGCCATTGCCAGGCAAATAGGTAAAATCATGGCCAAGCTGAAACATACCTTATAATGCCTTCCCAGAACTCCAAACAACGTTTTTTCACAAACGATGCGTGATTTGGTCATTTCTACAAAGTTTCAATGAATTCCATTACAAATTGTACATTTTCCAAACTTCAGGTACAAGTGTAGCACAATTAGCAATGAGGAAAAAAGTTACAAGTCCAAGTATCTCTTCCTACGCTTTTCCAAATGTAACGAGACAAGTCCAAAGTTAGTTTATTTTAAAGAGACCAGCGGTACAGTGATGCATGGAAAAATTCAACTGCTTCCAATGAAAAATGCAAAGGTTCCCAATCAAGACAGCTAGAACATATGTAGAGCCATTGCCAGGCAAATAGGTAAAATCATGGCCAAGCTGAAACATACCTTATAATGCCTTCCCAGAACTCCAAACAAAGTTTTTTCACAAACGATGCGTGATTTGGTCATTTCTACAAAGTTTCAATGAATTCCATTACAAATTGTACATTTTCCAAACTTCAGGTACAAGTGTAGCACAATTAGCAATGAGGAAAAAAGTTACAAGTCCAAGTATCTCTTCCTACGCTTTTCCAAATGTAACGAGACAAGTCCAAAGTTAGTTCATTTTAAAGAGACCAGCGGTACAGTGATGCATGGAAAAATTCAACTGCTTCCAATGAAAAATGCAAAGGTTCCGAATCAAGACAGCTAGAACATATGTAGAGCCATTGCCAGGCAAATAGGTAAAATCATGGCCAAGCTGAAACATACCTTATAATGCCTTCCCAGAACTCCAAACAAAGTTTTTTCACAAACGATGCGTGATTTGGTCATTTCTACAAAGTTTCAATGAATTCCATTACAAATTGTACATTTTCCAAACTTCAGGTACAAGTGTAGGACAATTAGCAATGAGGAAAAAAGTTACAAGTCCAAGTATCTCTTCCTACGCTTTTCCAAATGTAACGAGACAAGTCCAAAGTTAGTTTATTTTAAAGAGACCAGCGGTACAGTGATGCATGGAAAAATTCAACTGCTTCCAATGAAAAATGCAAAGGTTCCGAATCAAGACAGCTAGAACATATGTAGAGCCATTGCCAGGCAAATAGGTAAAATCATGGCCAAGCTGAAACATACCTTATAATGCCTTCCCGGAACTCCAAACAAAGTTTTTTCACAAACGATGCGTGATTTGGTCATTTCTACAAAGTTTCAATGAATTCCATTACAAATTGTACATTTTCCAAACTTCAGGTACAAGTGTAGGACAATTAGCAATGAGGAAAAAAGTTACAAGTCCAAGTATCTCTTCCTACGCTTTTCCAAATGTAACGAGACAAGTCCAAAGTTAGTTTATTTTAAAGAGACCAGCGGTACAGTGATGCATGGAAAAATTCAACTGCTTCCAATGAAAAATGCAAAGGTTCCGAATCAAGACAGCTAGAACATATGTAGAGCCATTGCCAGGCAAATAGGTAAAATCATGGCCAAGCTGAAACATACCTTATAATGCCTTCCCAGAACTCCAAACAAAGTTTTTTCACAAACGATGCGTGATTTGGTCATTTCTACAAAGTTTCAATGAATTCCATTACAAATTGTACATTTTCCAAACTTCAGGTACAAGTGTAGGACAATTAGCAATGAGGAAAAAAGTTACAAGTCCAAGTATCTCTTCCTACGCTTTTCCAAATGTAACGAGACAAGTCCAAAGTTAGTTTATTTTAAAGAGACCAGCGGTACAGTGATGCATGGAAAAATTCAACTGCTTCCAATGAAAAATGCAAAGGTTCCGAATCAAGACAGCTAGAACATATGTAGAGCCATTGCCAGGCAAATAGGTAAAATCATGGCCAAGCTGAAACATACCTTATAATGCCTTCCCGGAACTCCAAACAAAGTTTTTTCACAAACGATGCGTGATTTGGTCATTTCTACAAAGTTTCAATGAATTCCATTACAAATTGTACATTTTCCAAACTTCAGGTACAAGTGTAGGACAATTAGCAATGAGGAAAAAAGTTACAAGTCCAAGTATCTCTTCCTACGCTTTTCCAAATGTAACGAGACAAGTCCAAAGTTAGTTTATTTTAAAGAGACCAGCGGTACAGTGATGCATGGAAAAATTCAACTGCTTCCAATGAAAAATGCAAAGGTTCCGAATCAAGACAGCTAGAACATATGTAGAGCCATTGCCAGGCAAATAGGTAAAATCATGGCCAAGCTGAAACATACCTTATAATGCCTTCCCAGAACTCCAAACAAAGTTTTTTCACAAACGATGCGTGATTTGGTCATTTCTACAAAGTTTCAATGAATTCCATTACAAATTGTACATTTTCCAAACTTCAGGTACAAGTGTAGGACAATTAGCAATGAGGAAAAAAGTTACAAGTCCAAGTATCTCTTCCTACGCTTTTCCAAATGTAACGAGACAAGTCCAAAGTTAGTTTATTTTAAAGAGACCAGCGGTACAGTGATGCATGGAAAAATTCAACTGCTTCCAATGAAAAATGCAAAGGTTCCGAATCAAGACAGCTAGAACATATGTAGAGCCATTGCCAGGCAAATAGGTAAAATCATGGCCAAGCTGAAACATACCTTATAATGCCTTCCCGGAACTCCAAACAAAGTTTTTTCACAAACGATGCGTGATTTGGTCATTTCTACAAAGTTTCAATGAATTCCATTACAAATTGTACATTTTCCAAACTTCAGGTACAAGTGTAGCACAATTAGCAATGAGGAAAAAAGTTACAAGTCCAAGTATCTCTTCCTACGCTTTTCCAAATGTAACGAGACAAGTCCAAAGTTAGTTTATTTTAAAGAGACCAGCGGTACAGTGATGCATGGAAAAATTCAACTGCTTCCAATGAAAAATGCAAAGGTTCCGAATCAAGACAGCTAGAACATATGTAGAGCCATTGCCAGGCAAATAGGTAAAATCATGGCCAAGCTGAAACATACCTTATAATGCCTTCCCGGAACTCCAAACAAAGTTTTTTCACAAACGATGCGTGATTTGGTCATTTCTACAAAGTTTCAATGAATTCCATTACAAATTGTACATTTTCCAAACTTCAGGTACAAGTGTAGGACAATTAGCAATGAGGAAAAAAGTTACAAGTCGAAGTATCTCTTCCTACGCTTTTCCAAATGTAACGAGACAAGTCCAAAGTTAGTTTATTTTAAAGAGACCAGCGGTACAGTGATGCATGGAAAAATTCAACTGCTTCCAATGAAAAATGCAAAGGTTCCGAATCAAGACAGCTAGAACATATGTAGAGCCATTGCCAGGCAAATAGGTAAAATCATGGCCAAGCTGAAACATACCTTATAATGCCATCCCGGAACTCCAAACAAAGTTTTTTCACAAACGATGCGTGATTTGGTCATTTCTACAAAGTTTCAATGAATTCCATTACAAATTGTACATTTTCCAAACTTCAGGTACAAGTGTAGGACAATTAGCAATGAGGAAAAAAGTTACAAGTCCAAGTATCTCTTCCTACGCTTTTCCAAATGTAACGAGACAAGTCCAAAGTTAGTTTATTTTAAAGAGACCAGCGGTACAGTGATGCATGGAAAAATTCAACTGCTTCCAATGAAAAATGCAAAGGTTCCGAATCAAGACAGCTAGAACATATGTAGAGCCATTGCCAGGCAAATAGGTAAAATCATGGCCAAGCTGAAACATACCTTATAATGCCTTCCCGGAACTCCAAACAAAGTTTTTTCACAAACGATGCGTGATTTGGTCATTTCTACAAAGTTTCAATGAATTCCATTACAAATTGTACATTTTCCAAACTTCAGGTACAAGTGTAGGACAATTAGCAATGAGGAAAAAAGTTACAAGTCCAAGTATCTCTTCCTACGCTTTTCCAAATGTAACGAGACAAGTCCAAAGTTAGTTTATTTTAATGAAACCAGCGGTACAGTGATGCATGGAAAAATTCAACTGCTTCCAATGAAAAATGCAAAGGTTCCGAATCAAGACAGCTAGAACATATGTAGAGCCATTGCCAGGCAAATAGGTAAAATCATGGCCAAGCTGAAACATACCTTATAATGCCTTCCCGGAACTCCAAACAAAGTTTTTTCACAAACGATGCGTGATTTGGTCATTTCTACAAAGTTTCAATGAATTCCATTACAAATTGTACATTTTCCAAACTTCAGGTACAAGTGTAGGACAATTAGCAATGAGGAAAAAAGTTACAAGTCCAAGTATCTCTTCCTACGCTTTTCCAAATGTAACGAGACAAGTCCAAAGTTAGTTTATTTTAAAGAGACCAGCGGTACAGTGATGCATGGAAAAATTCAACTGCTTCCAATGAAAAATGCAAAGGTTCCCAATCAAGACAGCTAGAACATATGTAGAGCCATTGCCAGGCAAATAGGTAAAATCATGGCCAAGCTGAAACATACCTTATAATGCCTTCCCAGAACTCCAAACAAAGTTTTTTCACAAACGATGCGTGATTTGGTCATTTCTACAAAGTTTCAATGAATTCCATTACAAATTGTACATTTTCCAAACTTCAGGTACAAGTGTAGCACAATTAGCAATGAGGAAAAAAGTTACAAGTCCAAGTATCTCTTCCTACGCTTTTCCAAATGTAACGAGACAAGTCCAAAGTTAGTTTATTTTAAAGAGACCAGCGGTACAGTGATGCATGGAAAAATTCAACTGCTTCCAATGAAAAATGCAAAGGTTCCGAATCAAGACAGCTAGAACATATGTAGAGCCATTGCCAGGCAAATAGGTAAAATCATGGCCAAGCTGAAACATACCTTATAATGCCTTCCCAGAACTCCAAACAAAGTTTTTTCACAAACGATGCGTGATTTGGTCATTTCTACAAAGTTTCAATGAATTCCATTACAAATTGTACATTTTCCAAACTTCAGGTACAAGTGTAGGACAATTAGCAATGAGGAAAAAAGTTACAAGTCCAAGTATCTCTTCCTACGCTTTTCCAAATGTAACGAGACAAGTCCAAAGTTAGTTTATTTTAAAGAGACCAGCGGTACAGTGATGCATGGAAAAATTCAACTGCTTCCAATGAAAAATGCAAAGGTTCCGAATCAAGACAGCTAGAACATATGTAGAGCCATTGCCAGGCAAATAGGTAAAATCATGGCCAAGCTGAAACATACCTTATAATGCCTTCCCGGAACTCCAAACAAAGTTTTTTCACAAACGATGCGTGATTTGGTCATTTCTACAAAGTTTCAATGAATTCCATTACAAATTGTACATTTTCCAAACTTCAGGTACAAGTGTAGGACAATTAGCAATGAGGAAAAAAGTTACAAGTCCAAGTATCTCTTCCTACGCTTTTCCAAATGTAACGAGACAAGTCCAAAGTTAGTTTATTTTAAAGAGACCAGCGGTACAGTGATGCATGGAAAAATTCAACTGCTTCCAATGAAAAATGCAAAGGTTCCGAATCAAGACAGCTAGAACATATGTAGAGCCATTGCCAGGCAAATAGGTAAAATTATGGCCAAGCTGAAACATACCTTATAATGCCTTCCCGGAACTCCAAACAAAGTTTTTTCACAAACGATGCGTGATTTGGTCATTTCTACAAAGTTTCAATGAATTCCATTACAAATTGTACATTTTCCAAACTTCAGGTACAAGTGTAGGACAATTAGCAATGAGGAAAAAAGTTACAAGTCCAAGTATCTCTTCCTACGCTTTTCCAAATGTAACGAGACAAGTCCAAAGTTAGTTTATTTTAAAGAAACCAGCGGTACAGTGATGCATGGAAAAATTCAACTGCTTCCAATGAAAAATGCAAAGGTTCCGAATCAAGACAGCTAGAACATATGTAGAGCCATTGCCAGGCAAATAGGTAAAATCATGGCCAAGCTGAAACATACCTTATAATGCCTTCCCGGAACTCCAAACAAAGTTTTTTCACAAACGATGCGTGATTTGGTCATTTCTACAAAGTTTCAATGAATTCCATTACAAATTGTACATTTTCAGAACTTCAGGTACAAGTGTAGGACAATTAGCAATGAGGAAAAAAGTTACAAGTCCAAGTATCTCTTCCTACGCTTTTCCAAATGTAACGAGACAAGTCCAAAGTTAGTTTATTTTAAAGAGACCAGCGGTACAGTGATGCATGGAAAAATTCAACTGCTTCCAATGAAAAATGCAAAGGTTCCCAATCAAGACAGCTAGAACATATGTAGAGCCATTGCCAGGCAAACAGGTAAAATCATGGCCAAGCTGAAACATACCTTATAATGCCTTCCCAGAACTCCAAACAAAGTTTTTTCACAAACGATGCGTGATTTGGTCATTTCTACAAAGTTTCAATGAATTCCATTACAAATTGTACATTTTCCAAACTTCAGGTACAAGTGTAGCACAATTAGCAATGAGGAAAAAAGTTACAAGTCCAAGTATCTCTTCCTACGCTTTTCCAAATGTAACGAGACAAGTCCAAAGTTAGTTTATTTTAAAGAGACCAGCGGTACAGTGATGCATGGAAAAATTCAACTGCTTCCAATGAAAAATGCAAAGGTTCCGAATCAAGACAGCTAGAACATATGTAGAGCCATTGCCAGGCAAATAGGTAAAATCATGGCCAAGCTGAAACATACCTTATAATGCCTTCCCAGAACTCCAAACAAAGTTTTTTCACAAACGATGCGTGATTTGGTCATTTCTACAAAGTTTCAATGAATTCCATTACAAATTGTACATTTTCCAAACTTCAGGTACAAGTGTAGGACAATTAGCAATGAGGAAAAAAGTTACAAGTCCAAGTATCTCTTCCTACGCTTTTCCAAATGTAACGAGACAAGTCCAAAGTTAGTTTATTTTAAAGAGACCAGCGGTACAGTGATGCATGGAAAAATTCAACTGCTTCCAATGAAAAATGCAAAGGTTCCGAATCAAGACAGCTAGAACATATGTAGAGCCATTGCCAGGCAAATAGGTAAAATCATGGCCAAGCTGAAACATACCTTATAATGCCTTCCCGGAACTCCAAACAAAGTTTTTTCACAAACGATGCGTGATTTGGTCATTTCTACAAAGTTTCAATGAATTCCATTACAAATTGTACATTTTCCAAACTTCAGGTACAAGTGTAGGACAATTAGCAATGAGGAAAAAAGTTACAAGTCCAAGTATCTCTTCCTACGCTTTTCCAAATGTAACGAGACAAGTCCAAAGTTAGTTTATTTTAAAGAAACCAGCGGTACAGTGATGCATGGAAAAATTCAACTGCTTCCAATGAAAAATGCAAAGGTTCCGAATCAAGACAGCTAGAACATATGTAGAGCCATTGCCAGGCAAATAGGTAAAATCATGGCCAAGCTGAAACATACCTTATAATGCCTTCCCGGAACTCCAAACAAAGTTTTTTCACAAACGATGCGTGATTTGGTCATTTCTACAAAGTTTCAATGAATTCCATTACAAATTGTACATTTTCAGAACTTCAGGTACAAGTGTAGGACAATTAGCAATGAGGAAAAAAGTTACAAGTCCAAGTATCTCTTCCTACGCTTTTCCAAATGTAACGAGACAAGTCCAAAGTTAGTTTATTTTAAAGAGACCAGCGGTACAGTGATGCATGGAAAAATTCAACTGCTTCCAATGAAAAATGCAAAGGTTCCCAATCAAGACAGCTAGAACATATGTAGAGCCATTGCCAGGCAAACAGGTAAAATCATGGCCAAGCTGAAACATACCTTATAATGCCTTCCCAGAACTCCAAACAAAGTTTTTTCACAAACGATGCGTGATTTGGTCATTTCTACAAAGTTTCAATGAATTCCATTACAAATTGTACATTTTCCAAACTTCAGGTACAAGTGTAGGACAATTAGCAATGAGGAAAAAAGTTACAAGTCCAAGTATCTCTTCCTACGCTTTTCCAAATGTAACGAGACAAGTCCAAAGTTAGTTTATTTTAAAGAGACCAGCGGTACAGTGATGCATGGAAAAATTCAACTGCTTCCAATGAAAAATGCAAAGGTTCCGAATCAAGACAGCTAGAACATATGTAGAGCCATTGCCAGGCAAATAGGTAAAATCATGGCCAAGCTGAAACATACCTTATAATGCCTTCCCGGAACTCCAAACAAAGTTTTTTCACAAACGATGCGTGATTTGGTCATTTCTACAAAGTTTCAATGAATTCCATTACAAATTGTACATTTTCCAAACTTCAGGTACAAGTGTAGGACAATTAGCAATGAGGAAAAAAGTTACAAGTCCAAGTATCTCTTCCTACGCTTTTCCAAATGTAACGAGACAAGTCCAAAGTTAGTTTATTTTAAAGAGACCAGCGGTACAGTGATGCATGGAAAAATTCAACTGCTTCCAATGAAAAATGCAAAGGTTCCGAATCAAGACAGCTAGAACATATGTAGAGCCATTGCCAGGCAAATAGGTAAAATCATGGCCAAGCTGAAACATACCTTATAATGCCTTCCCGGAACTCCAAACAAAGTTTTTTCACAAACGATGCGTGATTTGGTCATTTCTACAAAGTTTCAATGAATTCCATTACAAATTGTACATTTTCCAAACTTCAGGTACAAGTGTAGGACAATTAGCAATGAGGAAAAAAGTTACAAGTCCAAGTATCTCTTCCTACGCTTTTCCAAATGTAACGAGACAAGTCCAAAGTTAGTTTATTTTAATGAAACCAGCGGTACAGTGATGCATGGAAAAATTCAACTGCTTCCAATGAAAAATGCAAAGGTTCCGAATAAGACAGCTAGAACATATGTAGAGCCATTGCCAGGCAAATAGGTAAAATCATGGCCAAGCTGAAACATACCTTATAATGCCTTCCCGGAACTCCAAACAAAGTTTTTTCACAAACGATGCGTGATTTGGTCATTTCTACAAAGTTTCAATGAATTCCATTACAAATTGTACATTTTCCAAACTTCAGGTACAAGTGTAGGACAATTAGCAATGAGGAAAAAAGTTACAAGTCCAAGTATCTCTTCCTACGCTTTTCCAAATGTAACGAGACAAGTCCAAAGTTAGTTTATTTTAAAGAGACCAGCGGTACAGTGATGCATGGAAAAATTCAACTGCTTCCGATGAAAAATGCAAAGGTTCCGAATCAAGACAGCTAGAACATATGTAGAGCCATTGCCAGGCAAATAGGTAAAATCATGGCCAAGCTGAAACATACCTTATAATGCCTTCCCGGAACTCCAAACAAAGTTTTTTCACAAACGATGCGTGATTTGGTCATTTCTACAAAGTTTCAATGAATTCCATTACAAATTGTACATTTTCCAAACTTCAGGTACAAGTGTAGGACAATTAGCAATGAGGAAAAAAGTTACAAGTCCAAGTATCTCTTCCTACGCTTTTCCAAATGTAACGAGACAAGTCCAAAGTTAGTTTATTTTAAAGAGACCAGCGGTACAGTGATGCATGGAAAAATTCAACTGCTTCCGATGAAAAATGCAAAGGTTCCGAATCAAGACAGCTAGAACATATGTAGAGCCATTGCCAGGCAAATAGGTAAAATCATGGCCAAGCTGAAACATACCTTATAATGCCTTCCCGGAACTCCAAACAAAGTTTTTTCACAAACGATGCGTGATTTGGTCATTTCTACAAAGTTTCAATGAATTCCATTACAAATTGTACATTTTCCAAACTTCAGGTACAAGTGTAGGACAATTAGCAATGAGGAAAAAAGTTACAAGTCCAAGTATCTCTTCCTACGCTTTTCCAAATGTAACGAGACAAGTCCAAAGTTAGTTTATTTTAAAGAGACCAGCGGTACAGTGATGCATGGAAAAATTCAACTGCTTCCGATGAAAAATGCAAAGGTTCCGAATCAAGACAGCTAGAACATATGTAGAGCCATTGCCAGGCAAATAGGTAAAATCATGGCCAAGCTGAAACATACCTTATAATGCCTTCCCGGAACTCCAAACAAAGTTTTTTCACAAACGATGCGTGATTTGGTCATTTCTACAAAGTTTCAATGAATTCCATTACAAATTGTACATTTTCCAAACTTCAGGTACAAGTGTAGGACAATTAGCAATGAGGAAAAAAGTTACAAGTCCAAGTATCTCTTCCTACGCTTTTCCAAATGTAACGAGACAAGTCCAAAGTTAGTTTATTTTAAAGAGACCAGCGGTACAGTGATGCATGGAAAAATTCAACTGCTTCCGATGAAAAATGCAAAGGTTCCGAATCAAGACAGCTAGAACATATGTAGAGCCATTGCCAGGCAAATAGGTAAAATCATGGCCAAGCTGAAACATACCTTATAATGCCTTCCCGGAACTCCAAACAAAGTTTTTTCACAAACGATGCGTGATTTGGTCATTTCTACAAAGTTTCAATGAATTCCATTACAAATTGTACATTTTCCAAACTTCAGGTACAAGTGTAGGACAATTAGCAATGAGGAAAAAAGTTACAAGTCCAAGTATCTCTTCCTACGCTTTTCCAAATGTAACGAGACAAGTCCAAAGTTAGTTTATTTTAAAGAGACCAGCGGTACAGTGATGCATGGAAAAATTCAACTGCTTCCGATGAAAAATGCAAAGGTTCCGAATCAAGACAGCTAGAACATATGTAGAGCCATTGCCAGGCGAATAGGTAAAATCATGGCCAAGCTGAAACATACCTTATAATGCCTTCCCGGAACTCCAAACAAAGTTTTTTCACAAACGATGCGTGATTTGGTCATTTCTACAAAGTTTCAATGAATTCCATTACAAATTGTGGCATTTTCCAAACTTCAGGTACAAGTGTAGGACAATTAGCAATGAGGAAAAAAGTTACAAGTCCAAGTATCTCTTCCTACGCTTTTCCAAATGTAACGAGACAAGTCCAAAGTTAGTTTATTTTAAAGAGACCAGCGGTACAGTGATGCACGGAAAAATTCAACTGCTTCCGATGAAAAATGCAAAGGTTCCGAATCAAGACAGCTAGAACATATGTAGAGCCATTGCCAGGCAAATAGGTAAAATCATGGCCAAGCTGAAACATACCTTATAATGCCTTCCCGGAACTCCAAACAAAGTTTTTTCACAAACGATGCGTGATTTGGTCATTTCTACAAAGTTTCAATGAATTCCATTACAAATTGTACATTTTCCAAACTTCAGGTACAAGTGTAGGACAATTAGCAATGAGGAAAAAAGTTACAAGTCCAAGTATCTCTTCCTACGCTTTTCCAAATGTAACGAGACAAGTCCAAAGTTAGTTTATTTTAAAGAGACCAGCGGTACAGTGATGCATGGAAAAATTCAACTGCTTCCGATGAAAAATGCAAAGGTTCCGAATCAAGACAGCTAGAACATATGTAGAGCCATTGCCAGGCAAATAGGTAAAATCATGGCCAAGCTGAAACATACCTTATAATGCCTTCCCGGAACTCCAAACAAAGTTTTTTCACAAACGATGCGTGATTTGGTCATTTCTACAAAGTTTCAATGAATTCCATTACAAATTGTACATTTTCCAAACTTCAGGTACAAGTGTAGGACAATTAGCAATGAGGAAAAAAGTTACAAGTCCAAGTATCTCTTCCTACGCTTTTCCAAATGTAACGAGACAAGTCCAAAGTTAGTTTATTTTAAAGAGACCAGCGGTACAGTGATGCATGGAAAAATTCAACTGCTTCCGATGAAAAATGCAAAGGTTCCGAATCAAGACAGCTAGAACATATGTAGAGCCATTGCCAGGCAAATAGGTAAAATCATGGCCAAGCTGAAACATACCTTATAATGCCTTCCCGGAACTCCAAACAAAGTTTTTTCACAAACGATGCGTGATTTGGTCATTTCTACAAAGTTTCAATGAATTCCATTACAAATTGTACATTTTCCAAACTTCAGGTACAAGTGTAGGACAATTAGCAATGAGGAAAAAAGTTACAAGTCCAAGTATCTCTTCCTACGCTTTTCCAAATGTAACGAGACAAGTCCAAAGTTAGTTTATTTTAAAGAGACCAGCGGTACAGTGATGCATGGAAAAATTCAACTGCTTCCGATGAAAAATGCAAAGGTTCCGAATCAAGACAGCTAGAACATATGTAGAGCCATTGCCAGGCGAATAGGTAAAATCATGGCCAAGCTGAAACATACCTTATAATGCCTTCCCGGAACTCCAAACAAAGTTTTTTCACAAACGATGCGTGATTTGGTCATTTCTACAAAGTTTCAATGAATTCCATTACAAATTGTACATTTTCCAAACTTCAGGTACAAGTGTAGGACAATTAGCAATGAGGAAAAAAGTTACAAGTCCAAGTATCTCTTCCTACGCTTTTCCAAATGTAACGAGACAAGTCCAAAGTTAGTTTATTTTAAAGAGACCAGCGGTACAGTGATGCATGGAAAAATTCAACTGCTTCCGATGAAAAATGCAAAGGTTCCGAATCAAGACAGCTAGAACATATGTAGAGCCATTGCCAGGCAAATAGGTAAAATCATGGCCAAGCTGAAACATACCTTATAATGCCTTCCCGGAACTCCAAACAAAGTTTTTTCACAAACGATGCGTGATTTGGTCATTTCTACAAAGTTTCAATGAATTCCATTACAAATTGTGCATTTTCTAAACTTCAGGTACAATTGTAGGACAATTAGCAATGAGGAAAAAAGTTACAAGTCCAAGTATCTCTTCCTACGCTTTTCCAAATGTAACGAGACAAGTCCAAAGTTAGTTTATTTTAAAGAGACCAGCGGTACAGTGATGCATGGAAAAATTCAACTGCTTCCGATGAAAAATGCAAAGGTTCCGAATCAAGACAGCTAGAACATATGTAGAGCCATTGCCAGGCAAATAGGTAAAATCATGGCCAAGCTGAAACATACCTTATAATGCCTTCCCGGAACTCCAAACAAAGTTTTTTCACAAACGATGCGTGATTTGGTCATTTCTACAAAGTTTCAATGAATTCCATTACAAATTGTACATTTTCCAAACTTCAGGTACAAGTGTAGGACAATTAGCAATGAGGAAAAAAGTTACAAGTCCAAGTATCTCTTCCTACGCTTTTCCAAATGTAACGAGACAAGTCCAAAGTTAGTTTATTTTAAAGAGACCAGCGGTACAGTGATGCATGGAAAAATTCAACTGCTTGCGATGAAAAATGCAAAGGTTCCGAATCAAGACAGCTAGAACATATGTAGAGCCATTGCCAGGCAAATAGGTAAAATCATGGCCAAGCTGAAACATACCTTATAATGCCTTCCCGGAACTCCAAACAAAGTTTTTTCACAAACGATGCGTGATTTGGTCATTTCTACAAAGTTTCAATGAATTCCATTACAAATTGTACATTTTCCAAACTTCAGGTACAAGTGTAGGACAATTAGCAATGAGGAAAAAAGTTACAAGTCCAAGTATCTCTTCCTACGCTTTTCCAAATGTAACGAGACAAGTCCAAAGTTAGTTTATTTTAAAGAGACCAGCGGTACAGTGATGCATGGAAAAATTCAACTGCTTCCGATGAAAAATGCAAAGGTTCCGAATCAAGACAGCTAGAACATATGTAGAGCCATTGCCAGGCAAATAAATAAAATCATGGCCAAGCTGAAACATACCTTATAATGCCTTCCCGGAACTCCAAACAAAGTTTTTTCACAAACGATGCGTGATTTGGTCATTTCTACAAAGTTTCAATGAATTCCATTACAAATTGTGCATTTTCCAAACTTCAGGTACAAGTGTAGGACAATTAGCAATGAGGAAAAAAGTTACAAGTCCAAGTATCTCTTCCTACGCTTTTCCAAATGTAACGAGACAAGTCCAAAGTTAGTTTATTTTAAAGAGACCAGCGGTACAGTGATGCATGGAAAAATTCAACTGCTTCCGATGAAAAATGCAAAGGTTCCAAATCAAGACAGCTAGAACATATGTAGAGCCATTGCCAGGCAAATAGGTAAAATCATGGCCAAGCTGAAACATACCTTATAATGCCTTCCCGGAACTCCAAACAAAGTTTTTTCACAAACGATGCGTGATTTGGTCATTTCTACAAAGTTTCAATGAATTCCATTACAAATTGTACATTTTCCAAACTTCAGGTACAAGTGTAGGACAATTAGCAATGAGGAAAAAAGTTACAAGTCCAAGTATCTCTTCCTACGCTTTTCCAAATGTAACGAGACAAGTCCAAAGTTAGTTTATTTTAAAGAGACCAGCGGTACAGTGATGCATGGAAAAATTCAACTGCTTCCGATGAAAAATGCAAAGGTTCCGAATCAAGACAGCTAGAACATATGTAGAGCCATTGCCAGGCAAATAGGTAAAATCATGGCCAAGCTGAAACATACCTTATAATGCCTTCCCGGAACTCCAAACAAAGTTTTTTCACAAACGATGCGTGATTTGGTCATTTCTACAAAGTTTCAATGAATTCCATTACAAATTGTACATTTTCCAAACTTCAGGTACAAGTGTAGGACAATTAGCAATGAGGAAAAAAGTTACAAGTCCAAGTATCTCTTCCTACGCTTTTCCAAATGTAACGAGACAAGTCCAAAGTTAGTTTATTTTAAAGAGACCAGCGGTACAGTGATGCATGGAAAAATTCAACTGCTTCCGATGAAAAATGCAAAGGTTCCGAATCAAGACAGCTAGAACATATGTAGAGCCATTGCCAGGCAAATAGGTAAAATCATGGCCAAGCTGAAACATACCTTATAATGCCTTCCCGGAACTCCAAACAAAGTTTTTTCACAAACGATGCGTGATTTGGTCATTTCTACAAAGTTTCAATGAATTCCATTACAAATTGTACATTTTCCAAACTTCAGGTACAAGTGTAGGACAATTAGCAATGAGGAAAAAAGTTACAAGTCCAAGTATCTCTTCCTACGCTTTTCCAAATGTAACGAGACAAGTCCAAAGTTAGTTTATTTTAAAGAGACCAGCGGTACAGTGATGCATGGAAAAATTCAACTGCTTCCGATGAAAAATGCAAAGGTTCCGAATCAAGACAGCTAGGACATATGTAGAGCCATTGCCAGGCAAATAGGTAAAATCATGGCCAAGCTGAAACATACCTTATAATGCCTTCCCGGAACTCCAAACAAAGTTTTTTCACAAACGATGCGTGATTTGGTCATTTCTACAAAGTTTCAATGAATTCCATTACAAATTGTACATTTTCCAAACTTCAGGTACAAGTGTAGGACAATTAGCAATGAGGAAAAAAGTTACAAGTCCAAGTATCTCTTCCTACGCTTTTCCAAATGTAACGAGACAAGTCCAAAGTTAGTTTATTTTAAAGAGACCAGCGGTACAGTGATGCATGGAAAAATTCAACTGCTTCCGATGAAAAATGCAAAGGTTCCGAATCAAGACAGCTAGAACACATGTAGAGCCATTGCCAGGCAAATAGGTAAAATCATGGCCAAGCTGAAACATACCTTATAATGCCTTCCCGGAACTCCAAACAAAGTTTTTTCACAAACGATGCGTGATTTGGTCATTTCTACAAAGTTTCAATGAATTCCATTACAAATTGTGCATTTTCCAAACTTCAGGTACAAGTGTAGGACAATTAGCAATGAGGAAAAAAGTTACAAGTCCAAGTATCTCTTCCTACGCTTTTCCAAATGTAACGAGACAAGTCCAAAGTTAGTTTATTTTAAAGAGACCAGCGGTACAGTGATGCATGGAAAAATTCAACTGCTTCCGATGAAAAATGCAAAGGTTCCGAATCAAGACAGCTAGAACATATGTAGAGCCATTGCCAGGCAAATAGGTAAAATCATGGCCAAGCTGAAACATACCTTATAATGCCTTCCCGGAACTCCAAACAAAGTTTTTTCACAAACGATGCGTGATTTGGTCATTTCTACAAAGTTTCAATGAATTCCATTACAAATTGTACATTTTCCAAACTTCAGGTACAAGTGTAGGACAATTAGGAATGAGGAAAAAAGTTACAAGTCCAAGTATCTCTTCCTACGCTTTTCCAAATGTAACGAGACAAATCCAAAGTTAGTTTATTTTAAAGAGACCAGCGGTACAGTGATGCATGGAAAAATTCAACTGCTTCCGATGAAAAATGCAAAGGTTCCGAATCAAGACAGCTAGAACATATGTAGAGCCATTGCCAGGCAAATAGGTAAAATCATGGCCAAGCTGAAACATACCTTATAATGCCTTCCCGGAACTCCAAACAAAGTTTTTTCACAAACGATGCGTGATTTGGTCATTTCTACAAAGTTTCAATGAATTCCATTACAAATTGTACATTTTCCAAACTTCAGGTACAAGTGTAGGACAATTAGCAATGAGGAAAAAAGTTACAAGTCCAAGTATCTCTTCCTACGCTTTTCCAAATGTAACGAGACAAGTCCAAAGTTAGTTTATTTTAAAGAGACCAGCGGTACAGTGATGCATGGAAAAATTCAACTGCTTCCGATGAAAAATGCAAAGGTTCCGAATCAAGACAGCTAGAACATATGTAGAGCCATTGCCAGGCAAATAGGTAAAATCATGGCCAAGCTGAAACATACCTTATAATGCCTTCCCGGAACTCCAAACAAAGTTTTTTCACAAACGATGCGTGATTTGGTCATTTCTACAAAGTTTCAATGAATTCCATTACAAATTGTACATTTTCCAAACTTCAGGTACAAGTGTAGGACAATTAGCAATGAGGAAAAAAGTTACAAGTCCAAGTATCTCTTCCTACGCTTTTCCAAATGTAACGAGACAAGTCCAAAGTTAGTTTATTTTAAAGAGACCAGCATTACAGTGATGCATGGAAAAATTCAACTGCTTCCGATGAAAAATGCAAAGGTTCCGAATCAAGACAGCTAGAACATATGTAGAGCCATTGCCAGGCAAATAGGTAAAATCATGGCCAAGCTGAAACATACCTTATAATGCCTTCCCGGAACTCCAAACAAAGTTTTTTCACAAACGATGCGTGATTTGGTCATTTCTACAAAGTTTCAATGAATTCCATTACAAATTGTACATTTTCCAAACTTCAGGTACAAGTGTAGGACAATTAGCAATGAGGAAAAAAGTTACAAGTCCAAGTATCTCTTCCTACGCTTTTCCAAATGTAACGAGACAAGTCCAAAGTTAGTTTATTTTAAAGAGACCAGCGGTACAGTGATGCATGGAAAAATTCAACTGCTTCCGATGAAAAATGCAAAGGTTCCGAATCAAGACAGCTAGAACATATGTAGAGCCATTGCCAGGCAAATAGGTAAAATCATGGCCAAGCTGAAACATACCTTATAATGCCTTCCCGGAACTCCAAACAAAGTTTTTTCACAAACGATGCGTGATTTGGTCATTTCTACAAAGTTTCAATGAATTCCATTACAAATTGTGCATTTTCCAAACTTCAGGTACAAGTGTAGGACAATTAGCAATGAGGAAAAAAGTTACAAGTCCAAGTATCTCTTCCTACGCTTTTCCAAATGTAACGAGACAAGTCCAAAGTTAGTTTATTTTAAAGAGACCAGCGGTACAGTGATGCATGGAAAAATTCAACTGCTTCCGATGAAAAATGCAAAGGTTCCGAATCAAGACAGCTAGAACATATGTAGAGCCATTGCCAGGCGAATAGGTAAAATCATGGCCAAGCTGAAACATACCTTATAATGCCTTCCCGGAACTCCAAACAAAGTTTTTTCACAAACGATGCGTGATTTGGTCATTTCTACAAAGTTTCAATGAATTCCATTACAAATTGTACATTTTCCAAACTTCAGGTACAAGTGTAGGACAATTAGCAATGAGGAAAAAAGTTACAAGTCCAAGTATCTCTTCCTACGCTTTTCCAAATGTAACGAGACAAGTCCAAAGTTAGTTTATTTTAAAGAGACCAGCGGTACAGTGATGCATGGAAAAATTCAACTGCTTCCGATGAAAAATGCAAAGGTTCCGAATCAAGACAGCTAGAACATATGTAGAGCCATTGCCAGGCAAATAGGTAAAATCATGGCCAAGCTGAAACATACCTTATAATGCCTTCCCGGAACTCCAAACAAAGTTTTTTCACAAACGATGCGTGATTTGGTCATTTCTACAAAGTTTCAATGAATTCCATTACAAATTGTACATTTTCCAAACTTCAGGTACAAGTGTAGGACAATTAGCAATGAGGAAAAAAGTTACAAGTCCAAGTATCTCTTCCTACGCTTTTCCAAATGTAACGAGACAAGTCCAAAGTTAGTTTATTTTAAAGAGACCAGCGGTACAGTGATGCATGGAAAAATTCAACTGCTTCCGATGAAAAATGCAAAGGTTCCGAATCAAGACAGCTAGAACATATGTAGAGCCATTGCCAGGCAAATAGGTAAAATCATGGCCAAGCTGAAACATACCTTATAATGCCTTCCCGGAACTCCAAACAAACTTTTTTCACAAACGATGCGTGATTTGGTCATTTCTACAAAGTTTCAATGAATTCCATTACAAATTGTACATTTTCCAAACTTCAGGTACAAGTGTAGGACAATTAGCAATGAGGAAAAAAGTTACAAGTCCAAGTATCTCTTCCTACGCTTTTCCAAATGTAACGAGACAAGTCCAAAGTTAGTTTATTTTAAAGAGACCAGCGGTACAGTGATGCATGGAAAAATTCAACTGCTTCCGATGAAAAATGCAAAGGTTCCGAATCAAGACAGCTAGGACATATGTAGAGCCATTGCCTGGCAAATAGGTAAAATCATGGCCAAGCTGAAACATACCTTATAATGCCTTCCCGGAACTCCAAACAAAGTTTTTTCACAAACGATGCGTGATTTGGTCATTTCTACAAAGTTTCAATGAATTCCATTACAAATTGTACATTTTCCAAACTTCAGGTACAAGTGTAGGACAATTAGCAATGAGGAAAAAAGTTACAAGTCCAAGTATCTCTTCCTACGCTTTTCCAAATGTAACGAGACAAGTCCAAAGTTAGTTTATTTTAAAGAGACCAGCGGTACAGTGATGCATGGAAAAATTCAACTGCTTCCGATGAAAAATGCAAAGGTTCCGAATCAAGACAGCTAGAACATATGTAGAGCCATTGCCAGGCAAATAGGTAAAATCATGGCCAAGCTGAAACATACCTTATAATGCCTTCCCGGAACTCCAAACAAAGTTTTTTCACAAACGATGCGTGATTTGGTCATTTCTACAAAGTTTCAATGAATTCCATTACAAATTGTACATTTTCCAAACTTCAGGTACAAGTGTAGGACAATTAGCAATGAGGAAAAAAGTTACAAGTCCAAGTATCTCTTCCTACGCTTTTCCAAATGTAACGAGACAAGTCCAAAGTTAGTTTATTTTAAAGAGACCAGCGGTACAGTGATGCATGGAAAAATTCAACTGCTTCCGATGAAAAATGCAAAGGTTCCGAATCAAGACAGCTAGAACATATGTAGAGCCATTGCCAGGCGAATAGGTAAAATCATGGCCAAGCTGAAACATACCTTATAATGCCTTCCCGGAACTCCAAACAAAGTTTTTTCACAAACGATGCGTGATTTGGTCATTTCTACAAAGTTTCAATGAATTCCATTACAAATTGTGCATTTTCCAAACTTCAGGTACAAGTGTAGGACAATTAGCAATGAGGAAAAAAGTTACAAGTCCAAGTATCTCTTCCTACGCTTTTCCAAATGTAACGAGACAAGTCCAAAGTTAGTTTATTTTAAAGAGACCAGCGGTACAGTGATGCATGGAAAAATTCAACTGCTTCCGATGAAAAATGCAAAGGTTCCGAATCAAGACAGCTAGAACATATGTAGAGCCATTGCCAGGCAAATAGGTAAAATCATGGCCAAGCTGAAACATACCTTATAATGCCTTCCCGGAACTCCAAACAAAGTTTTTTCACAAACGATGCGTGATTTGGTCATTTCTACAAAGTTTCAATGAATTCCATTACAAATTGTACATTTTCCAAACTTCAGGTACAAGTGTAGGACAATTAGCAATGAGGAAAAAAGTTACAAGTCCAAGTATCTCTTCCTACGCTTTTCCAAATGTAACGAGACAAGTCCAAAGTTAGTTTATTTTAAAGAGACCAGCGGTACAGTGATGCATGGAAAAATTCAACTGCTTCCGATGAAAAATGCAAAGGTTCCGAATCAAGACAGCTAGAACATATGTAGAGCCATTGCCAGGCGAATAGGTAAAATCATGGCCAAGCTGAAACATACCTTATAATGCCTTCCCGGAACTCCAAACAAAGTTTTTTCACAAACGATGCGTGATTTGGTCATTTCTACAAAGTTTCAATGAATTCCATTACAAATTGTGCATTTTCCAAACTTCAGGTACAAGTGTAGGACAATTAGCAATGAGGAAAAAAGTTACAAGTCCAAGTATCTCTTCCTACGCTTTTCCAAATGTAACGAGACAAGTCCAAAGTTAGTTTATTTTAAAGAGACCAGCGGTACAGTGATGCATGGAAAAATTCAACTGCTTCCGATGAAAAATGCAAAGGTTCCGAATCAAGACAGCTAGAACATATGTAGAGCCATTGCCAGGCAAATAGGTAAAATCATGGCCAAGCTGAAACATACCTTATAATGCCTTCCCGGAACTCCAAACAAAGTTTTTTCACAAACGATGCGTGATTTGGTCATTTCTACAAAGTTTCAATGAATTCCATTACAAATTGTACATTTTCCAAACTTCAGGTACAAGTGTAGGACAATTAGCAATGAGGAAAAAAGTTACAAGTCCAAGTATCTCTTCCTACGCTTTTCCAAATGTAACGAGACAAGTCCAAAGTTAGTTTATTTTAAAGAGACCAGCGGTACAGTGATGCATGGAAAAATTCAACTGCTTCCGATGAAAAATGCAAAGGTTCCGAATCAAGACAGCTAGAACATATGTAGAGCCATTGCCAGGCAAATAGGTAAAATCATGGCCAAGCTGAAACATACCTTATAATGCCTTCCCGGAACTCCAAACAAAGTTTTTTCACAAACGATGCGTGATTTGGTCATTTCTACAAAGTTTCAATGAATTCCATTACAAATTGTACATTTTCCAAACTTCAGGTACAAGTGTAGGACAATTAGCAATGAGGAAAAAAGTTACAAGTCCAAGTATCTCTTCCTACGCTTTTCCAAATGTAACGAGACAAGTCCAAAGTTAGTTTATTTTAAAGAGACCAGCGGTACAGTGATGCATGGAAAAATTCAACTGCTTCCGATGAAAAATGCAAAGGTTCCGAATCAAGACAGCTAGAACATATGTAGAGCCATTGCCAGGCGAATAGGTAAAATCATGGCCAAGCTGAAACATACCTTATAATGCCTTCCCGGAACTCCAAACAAAGTTTTTTCACAAACGATGCGTGATTTGGTCATTTCTACAAAGTTTCAGTGAATTCCATTACAAATTGTACATTTTCCAAACTTCAGGTACAAGTGTAGGACAATTAGCAATGAGGAAAAAAGTTACAAGTCCAAGTATCTCTTCCTACGCTTTTCCAAATGTAACGAGACAAGTCCAAAGTTAGTTTATTTTAAAGAGACCAGCGGTACAGTGATGCATGGAAAAATTCAACTGCTTCCGATGAAAAATGCAAAGGTTCCGAATCAAGACAGCTAGAACATATGTAGAGCCATTGCCAGGCAAATAGGTAAAATCATGGCCAAGCTGAAACATACCTTATAATGCCTTCCCGGAACTCCAAACAAAGTTTTTTCACAAACGATGCGTGATTTGGTCATTTCTACAAAGTTTCAATGAATTCCATTACAAATTGTACATTTTCCAAACTTCAGGTACAAGTGTAGGACAATTAGCAATGAGGAAAAAAGTTACAAGTCCAAGTATCTCTTCCTACGCTTTTCCAAATGTAACGAGACAAGTCCAAAGTTAGTTTATTTTAAAGAGACCAGCGGTACAGTGATGCATGGAAAAATTCAACTGCTTCCGATGAAAAATGCAAAGGTTCCGAATCAAGACAGCTAGAACATATGTAGAGCCATTGCCAGGCAAATAGGTAAAATCATGGCCAAGCTGAAACATACCTTATAATGCCTTCCCGGAACTCCAAACAAAGTTTTTTCACAAACGATGCGTGATTTGGTCATTTCTACAAAGTTTCAATGAATTCCATTACAAATTGTACATTTTCCAAACTTCAGGTACAAGTGTAGGACAATTAGCAATGAGGAAAAAAGTTACAAGTCCAAGTATCTCTTCCTACGCTTTTCCAAATGTAACGAGACAAGTCCAAAGTTAGTTTATTTTAAAGAGACCAGCGGTACAGTGATGCATGGAAAAATTCAACTGCTTCCGATGAAAAATGCAAAGGTTCCGAATCAAGACAGCTAGAACATATGTAGAGCCATTGCCAGGCGAATAGGTAAAATCATGGCCAAGCTGAAACATACCTTATAATGCCTTCCCGGAACTCCAAACAAAGTTTTTTCACAAACGATGCGTGATTTGGTCATTTCTACAAAGTTTCAATGAATTCCATTACAAATTGTGCATTTTCCAAACTTCAGGTACAAGTGTAGGACAATTAGCAATGAGGAAAAAAGTTACAAGTCCAAGTATCTCTTCCTACGCTTTTCCAAATGTAACGAGACAAGTCCAAAGTTAGTTTATTTTAAAGAGACCAGCGGTACAGTGATGCATGGAAAAATTCAACTGCTTCCGATGAAAAATGCAAAGGTTCCGAATCAAGACAGCTAGAACATATGTAGAGCCATTGCCAGGCAAATAGGTAAAATCATGGCCAAGCTGAAACATACCTTATAATGCCTTCCCGGAACTCCAAACAAAGTTTTTTCACAAACGATGCGTGATTTGGTCATTTCTACAAAGTTTCAATGAATTCCATTACAAATTGTACATTTTCCAAACTTCAGGTACAAGTGTAGGACAATTAGCAATGAGGAAAAAAGTTACAAGTCCAAGTATCTCTTCCTACGCTTTTCCAAATGTAACGAGACAAGTCCAAAGTTAGTTTATTTTAAAGAGACCAGCGGTACAGTGATGCATGGAAAAATTCAACTGCTTCCGATGAAAAATGCAAAGGTTCCGAATCAAGACAGCTAGAACATATGTAGAGCCATTGCCAGGCGAATAGGTAAAATCATGGCCAAGCTGAAACATACCTTATAATGCCTTCCCGGAACTCCAAACAAAGTTTTTTCACAAACGATGCGTGATTTGGTCATTTCTACAAAGTTTCAATGAATTCCATTACAAATTGTACATTTTCCAAACTTCAGGTACAAGTGTAGGACAATTAGCAATGAGGAAAAAAGTTACAAGTCCAAGTATCTCTTCCTACGCTTTTCCAAATGTAACGAGACAAGTCCAAAGTTAGTTTATTTTAAAGAGACCAGCGGTACAGTGATGCACGGAAAAATTCAACTGCTTCCGATGAAAAATGCAAAGGTTCCGAATCAAGACAGCTAGAACATATGTAGAGCCATTGCCAGGCAAATAGGTAAAATCATGGCCAAGCTGAAACATACCTTATAATGCCTTCCCGGAACTCCAAACAAAGTTTTTTCACAAACGATGCGTGATTTGGTCATTTCTACAAAGTTTCAATGAATTCCATTACAAATTGTACATTTTCCAAACTTCAGGTACAAGTGTAGGACAATTAGCAATGAGGAAAAAAGTTACAAGTCCAAGTATCTCTTCCTACGCTTTTCCAAATGTAACGAGACAAGTCCAAAGTTAGTTTATTTTAAAGAGACCAGCGGTACAGTGATGCACGGAAAAATTCAACTGCTTCCGATGAAAAATGCAAAGGTTCCGAATCAAGACAGCTAGAACATATGTAGAGCCATTGCCAGGCAAATAGGTAAAATCATGGCCAAGCTGAAACATACCTTATAATGCCTTCCCGGAACTCCAAACAAAGTTTTTTCACAAACGATGCATGATTTGGTCATTTCTACAAAGTTTCAATGAATTCCATTACAAATTGTACATTTTCCAAACTTCATGTACAAGTGTAGGACAGTTAGCAATGAGGAAAAAAGTTACAAGTCCAAGTATCTCTTCCTACGCTTTTCCAAATGTAACGAGACAAGTCCAAAGTTAGTTTATTTTAAAGAGACCAGCGGTACAGTGATGCATGGAAAAATTCAACTGCTTCCGATGAAAAATGCAAAGGTTCCGAATCAAGACAGCTAGAACATATGTAGAGCCATTGCCAGGCAAATAGGTAAAATCATGGCCAAGCTGAAACATACCTTATAATGCCTTCCCGGAACTCCAAACAAAGTTTTTTCACAAACGATGCGTGATTTGGTCATTTCTACAAAGTTTCAATGAATTCTATTACAAATTGTACATTTTCCAAACTTCAGGTACAAGTGTAGGACAATTAGCAATGAGGAAAAAAGTTACAAGTCCAAGTATCTCTTCCTACGCTTTTCCAAATGTAACGAGACAAGTCCAAAGTTAGTTTATTTTAAAGAGACCAGCGGTACAGTGATGCACGGAAAAATTCAACTGCTTCCGATGAAAAATGCAAAGGTTCCGAATCAAGACAGCTAGAACATATGTAGAGCCATTGCCAGGCAAATAGGTAAAATCATGGCCAAGCTGAAACATACCTTATAATGCCTTCCCGGAACTCCAAACAAAGTTTTTTCACAAACGATGCGTGATTTGGTCATTTCTACAAAGTTTCAATGAATTCCATTACAAATTGTACATTTTCCAAACTTCAGGTACAAGTGTAGGACAATTAGCAATGAGGAAAAAAGTTACAAGTCCAAGTATCTCTTCCTACGCTTTTCCAAATGTAACGAGACAAGTCCAAAGTTAGTTTATTTTAAAGAGACCAGCGGTACAGTGATGCATGGAAAAATTCAACTGCTTCCGATGAAAAATGCAAAGGTTCCGAATCAAGACAGCTAGAACATATGTAGAGCCATTGCCAGGCAAATAGGTAAAATCATGGCCAAGCTGAAACATACCTTATAATGCCTTCCCGGAACTCCAAACAAAGTTTTTTCACAAACGATGCGTGATTTGGTCATTTCTACAAAGTTTCAATGAATTCCATTACAAATTGTACATTTTCCAAACTTCAGGTACAAGTGTAGGACAATTAGCAATGAGGAAAAAAGTTACAAGTCCAAGTATATCTTCCTACGCTTTTCCAAATGTAACGAGACAAGTCCAAAGTTAGTTTATTTTAAAGAGACCAGCGGTACAGTGATGCATGGAAAAATTCAACTGCTTCCGATGAAAAATGCAAAGGTTCCGAATCAAGACAGCTAGAACATATGTAGAGCCATTGCCAGGCAAATAGGTAAAATCATGGCCAAGCTGAAACATACCTTATAATGCCTTCCCGGAACTCCAAACAAAGTTTTTTCACAAACGATGCGTGATTTGGTCATTTCTACAAAGTTTCAATGAATTCCATTACAAATTGTACATTTTCCAAACTTCAGGTACAAGTGTAGGACAATTAGCAATGAGGAAAAAAGTTACAAGTCCAAGTATCTCTTCCTACGCTTTTCCAAATGTAACGAGACAAGTCCAAAGTTAGTTTATTTTAAAGAGACCAGCGGTACAGTGATGCATGGAAAAATTCAACTGCTTCCGATGAAAAATGCAAAGGTTCCGAATCAAGACAGCTAGAACATATGTAGAGCCATTGCCAGGCGAATAGGTAAAATCATGGCCAAGCTGAAACATACCTTATAATGCCTTCCCGGAACTCCAAACAAAGTTTTTTCACAAACGATGCGTGATTTGGTCATTTCTACAAAGTTTCAATGAATTCCATTACAAATTGTACATTTTCCAAACTTCAGGTACAAGTGTAGGACAATTAGCAATGAGGAAAAAAGTTACAAGTCCAAGTATCTCTTCCTACGCTTTTCCAAATGTAACGAGACAAGTCCAAAGTTAGTTTATTTTAAAGAGACCAGCGGTACAGTGATGCATGGAAAAATTCAACTGCTTCCGATGAAAAATGCAAAGGTTCCGAATCAAGACAGCTAGAACATATGTAGAGCCATTGCCAGGCAAATAGGTAAAATCATGGCCAAGCTGAAACATACCTTATAATGCCTTCCCGGAACTCCAAACAAAGTTTTTTCACAAACGATGCGTGATTTGGTCATTTCTACAAAGTTTCAATGAATTCCATTACAAATTGTACATTTTCCAAACTTCAGGTACAAGTGTAGGACAATTAGCAATGAGGAAAAAAGTTACAAGTCCAAGTATCTCTTCCTACGCTTTTCCAAATGTAACGAGACAAGTCCAAAGTTAGTTTATTTTAAAGAGACCAGCGGTACAGTGATGCATGGAAAAATTCAACTGCTTCCGATGAAAAATGCAAAGGTTCCGAATCAAGACAGCTAGAACATATGTAGAGCCATTGCCAGGCAAATAGGTAAAATCATGGCCAAGCTGAAACATACCTTATAATGCCTTCCCGGAACTCCAAACAAAGTTTTTTCACAAACGATGCGTGATTTGGTCATTTCTACAAAGTTTCAATGAATTCCATTACAAATTGTACATTTTCCAAACTTCAGGTACAAGTGTAGGACAATTAGCAATGAGGAAAAAAGTTACAAGTCCAAGTATCTCTTCCTACGCTTTTCCAAATGTAACGAGACAAGTCCAAAGTTAGTTTATTTTAAAGAGACCAGCGGTACAGTGATGCATGGAAAAATTCAACTGCTTCCGATGAAAAATGCAAAGGTTCCGAATCAAGACAGCTAGGACATATGTAGAGCCATTGCCTGGCAAATAGGTAAAATCATGGCCAAGCTGAAACATACCTTATAATGCCTTCCCGGAACTCCAAACAAAGTTTTTTCACAAACGATGCGTGATTTGGTCATTTCTACAAAGTTTCAATGAATTCCATTACAAATTGTACATTTTCCAAACTTCAGGTACAAGTGTAGGACAATTAGCAATGAGGAAAAAAGTTACAAGTCCAAGTATCTCTTCCTACGCTTTTCCAAATGTAACGAGACAAGTCCAAAGTTAGTTTATTTTAAAGAGACCAGCGGTACAGTGATGCATGGAAAAATTCAACTGCTTCCGATGAAAAATGCAAAGGTTCCGAATCAAGACAGCTAGAACATATGTAGAGCCATTGCCAGGCAAATAGGTAAAATCATGGCCAAGCTGAAACATACCTTATAATGCCTTCCCGGAACTCCAAACAAAGTTTTTTCACAAACGATGCGTGATTTGGTCATTTCTACAAAGTTTCAATGAATTCCATTACAAATTGTACATTTTCCAAACTTCAGGTACAAGTGTAGGACAATTAGCAATGAGGAAAAAAGTTACAAGTCCAAGTATCTCTTCCTACGCTTTTCCAAATGTAACGAGACAAGTCCAAAGTTAGTTTATTTTAAAGAGACCAGCGGTACAGTGATGCATGGAAAAATTCAACTGCTTCCGATGAAAAATGCAAAGGTTCCGAATCAAGACAGCTAGAACATATGTAGAGCCATTGCCAGGCGAATAGGTAAAATCATGGCCAAGCTGAAACATACCTTATAATGCCTTCCCGGAACTCCAAACAAAGTTTTTTCACAAACGATGCGTGATTTGGTCATTTCTACAAAGTTTCAATGAATTCCATTACAAATTGTGCATTTTCCAAACTTCAGGTACAAGTGTAGGACAATTAGCAATGAGGAAAAAAGTTACAAGTCCAAGTATCTCTTCCTACGCTTTTCCAAATGTAACGAGACAAGTCCAAAGTTAGTTTATTTTAAAGAGACCAGCGGTACAGTGATGCATGGAAAAATTCAACTGCTTCCGATGAAAAATGCAACGGTTCCGAATCAAGACAGCTAGAACATATGTAGAGCCATTGCCAGGCAAATAGGTAAAATCATGGCCAAGCTGAAACATACCTTATAATGCCTTCCCGGAACTCCAAACAAAGTTTTTTCACAAACGATGCGTGATTTGGTCATTTCTACAAAGTTTCAATGAATTCCATTACAAATTGTACATTTTCCAAACTTCAGGTACAAGTGTAGGACAATTAGCAATGAGGAAAAAAGTTACAAGTCCAAGTATCTCTTCCTACGCTTTTCCAAATGTAACGAGACAAGTCCAAAGTTAGTTTATTTTAAAGAGACCAGCGGTACAGTGATGCATGGAAAAATTCAACTGCTTCCGATGAAAAATGCAAAGGTTCCGAATCAAGACAGCTAGAACATATGTAGAGCCATTGCCAGGCGAATAGGTAAAATCATGGCCAAGCTGAAACATACCTTATAATGCCTTCCCGGAACTCCAAACAAAGTTTTTTCACAAACGATGCGTGATTTGGTCATTTCTACAAAGTTTCAATGAATTCCATTACAAATTGTGCATTTTCCAAACTTCAGGTACAAGTGTAGGACAATTAGCAATGAGGAAAAAAGTTACAAGTCCAAGTATCTCTTCCTACGCTTTTCCAAATGTAACGAGACAAGTCCAAAGTTAGTTTATTTTAAAGAGACCAGCGGTACAGTGATGCATGGAAAAATTCAACTGCTTCCGATGAAAAATGCAAAGGTTCCGAATCAAGACAGCTAGAACATATGTAGAGCCATTGCCAGGCAAATAGGTAAAATCATGGCCAAGCTGAAACATACCTTATAATGCCTTCCCGGAACTCCAAACAAAGTTTTTTCACAAACGATGCGTGATTTGGTCATTTCTACAAAGTTTCAATGAATTCCATTACAAATTGTACATTTTCCAAACTTCAGGTACAAGTGTAGGACAATTAGCAATGAGGAAAAAAGTTACAAGTCCAAGTATCTCTTCCTACGCTTTTCCAAATGTAACGAGACAAGTCCAAAGTTAGTTTATTTTAAAGAGACCAGCGGTACAGTGATGCATGGAAAAATTCAACTGCTTCCGATGAAAAATGCAAAGGTTCCGAATCAAGACAGCTAGAACATATGTAGAGCCATTGCCAGGCAAATAGGTAAAATCATGGCCAAGCTGAAACATACCTTATAATGCCTTCCCGGAACTCCAAACAAAGTTTTTTCACAAACGATGCGTGATTTGGTCATTTCTACAAAGTTTCAATGAATTCCATTACAAATTGTACATTTTCCAAACTTCAGGTACAAGTGTAGGACAATTAGCAATGAGGAAAAAAGTTACAAGTCCAAGTATCTCTTCCTACGCTTTTCCAAATGTAACGAGACAAGTCCAAAGTTAGTTTATTTTAAAGAGACCAGCGGTACAGTGATGCATGGAAAAATTCAACTGCTTCCGATGAAAAATGCAAAGGTTCCGAATCAAGACAGCTAGAACATATGTAGAGCCATTGCCAGGCGAATAGGTAAAATCATGGCCAAGCTGAAACATACCTTATAATGCCTTCCCGGAACTCCAAACAAAGTTTTTTCACAAACGATGCGTGATTTGGTCATTTCTACAAAGTTTCAGTGAATTCCATTACAAATTGTACATTTTCCAAACTTCAGGTACAAGTGTAGGACAATTAGCAATGAGGAAAAAAGTTACAAGTCCAAGTATCTCTTCCTACGCTTTTCCAAATGTAACGAGACAAGTCCAAAGTTAGTTTATTTTAAAGAGACCAGCGGTACAGTGATGCATGGAAAAATTCAACTGCTTCCGATGAAAAATGCAAAGGTTCCGAATCAAGACAGCTAGAACATATGTAGAGCCATTGCCAGGCAAATAGGTAAAATCATGGCCAAGCTGAAACATACCTTATAATGCCTTCCCGGAACTCCAAACAAAGTTTTTTCACAAACGATGCGTGATTTGGTCATTTCTACAAAGTTTCAATGAATTCCATTACAAATTGTACATTTTCCAAACTTCAGGTACAAGTGTAGGACAATTAGCAATGAGGAAAAAAGTTACAAGTCCAAGTATCTCTTCCTACGCTTTTCCAAATGTAACGAGACAAGTCCAAAGTTAGTTTATTTTAAAGAGACCAGCGGTACAGTGATGCATGGAAAAATTCAACTGCTTCCGATGAAAAATGCAAAGGTTCCGAATCAAGACAGCTAGAACATATGTAGAGCCATTGCCAGGCAAATAGGTAAAATCATGGCCAAGCTGAAACATACCTTATAATGCCTTCCCGGAACTCCAAACAAAGTTTTTTCACAAACGATGCGTGATTTGGTCATTTCTACAAAGTTTCAATGAATTCCATTACAAATTGTACATTTTCCAAACTTCAGGTACAAGTGTAGGACAATTAGCAATGAGGAAAAAAGTTACAAGTCCAAGTATCTCTTCCTACGCTTTTCCAAATGTAACGAGACAAGTCCAAAGTTAGTTTATTTTAAAGAGACCAGCGGTACAGTGATGCATGGAAAAATTCAACTGCTTCCGATGAAAAATGCAAAGGTTCCGAATCAAGACAGCTAGAACATATGTAGAGCCATTGCCAGGCGAATAGGTAAAATCATGGCCAAGCTGAAACATACCTTATAATGCCTTCCCGGAACTCCAAACAAAGTTTTTTCACAAACGATGCGTGATTTGGTCATTTCTACAAAGTTTCAATGAATTCCATTACAAATTGTGCATTTTCCAAACTTCAGGTACAAGTGTAGGACAATTAGCAATGAGGAAAAAAGTTACAAGTCCAAGTATCTCTTCCTACGCTTTTCCAAATGTAACGAGACAAGTCCAAAGTTAGTTTATTTTAAAGAGACCAGCGGTACAGTGATGCATGGAAAAATTCAACTGCTTCCGATGAAAAATGCAAAGGTTCCGAATCAAGACAGCTAGAACATATGTAGAGCCATTGCCAGGCAAATAGGTAAAATCATGGCCAAGCTGAAACATACCTTATAATGCCTTCCCGGAACTCCAAACAAAGTTTTTTCACAAACGATGCGTGATTTGGTCATTTCTACAAAGTTTCAATGAATTCCATTACAAATTGTACATTTTCCAAACTTCAGGTACAAGTGTAGGACAATTAGCAATGAGGAAAAAAGTTACAAGTCCAAGTATCTCTTCCTACGCTTTTCCAAATGTAACGAGACAAGTCCAAAGTTAGTTTATTTTAAAGAGACCAGCGGTACAGTGATGCATGGAAAAATTCAACTGCTTCCGATGAAAAATGCAAAGGTTCCGAATCAAGACAGCTAGAACATATGTAGAGCCATTGCCAGGCGAATAGGTAAAATCATGGCCAAGCTGAAACATACCTTATAATGCCTTCCCGGAACTCCAAACAAAGTTTTTTCACAAACGATGCGTGATTTGGTCATTTCTACAAAGTTTCAATGAATTCCATTACAAATTGTACATTTTCCAAACTTCAGGTACAAGTGTAGGACAATTAGCAATGAGGAAAAAAGTTACAAGTCCAAGTATCTCTTCCTACGCTTTTCCAAATGTAACGAGACAAGTCCAAAGTTAGTTTATTTTAAAGAGACCAGCGGTACAGTGATGCACGGAAAAATTCAACTGCTTCCGATGAAAAATGCAAAGGTTCCGAATCAAGACAGCTAGAACATATGTAGAGCCATTGCCAGGCAAATAGGTAAAATCATGGCCAAGCTGAAACATACCTTATAATGCCTTCCCGGAACTCCAAACAAAGTTTTTTCACAAACGATGCGTGATTTGGTCATTTCTACAAAGTTTCAATGAATTCCATTACAAATTGTACATTTTCCAAACTTCAGGTACAAGTGTAGGACAATTAGCAATGAGGAAAAAAGTTACAAGTCCAAGTATCTCTTCCTACGCTTTTCCAAATGTAACGAGACAAGTCCAAAGTTAGTTTATTTTAAAGAGACCAGCGGTACAGTGATGCACGGAAAAATTCAACTGCTTCCGATGAAAAATGCAAAGGTTCCGAATCAAGACAGCTAGAACATATGTAGAGCCATTGCCAGGCAAATAGGTAAAATCATGGCCAAGCTGAAACATACCTTATAATGCCTTCCCGGAACTCCAAACAAAGTTTTTTCACAAACGATGCATGATTTGGTCATTTCTACAAAGTTTCAATGAATTCCATTACAAATTGTACATTTTCCAAACTTCATGTACAAGTGTAGGACAGTTAGCAATGAGGAAAAAAGTTACAAGTCCAAGTATCTCTTCCTACGCTTTTCCAAATGTAACGAGACAAGTCCAAAGTTAGTTTATTTTAAAGAGACCAGCGGTACAGTGATGCATGGAAAAATTCAACTGCTTCCGATGAAAAATGCAAAGGTTCCGAATCAAGACTGCTAGAACATATGTAGAGCCATTGCCAGGCAAATAGGTAAAATCATGGCCAAGCTGAAACATACCTTATAATGCCTTCCCGGAACTCCAAACAAAGTTTTTTCACAAACGATGCGTGATTTGGTCATTTCTACAAAGTTTCAATGAATTCTATTACAAATTGTACATTTTCCAAACTTCAGGTACAAGTGTAGGACAATTAGCAATGAGGAAAAAAGTTACAAGTCCAAGTATCTCTTCCTACGCTTTTCCAAATGTAACGAGACAAGTCCAAAGTTAGTTTATTTTAAAGAGACCAGCGGTACAGTGATGCACGGAAAAATTCAACTGCTTCCGATGAAAAATGCAAAGGTTCCGAATCAAGACAGCTAGAACATATGTAGAGCCATTGCCAGGCAAATAGGTAAAATCATGGCCAAGCTGAAACATACCTTATAATGCCTTCCCGGAACTCCAAACAAAGTTTTTTCACAAACGATGCGTGATTTGGTCATTTCTACAAAGTTTCAATGAATTCCATTACAAATTGTACATTTTCCAAACTTCAGGTACAAGTGTAGGACAATTAGCAATGAGGAAAAAAGTTACAAGTCCAAGTATCTCTTCCTACGCTTTTCCAAATGTAACGAGACAAGTCCAAAGTTAGTTTATTTTAAAGAGACCAGCGGTACAGTGATGCATGGAAAAATTCAACTGCTTCCGATGAAAAATGCAAAGGTTCCGAATCAAGACAGCTAGAACATATGTAGAGCCATTGCCAGGCAAATAGGTAAAATCATGGCCAAGCTGAAACATACCTTATAATGCCTTCCCGGAACTCCAAACAAAGTTTTTTCACAAACGATGCGTGATTTGGTCATTTCTACAAAGTTTCAATGAATTCCATTACAAATTGTACATTTTCCAAACTTCAGGTACAAGTGTAGGACAATTAGCAATGAGGAAAAAAGTTACAAGTCCAAGTATCTCTTCCTACGCTTTTCCAAATGTAACGAGACAAGTCCAAAGTTAGTTTATTTTAAAGAGACCAGCGGTACAGTGATGCATGGAAAAATTCAACTGCTTCCGATGAAAAATGCAAAGGTTCCGAATCAAGACAGCTAGAACATATGTAGAGCCATTGCCAGGCGAATAGGTAAAATCATGGCCAAGCTGAAACATACCTTATAATGCCTTCCCGGAACTCCAAACAAAGTTTTTTCACAAACGATGCGTGATTTGGTCATTTCTACAAAGTTTCAATGAATTCCATTACAAATTGTGCATTTTCCAAACTTCAGGTACAAGTGTAGGACAATTAGCAATGAGGAAAAAAGTTACAAGTCCAAGTATCTCTTCCTACGCTTTTCCAAATGTAACGAGACAAGTCCAAAGTTAGTTTATTTTAAAGAGACCAGCGGTACAGTGATGCATGGAAAAATTCAACTGCTTCCGATGAAAAATGCAAAGGTTCCGAATCAAGACAGCTAGAACATATGTAGAGCCATTGCCAGGCAAATAGGTAAAATCATGGCCAAGCTGAAACATACCTTATAATGCCTTCCCGGAACTCCAAACAAAGTTTTTTCACAAACGATGCGTGATTTGGTCATTTCTACAAAGTTTCAATGAATTCCATTACAAATTGTACATTTTCCAAACTTCAGGTACAAGTGTAGGACAATTAGCAATGAGGAAAAAAGTTACAAGTCCAAGTATCTCTTCCTACGCTTTTCCAAATGTAACGAGACAAGTCCAAAGTTAGTTTATTTTAAAGAGACCAGCGGTACAGTGATGCATGGAAAAATTCAACTGCTTCCGATGAAAAATGCAAAGGTTCCGAATCAAGACAGCTAGAACATATGTAGAGCCATTGCCAGGCGAATAGGTAAAATCATGGCCAAGCTGAAACATACCTTATAATGCCTTCCCGGAACTCCAAACAAAGTTTTTTCACAAACGATGCGTGATTTGGTCATTTCTACAAAGTTTCAATGAATTCCATTACAAATTGTACATTTTCCAAACTTCAGGTACAAGTGTAGGACAATTAGCAATGAGGAAAAAAGTTACAAGTCCAAGTATCTCTTCCTACGCTTTTCCAAATGTAACGAGACAAGTCCAAAGTTAGTTTATTTTAAAGAGACCAGCGGTACAGTGATGCACGGAAAAATTCAACTGCTTCCGATGAAAAATGCAAAGGTTCCGAATCAAGACAGCTAGAACATATGTAGAGCCATTGCCAGGCAAATAGGTAAAATCATGGCCAAGCTGAAACATACCTTATAATGCCTTCCCGGAACTCCAAACAAAGTTTTTTCACAAACGATGCGTGATTTGGTCATTTCTACAAAGTTTCAATGAATTCCATTACAAATTGTACATTTTCCAAACTTCAGGTACAAGTGTAGGACAATTAGCAATGAGGAAAAAAGTTACAAGTCCAAGTATCTCTTCCTACGCTTTTCCAAATGTAACGAGACAAGTCCAAAGTTAGTTTATTTTAAAGAGACCAGCGGTACAGTGATGCATGGAAAAATTCAACTGCTTCCGATGAAAAATGCAAAGGTTCCGAATCAAGACAGCTAGAACATATGTAGAGCCATTGCCAGGCAAATAGGTAAAATCATGGCCAAGCTGAAACATACCTTATAATGCCTTCCCGGAACTCCAAACAAAGTTTTTTCACAAACGATGCGTGATTTGGTCATTTCTACAAAGTTTCAATGAATTCCATTACAAATTGTACATTTTCCAAACTTCAGGTACAAGTGTAGGACAATTAGCAATGAGGAAAAAAGTTACAAGTCCAAGTATCTCTTCCTACGCTTTTCCAAATGTAACGAGACAAGTCCAAAGTTAGTTTATTTTAAAGAGACCAGCGGTACAGTGATGCATGGAAAAATTCAACTGCTTCCGATGAAAAATGCAAAGGTTCCGAATCAAGACAGCTAGAACATATGTAGAGCCATTGCCAGGCAAATAGGTAAAATCATGGCCAAGCTGAAACATACCTTATAATGCCTTCCCGGAACTCCAAACAAAGTTTTTTCACAAACGATGCGTGATTTGGTCATTTCTACAAAGTTTCAATGAATTCCATTACAAATTGTACATTTTCCAAACTTCAGGTACAAGTGTAGGACAATTAGCAATGAGGAAAAAAGTTACAAGTCCAAGTATCTCTTCCTACGCTTTTCCAAATGTAACGAGACAAGTCCAAAGTTAGTTTATTTTAAAGAGACCAGCGGTACAGTGATGCATGGAAAAATTCAACTGCTTCCGATGAAAAATGCAAAGGTTCCGAATCAAGACAGCTAGAACATATGTAGAGCCATTGCCAGGCGAATAGGTAAAATCATGGCCAAGCTGAAACATACCTTATAATGCCTTCCCGGAACTCCAAACAAAGTTTTTTCACAAACGATGCGTGATTTGGTCATTTCTACAAAGTTTCAATGAATTCCATTACAAATTGTACATTTTCCAAACTTCAGGTACAAGTGTAGGACAATTAGCAATGAGGAAAAAAGTTACAAGTCCAAGTATCTCTTCCTACGCTTTTCCAAATGTAACGAGACAAGTCCAAAGTTAGTTTATTTTAAAGAGACCAGCGGTACAGTGATGCATGGAAAAATTCAACTGCTTCCGATGAAAAATGCAAAGGTTCCGAATCAAGACAGCTAGAACATATGTAGAGCCATTGCCAGGCAAATAGGTAAAATCATGGCCAAGCTGAAACATACCTTATAATGCCTTCCCGGAACTCCAAACAAAGTTTTTTCACAAACGATGCGTGATTTGGTCATTTCTACAAAGTTTCAATGAATTCCATTACAAATTGTACATTTTCCAAACTTCAGGTACAAGTGTAGGACAATTAGCAATGAGGAAAAAAGTTACAAGTCCAAGTATCTCTTCCTACGCTTTTCCAAATGTAACGAGACAAGTCCAAAGTTAGTTTATTTTAAAGAGACCAGCGGTACAGTGATGCATGGAAAAATTCAACTGCTTCCGATGAAAAATGCAAAGGTTCCGAATCAAGACAGCTAGAACATATGTAGAGCCATTGCCAGGCAAATAGGTAAAATCATGGCCAAGCTGAAACATACCTTATAATGCCTTCCCGGAACTCCAAACAAAGTTTTTTCACAAACGATGCGTGATTTGGTCATTTCTACAAAGTTTCAATGAATTCCATTACAAATTGTACATTTTCCAAACTTCAGGTACAAGTGTAGGACAATTAGCAATGAGGAAAAAAGTTACAAGTCCAAGTATCTCTTCCTACGCTTTTCCAAATGTAACGAGACAAGTCCAAAGTTAGTTTATTTTAAAGAGACCAGCGGTACAGTGATGCATGGAAAAATTCAACTGCTTCCGATGAAAAATGCAAAGGTTCCGAATCAAGACAGCTAGAACATATGTAGAGCCATTGCCAGGCAAATAGGTAAAATCATGGCCAAGCTGAAACATACCTTATAATGCCTTCCCGGAACTCCAAACAAAGTTTTTTCACAAACGATGCGTGATTTGGTCATTTCTACAAAGTTTCAATGAATTCCATTACAAATTGTACATTTTCCAAACTTCAGGTACAAGTGTAGGACAATTAGCAATGAGGAAAAAAGTTACAAGTCCAAGTATCTCTTCCTACGCTTTTCCAAATGTAACGAGACAAGTCCAAAGTTAGTTTATTTTAAAGAGACCAGCGGTACAGTGATGCATGGAAAAATTCAACTGCTTCCGATGAAAAATGCAAAGGTTCCGAATCAAGACAGCTAGAACATATGTAGAGCCATTGCCAGGCAAATAGGTAAAATCATGGCCAAGCTGAAACATACCTTATAATGCCTTCCCGGAACTCCAAACAAAGTTTTTTCACAAACGATGCGTGATTTGGTCATTTCTACAAAGTTTCAATGAATTCCATTACAAATTGTGCATTTTCCAAACTTCAGGTACAAGTGTAGGACAATTAGCAATGAGGAAAAAAGTTACAAGTCCAAGTATCTCTTCCTACGCTTTTCCAAATGTAACGAGACAAGTCCAAAGTTAGTTTATTTTAAAGAGACCAGCGGTACAGTGATGCATGGAAAAATTCAACTGCTTCCGATGAAAAATGCAAAGGTTCCGAATCAAGACAGCTAGAACATATGTAGAGCCATTGCCAGGCAAATAGGTAAAATCATGGCCAAGCTGAAACATACCTTATAATGCCTTCCCGGAACTCCAAACAAAGTTTTTTCACAAACGATGCGTGATTTGGTCATTTCTACAAAGTTTCAATGAATTCCATTACAAATTGTACATTTTCCAAACTTCAGGTACAAGTGTAGGACAATTAGCAATGAGGAAAAAAGTTACAAGTCCAAGTATCTCTTCCTACGCTTTTCCAAATGTAACGAGACAAGTCCAAAGTTAGTTTATTTTAAAGAGACCAGCGGTACAGTGATGCATGGAAAAATTCAACTGCTTCCGATGAAAAATGCAAAGGTTCCGAATCAAGACAGCTAGAACATATGTAGAGCCATTGCCAGGCAAATAGGTAAAATCATGGCCAAGCTGAAACATACCTTATAATGCCTTCCCGGAACTCCAAACAAAGTTTTTTCACAAACGATGCGTGATTTGGTCATTTCTACAAAGTTTCAATGAATTCCATTACAAATTGTACATTTTCCAAACTTCAGGTACAAGTGTAGGACAATTAGCAATGAGGAAAAAAGTTACAAGTCCAAGTATCTCTTCCTACGCTTTTCCAAATGTAACGAGACAAGTCCAAAGTTAGTTTATTTTAAAGAGACCAGCGGTACAGTGATGCATGGAAAAATTCAACTGCTTCCGATGAAAAATGCAAAGGTTCCGAATCAAGACAGCTAGAACATATGTAGAGCCATTGCCAGGCAAATAGGTAAAATCATGGCCAAGCTGAAACATACCTTATAATGCCTTCCCGGAACTCCAAACAAAGTTTTTTCACAAACGATGCGTGATTTGGTCATTTCTACAAAGTTTCAATGAATTCCATTACAAATTGTGCATTTTCCAAACTTCAGGTACAAGTGTAGGACAATTAGCAATGAGGAAAAAAGTTACAAGTCCAAGTATCTCTTCCTACGCTTTTCCAAATGTAACGAGACAAGTCCAAAGTTAGTTTATTTTAAAGAGACCAGCGGTACAGTGATGCATGGAAAAATTCAACTGCTTCCGATGAAAAATGCAAAGGTTCCGAATCAAGACAGCTAGAACATATGTAGAGCCATTGCCAGGCAAATAGGTAAAATCATGGCCAAGCTGAAACATACCTTATAATGCCTTCCCGGAACTCCAAACAAAGTTTTTTCACAAACGATGCGTGATTTGGTCATTTCTACAAAGTTTCAATGAATTCCATTACAAATTGTACATTTTCCAAACTTCAGGTACAAGTGTAGGACAATTAGCAATGAGGAAAAAAGTTACAAGTCCAAGTATCTCTTCCTACGCTTTTCCAAATGTAACGAGACAAGTCCAAAGTTAGTTTATTTTAAAGAGACCAGCGGTACAGTGATGCATGGAAAAATTCAACTGCTTCCGATGAAAAATGCAAAGGTTCCGAATCAAGACAGCTAGAACATATGTAGAGCCATTGCCAGGCAAATAGGTAAAATCATGGCCAAGCTGAAACATACCTTATAATGCCTTCCCGGAACTCCAAACAAAGTTTTTTCACAAACGATGCGTGATTTGGTCATTTCTACAAAGTTTCAATGAATTCCATTACAAATTGTACATTTTCCAAACTTCAGGTACAAGTGTAGGACAATTAGCAATGAGGAAAAAAGTTACAAGTCCAAGTATCTCTTCCTACGCTTTTCCAAATGTAACGAGACAAGTCCAAAGTTAGTTTATTTTAAAGAGACCAGCGGTACAGTGATGCATGGAAAAATTCAACTGCTTCCGATGAAAAATGCAAAGGTTCCGAATCAAGACAGCTAGAACATATGTAGAGCCATTGCCAGGCAAATAGGTAAAATCATGGCCAAGCTGAAACATACCTTATAATGCCTTCCCGGAACTCCAAACAAAGTTTTTTCACAAACGATGCGTGATTTGGTCATTTCTACAAAGTTTCAATGAATTCCATTACAAATTGTGCATTTTCCAAACTTCAGGTACAAGTGTAGGACAATTAGCAATGAGGAAAAAAGTTACAAGTCCAAGTATCTCTTCCTACGCTTTTCCAAATGTAACGAGACAAGTCCAAAGTTAGTTTATTTTAAAGAGACCAGCGGTACAGTGATGCATGGAAAAATTCAACTGCTTCCGATGAAAAATGCAAAGGTTCCGAATCAAGACAGCTAGAACATATGTAGAGCCATTGACAGGCAAATAGGTAAAATCATGGCCAAGCTGAAACATACCTTATAATGCCTTCCCGGAACTCCAAACAAAGTTTTTTCACAAACGATGCGTGATTTGGTCATTTCTACAAAGTTTCAATGAATTCCATTACAAATTGTACATTTTCCAAACTTCAGGTACAAGTGTAGGACAATTAGCAATGAGGAAAAAAGTTACAAGTCCAAGTATCTCTTCCTACGCTTTTCCAAATGTAACGAGACAAGTCCAAAGTTAGTTTATTTTAAAGAGACCAGCGGTACAGTGATGCATGGAAAAATTCAACTGCTTCCGATGAAAAATGCAAAGGTTCCGAATCAAGACAGCTAGAACATATGTAGAGCCATTGCCAGGCAAATAGGTAAAATCATGGCCAAGCTGAAACATACCTTATAATGCCTTCCCGGAACTCCAAACAAAGTTTTTTCACAAACGATGCGTGATTTGGTCATTTCTACAAAGTTTCAATGAATTCCATTACAAATTGTACATTTTCCAAACTTCAGGTACAAGTGTAGGACAATTAGCAATGAGGAAAAAAGTTACAAGTCCAAGTATCTCTTCCTACGCTTTTCCAAATGTAACGAGACAAGTCCAAAGTTAGTTTATTTTAAAGAGACCAGCGGTACAGTGATGCATGGAAAAATTCAACTGCTTCCGATGAAAAATGCAAAGGTTCCGAATCAAGACAGCTAGAACATATGTAGAGCCATTGCTAGGCAAATAGGTAAAATCATGGCCAAGCTGAAACATACCTTATAATGCCTTCCCGGAACTCCAAACAAAGTTTTTTCACAAACGATGCGTGATTTGGTCATTTCTACAAAGTTTCAATGAATTCCATTACAAATTGTACATTTTCCAAACTTCAGGTACAAGTGTAGGACAATTAGCAATGAGGAAAAAAGTTACAAGTCCAAGTATCTCTTCCTACGCTTTTCCAAATGTAACGAGACAAGTCCAAAGTTAGTTTATTTTAAAGAGACCAGCAGTACAGTGATGCATGGAAAAATTCAACTGCTTCCGATGAAAAATGCAAAGGTTCCGAATCAAGACAGCTAGAACATATGTAGAGCCATTGCCAGGCAAATAGGTAAAATCATGGCCAAGCTGAAACATACCTTATAATGCCTTCCCGGAACTCCAAACAAAGTTTTTTCACAAACGATGCGTGATTTGGTCATTTCTACAAAGTTTCAATGAATTCCATTACAAATTGTACATTTTCCAAACTTCAGGTACAAGTGTAGGACAATTAGCAATGAGGAAAAAAGTTACAAGTCCAAGTATCTCTTCCTACGCTTTTCCAAATGTAACGAGACAAGTCCAAAGTTAGTTTATTTTAAAGAGACCAGCGGTACAGTGATGCATGGAAAAATTCAACTGCTTCCCATGAAAAATGCAAAGGTTCCGAATCAAGACAGCTAGAACATATGTAGAGCCATTGCCAGGCAAATAGGTAAAATCATGGCCAAGCTGAAACATACCTTATAAAGCCTTCCCGGAACTCCAAACAAAGTTTTTTCACAAACGATGCGTGATTTGGTCATTTCTACAAAGTTCCAATGAATTCCATTACAAATTGTGCATTTTCCAAACTTCAGGTACAAGTGTAGGACAATTAGCAATGAGGAAAAAAGTTACAAGTCCAAGTATCTCTTCCTACGCTTTTCCAAATGTAACGAGACAAGTCCAAAGTTAGTTTATTTTAAAGAGACCAGCGGTACAGTGATGCATGGAAAAATTCAACTGCTTCCGATGAAAAATGCAAAGGTTCCGAATCAAGACAGCTAGAACATATGTAGAGCCATTGCCAGGCAAATAGGTAAAATCATGGCCAAGCTGAAACATACCTTATAATGCCTTCCCGGAACTCCAAACAAAGTTTTTTCACAAACGATGCGTGATTTGGTCATTTCTACAAAGTTTCAATGAATTCCATTACAAATTGTGCATTTTCCAAACTTCAGGTACAAGTGTAGGACAATTAGCAATGAGGAAAAAAGTTACAAGTCCAAGTATCTCTTCCTACGCTTTTCCAAATGTAACGAGACAAGTCCAAAGTTAGTTTATTTTAAAGAGACCAGCGGTACAGTGATGCATGGAAAAATTCAACTGCTTCCGATGAAAAATGCAAAGGTTCCGAATCAAGACAGCTAGAACATATGTAGAGCCATTGCCAGGCAAATAGGTAAAATCATGGCCAAGCTGAAACATACCTTATAATGCCTTCCCGGAACTCCAAACAAAGTTTTTTCACAAACGATGCGTGATTTGGTCATTTCTACAAAGTTTCAATGAATTCCATTACAAATTGTACATTTTCCAAACTTCAGGTACAAGTGTAGGACAATTAGCAATGAGGAAAAAAGTTACAAGTCCAAGTATCTCTTCCTACGCTTTTCCAAATGTAACGAGACAAGTCCAAAGTTAGTTTATTTTAAAGAGACCAGCGGTACAGTGATGCATGGAAAAATTCAACTGCTTCCGATGAAAAATGCAAAGGTTCCGAATCAAGACAGCTAGAACATATGTAGAGCCATTGCCAGGCAAATAGGTAAAATCATGGCCAAGCTGAAACATACCTTATAATGCCTTCCCGGAACTCCAAACAAAGTTTTTTCACAAACGATGCGTGATTTGGTCATTTCTACAAAGTTTCAATGAATTCCATTACAAATTGTACATTTTCCAAACTTCAGGTACAAGTGTAGGACAATTAGCAATGAGGAAAAAAGTTACAAGTCCAAGTATCTCTTCCTACGCTTTTCCAAATGTAACGAGACAAGTCCAAAGTTAGTTTATTTTAAAGAGACCAGCGGTACAGTGATGCATGGAAAAATTCAACTGCTTCCGATGAAAAATGCAAAGGTTCCGAATCAAGACAGCTAGAACATATGTAGAGCCATTGCTAGGCAAATAGGTAAAATCATGGCCAAGCTGAAACATACCTTATAATGCCTTCCCGGAACTCCAAACAAAGTTTTTTCACAAACGATGCGTGATTTGGTCATTTCTACAAAGTTTCAATGAATTCCATTACAAATTGTACATTTTCCAAACTTCAGGTACAAGTGTAGGACAATTAGCAATGAGGAAAAAAGTTACAAGTCCAAGTATCTCTTCCTACGCTTTTCCAAATGTAACGAGACAAGTCCAAAGTTAGTTTATTTTAAAGAGACCAGCAGTACAGTGATGCATGGAAAAATTCAACTGCTTCCGATGAAAAATGCAAAGGTTCCGAATCAAGACAGCTAGAACATATGTAGAGCCATTGCCAGGCAAATAGGTAAAATCATGGCCAAGCTGAAACATACCTTATAATGCCTTCCCGGAACTCCAAACAAAGTTTTTTCACAAACGATGCGTGATTTGGTCATTTCTACAAAGTTTCAATGAATTCCATTACAAATTGTACATTTTCCAAACTTCAGGTACAAGTGTAGGACAATTAGCAATGAGGAAAAAAGTTACAAGTCCAAGTATCTCTTCCTACGCTTTTCCAAATGTAACGAGACAAGTCCAAAGTTAGTTTATTTTAAAGAGACCAGCGGTACAGTGATGCATGGAAAAATTCAACTGCTTCCCATGAAAAATGCAAAGGTTCCGAATCAAGACAGCTAGAACATATGTAGAGCCATTGCCAGGCAAATAGGTAAAATCATGGCCAAGCTGAAACATACCTTATAAAGCCTTCCCGGAACTCCAAACAAAGTTTTTTCACAAACGATGCGTGATTTGGTCATTTCTACAAAGTTCCAATGAATTCCATTACAAATTGTGCATTTTCCAAACTTCAGGTACAAGTGTAGGACAATTAGCAATGAGGAAAAAAGTTACAAGTCCAAGTATCTCTTCCTACGCTTTTCCAAATGTAACGAGACAAGTCCAAAGTTAGTTTATTTTAAAGAGACCAGCGGTACAGTGATGCATGGAAAAATTCAACTGCTTCCGATGAAAAATGCAAAGGTTCCGAATCAAGACAGCTAGAACATATGTAGAGCCATTGCCAGGCAAATAGGTAAAATCATGGCCAAGCTGAAACATACCTTATAATGCCTTCCCGGAACTCCAAACAAAGTTTTTTCACAAACGATGCGTGATTTGGTCATTTCTACAAAGTTTCAATGAATTCCATTACAAATTGTGCATTTTCCAAACTTCAGGTACAAGTGTAGGACAATTAGCAATGAGGAAAAAAGTTACAAGTCCAAGTATCTCTTCCTACGCTTTTCCAAATGTAACGAGACAAGTCCAAAGTTAGTTTATTTTAAAGAGACCAGCGGTACAGTGATGCATGGAAAAATTCAACTGCTTCCGATGAAAAATGCAAAGGTTCCGAATCAAGACAGCTAGAACATATGTAGAGCCATTGCCAGGCAAATAGGTAAAATCATGGCCAAGCTGAAACATACCTTATAATGCCTTCCCGGAACTCCAAACAAAGTTTTTTCACAAACGATGCGTGATTTGGTCATTTCTACAAAGTTTCAATGAATTCCATTACAAATTGTGCATTTTCCAAACTTCAGGTACAAGTGTAGGACAATTAGCAATGAGGAAAAAAGTTACAAGTCCAAGTATCTCTTCCTACGCTTTTCCAAATGTAACGAGACAAGTCCAAAGTTAGTTTATTTTAAAGAGACCAGCGGTACAGTGATGCATGGAAAAATTCAACTGCTTCCGATGAAAAATGCAAAGGTTCAGAATCAAGACAGCTAGAACATATGTAGAGCCATTGCCAGGCAAATAGGTAAAATCATGGCCAAGCTGAAACATACCTTATAATGCCTTCCCGGAACTCCAAACAAAGTTTTTTCACAAACGATGCGTGATTTGGTCATTTCTACAAAGTTTCAATGAATTCCATTACAAATTGTACATTTTCCAAACTTCAGGTACAAGTGTAGGACAATTAGCAATGAGGAAAAAAGTTACAAGTCCAAGTATCTCTTCCTACGCTTTTCCAAATGTAACGAGACAAGTCCAAAGTTAGTTTATTTTAAAGAGACCAGCGGTACAGTGATGCATGGAAAAATTCAACTGCTTCCGATGAAAAATGCAAAGGTTCCGAATCAAGACAGCTAGAACATATGTAGAGCCATTGCCAGGCAAATAGGTAAAATCATGGCCAAGCTGAAACATACCTTATAATGCCTTCCCGGAACTCCAAACAAAGTTTTTTCACAAACGATGCGTGATTTGGTCATTTCTACAAAGTTTCAATGAATTCCATTACAAATTGTGCATTTTCCAAACTTCAGGTACAAGTGTAGGACAATTAGCAATGAGGAAAAAAGTTACAAGTCCAAGTATCTCTTCCTACGCTTTTCCAAATGTAACGAGACAAGTCCAAAGTTAGTTTATTTTAAAGAGACCAGCGGTACAGTGATGCATGGAAAAATTCAACTGCTTCCGATGAAAAATGCAAAGGTTCCGAATCAAGACAGCTAGAACATATGTAGAGCCATTGCCAGGCAAATAGGTAAAATCATGGCCAAGCTGAAACATACCTTATAATGCCTTCCCGGAACTCCAAACAAAGTTTTTTCACAAACGATGCGTGATTTGGTCATTTCTACAAAGTTTCAATGAATTCCATTACAAATTGTGCATTTTCACAACTTCAGGTACAAGTGTAGGACAATTAGCAATGAGGAAAAAAGTTACAAGTCCAAGTATCTCTTCCTACGCTTTTCCAAATGTAACGAGACAAGTCCAAAGTTAGTTTATTTTAAAGAGACCAGCGGTACAGTGATGCATGGAAAAATTCAACTGCTTCCGATGAAAAATGCAAAGGTTCCGAATCAAGACAGCTAGAACATATGTAGAGCCATTGCCAGGCAAATAGGTAAAATCATGGCCAAGCTGAAACATACCTTATAATGCCTTCCCGGAACTCCAAACAAAGTTTTTTCACAAACGATGCGTGATTTGGTCATTTCTACAAAGTTTCAATGAATTCCATTACAAATTGTGCATTTTCCAAACTTCAGGTACAAGTGTAGGACAATTAGCAATGAGGAAAAAAGTTACAAGTCCAAGTATCTCTTCCTACGCTTTTCCAAATGTAACGAGACAAGTCCAAAGTTAGTTTATTTTAAAGAGACCAGCGGTACAGTGATGCATGGAAAAATTCAACTGCTTCCGATGAAAAATGCAAAGGTTCCGAATCAAGACAGCTAGAACATATGTAGAGCCATTGCCAGGCAAATAGGTAAAATCATGGCCAAGCTGAAACATACCTTATAATGCCTTCCCAGAACTCCAAACAAAGTTTTTTCACAAACGATGCGTGATTTGGTCATTTCTACAAAGTTTCAATGAATTCCATTACAAATTGTGCATTTTCCAAACTTCAGGTACAAGTGTAGGACAATTAGCAATGAGGAAAAAAGTTACAAGTCCAAGTATCTCTTCCTACGCTTTTCCAAATGTAACGAGACAAGTCCAAAGTTAGTTTATTTTAAAGAGACCAGCGGTACAGTGATGCATGGAAAAATTCAACTGCTTCCGATGAAAAATGCAAAGGTTCCGAATCAAGACAGCTAGAACATATGTAGAGCCATTGCCAGGCGAATAGGTAAAATCATGGCCAAGCTGAAACATACCTTATAATGCCTTCCCCGAACTCCAAACAAAGTTTTTTCACAAACGATGCGTGATTTGGTCATTTCTACAAAGTTTCAATGAATTCCATTACAAATTGTGCATTTTCCAAACTTCAGGTACAAGTGTAGGACAATTAGCAATGAGGAAAAAAGTTACAAGTCCAAGTATCTCTTCCTACGCTTTTCCAAATGTAACGAGACAAGTCCAAAGTTAGTTTATTTTAAAGAGACCAGCGGTACAGTGATGCATGGAAAAATTCAACTGCTTCCGATGAAAAATGCAAAGGTTCCGAATCAAGACAGCTAGAACATATGTAGAGCCATTGCCAGGCAAATAGGTAAAATCATGGCCAAGCTGAAACATACCTTATAATGCCTTCCCGGAACTCCAAACAAAGTTTTTTCACAAACGATGCGTGATTTGGTCATTTCTACAAAGTTTCAATGAATTCCATTACAAATTGTACATTTTCCAAACTTCAGGTACAAGTGTAGGACAATTAGCAATGAGGAAAAAAGTTACAAGTCCAAGTATCTCTTCCTACGCTTTTCCAAATGTAACGAGACAAGTCCAAAGTTAGTTTATTTTAAAGAGACCAGCGGTACAGTGATGCATGGAAAAATTCAACTGCTTCCGATGAAAAATGCAAAGGTTCCGAATCAAGACAGCTAGAACATATGTAGAGCCATTGCCAGGCAAATAGGTAAAATCATGGCCAAGCTGAAACATACCTTATAATGCCTTCCCGGAACTCCAAACAAAGTTTTTTCACAAACGATGCGTGATTTGGTCATTTCTACAAAGTTTCAATGAATTCCATTACAAATTGTACATTTTCCAAACTTCAGGTACAAGTGTAGGACAATTAGCAATGAGGAAAAAAGTTACAAGTCCAAGTATCTCTTCCTACGCTTTTCCAAATGTAACGAGACAAGTCCAAAGTTAGTTTATTTTAAAGAGACCAGCGGTACAGTGATGCATGGAAAAATTCAACTGCTTCCGATGAAAAATGCAAAGGTTCCGAATCAAGACAGCTAGAACATATGTAGAGCCATTGCCAGGCAAATAGGTAAAATCATGGCCAAGCTGAAACATACCTTATAATGCCTTCCCGGAACTCCAAACAAAGTTTTTTCACAAACGATGCGTGATTTGGTCATTTCTACAAAGTTTCAATGAATTCCATTACAAATTGTACATTTTCCAAACTTCAGGTACAAGTGTAGGACAATTAGCAATGAGGAAAAAAGTTACAAGTCCAAGTATCTCTTCCTACGCTTTTCCAAATGTAACGAGACAAGTCCAAAGTTAGTTTATTTTAAAGAGACCAGCGGTACAGTGATGCATGGAAAAATTCAACTGCTTCCGATGAAAAATGCAAAGGTTCCGAATCAAGACAGCTAGAACATATGTAGAGCCATTGCCAGGCAAATAGGTAAAATCATGGCCAAGCTGAAACATACCTTATAATGCCTTCCCGGAACTCCAAACAAAGTTTTTTCACAAACGATGCGTGATTTGGTCATTTCTACAAAGTTTCAATGAATTCCATTACAAATTGTACATTTTCCAAACTTCAGGTACAAGTGTAGGACAATTAGCAATGAGGAAAAAAGTTACAAGTCCAAGTATCTCTTCCTACGCTTTTCCAAATGTAACGAGACAAGTCCAAAGTTAGTTTATTTTAAAGAGACCAGCGGTACAGTGATGCATGGAAAAATTCAACTGCTTCCGATGAAAAATGCAAAGGTTCCGAATCAAGACAGCTAGAACATATGTAGAGCCATTGCCAGGCAAATAGGTAAAATCATGGCCAAGCTGAAACATACCTTATAATGCCTTCCCGGAACTCCAAACAAAGTTTTTTCACAAACGATGCGTGATTTGGTCATTTCTACAAAGTTTCAATGAATTCCATTACAAATTGTACATTTTCCAAACTTCAGGTACAAGTGTAGGACAATTAGCAATGAGGAAAAAAGTTACAAGTCCAAGTATCTCTTCCTACGCTTTTCCAAATGTAACGAGACAAGTCCAAAGTTAGTTTATTTTAAAGAGACCAGCGGTACAGTGATGCATGGAAAAATTCAACTGCTTCCGATGAAAAATGCAAAGGTTCCGAATCAAGACAGCTAGAACATATGTAGAGCCATTGCCAGGCAAATAGGTAAAATCATGGCCAAGCTGAAACATACCTTATAATGCCTTCCCGGAACACCAAACAAAGTTTTTTCACAAACGATGCGTGATTTGGTCATTTCTACAAAGTTTCAATGAATTCCATTACAAATTGTACATTTTCCAAACTTCAGGTACAAGTGTAGGACAATTAGCAATGAGGAAAAAAGTTACAAGTCCAAGTATCTCTTCCTACGCTTTTCCAAATGTAACGAGACAAGTCCAAAGTTAGTTTATTTTAAAGAGACCAGCGGTACAGTGATGCATGGAAAAATTCAACTGCTTCCGATGAAAAATGCAAAGGTTCCGAATCAAGACAGCTAGAACATATGTAGAGCCATTGCCAGGCAAATAGGTAAAATCATGGCCAAGCTGAAACATACCTTATAATGCCTTCCCGGAACTCCAAACAAAGTTTTTTCACAAACGATGCGTGATTTGGTCATTTCTACAAAGTTTCAATGAATTCCATTACAAATTGTACATTTTCCAAACTTCAGGTACAAGTGTAGGACAATTAGCAATGAGGAAAAAAGTTACAAGTCCAAGTATCTCTTCCTACGCTTTTCCAAATGTAACGAGACAAGTCCAAAGTTAGTTTATTTTAAAGAGACCAGCGGTACAGTGATGCATGGAAAAATTCAACTGCTTCCGATGAAAAATGCAAAGGTTCCGAATCAAGACAGCTAGAACATATGTAGAGCCATTGCCAGGCAAATAGGTAAAATCATGGCCAAGCTGAAACATACCTTATAATGCCTTCCCGGAACTCCAAACAAAGTTTTTTCACAAACGATGCGTGATTTGGTCATTTCTACAAAGTTTCAATGAATTCCATTACAAATTGTACATTTTCCAAACTTCAGGTACAAGTGTAGGACAATTAGCAATGAGGAAAAAAGTTACAAGTCCAAGTATCTCTTCCTACGCTTTTCCAAATGTAACGAGACAAGTCCAAAGTTAGTTTATTTTAAAGAGACCAGCGGTACAGTGATGCATGGAAAAATTCAACTGCTTCCGATGAAAAATGCAAAGGTTCCGAATCAAGACAGCTAGAACATATGTAGAGCCATTGCCAGGCGAATAGGTAAAATCATGGCCAAGCTGAAACATACCTTATAATGCCTTCCCGGAACTCCAAACAAAGTTTTTTCACAAACGATGCGTGATTTGGTCATTTCTACAAAGTTTCAATGAATTCCATTACAAATTGTGCATTTTCCAAACTTCAGGTACAAGTGTAGGACAATTAGCAATGAGGAAAAAAGTTACAAGTCCAAGTATCTCTTCCTACGCTTTTCCAAATGTAACGAGACAAGTCCAAAGTTAGTTTATTTTAAAGAGACCAGCGGTACAGTGATGCATGGAAAAATTCAACTGCTTCCGATGAAAAATGCAAAGGTTCCGAATCAAGACAGCTAGAACATATGTAGAGCCATTGCCAGGCAAATAGGTAAAATCATGGCCAAGCTGAAACATACCTTATAATGCCTTCCCGGAACTCCAAACAAAGTTTTTTCACAAACGATGCGTGATTTGGTCATTTCTACAAAGTTTCAATGAATTCCATTACAAATTGTACATTTTCCAAACTTCAGGTACAAGTGTAGGACAATTAGCAATGAGGAAAAAAGTTACAAGTCCAAGTATCTCTTCCTACGCTTTTCCAAATGTAACGAGACAAGTCCAAAGTTAGTTTATTTTAAAGAGACCAGCGGTACAGTGATGCATGGAAAAATTCAACTGCTTCCGATGAAAAATGCAAAGGTTCCGAATCAAGACAGCTAGAACATATGTAGAGCCATTGCCAGGCGAATAGGTAAAATCATGGCCAAGCTGAAACATACCTTATAATGCCTTCCCGGAACTCCAAACAAAGTTTTTTCACAAACGATGCGTGATTTGGTCATTTCTACAAAGTTTCAATGAATTCCATTACAAATTGTACATTTTCCAAACTTCAGGTACAAGTGTAGGACAATTAGCAATGAGGAAAAAAGTTACAAGTCCAAGTATCTCTTCCTACGCTTTTCCAAATGTAACGAGACAAGTCCAAAGTTAGTTTATTTTAAAGAGACCAGCGGTACAGTGATGCACGGAAAAATTCAACTGCTTCCGATGAAAAATGCAAAGGTTCCGAATCAAGACAGCTAGAACATATGTAGAGCCATTGCCAGGCAAATAGGTAAAATCATGGCCAAGCTGAAACATACCTTATAATGCCTTCCCGGAACTCCAAACAAAGTTTTTTCACAAACGATGCGTGATTTGGTCATTTCTACAAAGTTTCAATGAATTCCATTACAAATTGTACATTTTCCAAACTTCAGGTACAAGTGTAGGACAATTAGCAATGAGGAAAAAAGTTACAAGTCCAAGTATCTCTTCCTACGCTTTTCCAAATGTAACGAGACAAGTCCAAAGTTAGTTTATTTTAAAGAGACCAGCGGTACAGTGATGCATGGAAAAATTCAACTGCTTCCGATGAAAAATGCAAAGGTTCCGAATCAAGACAGCTAGAACATATGTAGAGCCATTGCCAGGCAAATAGGTAAAATCATGGCCAAGCTGAAACATACCTTATAATGCCTTCCCGGAACTCCAAACAAAGTTTTTTCACAAACGATGCGTGATTTGGTCATTTCTACAAAGTTTCAATGAATTCCATTACAAATTGTACATTTTCCAAACTTCAGGTACAAGTGTAGGACAATTAGCAATGAGGAAAAAAGTTACAAGTCCAAGTATCTCTTCCTACGCTTTTCCAAATGTAACGAGACAAGTCCAAAGTTAGTTTATTTTAAAGAGACCAGCGGTACAGTGATGCATGGAAAAATTCAACTGCTTCCGATGAAAAATGCAAAGGTTCCGAATCAAGACAGCTAGAACATATGTAGAGCCATTGCCAGGCAAATAGGTAAAATCATGGCCAAGCTGAAACATACCTTATAATGCCTTCCCGGAACTCCAAACAAAGTTTTTTCACAAACGATGCGTGATTTGGTCATTTCTACAAAGTTTCAATGAATTCCATTACAAATTGTACATTTTCCAAACTTCAGGTACAAGTGTAGGACAATTAGCAATGAGGAAAAAAGTTACAAGTCCAAGTATCTCTTCCTACGCTTTTCCAAATGTAACGAGACAAGTCCAAAGTTAGTTTATTTTAAAGAGACCAGCGGTACAGTGATGCATGGAAAAATTCAACTGCTTCCGATGAAAAATGCAAAGGTTCCGAATCAGGACAGCTAGAACATATGTAGAGCCATTGCCAGGCAAATAGGTAAAATCATGGCCAAGCTGAAACATACCTTATAATGCCTTCCCGGAACTCCAAACAAAGTTTTTTCACAAACGATGCGTGATTTGGTCATTTCTACAAAGTTTCAATGAATTCCATTACAAATTGTACATTTTCCAAACTTCAGGTACAAGTGTAGGACAATTAGCAATGAGGAAAAAAGTTACAAGTCCAAGTATCTCTTCCTACGCTTTTCCAAATGTAACGAGACAAGTCCAAAGTTAGTTTATTTTAAAGAGACCAGCGGTACAGTGATGCATGGAAAAATTCAACTGCTTCCGATGAAAAATGCAAAGGTTCCGAATCAAGACAGCTAGAACATATGTAGAGCCATTGCCAGGCAAATAGGTAAAATCATGGCCAAGCTGAAACATACCTTATAATGCCTTCCCGGAACTCCAAACAAAGTTTTTTCACAAACGATGCGTGATTTGGTCATTTCTACAAAGTTTCAATGAATTCCATTACAAATTGTACATTTTCCAAACTTCAGGTACAAGTGTAGGACAATTAGCAATGAGGAAAAAAGTTACAAGTCCAAGTATCTCTTCCTACGCTTTTCCAAATGTAACGAGACAAGTCCAAAGTTAGTTTATTTTAAAGAGACCAGCGGTACAGTGATGCATGGAAAAATTCAACTGCTTCCGATGAAAAATGCAAAGGTTCCGAATCAAGACAGCTAGAACATATGTAGAGCCATTGCCAGGCAAATAGGTAAAATCATGGCCAAGCTGAAACATACCTTATAATGCCTTCCCGGAACTCCAAACAAAGTTTTTTCACAAACGATGCGTGATTTGGTCATTTCTACAAAGTTTCAATGAATTCCATTACAAATTGTACATTTTCCAAACTTCAGGTACAAGTGTAGGACAATTAGCAATGAGGAAAAAAGTTACAAGTCCAAGTATCTCTTCCTACGCTTTTCCAAATGTAACGAGACAAGTCCAAAGTTAGTTTATTTTAAAGAGACCAGCGGTACAGTGATGCATGGAAAAATTCAACTGCTTCCGATGAAAAATGCAAAGGTTCCGAATCAAGACAGCTAGAACATATGTAGAGCCATTGCCAGGCAAATAGGTAAAATCATGGCCAAGCTGAAACATACCTTATAATGCCTTCCCGGAACTCCAAACAAAGTTTTTTCACAAACGATGCGTGATTTGGTCATTTCTACAAAGTTTCAATGAATTCCATTACAAATTGTACATTTTCCAAACTTCAGGTACAAGTGTAGGACAATTAGCAATGAGGAAAAAAGTTACAAGTCCAAGTATCTCTTCCTACGCTTTTCCAAATGTAACGAGACAAGTCCAAAGTTAGTTTATTTTAAAGAGACCAGCGGTACAGTGATGCATGGAAAAATTCAACTGCTTCCGATGAAAAATGCAAAGGTTCCGAATCAAGACAGCTAGAACATATGTAGAGCCATTGCCAGGCGAATAGGTAAAATCATGGCCAAGCTGAAACATACCTTATAATGCCTTCCCGGAACTCCAAACAAAGTTTTTTCACAAACGATGCGTGATTTGGTCATTTCTACAAAGTTTCAATGAATTCCATTACAAATTGTGGCATTTTCCAAACTTCAGGTACAAGTGTAGGACAATTAGCAATGAGGAAAAAAGTTACAAGTCCAAGTATCTCTTCCTACGCTTTTCCAAATGTAACGAGACAAGTCCAAAGTTAGTTTATTTTAAAGAGACCAGCGGTACAGTGATGCACGGAAAAATTCAACTGCTTCCGATGAAAAATGCAAAGGTTCCGAATCCAGACAGCTAGAACATATGTAGAGCCATTGCCAGGCAAATAGGTAAAATCATGGCCAAGCTGAAACATACCTTATAATGCCTTCCCGGAACTCCAAACAAAGTTTTTTCACAAACGATGCGTGATTTGGTCATTTCTACAAAGTTTCAATGAATTCCATTACAAATTGTACATTTTCCAAACTTCAGGTACAAGTGTAGGACAATTAGCAATGAGGAAAAAAGTTACAAGTCCAAGTATCTCTTCCTACGCTTTTCCAAATGTAACGAGACAAGTCCAAAGTTAGTTTATTTTAAAGAGACCAGCGGTACAGTGATGCATGGAAAAATTCAACTGCTTCCGATGAAAAATGCAAAGGTTCCGAATCAAGACAGCTAGAACATATGTAGAGCCATTGCCAGGCAAATAGGTAAAATCATGGCCAAGCTGAAACATACCTTATAATGCCTTCCCGGAACTCCAAACAAAGTTTTTTCACAAACGATGCGTGATTTGGTCATTTCTACAAAGTTTCAATGAATTCCATTACAAATTGTACATTTTCCAAACTTCAGGTACAAGTGTAGGACAATTAGCAATGAGGAAAAAAGTTACAAGTCCAAGTATCTCTTCCTACGCTTTTCCAAATGTAACGAGACAAGTCCAAAGTTAGTTTATTTTAAAGAGACCAGCGGTACAGTGATGCATGGAAAAATTCAACTGCTTCCGATGAAAAATGCAAAGGTTCCGAATCAAGACAGCTAGAACATATGTAGAGCCATTGCCAGGCAAATAGGTAAAATCATGGCCAAGCTGAAACATACCTTATAATGCCTTCCCGGAACTCCAAACAAAGTTTTTTCACAAACGATGCGTGATTTGGTCATTTCTACAAAGTTTCAATGAATTCCATTACAAATTGTGCATTTTCCAAACTTCAGGTACAAGTGTAGGACAATTAGCAATGAGGAAAAAAGTTACAAGTCCAAGTATCTCTTCCTACGCTTTTCCAAATGTAACGAGACAAGTCCAAAGTTAGTTTATTTTAAAGAGACCAGCGGTACAGTGATGCATGGAAAAATTCAACTGCTTCCGATGAAAAATGCAAAGGTTCCGAATCAAGACAGCTAGAACATATGTAGAGCCATTGCCAGGCAAATAGGTAAAATCATGGCCAAGCTGAAACATACCTTATAATGCCTTCCCGGAACTCCAAACAAAGTTTTTTCACAAACGATGCGTGATTTGGTCATTTCTACAAAGTTTCAATGAATTCCATTACAAATTGTACATTTTCCAAACTTCAGGTACAAGTGTAGGACAATTAGCAATGAGGAAAAAAGTTACAAGTCCAAGTATCTCTTCCTACGCTTTTCCAAATGTAACGAGACAAGTCCAAAGTTAGTTTATTTTAAAGAGACCAGCGGTACAGTGATGCATGGAAAAATTCAACTGCTTCCGATGAAAAATGCAAAGGTTCCGAATCAAGACAGCTAGAACATATGTAGAGCCATTGCCAGGCAAATAGGTAAAATCATGGCCAAGCTGAAACATACCTTATAATGCCTTCCCGGAACTCCAAACAAAGTTTTTTCACAAACGATGCGTGATTTGGTCATTTCTACAAAGTTTCAATGAATTCCATTACAAATTGTACATTTTCCAAACTTCAGGTACAAGTGTAGGACAATTAGCAATGAGGAAAAAAGTTACAAGTCCAAGTATCTCTTCCTACGCTTTTCCAAATGTAACGAGACAAGTCCAAAGTTAGTTTATTTTAAAGAGACCAGCGGTACAGTGATGCATGGAAAAATTCAACTGCTTCCGATGAAAAATGCAAAGGTTCCGAATCAAGACAGCTAGAACATATGTAGAGCCATTGCCAGGCAAATAGGTAAAATCATGGCCAAGCTGAAACATACCTTATAATGCCTTCCCGGAACTCCAAACAAAGTTTTTTCACAAACGATGCGTGATTTGGTCATTTCTACAAAGTTTCAATGAATTCCATTACAAATTGTGCATTTTCCAAACTTCAGGTACAAGTGTAGGACAATTAGCAATGAGGAAAAAAGTTACAAGTCCAAGTATCTCTTCCTACGCTTTTCCAAATGTAACGAGACAAGTCCAAAGTTAGTTTATTTTAAAGAGACCAGCGGTACAGTGATGCATGGAAAAATTCAACTGCTTCCGATGAAAAATGCAAAGGTTCCGAATCAAGACAGCTAGAACATATGTAGAGCCATTGACAGGCAAATAGGTAAAATCATGGCCAAGCTGAAACATACCTTATAATGCCTTCCCGGAACTCCAAACAAAGTTTTTTCACAAACGATGCGTGATTTGGTCATTTCTACAAAGTTTCAATGAATTCCATTACAAATTGTACATTTTCCAAACTTCAGGTACAAGTGTAGGACAATTAGCAATGAGGAAAAAAGTTACAAGTCCAAGTATCTCTTCCTACGCTTTTCCAAATGTAACGAGACAAGTCCAAAGTTAGTTTATTTTAAAGAGACCAGCGGTACAGTGATGCATGGAAAAATTCAACTGCTTCCGATGAAAAATGCAAAGGTTCCGAATCAAGACAGCTAGAACATATGTAGAGCCATTGCCAGGCAAATAGGTAAAATCATGGCCAAGCTGAAACATACCTTATAATGCCTTCCCGGAACTCCAAACAAAGTTTTTTCACAAACGATGCGTGATTTGGTCATTTCTACAAAGTTTCAATGAATTCCATTACAAATTGTACATTTTCCAAACTTCAGGTACAAGTGTAGGACAATTAGCAATGAGGAAAAAAGTTACAAGTCCAAGTATCTCTTCCTACGCTTTTCCAAATGTAACGAGACAAGTCCAAAGTTAGTTTATTTTAAAGAGACCAGCGGTACAGTGATGCATGGAAAAATTCAACTGCTTCCGATGAAAAATGCAAAGGTTCCGAATCAAGACAGCTAGAACATATGTAGAGCCATTGCCAGGCAAATAGGTAAAATCATGGCCAAGCTGAAACATACCTTATAATGCCTTCCCGGAACTCCAAACAAAGTTTTTTCACAAACGATGCGTGATTTGGTCATTTCTACAAAGTTTCAATGAATTCCATTACAAATTGTACATTTTCCAAACTTCAGGTACAAGTGTAGGACAATTAGCAATGAGGAAAAAAGTTACAAGTCCAAGTATCTCTTCCTACGCTTTTCCAAATGTAACGAGACAAGTCCAAAGTTAGTTTATTTTAAAGAGACCAGCGGTACAGTGATGCATGGAAAAATTCAACTGCTTCCGATGAAAAATGCAAAGGTTCCGAATCAAGACAGCTAGAACATATGTAGAGCCATTGCTAGGCAAATAGGTAAAATCATGGCCAAGCTGAAACATACCTTATAATGCCTTCCCGGAACTCCAAACAAAGTTTTTTCACAAACGATGCGTGATTTGGTCATTTCTACAAAGTTTCAATGAATTCCATTACAAATTGTACATTTTCCAAACTTCAGGTACAAGTGTAGGACAATTAGCAATGAGGAAAAAAGTTACAAGTCCAAGTATCTCTTCCTACGCTTTTCCAAATGTAACGAGACAAGTCCAAAGTTAGTTTATTTTAAAGAGACCAGCAGTACAGTGATGCATGGAAAAATTCAACTGCTTCCGATGAAAAATGCAAAGGTTCCGAATCAAGACAGCTAGAACATATGTAGAGCCATTGCCAGGCAAATAGGTAAAATCATGGCCAAGCTGAAACATACCTTATAATGCCTTCCCGGAACTCCAAACAAAGTTTTTTCACAAACGATGCGTGATTTGGTCATTTCTACAAAGTTTCAATGAATTCCATTACAAATTGTACATTTTCCAAACTTCAGGTACAAGTGTAGGACAATTAGCAATGAGGAAAAAAGTTACAAGTCCAAGTATCTCTTCCTACGCTTTTCCAAATGTAACGAGACAAGTCCAAAGTTAGTTTATTTTAAAGAGACCAGCGGTACAGTGATGCATGGAAAAATTCAACTGCTTCCCATGAAAAATGCAAAGGTTCCGAATCAAGACAGCTAGAACATATGTAGAGCCATTGCCAGGCAAATAGGTAAAATCATGGCCAAGCTGAAACATACCTTATAAAGCCTTCCCGGAACTCCAAACAAAGTTTTTTCACAAACGATGCGTGATTTGGTCATTTCTACAAAGTTCCAATGAATTCCATTACAAATTGTGCATTTTCCAAACTTCAGGTACAAGTGTAGGACAATTAGCAATGAGGAAAAAAGTTACAAGTCCAAGTATCTCTTCCTACGCTTTTCCAAATGTAACGAGACAAGTCCAAAGTTAGTTTATTTTAAAGAGACCAGCGGTACAGTGATGCATGGAAAAATTCAACTGCTTCCGATGAAAAATGCAAAGGTTCCGAATCAAGACAGCTAGAACATATGTAGAGCCATTGCCAGGCAAATAGGTAAAATCATGGCCAAGCTGAAACATACCTTATAATGCCTTCCCGGAACTCCAAACAAAGTTTTTTCACAAACGATGCGTGATTTGGTCATTTCTACAAAGTTTCAATGAATTCCATTACAAATTGTGCATTTTCCAAACTTCAGGTACAAGTGTAGGACAATTAGCAATGAGGAAAAAAGTTACAAGTCCAAGTATCTCTTCCTACGCTTTTCCAAATGTAACGAGACAAGTCCAAAGTTAGTTTATTTTAAAGAGACCAGCGGTACAGTGATGCATGGAAAAATTCAACTGCTTCCGATGAAAAATGCAAAGGTTCCGAATCAAGACAGCTAGAACATATGTAGAGCCATTGCCAGGCAAATAGGTAAAATCATGGCCAAGCTGAAACATACCTTATAATGCCTTCCCGGAACTCCAAACAAAGTTTTTTCACAAACGATGCGTGATTTGGTCATTTCTACAAAGTTTCAATGAATTCCATTACAAATTGTGCATTTTCCAAACTTCAGGTACAAGTGTAGGACAATTAGCAATGAGGAAAAAAGTTACAAGTCCAAGTATCTCTTCCTACGCTTTTCCAAATGTAACGAGACAAGTCCAAAGTTAGTTTATTTTAAAGAGACCAGCGGTACAGTGATGCATGGAAAAATTCAACTGCTTCCGATGAAAAATGCAAAGGTTCAGAATCAAGACAGCTAGAACATATGTAGAGCCATTGCCAGGCAAATAGGTAAAATCATGGCCAAGCTGAAACATACCTTATAATGCCTTCCCGGAACTCCAAACAAAGTTTTTTCACAAACGATGCGTGATTTGGTCATTTCTACAAAGTTTCAATGAATTCCATTACAAATTGTACATTTTCCAAACTTCAGGTACAAGTGTAGGACAATTAGCAATGAGGAAAAAAGTTACAAGTCCAAGTATCTCTTCCTACGCTTTTCCAAATGTAACGAGACAAGTCCAAAGTTAGTTTATTTTAAAGAGACCAGCGGTACAGTGATGCATGGAAAAATTCAACTGCTTCCGATGAAAAATGCAAAGGTTCCGAATCAAGACAGCTAGAACATATGTAGAGCCATTGCCAGGCAAATAGGTAAAATCATGGCCAAGCTGAAACATACCTTATAATGCCTTCCCGGAACTCCAAACAAAGTTTTTTCACAAACGATGCGTGATTTGGTCATTTCTACAAAGTTTCAATGAATTCCATTACAAATTGTGCATTTTCCAAACTTCAGGTACAAGTGTAGGACAATTAGCAATGAGGAAAAAAGTTACAAGTCCAAGTATCTCTTCCTACGCTTTTCCAAATGTAACGAGACAAGTCCAAAGTTAGTTTATTTTAAAGAGACCAGCGGTACAGTGATGCATGGAAAAATTCAACTGCTTCCGATGAAAAATGCAAAGGTTCCGAATCAAGACAGCTAGAACATATGTAGAGCCATTGCCAGGCAAATAGGTAAAATCATGGCCAAGCTGAAACATACCTTATAATGCCTTCCCGGAACTCCAAACAAAGTTTTTTCACAAACGATGCGTGATTTGGTCATTTCTACAAAGTTTCAATGAATTCCATTACAAATTGTGCATTTTCACAACTTCAGGTACAAGTGTAGGACAATTAGCAATGAGGAAAAAAGTTACAAGTCCAAGTATCTCTTCCTACGCTTTTCCAAATGTAACGAGACAAGTCCAAAGTTAGTTTATTTTAAAGAGACCAGCGGTACAGTGATGCATGGAAAAATTCAACTGCTTCCGATGAAAAATGCAAAGGTTCCGAATCAAGACAGCTAGAACATATGTAGAGCCATTGCCAGGCAAATAGGTAAAATCATGGCCAAGCTGAAACATACCTTATAATGCCTTCCCGGAACTCCAAACAAAGTTTTTTCACAAACGATGCGTGATTTGGTCATTTCTACAAAGTTTCAATGAATTCCATTACAAATTGTGCATTTTCCAAACTTCAGGTACAAGTGTAGGACAATTAGCAATGAGGAAAAAAGTTACAAGTCCAAGTATCTCTTCCTACGCTTTTCCAAATGTAACGAGACAAGTCCAAAGTTAGTTTATTTTAAAGAGACCAGCGGTACAGTGATGCATGGAAAAATTCAACTGCTTCCGATGAAAAATGCAAAGGTTCCGAATCAAGACAGCTAGAACATATGTAGAGCCATTGCCAGGCAAATAGGTAAAATCATGGCCAAGCTGAAACATACCTTATAATGCCTTCCCAGAACTCCAAACAAAGTTTTTTCACAAACGATGCGTGATTTGGTCATTTCTACAAAGTTTCAATGAATTCCATTACAAATTGTGCATTTTCCAAACTTCAGGTACAAGTGTAGGACAATTAGCAATGAGGAAAAAAGTTACAAGTCCAAGTATCTCTTCCTACGCTTTTCCAAATGTAACGAGACAAGTCCAAAGTTAGTTTATTTTAAAGAGACCAGCGGTACAGTGATGCATGGAAAAATTCAACTGCTTCCGATGAAAAATGCAAAGGTTCCGAATCAAGACAGCTAGAACATATGTAGAGCCATTGCCAGGCGAATAGGTAAAATCATGGCCAAGCTGAAACATACCTTATAATGCCTTCCCCGAACTCCAAACAAAGTTTTTTCACAAACGATGCGTGATTTGGTCATTTCTACAAAGTTTCAATGAATTCCATTACAAATTGTGCATTTTCCAAACTTCAGGTACAAGTGTAGGACAATTAGCAATGAGGAAAAAAGTTACAAGTCCAAGTATCTCTTCCTACGCTTTTCCAAATGTAACGAGACAAGTCCAAAGTTAGTTTATTTTAAAGAGACCAGCGGTACAGTGATGCATGGAAAAATTCAACTGCTTCCGATGAAAAATGCAAAGGTTCCGAATCAAGACAGCTAGAACATATGTAGAGCCATTGCCAGGCAAATAGGTAAAATCATGGCCAAGCTGAAACATACCTTATAATGCCTTCCCGGAACTCCAAACAAAGTTTTTTCACAAACGATGCGTGATTTGGTCATTTCTACAAAGTTTCAATGAATTCCATTACAAATTGTACATTTTCCAAACTTCAGGTACAAGTGTAGGACAATTAGCAATGAGGAAAAAAGTTACAAGTCCAAGTATCTCTTCCTACGCTTTTCCAAATGTAACGAGACAAGTCCAAAGTTAGTTTATTTTAAAGAGACCAGCGGTACAGTGATGCATGGAAAAATTCAACTGCTTCCGATGAAAAATGCAAAGGTTCCGAATCAAGACAGCTAGAACATATGTAGAGCCATTGCCAGGCAAATAGGTAAAATCATGGCCAAGCTGAAACATACCTTATAATGCCTTCCCGGAACTCCAAACAAAGTTTTTTCACAAACGATGCGTGATTTGGTCATTTCTACAAAGTTTCAATGAATTCCATTACAAATTGTACATTTTCCAAACTTCAGGTACAAGTGTAGGACAATTAGCAATGAGGAAAAAAGTTACAAGTCCAAGTATCTCTTCCTACGCTTTTCCAAATGTAACGAGACAAGTCCAAAGTTAGTTTATTTTAAAGAGACCAGCGGTACAGTGATGCATGGAAAAATTCAACTGCTTCCGATGAAAAATGCAAAGGTTCCGAATCAAGACAGCTAGAACATATGTAGAGCCATTGCCAGGCAAATAGGTAAAATCATGGCCAAGCTGAAACATACCTTATAATGCCTTCCCGGAACTCCAAACAAAGTTTTTTCACAAACGATGCGTGATTTGGTCATTTCTACAAAGTTTCAATGAATTCCATTACAAATTGTACATTTTCCAAACTTCAGGTACAAGTGTAGGACAATTAGCAATGAGGAAAAAAGTTACAAGTCCAAGTATCTCTTCCTACGCTTTTCCAAATGTAACGAGACAAGTCCAAAGTTAGTTTATTTTAAAGAGACCAGCGGTACAGTGATGCATGGAAAAATTCAACTGCTTCCGATGAAAAATGCAAAGGTTCCGAATCAAGACAGCTAGAACATATGTAGAGCCATTGCCAGGCAAATAGGTAAAATCATGGCCAAGCTGAAACATACCTTATAATGCCTTCCCGGAACTCCAAACAAAGTTTTTTCACAAACGATGCGTGATTTGGTCATTTCTACAAAGTTTCAATGAATTCCATTACAAATTGTACATTTTCCAAACTTCAGGTACAAGTGTAGGACAATTAGCAATGAGGAAAAAAGTTACAAGTCCAAGTATCTCTTCCTACGCTTTTCCAAATGTAACGAGACAAGTCCAAAGTTAGTTTATTTTAAAGAGACCAGCGGTACAGTGATGCATGGAAAAATTCAACTGCTTCCGATGAAAAATGCAAAGGTTCCGAATCAAGACAGCTAGAACATATGTAGAGCCATTGCCAGGCAAATAGGTAAAATCATGGCCAAGCTGAAACATACCTTATAATGCCTTCCCGGAACTCCAAACAAAGTTTTTTCACAAACGATGCGTGATTTGGTCATTTCTACAAAGTTTCAATGAATTCCATTACAAATTGTACATTTTCCAAACTTCAGGTACAAGTGTAGGACAATTAGCAATGAGGAAAAAAGTTACAAGTCCAAGTATCTCTTCCTACGCTTTTCCAAATGTAACGAGACAAGTCCAAAGTTAGTTTATTTTAAAGAGACCAGCGGTACAGTGATGCATGGAAAAATTCAACTGCTTCCGATGAAAAATGCAAAGGTTCCGAATCAAGACAGCTAGAACATATGTAGAGCCATTGCCAGGCAAATAGGTAAAATCATGGCCAAGCTGAAACATACCTTATAATGCCTTCCCGGAACTCCAAACAAAGTTTTTTCACAAACGATGCGTGATTTGGTCATTTCTACAAAGTTTCAATGAATTCCATTACAAATTGTACATTTTCCAAACTTCAGGTACAAGTGTAGGACAATTAGCAATGAGGAAAAAAGTTACAAGTCCAAGTATCTCTTCCTACGCTTTTCCAAATGTAACGAGACAAGTCCAAAGTTAGTTTATTTTAAAGAGACCAGCGGTACAGTGATGCATGGAAAAATTCAACTGCTTCCGATGAAAAATGCAAAGGTTCCGAATCAAGACAGCTAGAACATATGTAGAGCCATTGCCAGGCAAATAGGTAAAATCATGGCCAAGCTGAAACATACCTTATAATGCCTTCCCCGAACTCCAAACAAAGTTTTTTCACAAACGATGCGTGATTTGGTCATTTCTACAAAGTTTCAATGAATTCCATTACAAATTGTACATTTTCCAAACTTCAGGTACAAGTGTAGGACAATTAGCAATGAGGAAAAAAGTTACAAGTCCAAGTATCTCTTCCTACGCTTTTCCAAATGTAACGAGACAAGTCCAAAGTTAGTTTATTTTAAAGAGACCAGCGGTACAGTGATGCATGGAAAAATTCAACTGCTTCCGATGAAAAATGCAAAGGTTCCGAATCAAGACAGCTAGAACATATGTAGAGCCATTGCCAGGCAAATAGGTAAAATCATGGCCAAGCTGAAACATACCTTATAATGCCTTCCCGGAACTCCAAACAAAGTTTTTTCACAAACGATGCGTGATTTGGTCATTTCTACAAAGTTTCAATGAATTCCATTACAAATTGTACATTTTCCAAACTTCAGGTACAAGTGTAGGACAATTAGCAATGAGGAAAAAAGTTACAAGTCCAAGTATCTCTTCCTACGCTTTTCCAAATGTAACGAGACAAGTCCAAAGTTAGTTTATTTTAAAGAGACCAGCGGTACAGTGATGCATGGAAAAATTCAACTGCTTCCGATGAAAAATGCAAAGGTTCCGAATCAAGACAGCTAGAACATATGTAGAGCCATTGCCAGGCGAATAGGTAAAATCATGGTCAAGCTTAAACATACCTTATAATGCCTTCCCCGAACTCCAAACAAAGTTTTTTCACAAACGATGCGTGATTTGGTCATTTCTACAAAGTTTCAATGAATTCCATTACAAATTGTGCATTTTCCAAACTTCAGGTACAAGTGTAGGACAATTAGCAATGAGGAAAAAAGTTACAAGTCCAAGTATCTCTTCCTACGCTTTTCCAAATGTAACGAGACAAGTCCAAAGTTAGTTTATTTTAAAGAGACCAGCGGTACAGTGATGCATGGAAAAATTCAACTGCTTCCGATGAAAAATGCAAAGGTTCCGAATCAAGACAGCTAGAACATATGTAGAGCCATTGCCAGGCAAATAGGTAAAATCATGGCCAAGCTGAAACATACCTTATAATGCCTTCCCGGAACTCCAAACAAAGTTTTTTCACAAACGATGCGTGATTTGGTCATTTCTACAAAGTTTCAATGAATTCCATTACAAATTGTACATTTTCCAAACTTCAGGTACAAGTGTAGGACAATTAGCAATGAGGAAAAAAGTTACAAGTCCAAGTATCTCTTCCTACGCTTTTCCAAATGTAACGAGACAAGTCCAAAGTTAGTTTATTTTAAAGAGACCAGCGGTACAGTGATGCATGGAAAAATTCAACTGCTTCCGATGAAAAATGCAAAGGTTCCGAATCAAGACAGCTAGAACATATGTAGAGCCATTGCCAGGCGAATAGGTAAAATCATGGCCAAGCTGAAACATACCTTATAATGCCTTCCCGGAACTCCAAACAAAGTTTTTTCACAAACGATGCGTGATTTGGTCATTTCTACAAAGTTTCAATGAATTCCATTACAAATTGTGCATTTTCCAAACTTCAGGTACAAGTGTAGGACAATTAGCAATGAGGAAAAAAGTTACAAGTCCAAGTATCTCTTCCTACGCTTTTCCAAATGTAACGAGACAAGTCCAAAGTTAGTTTATTTTAAAGAGACCAGCGGTACAGTGATGCATGGAAAAATTCAACTGCTTCCGATGAAAAATGCAAAGGTTCCGAATCAAGACAGCTAGAACATATGTAGAGCCATTGCCAGGCAAATAGGTAAAATCATGGCCAAGCTGAAACATACCTTATAATGCCTTCCCGGAACTCCAAACAAAGTTTTTTCACAAACGATGCGTGATTTGGTCATTTCTACAAAGTTTCAATGAATTCCATTACAAATTGTACATTTTCCAAACTTCAGGTACAAGTGTAGGACAATTAGCAATGAGGAAAAAAGTTACAAGTCCAAGTATCTCTTCCTACGCTTTTCCAAATGTAACGAGACAAGTCCAAAGTTAGTTTATTTTAAAGAGACCAGCGGTACAGTGATGCATGGAAAAATTCAACTGCTTCCGATGAAAAATGCAAAGGTTCCGAATCAAGACAGCTAGAACATATGTAGAGCCATTGCCAGGCGAATAGGTAAAATCATGGCCAAGCTGAAACATACCTTATAATGCCTTCCCCGAACTCCAAACAAAGTTTTTTCACAAACGATGCGTGATTTGGTCATTTCTACAAAGTTTCAATGAATTCCATTACAAATTGTGCATTTTCCAAACTTCAGGTACAAGTGTAGGACAATTAGCAATGAGGAAAAAAGTTACAAGTCCAAGTATCTCTTCCTACGCTTTTCCAAATGTAACGAGACAAGTCCAAAGTTAGTTTATTTTAAAGAGACCAGCGGTACAGTGATGCATGGAAAAATTCAACTGCTTCCGATGAAAAATGCAAAGGTTCCGAATCAAGACAGCTAGAACATATGTAGAGCCATTGCCAGGCAAATAGGTAAAATCATGGCCAAGCTGAAACATACCTTATAATGCCTTCCCGGAACTCCAAACAAAGTTTTTTCACAAACGATGCGTGATTTGGTCATTTCTACAAAGTTTCAATGAATTCCATTACAAATTGTACATTTTCCAAACTTCAGGTACAAGTGTAGGACAATTAGCAATGAGGAAAAAAGTTACAAGTCCAAGTATCTCTTCCTACGCTTTTCCAAATGTAACGAGACAAGTCCAAAGTTAGTTTATTTTAAAGAGACCAGCGGTACAGTGATGCATGGAAAAATTCAACTGCTTCCGATGAAAAATGCAAAGGTTCCGAATCAAGACAGCTAGAACATATGTAGAGCCATTGCCAGGCGAATAGGTAAAATCATGGCCAAGCTGAAACATACCTTATAATGCCTTCCCCGAACTCCAAACAAAGTTTTTTCACAAACGATGCGTGATTTGGTCATTTCTACAAAGTTTCAATGAATTCCATTACAAATTGTGCATTTTCCAAACTTCAGGTACAAGTGTAGGACAATTAGCAATGAGGAAAAAAGTTACAAGTCCAAGTATCTCTTCCTACGCTTTTCCAAATGTAACGAGACAAGTCCAAAGTTAGTTTATTTTAAAGAGACCAGCGGTACAGTGATGCATGGAAAAATTCAACTGCTTCCGATGAAAAATGCAAAGGTTCCGAATCAAGACAGCTAGAACATATGTAGAGCCATTGCCAGGCAAATAGGTAAAATCATGGCCAAGCTGAAACATACCTTATAATGCCTTCCCGGAACTCCAAACAAAGTTTTTTCACAAACGATGCGTGATTTGGTCATTTCTACAAAGTTTCAATGAATTCCATTACAAATTGTACATTTTCCAAACTTCAGGTACAAGTGTAGGACAATTAGCAATGAGGAAAAAAGTTACAAGTCCAAGTATCTCTTCCTACGCTTTTCCAAATGTAACGAGACAAGTCCAAAGTTAGTTTATTTTAAAGAGACCAGCGGTACAGTGATGCATGGAAAAATTCAACTGCTTCCGATGAAAAATGCAAAGGTTCCGAATCAAGACAGCTAGAACATATGTAGAGCCATTGCCAGGCGAATAGGTAAAATCATGGCCAAGCTGAAACATACCTTATAATGCCTTCCCGGAACTCCAAACAAAGTTTTTTCACAAACGATGCGTGATTTGGTCATTTCTACAAAGTTTCAATGAATTCCATTACAAATTGTGCATTTTCCAAACTTCAGGTACAAGTGTAGGACAATTAGCAATGAGGAAAAAAGTTACAAGTCCAAGTATCTCTTCCTACGCTTTTCCAAATGTAACGAGACAAGTCCAAAGTTAGTTTATTTTAAAGAGACCAGCGGTACAGTGATGCATGGAAAAATTCAACTGCTTCCGATGAAAAATGCAAAGGTTCCGAATCAAGACAGCTAGAACATATGTAGAGCCATTGCCAGGCAAATAGGTAAAATCATGGCCAAGCTGAAACATACCTTATAATGCCTTCCCGGAACTCCAAACAAAGTTTTTTCACAAACGATGCGTGATTTGGTCATTTCTACAAAGTTTCAATGAATTCCATTACAAATTGTACATTTTCCAAACTTCAGGTACAAGTGTAGGACAATTAGCAATGAGGAAAAAAGTTACAAGTCCAAGTATCTCTTCCTACGCTTTTCCAAATGTAACGAGACAAGTCCAAAGTTAGTTTATTTTAAAGAGACCAGCGGTACAGTGATGCATGGAAAAATTCAACTGCTTCCGATGAAAAATGCAAAGGTTCCGAATCAAGACAGCTAGAACATATGTAGAGCCATTGCCAGGCAAATAGGTAAAATCATGGCCAAGCTGAAACATACCTTATAATGCCTTCCCGGAACTCCAAACAAAGTTTTTTCACAAACGATGCGTGATTTGGTCATTTCTACAAAGTTTCAATGAATTCCATTACAAATTGTGCATTTTCCAAACTTCAGGTACAAGTGTAGGACAATTAGCAATGAGGAAAAAAGTTACAAGTCCAAGTATCTCTTCCTACGCTTTTCCAAATGTAACGAGACAAGTCCAAAGTTAGTTTATTTTAAAGAGACCAGCGGTACAGTGATGCATGGAAAAATTCAACTGCTTCCGATGAAAAATGCAAAGGTTCCGAATCAAGACAGCTAGAACATATGTAGAGCCATTGCCAGGCAAATAGGTAAAATCATGGCCAAGCTGAAACATACCTTATAATGCCTTCCCGGAACTCCAAACAAAGTTTTTTCACAAACGATGCGTGATTTGGTCATTTCTACAAAGTTTCAATGAATTCCATTACAAATTGTGCATTTTCCAAACTTCAGGTACAAGTGTAGGACAATTAGCAATGAGGAAAAAAGTTACAAGTCCAAGTATCTCTTCCTACGCTTTTCCAAATGTAACGAGACAAGTCCAAAGTTAGTTTATTTTAAAGAGACCAGCGGTACAGTGATGCATGGAAAAATTCAACTGCTTCCGATGAAAAATGCAAAGGTTCCGAATCAAGACAGCTAGAACATATGTAGAGCCATTGCCAGGCAAATAGGTAAAATCATGGCCAAGCTGAAACATACCTTATAATGCCTTCCCGGAACTCCAAACAAAGTTTTTTCACAAACGATGCGTGATTTGGTCATTTCTACAAAGTTTCAATGAATTCCATTACAAATTGTGCATTTTCCAAACTTCAGGTACAAGTGTAGGACAATTAGCAATGAGGAAAAAAGTTACAAGTCCAAGTATCTCTTCCTACGCTTTTCCAAATGTAACGAGACAAGTCCAAAGTTAGTTTATTTTAAAGAGACCAGCGGTACAGTGATGCATGGAAAAATTCAACTGCTTCCGATGAAAAATGCAAAGGTTCCGAATCAAGACAGCTAGAACATATGTAGAGCCATTGCCAGGCAAATAGGTAAAATCATGGCCAAGCTGAAACATACCTTATAATGCCTTCCCGGAACTCCAAACAAAGTTTTTTCACAAACGATGCGTGATTTGGTCATTTCTACAAAGTTTCAATGAATTCCATTACAAATTGTACATTTTCCAAACTTCAGGTACAAGTGTAGGACAATTAGCAATGAGGAAAAAAGTTACAAGTCCAAGTATCTCTTCCTACGCTTTTCCAAATGTAACGAGACAAGTCCAAAGTTAGTTTATTTTAAAGAGACCAGCGGTACAGTGATGCATGGAAAAATTCAACTGCTTCCGATGAAAAATGCAAAGGTTCCGAATCAAGACAGCTAGAACATACGTAGAGCCATTGCCAGGCAAATAGGTAAAATCATGGCCAAGCTGAAACATACCTTATAATGCCTTCCCGGAACTCCAAACAAAGTTTTTTCACAAACGATGCGTGATTTGGTCATTTCTACAAAGTTTCAATGAATTCCATTACAAATTGTGCATTTTCCAAACTTCAGGTACAAGTGTAGGACAATTAGCAATGAGGAAAAAAGTTACAAGTCCAAGTATCTCTTCCTACGCTTTTCCAAATGTAACGAGACAAGTCCAAAGTTAGTTTATTTTAAAGAGACCAGCGGTACAGTGATGCATGGAAAAATTCAACTGCTTCCGATGAAAAATGCAAAGGTTCCGAATCAAGACAGCTAGAACATATGTAGAGCCATTGCCAGGCAAATAGGTAAAATCATGGCCAAGCTGAAACATACCTTATAATGCCTTCCCGGAACTCCAAACAAAGTTTTTTCACAAACGATGCGTGATTTGGTCATTTCTACAAAGTTTCAATGAATTCCATTACAAATTGTGCATTTTCCAAACTTCAGGTACAAGTGTAGGACAATTAGCAATGAGGAAAAAAGTTACAAGTCCAAGTATCTCTTCCTACGCTTTTCCAAATGTAACGAGACAAGTCCAAAGTTAGTTTATTTTAAAGAGACCAGCGGTACAGTGATGCATGGAAAAATTCAACTGCTTCCGATGAAAAATGCAAAGGTTCCGAATCAAGACAGCTAGAACATATGTAGAGCCATTGCCAGGCAAATAGGTAAAATCATGGCCAAGCTGAAACATACCTTATAATGCCTTCCCGGAACTCCAAACAAAGTTTTTTCACAAACGATGCGTGATTTGGTCATTTCTACAAAGTTTCAATGAATTCCATTACAAATTGTGCATTTTCCAAACTTCAGGTACAAGTGTAGGACAATTAGCAATGAGGAAAAAAGTTACAAGTCCAAGTATCTCTTCCTACGCTTTTCCAAATGTAACGAGACAAGTCCAAAGTTAGTTTATTTTAAAGAGACCAGCGGTACAGTGATGCATGGAAAAATTCAACTGCTTCCGATGAAAAATGCAAAGGTTCCGAATCAAGACAGCTAGAACATATGTAGAGCCATTGCCAGGCAAATAGGTAAAATCATGGCCAAGCTGAAACATACCTTATAATGCCTTCCCCGAACTCCAAACAAAGTTTTTTCACAAACGATGCGTGATTTGGTCATTTCTACAAAGTTTCAATGAATTCCATTACAAATTGTGCATTTTCCAAACTTCAGGTACAAGTGTAGGACAATTAGCAATGAGGAAAAAAGTTACAAGTCCAAGTATCTCTTCCTACGCTTTTCCAAATGTAACGAGACAAGTCCAAAGTTAGTTTATTTTAAAGAGACCAGCGGTACAGTGATGCATGGAAAAATTCAACTGCTTCCGATGAAAAATGCAAAGGTTCCGAATCAAGACAGCTAGAACATATGTAGAGCCATTGCCAGGCAAATAGGTAAAATCATGGCCAAGCTGAAACATACCTTATAATGCCTTCCCCGAACTCCAAACAAAGTTTTTTCACAAACGATGCGTGATTTGGTCATTTCTACAAAGTTTCAATGAATTCCATTACAAATTGTGCATTTTCCAAACTTCAGGTACAAGTGTAGGACAATTAGCAATGAGGAAAAAAGTTACAAGTCCAAGTATCTCTTCCTACGCTTTTCCAAATGTAACGAGACAAGTCCAAAGTTAGTTTATTTTAAAGAGACCAGCGGTACAGTGATGCATGGAAAAATTCAACTGCTTCCGATGAAAAATGCAAAGGTTCCGAATCAAGACAGCTAGAACATATGTAGAGCCATTGCCAGGCAAATAGGTAAAATCATGGCCAAGCTGAAACATACCTTATAATGCCTTCCCCGAACTCCAAACAAAGTTTTTTCACAAACGATGCGTGATTTGGTCATTTCTACAAAGTTTCAATGAATTCCATTACAAATTGTGCATTTTCCAAACTTCAGGTACAAGTGTAGGGCAATTAGCAATGAGGAAAAAAGTTACAAGTCCAAGTATCTCTTCCTACGCTTTTCCAAATGTAACGAGACAAGTCCAAAGTTAGTTTATTTTAAAGAGACCAGCGGTACAGTGATGCATGGAAAAATTCAACTGCTTCCGATGAAAAATGCAAAGGTTCCGAATCAAGACAGCTAGAACATATGTAGAGCCATTGCCAGGCAAATAGGTAAAATCATGGCCAAGCTGAAACATACCTTATAATGCCTTCCCCGAACTCCAAACAAAGTTTTTTCACAAACGATGCGTGATTTGGTCATTTCTACAAAGTTTCAATGAATTCCATTACAAATTGTGCATTTTCCAAACTTCAGGTACAAGTGTAGGACAATTAGCAATGAGGAAAAAAGTTACAAGTCCAAGTATCTCTTCCTACGCTTTTCCAAATGTAACGAGACAAGTCCAAAGTTAGTTTATTTTAAAGAGACCAGCGGTACAGTGATGCATGGAAAAATTCAACTGCTTCCGATGAAAAATGCAAAGGTTCCGAATCAAGACAGCTAGAACATATGTAGAGCCATTGCCAGGCAAATAGGTAAAATCATGGCCAAGCTGAAACATACCTTATAATGCCTTCCCCGAACTCCAAACAAAGTTTTTTCACAAACGATGCGTGATTTGGTCATTTCTACAAAGTTTCAATGAATTCCATTACAAATTGTGCATTTTCCAAACTTCAGGTACAAGTGTAGGACAATTAGCAATGAGGAAAAAAGTTACAAGTCCAAGTATCTCTTCCTACGCTTTTCCAAATGTAACGAGACAAGTCCAAAGTTAGTTTATTTTAAAGAGACCAGCGGTACAGTGATGCATGGAAAAATTCAACTGCTTCCGATGAAAAATGCAAAGGTTCCGAATCAAGACAGCTAGAACATATGTAGAGCCATTGCCAGGCAAATAGGTAAAATCATGGCCAAGCTGAAACATACCTTATAATGCCTTCCCGGAACTCCAAACAAAGTTTTTTCACAAACGATGCGTGATTTGGTCATTTCTACAAAGTTTCAATGAATTCCATTACAAATTGTACATTTTCCAAACTTCAGGTACAAGTGTAGGACAATTAGCAATGAGGAAAAAAGTTACAAGTCCAAGTATCTCTTCCTACGCTTTTCCAAATGTAACGAGACAAGTCCAAAGTTAGTTTATTTTAAAGAGACCAGCGGTACAGTGATGCATGGAAAAATTCAACTGCTTCCGATGAAAAATGCAAAGGTTCCGAATCAAGACAGCTAGAACATATGTAGAGCCATTGCCAGGCGAATAGGTAAAATCATGGCCAAGCTGAAACATACCTTATAATGCCTTCCCGGAACTCCAAACAAAGTTTTTTCACAAACGATGCGTGATTTGGTCATTTCTACAAAGTTTCAATGAATTCCATTACAAATTGTGCATTTTCCAAACTTCAGGTACAAGTGTAGGACAATTAGCAATGAGGAAAAAAGTTACAAGTCCAAGTATCTCTTCCTACGCTTTTCCAAATGTAACGAGACAAGTCCAAAGTTAGTTTATTTTAAAGAGACCAGCGGTACAGTGATGCATGGAAAAATTCAACTGCTTCCGATGAAAAATGCAAAGGTTCCGAATCAAGACAGCTAGAACATATGTAGAGCCATTGCCAGGCAAATAGGTAAAATCATGGCCAAGCTGAAACATACCTTATAATGCCTTCCCGGAACTCCAAACAAAGTTTTTTCACAAACGATGCGTGATTTGGTCATTTCTACAAAGTTTCAATGAATTCCATTACAAATTGTACATTTTCCAAACTTCAGGTACAAGTGTAGGACAATTAGCAATGAGGAAAAAAGTTACAAGTCCAAGTATCTCTTCCTACGCTTTTCCAAATGTAACGAGACAAGTCCAAAGTTAGTTTATTTTAAAGAGACCAGCGGTACAGTGATGCATGGAAAAATTCAACTGCTTCCGATGAAAAATGCAAAGGTTCCGAATCAAGACAGCTAGAACATATGTAGAGCCATTGCCAGGCGAATAGGTAAAATCATGGCCAAGCTGAAACATACCTTATAATGCCTTCCCCGAACTCCAAACAAAGTTTTTTCACAAACGATGCGTGATTTGGTCATTTCTACAAAGTTTCAATGAATTCCATTACAAATTGTGCATTTTCCAAACTTCAGGTACAAGTGTAGGACAATTAGCAATGAGGAAAAAAGTTACAAGTCCAAGTATCTCTTCCTACGCTTTTCCAAATGTAACGAGACAAGTCCAAAGTTAGTTTATTTTAAAGAGACCAGCGGTACAGTGATGCATGGAAAAATTCAACTGCTTCCGATGAAAAATGCAAAGGTTCCGAATCAAGACAGCTAGAACATATGTAGAGCCATTGCCAGGCAAATAGGTAAAATCATGGCCAAGCTGAAACATACCTTATAATGCCTTCCCGGAACTCCAAACAAAGTTTTTTCACAAACGATGCGTGATTTGGTCATTTCTACAAAGTTTCAATGAATTCCATTACAAATTGTACATTTTCCAAACTTCAGGTACAAGTGTAGGACAATTAGCAATGAGGAAAAAAGTTACAAGTCCAAGTATCTCTTCCTACGCTTTTCCAAATGTAACGAGACAAGTCCAAAGTTAGTTTATTTTAAAGAGACCAGCGGTACAGTGATGCATGGAAAAATTCAACTGCTTCCGATGAAAAATGCAAAGGTTCCGAATCAAGACAGCTAGAACATATGTAGAGCCATTGCCAGGCGAATAGGTAAAATCATGGCCAAGCTGAAACATACCTTATAATGCCTTCCCGGAACTCCAAACAAAGTTTTTTCACAAACGATGCGTGATTTGGTCATTTCTACAAAGTTTCAATGAATTCCATTACAAATTGTGCATTTTCCAAACTTCAGGTACAAGTGTAGGACAATTAGCAATGAGGAAAAAAGTTACAAGTCCAAGTATCTCTTCCTACGCTTTTCCAAATGTAACGAGACAAGTCCAAAGTTAGTTTATTTTAAAGAGACCAGCGGTACAGTGATGCATGGAAAAATTCAACTGCTTCCGATGAAAAATGCAAAGGTTCCGAATCAAGACAGCTAGAACATATGTAGAGCCATTGCCAGGCAAATAGGTAAAATCATGGCCAAGCTGAAACATACCTTATAATGCCTTCCCGGAACTCCAAACAAAGTTTTTTCACAAACGATGCGTGATTTGGTCATTTCTACAAAGTTTCAATGAATTCCATTACAAATTGTACATTTTCCAAACTTCAGGTACAAGTGTAGGACAATTAGCAATGAGGAAAAAAGTTACAAGTCCAAGTATCTCTTCCTACGCTTTTCCAAATGTAACGAGACAAGTCCAAAGTTAGTTTATTTTAAAGAGACCAGCGGTACAGTGATGCATGGAAAAATTCAACTGCTTCCGATGAAAAATGCAAAGGTTCCGAATCAAGACAGCTAGAACATATGTAGAGCCATTGCCAGGCAAATAGGTAAAATCATGGCCAAGCTGAAACATACCTTATAATGCCTTCCCGGAACTCCAAACAAAGTTTTTTCACAAACGATGCGTGATTTGGTCATTTCTACAAAGTTTCAATGAATTCCATTACAAATTGTGCATTTTCCAAACTTCAGGTACAAGTGTAGGACAATTAGCAATGAGGAAAAAAGTTACAAGTCCAAGTATCTCTTCCTACGCTTTTCCAAATGTAACGAGACAAGTCTAAAGTTAGTTTATTTTAAAGAGACCAGCGGTACAGTGATGCATGGAAAAATTCAACTGCTTCCGATGAAAAATGCAAAGGTTCCGAATCAAGACAGCTAGAACATATGTAGAGCCATTGCCAGGCAAATAGGTAAAATCATGGCCAAGCTGAAACATACCTTATAATGCCTTCCCGGAACTCCAAACAAAGTTTTTTCACAAACGATGCGTGATTTGGTCATTTCTACAAAGTTTCAATGAATTCCATTACAAATTGTGCATTTTCCAAACTTCAGGTACAAGTGTAGGACAATTAGCAATGAGGAAAAAAGTTACAAGTCCAAGTATCTCTTCCTACGCTTTTCCAAATGTAACGAGACAAGTCCAAAGTTAGTTTATTTTAAAGAGACCAGCGGTACAGTGATGCATGGAAAAATTCAACTGCTTCCGATGAAAAATGCAAAGGTTCCGAATCAAGACAGCTAGAACATATGTAGAGCCATTGCCAGGCAAATAGGTAAAATCATGGCCAAGCTGAAACATACCTTATAATGCCTTCCCGGAACTCCAAACAAAGTTTTTTCACAAACGATGCGTGATTTGGTCATTTCTACAAAGTTTCAATGAATTCCATTACAAATTGTGCATTTTCCAAACTTCAGGTACAAGTGTAGGACAATTAGCAATGAGGAAAAAAGTTACAAGTCCAAGTATCTCTTCCTACGCTTTTCCAAATGTAACGAGACAAGTCCAAAGTTAGTTTATTTTAAAGAGACCAGCGGTACAGTGATGCATGGAAAAATTCAACTGCTTCCGATGAAAAATGCAAAGGTTCCGAATCAAGACAGCTAGAACATATGTAGAGCCATTGCCAGGCAAATAGGTAAAATCATGGCCAAGCTGAAACATACCTTATAATGCCTTCCCGGAACTCCAAACAAAGTTTTTTCACAAACGATGCGTGATTTGGTCATTTCTACAAAGTTTCAATGAATTCCATTACAAATTGTACATTTTCCAAACTTCAGGTACAAGTGTAGGACAATTAGCAATGAGGAAAAAAGTTACAAGTCCAAGTATCTCTTCCTACGCTTTTCCAAATGTAACGAGACAAGTCCAAAGTTAGTTTATTTTAAAGAGACCAGCGGTACAGTGATGCATGGAAAAATTCAACTGCTTCCGATGAAAAATGCAAAGGTTCCGAATCAAGACAGCTAGAACATATGTAGAGCCATTGCCAGGCAAATAGGTAAAATCATGGCCAAGCTGAAACATACCTTATAATGCCTTCCCGGAACTCCAAACAAAGTTTTTTCACAAACGATGCGTGATTTGGTCATTTCTACAAAGTTTCAATGAATTCCATTACAAATTGTACATTTTCCAAACTTCAGGTACAAGTGTAGGACAATTAGCAATGAGGAAAAAAGTTACAAGTCCAAGTATCTCTTCCTACGCTTTTCCAAATGTAACGAGACAAGTCCAAAGTTAGTTTATTTTAAAGAGACCAGCGGTACAGTGATGCATGGAAAAATTCAACTGCTTCCGATGAAAAATGCAAAGGTTCCGAATCAAGACAGCTAGAACATATGTAGAGCCATTGCCAGGCAAATAGGTAAAATCATGGCCAAGCTGAAACATACCTTATAATGCCTTCCCGGAACTCCAAACAAAGTTTTTTCACAAACGATGCGTGATTTGGTCATTTCTACAAAGTTTCAATGAATTCCATTACAAATTGTACATTTTCCAAACTTCAGGTACAAGTGTAGGACAATTAGCAATGAGGAAAAAAGTTACAAGTCCAAGTATCTCTTCCTACGCTTTTCCAAATGTAACGAGACAAGTCCAAAGTTAGTTTATTTTAAAGAGACCAGCGGTACAGTGATGCATGGAAAAATTCAACTGCTTCCGATGAAAAATGCAAAGGTGCCGAATCAAGACAGCTAGAACATACGTAGAGCCATTGCCAGGCAAATAGGTAAAATCATGGCCAAGCTGAAACATACCTTATAATGCCTTCCCGGAACTCCAAACAAAGTTTTTTCACAAACGATGCGTGATTTGGTCATTTCTACAAAGTTTCAATGAATTCCATTACAAATTGTGCATTTTCCAAACTTCAGGTACAAGTGTAGGACAATTAGCAATGAGGAAAAAAGTTACAAGTCCAAGTATCTCTTCCTACGCTTTTCCAAATGTAACGAGACAAGTCCAAAGTTAGTTTATTTTAAAGAGACCAGCGGTACAGTGATGCATGGAAAAATTCAACTGCTTCCGATGAAAAATGCAAAGGTTCCGAATCAAGACAGCTAGAACATATGTAGAGCCATTGCCAGGCAAATAGGTAAAATCATGGCCAAGCTGAAACATACCTTATAATGCCTTCCCGGAACTCCAAACAAAGTTTTTTCACAAACGATGCGTGATTTGGTCATTTCTACAAAGTTTCAATGAATTCCATTACAAATTGTGCATTTTCCAAACTTCAGGTACAAGTGTAGGACAATTAGCAATGAGGAAAAAAGTTACAAGTCCAAGTATCTCTTCCTACGCTTTTCCAAATGTAACGAGACAAGTCCAAAGTTAGTTTATTTTAAAGAGACCAGCGGTACAGTGATGCATGGAAAAATTCAACTGCTTCCGATGAAAAATGCAAAGGTTCCGAATCAAGACAGCTAGAACATATGTAGAGCCATTGCCAGGCAAATAGGTAAAATCATGGCCAAGCTGAAACATACCTTATAATGCCTTCCCGGAACTCCAAACAAAGTTTTTTCACAAACGATGCGTGATTTGGTCATTTCTACAAAGTTTCAATGAATTCCATTACAAATTGTGCATTTTCCAAACTTCAGGTACAAGTGTAGGACAATTAGCAATGAGGAAAAAAGTTACAAGTCCAAGTATCTCTTCCTACGCTTTTCCAAATGTAACGAGACAAGTCCAAAGTTAGTTTATTTTAAAGAGACCAGCGGTACAGTGATGCATGGAAAAATTCAACTGCTTCCGATGAAAAATGCAAAGGTTCCGAATCAAGACAGCTAGAACATATGTAGAGCCATTGCCAGGCAAATAGGTAAAATCATGGCCAAGCTGAAACATACCTTATAATGCCTTCCCGGAACTCCAAACAAAGTTTTTTCACAAACGATGCGTGATTTGGTCATTTCTACAAAGTTTCAATGAATTCCATTACAAATTGTACATTTTCCAAACTTCAGGTACAAGTGTAGGACAATTAGCAATGAGGAAAAAAGTTACAAGTCCAAGTATCTCTTCCTACGCTTTTCCAAATGTAACGAGACAAGTCCAAAGTTAGTTTATTTTAAAGAGACCAGCGGTACAGTGATGCATGGAAAAATTCAACTGCTTCCGATGAAAAATGCAAAGGTTCCGAATCAAGACAGCTAGAACATATGTAGAGCCATTGCCAGGCAAATAGGTAAAATCATGGCCAAGCTGAAACATACCTTATAATGCCTTCCCGGAACTCCAAACAAAGTTTTTTCACAAACGATGCGTGATTTGGTCATTTCTACAAAGTTTCAATGAATTCCATTACAAATTGTACATTTTCCAAACTTCAGGTACAAGTGTAGGACAATTAGCAATGAGGAAAAAAGTTACAAGTCCAAGTATCTCTTCCTACGCTTTTCCAAATGTAACGAGACAAGTCCAAAGTTAGTTTATTTTAAAGAGACCAGCGGTACAGTGATGCATGGAAAAATTCAACTGCTTCCGATGAAAAATGCAAAGGTTCCGAATCAAGACAGCTAGAACATATGTAGAGCCATTGCCAGGCAAATAGGTAAAATCATGGCCAAGCTGAAACATACCTTATAATGCCTTCCCGGAACTCCAAACAAAGTTTTTTCACAAACGATGCGTGATTTGGTCATTTCTACAAAGTTTCAATGAATTCCATTACAAATTGTACATTTTCCAAACTTCAGGTACAAGTGTAGGACAATTAGCAATGAGGAAAAAAGTTACAAGTCCAAGTATCTCTTCCTACGCTTTTCCAAATGTAACGAGACAAGTCCAAAGTTAGTTTATTTTAAAGAGACCAGCGGTACAGTGATGCATGGAAAAATTCAACTGCTTCCGATGAAAAATGCAAAGGTTCCGAATCAAGACAGCTAGAACATATGTAGAGCCATTGCCAGGCAAATAGGTAAAATCATGGCCAAGCTGAAACATACCTTATAATGCCTTCCCGGAACTCCAAACAAAGTTTTTTCACAAACGATGCGTGATTTGGTCATTTCTACAAAGTTTCAATGAATTCCATTACAAATTGTGCATTTTCCAAACTTCAGGTACAAGTGTAGGACAATTAGCAATGAGGAAAAAAGTTACAAGTCCAAGTATCTCTTCCTACGCTTTTCCAAATGTAACGAGACAAGTCCAAAGTTAGTTTATTTTAAAGAGACCAGCGGTACAGTGATGCATGGAAAAATTCAACTGCTTCCGATGAAAAATGCAAAGGTTCCGAATCAAGACAGCTAGAACATATGTAGAGCCATTGCCAGGCAAATAGGTAAAATCATGGCCAAGCTGAAACATACCTTATAATGCCTTCCCGGAACTCCAAACAAAGTTTTTTCACAAACGATGCGTGATTTGGTCATTTCTACAAAGTTTCAATGAATTCCATTACAAATTGTGCATTTTCCAAACTTCAGGTACAAGTGTAGGACAATTAGCAATGAGGAAAAAAGTTACAAGTCCAAGTATCTCTTCCTACGCTTTTCCAAATGTAACGAGACAAGTCCAAAGTTAGTTTATTTTAAAGAGACCAGCGGTACAGTGATGCATGGAAAAATTCAACTGCTTCCGATGAAAAATGCAAAGGTTCCGAATCAAGACAGCTAGAACATATGTAGAGCCATTGCCAGGCAAATAGGTAAAATCATGGCCAAGCTGAAACATACCTTATAATGCCTTCCCGGAACTCCAAACAAAGTTTTTTCACAAACGATGCGTGATTTGGTCATTTCTACAAAGTATCAATGAATTCCATTACAAATTGTACATTTTCCAAACTTCAGGTACAAGTGTAGGACAATTAGCAATGAGGAAAAAAGTTACAAGTCCAAGTATCTCTTCCTACGCTTTTCCAAATGTAACGAGACAAGTCCAAAAAGGTTTATTTTAAAGAGACCAGCGGTACAGTGATGCATGGAAAAATTCAACTGCTTCCGATGAAAAATGCAAAGGTTCCGAATCAAGACAGCTAGAACATATGTAGAGCCATTGCCAGGCAAATAGGTAAAATCATGGCCAAGCTGAAACATACCTTATAATGCCTTCCCGGAACTCCAAACAAAGTTTTTTCACAAACGATGCGTGATTTGGTCATTTCTACAAAGTTTCAATGAATTCCATTACAAATTGTACATTTTCCAAACTTCAGGTACAAGTGTAGGACAATTAGCAATGAGGAAAAAAGTTACAAGTCCAAGTATCTCTTCCTACGCTTTTCCAAATGTAACGAGACAAGTCCAAAGTTAGTTTATTTTAAAGAGACCAGCGGTACAGTGATGCATGGAAAAATTCAACTGCTTCCGATGAAAAATGCAAAGGTTCCGAATCAAGACAGCTAGAACATATGTAGAGCCATTGCCAGGCAAATAGGTAAAATCATGGCCAAGCTGAAACATACCTTATAATGCCTTCCCGGAACTCCAAACAAAGTTTTTTCACAAACGATGCGTGATTTGGTCATTTCTACAAAGTTTCAATGAATTCCATTACAAATTGTACATTTTCCAAACTTCAGGTACAAGTGTAGGACAATTAGCAATGAGGAAAAAAGTTACAAATCCAAGTATCTCTTCCTACGCTTTTCCAAATGTAACGAGACAAGTCCAAAGTTAGTTTATTTTAAAGAGACCAGCGGTACAGTGATGCATGGAAAAATTCAACTGCTTCCGATGAAAAATGCAAAGGTTCCGAATCAAGACAGCTAGAACATATGTAGAGCCATTGCCAGGCAAATAGGTAAAATCATGGCCAAGCTGAAACATACCTTATAATGCCTTCCCGGAACTCCAAACAAAGTTTTTTCACAAACGATGCGTGATTTGGTCATTTCTACAAAGTTTCAATGAATTCCATTACAAATTGTACATTTTCCAAACTTCAGGTACAAGTGTAGGACAATTAGCAATGAGGAAAAAAGTTACAAGTCCAAGTATCTCTTCCTACGCTTTTCCAAATGTAACGAGACAAGTCCAAAGTTAGTTTATTTTAAAGAGACCAGCGGTACAGTGATGCATGGAAAAATTCAACTGCTCCCGATGAAAAATGCAAAGGTTCCGAATCAAGACAGCTAGAACATATGTAGAGCCATTGCCAGGCAAATAGGTAAAATCATGGCCAAGCTGAAACATACCTTATAATGCCTTCCCGGAACTCCAAACAAAGTTTTTTCACAAACGATGCGTGATTTGGTCATTTCTACAAAGTTTCAATGAATTCCATTACAAATTGTACATTTTCCAAACTTCAGGTACAAGTGTAGGACAATTAGCAATGAGGAAAAAAGTTACAAGTCCAAGTATCTCTTCCTACGCTTTTCCAAATGTAACGAGACAAGTCCAAAGTTAGTTTATTTTAAAGAGACCAGCGGTACAGTGATGCATGGAAAAATTCAACTGCTTCCGATGAAAAATGCAAAGGTTCCGAATCAAGACAGCTAGAACATATGTAGAGCCATTGCCAGGCAAATAGGTAAAATCATGGCCAAGCTGAAACATACCTTATAATGCCTTCCCGGAACTCCAAACAAAGTTTTTTCACAAACGATGCGTGATTTGGTCATTTCTACAAAGTTTCAATGAATTCCATTACAAATTGTGCATTTTCCAAACTTCAGGTACAAGTGTAGGACAATTAGCAATGAGGAAAAAAGTTACAAGTCCAAGTATCTCTTCCTACGCTTTTCCAAATGTAACGAGACAAGTCCAAAGTTAGTTTATTTTAAAGAGACCAGCGGTACAGTGATGCATGGAAAAATTCAACTGCTTCCGATGAAAAATGCAAAGGTTCCGAATCAAGACAGCTAGAACATATGTAGAGCCATTGCCAGGCAAATAGGTAAAATCATGGCCAAGCTGAAACATACCTTATAATGCCTTCCCGGAACTCCAAACAAAGTTTTTTCACAAACGATGCGTGATTTGGTCATTTCTACAAAGTTTCAATGAATTCCATTACAAATTGTACATTTTCCAAACTTCAGGTACAAGTGTAGGACAATTAGCAATGAGGAAAAAAGTTACAAGTCCAAGTATCTCTTCCTACCGCTTTTCCAAATGTAACGAGACAAGTCCAAAGTTAGTTTATTTTAAAGAGACCAGCGGTACAGTGATGCATGGAAAAATTCAACTGCTTCCGATGAAAAATGCAAAGGTTCCGAATCAAGACAGCTAGAACATATGTAGAGCCATTGCCAGGCAAATAGGTAAAATCATGGCCAAGCTGAAACATACCTTATAATGCCTTCCCGGAACTCCAAACAAAGTTTTTTCACAAACGATGCGTGATTTGGTCATTTCTACAAAGTTTCAATGAATTCCATTACAAATTGTGCATTTTCCAAACTTCAGGTACAAGTGTAGGACAATTAGCAATGAGGAAAAAAGTTACAAGTCCAAGTATCTCTTCCTACGCTTTTCCAAATGTAACGAGACAAGTCCAAAGTTAGTTTATTTTAAAGAGACCAGCGGTACAGTGATGCATGGAAAAATTCAACTGCTTCCGATGAAAAATGCAAAGGTTCCGAATCAAGACAGCTAGAACATATGTAGAGCCATTGCCAGGCAAATAGGTAAAATCATGGCCAAGCTGAAACATACCTTATAATGCCTTCCCGGAACTCCAAACAAAGTTTTTTCACAAATGATGCGTGATTTGGTCATTTCTACAAAGTTTCAATGAATTCCATTACAAATTGTACATTTTCCAAACTTCAGGTACAAGTGTAGGACAATTAGCAATGAGGAAAAAAGTTACAAGTCCAAGTATCTCTTCCTACGCTTTTCCAAATGTAACGAGACAAGTCCAAAGTTAGTTTATTTTAAAGAGACCAGCGGTACAGTGATGCATGGAAAAATTCAACTGCTTCCGATGAAAAATGCAAAGGTTCCGAATCAAGACAGCTAGAACATATGTAGAGCCATTGCCAGGCAAATAGGTAAAATCATGCCCAAGCTGAAACATACCTTATAATGCCTTCCCGGAACTCCAAACAAAGTTTTTTCACAAACGATGCGTGATTTGGTCATTTCTACAAAGTTTCAATGAATTCCATTACAAATTGTGCATTTTCCAAACTTCAGGTACAAGTGTAGGACAATTAGCAATGAGGAAAAAAGTTACAAGTCCAAGTATCTCTTCCTACGCTTTTCCAAATGTAACGAGACAAGTCCAAAGTTAGTTTATTTTAAAGAGACCAGCGGTACAGTGATGCATGGAAAAATTCAACTGCTTCCGATGAAAAATGCAAAGGTTCCGAATCAAGACAGCTAGAACATATGTAGAGCCATTGCCAGGCAAATAGGTAAAATCATGGCCAAGCTGAAACATACCTTATAATGCCTTCCCGGAACTCCAAACAAAGTTTTTTAACAAACGATGCGTGATTTGGTCATTTCTACAAAGTTTCAATGAATTCCATTACAAATTGTACATTTTCCAAACTTCAGGTAAAAGTGTAGGACAATTAGCAATGAGGAAAAAAGTTACAAGTCCAAGTATCTCTTCCTACGCTTTTCCAAATGTAACGAGACAAGTCCAAAGTTAGTTTATTTTAAAGAGACCAGCGGTACAGTGATGCATGGAAAAATTCAACTGCTTCCGATGAAAAATGCAAAGGTTCCGAATCAAGACAGCTAGAACATATGTAGAGCCATTGCCAGGCAAATAGGTAAAATCATGGCCAAGCTGAAACATACCTTATAATGCCTTCCCGGAACTCCAAACAAAGTTTTTTCACAAACGATGCATGATTTGGTCATTTCTACAAAGTTTCAATGAATTCCATTACAAATTGTACATTTTCCAAACTTCAGGTACAAGTGTAGGACAATTAGCAATGAGGAAAAAAGTTACAAGTCCAAGTATCTCTTCCTACGCTTTTCCAAATGTAACGAGACAAGTCCAAAGTTAGTTTATTTTAAAGAGACCAGCGGTACAGTGATGCATGGAAAAATTCAACTGCTTCCGATGAAAAATGCAAAGGTTCCGAATCAAGACAGCTAGAACATATGTAGAGCCATTGCCAGGCAAATAGGTAAAATCGTGGCCAAGCTGAAACATACCTTATAATGCCTTCCCGGAACTCCAAACAAAGTTTTTTCACAAACGATGCGTGATTTGGTCATTTCTACAAAGTTTCAATGAATTCCATTACAAATTGTACATTTTCCAAACTTCAGGTACAAGTGTAGGACAATTAGCAATGAGGAAAAAAGTTACAAGTCCAAGTATCTCTTCCTACGCTTTTCCAAATGTAACGAGACAAGTCCAAAGTTAGTTTATTTTAAAGAGACCAGCGGTACAGTGATGCATGGAAAAATTCAACTGCTTCCGATGAAAAATGCAAAGGTTCCGAATCAAGACAGCTAGAACATATGTAGAGCCATTGCCAGGCAAATAGGTAAAATCATGGCCAAGCTGAAACATACCTTATAATGCCTTCCCGGAACTCCAAACAAAGTTTTTTAACAAACGATGCGTGATTTGGTCATTTCTACAAAGTTTCAATGAATTCCATTACAAATTGTACATTTTCCAAACTTCAGGTAAAAGTGTAGGACAATTAGCAATGAGGAAAAAAGTTACAAGTCCAAGTATCTCTTCCTACGCTTTTCCAAATGTAACGAGACAAGTCCAAAGTTAGTTTATTTTAAAGAGACCAGCGGTACAGTGATGCATGGAAAAATTCAACTGCTTCCGATGAAAAATGCAAAGGTTCCGAATCAAGACAGCTAGAACATATGTAGAGCCATTGCCAGGCAAATAGGTAAAATCATGGCCAAGCTGAAACATACCTTATAATGCCTTCCCGGAACTCCAAACAAAGTTTTTTCACAAACGATGCATGATTTGGTCATTTCTACAAAGTTTCAATGAATTCCATTACAAATTGTACATTTTCCAAACTTCAGGTACAAGTGTAGGACAATTAGCAATGAGGAAAAAAGTTACAAGTCCAAGTATCTCTTCCTACGCTTTTCCAAATGTAACGAGACAAGTCCAAAGTTAGTTTATTTTAAAGAGACCAGCGGTACAGTGATGCATGGAAAAATTCAACTGCTTCCGATGAAAAATGCAAAGGTTCCGAATCAAGACAGCTAGAACATATGTAGAGCCATTGCCAGGCAAATAGGTAAAATCGTGGCCAAGCTGAAACATACCTTATAATGCCTTCCCGGAACTCCAAACAAAGTTTTTTCACAAACGATGCGTGATTTGGTCATTTCTACAAAGTTTCAATGAATTCCATTACAAATTGTACATTTTCCAAACTTCAGGTACAAGTGTAGGACAATTAGCAATGAGGAAAAAAGTTACAAGTCCAAGTATCTCTTCCTACGCTTTTCCAAATGTAACGAGACAAGTCCAAAGTTAGTTTATTTTAAAGAGACCAGCGGTACAGTGATGCATGGAAAAATTCAACTGCTTCCGATGAAAAATGCAAAGGTTCCGAATCAAGACAGCTAGAACATATGTAGAGCCATTGCCAGGCAAATAGGTAAAATCATGGCCAAGCTGAAACATACCTTATAATGCCTTCCCGGAACTCCAAACAAAGTTTTTTCACAAACGATGCGTGATTTGGTCATTTCTACAAAGTTTCAATGAATTCCATTACAAATTGTACATTTTCCAAACTTCAGGTACAAGTGTAGGACAATTAGCAATGAGGAAAAAAGTTACAAGTCCAAGTATCTCTTCCTACGCTTTTCCAAATGTAACGAGACAAGTCCAAAGTTAGTTTATTTTAAAGAGACCAGCGGTACAGTGATGCATGGAAAAATTCAACTGCTTCCGATGAAAAATGCAAAGGTTCCGAATCAAGACAGCTAGAACATATGTAGAGCCATTGCCAGGCAAATAGGTAAAATCATGGCCAAGCTGAAACATACCTTATAATGCCTTCCCGGAACTCCAAACAAAGTTTTTTCACAAACGATGCGTGATTTGGTCATTTCTACAAAGTTTCAATGAATTCCATTACAAATTGTACATTTTCCAAACTTCAGGTACAAGTGTAGGACAATTAGCAATGAGGAAAAAAGTTACAAGTCCAAGTATCTCTTCCTACGCTTTTCCAAATGTAACGAGACAAGTCCAAAGTTAGTTTATTTTAAAGAGACCAGCGGTACAGTGATGCATGGAAAAATTCAACTGCTTCCGATGAAAAATGCAAAGGTTCCGAATCAAGACAGCTAGGACATATGTAGAGCCATTGCCAGGCAAATAGGTAAAATCATGGCCAAGCTGAAACATACCTTATAATGCCTTCCCGGAACTCCAAACAAAGTTTTTTCACAAACGATGCGTGATTTGGTCATTTCTACAAAGTTTCAATGAATTCCATTACAAATTGTACATTTTCCAAACTTCAGGTACAAGTGTAGGACAATTAGCAATGAGGAAAAAAGTTACAAGTCCAAGTATCTCTTCCTACGCTTTTCCAAATGTAACGAGACAAGTCCAAAGTTAGTTTATTTTAAAGAGACCAGCGGTACAGTGATGCATGGAAAAATTCAACTGCTTCCGATGAAAAATGCAAAGGTTCCGAATCAAGACAGCTAGAACATATGTAGAGCCATTGCCAGGCAAATAGGTAAAATCATGGCCAAGCTGAAACATACCTTATAATGCCTTCCCGGAACTCCAAACAAAGTTTTTTCACAAACGATGCGTGATTTGGTCATTTCTACAAAGTTTCAATGAATTCCATTACAAATTGTGCATTTTCCAAACTTCAGGTACAAGTGTAGGACAATTAGCAATGAGGAAAAAAGTTACAAGTCCAAGTATCTCTTCCTACGCTTTTCCAAATGTAACGAGACAAGTCCAAAGTTAGTTTATTTTAAAGAGACCAGCGGTACAGTGATGCATGGAAAAATTCAACTGCTTCCGATGAAAAATGCAAAGGTTCCGAATCAAGACAGCTAGAACATATGTAGAGCCATTGCCAGGCAAATAGGTAAAATCATGGCCAAGCTGAAACATACCTTATAATGCCTTCCCGGAACTCCAAACAAAGTTTTTTCACAAACGATGCGTGATTTGGTCATTTCTACAAAGTTTCAATGAATTCCATTACAAATTGTGCATTTTCCAAACTTCAGGTACAAGTGTAGGACAATTAGCAATGAGGAAAAAAGTTACAAGTCCAAGTATCTCTTCCTACGCTTTTCCAAATGTAACGAGACAAGTCCAAAGTTAGTTTATTTTAAAGAGACCAGCGGTACAGTGATGCATGGAAAAATTCAACTGCTTCCGATGAAAAATGCAAAGGTTCCGAATCAAGACAGCTAGAACATATGTAGAGCCATTGCCAGGCAAATAGGTAAAATCATGGCCAAGCTGAAACATACCTTATAATGCCTTCCCGGAACTCCAAACAAAGTTTTTTCACAAACGATGCGTGATTTGGTCATTTCTACAAAGTTTCAATGAATTCCATTACAAATTGTACATTTTCCAAACTTCAGGTACAAGTGTAGGACAATTAGCAATGAGGAAAAAAGTTACAAGTCCAAGTATCTCTTCCTACGCTTTTCCAAATGTAACGAGACAAGTCCAAAGTTAGTTTATTTTAAAGAGACCAGCGGTACAGTGATGCATGGAAAAATTCAACTGCTTCCGATGAAAAATGCAAAGGTTCCGAATCAAGACAGCTAGAACATATGTAGAGCCATTGCCAGGCAAATAGGTAAAATCATGGCCAAGCTGAAACATACCTTATAATGCCTTCCCGGAACTCCAAACAAAGTTTTTTCACAAACGATGCGTGATTTGGTCATTTCTACAAAGTTTCAATGAATTCCATTACAAATTGTGCATTTTCCAAACTTCAGGTACAAGTGTAGGACAATTAGCAATGAGGAAAAAAGTTACAAGTCCAAGTATCTCTTCCTACGCTTTTCCAAATGTAACGAGACAAGTCCAAAGTTAGTTTATTTTAAAGAGACCAGCGGTACAGTGATGCATGGAAAAATTCAACTGCTTCCGATGAAAAATGCAAAGGTTCCGAATCAAGACAGCTAGAACATATGTAGAGCCATTGCCAGGCAAATAGGTAAAATCATGGCCAAGCTGAAACATACCTTATAATGCCTTCCCGGAACTCCAAACAAAGTTTTTTCACAAACGATGCGTGATTTGGTCATTTCTACAAAGTTTCAATGAATTCCATTACAAATTGTACATTTTCCAAACTTCAGGTACAAGTGTAGGACAATTAGCAATGAGGAAAAAAGTTACAAGTCCAAGTATCTCTTCCTACGCTTTTCCAAATGTAACGAGACAAGTCCAAAGTTAGTTTATTTTAAAGAGACCAGCGGTACAGTGATGCATGGAAAAATTCAACTGCTTCCGATGAAAAATGCAAAGGTTCCGAATCAAGACAGCTAGAACATATGTAGAGCCATTGCCAGGCAAATAGGTAAAATCATGGCCAAGCTGAAACATACCTTATAATGCCTTCCCGGAACTCCAAACAAAGTTTTTTCACAAACGATGCGTGATTTGGTCATTTCTACAAAGTTTCAATGAATTCCATTACAAATTGTGCATTTTCCAAACTTCAGGTACAAGTGTAGGACAATTAGCAATGAGGAAAAAAGTTACAAGTCCAAGTATCTCTTCCTACGCTTTTCCAAATGTAACGAGACAAGTCCAAAGTTAGTTTATTTTAAAGAGACCAGCGGTACAGTGATGCATGGAAAAATTCAACTGCTTCCGATGAAAAATGCAAAGGTTCCGAATCAAGACAGCTAGAACATATGTAGAGCCATTGCCAGGCAAATAGGTAAAATCATGGCCAAGCTGAAACATACCTTATAATGCCTTCCCGGAACTCCAAACAAAGTTTTTTCACAAACGATGCGTGATTTGGTCATTTCTACAAAGTTTCAATGAATTCCATTACAAATTGTACATTTTCCAAACTTCAGGTACAAGTGTAGGACAATTAGCAATGAGGAAAAAAGTTACAAGTCCAAGTATCTCTTCCTACGCTTTTCCAAATGTAACGAGACAAGTCCAAAGTTAGTTTATTTTAAAGAGACCAGCGGTACAGTGATGCATGGAAAAATTCAACTGCTTCCGATGAAAAATGCAAAGGTTCCGAATCAAGACAGCTAGAACATATGTAGAGCCATTGCCAGGCAAATAGGTAAAATCATGGCCAAGCTGAAACATACCTTATAATGCCTTCCCGGAACTCCAAACAAAGTTTTTTCACAAACGATGCGTGATTTGGTCATTTCTACAAAGTTTCAATGAATTCCATTACAAATTGTGCATTTTCCAAACTTCAGGTACAAGTGTAGGACAATTAGCAATGAGGAAAAAAGTTACAAGTCCAAGTATCTCTTCCTACGCTTTTCCAAATGTAACGAGACAAGTCCAAAGTTAGTTTATTTTAAAGAGACCAGCGGTACAGTGATGCATGGAAAAATTCAACTGCTTCCGATGAAAAATGCAAAGGTTCCGAATCAAGACAGCTAGAACATATGTAGAGCCATTGCCAGGCAAATAGGTAAAATCATGGCCAAGCTGAAACATACCTTATAATGCCTTCCCGGAACTCCAAACAAAGTTTTTTCACAAACGATGCGTGATTTGGTCATTTCTACAAAGTTTCAATGAATTCCATTACAAATTGTACATTTTCCAAACTTCAGGTACAAGTGTAGGACAATTAGCAATGAGGAAAAAAGTTACAAGTCCAAGTATCTCTTCCTACGCTTTTCCAAATGTAACGAGACAAGTCCAAAGTTAGTTTATTTTAAAGAGACCAGCGGTACAGTGATGCATGGAAAAATTCAACTGCTTCCGATGAAAAATGCAAAGGTTCCGAATCAAGACAGCTAGAACATATGTAGAGCCATTGCCAGGCAAATAGGTAAAATCATGGCCAAGCTGAAACATACCTTATAATGCCTTCCCGGAACTCCAAACAAAGTTTTTTCACAAACGATGCGTGATTTGGTCATTTCTACAAAGTTTCAATGAATTCCATTACAAATTGTGCATTTTCCAAACTTAATTTACAAGTGTAGGACAATTAGCAATGAGGAAAAAAGTTACAAGTCCAAGTATCTCTTCCTACGCTTTTCCAAATGTAACGAGACAAGTCCAAAGTTAGTTTATTTTAAAGAGACCAGCGGTACAGTGATGCATGGAAAAATTCAACTGCTTCCGATGAAAAATGCAAAGGTTCCGAATCAAGACAGCTAGAACATATGTAGAGCCATTGCCAGGCAAATAGGTAAAATCATGGCCAAGCTGAAACATACCTTATAATGCCTTCCCGGAACTCCAAACAAAGTTTTTTCACAAACGATGCGTGATTTGGTCATTTCTACAAAGTTTCAATGAATTCCATTACAAATTGTGCATTTTCCAAACTTCAGGTACAAGTGTAGGACAATTAGCAATGAGGAAAAAAGTTACAAGTCCAAGTATCTCTTCCTACGCTTTTCCAAATGTAACGAGACAAGTCCAAAGTTAGTTTATTTTAAAGAGACCAGCGGTACAGTGATGCATGGAAAAATTCAACTGCTTCCGATGAAAAATGCAAAGGTTCCGAATCAAGACAGCTAGAACATATGTAGAGCCATTGCCAGGCAAATAGGTAAAATCATGGCCAAGCTGAAACATACCTTATAATGCCTTCCCGGAACTCCAAACAAAGTTTTTTCACAAACGATGCGTGATTTGGTCATTTCTACAAAGTTTCAATGAATTCCATTACAAATTGTACATTTTCCAAACTTCAGGTACAAGTGTAGGACAATTAGCAATGAGGAAAAAAGTTACAAGTCCAAGTATCTCTTCCTACGCTTTTCCAAATGTAACGAGACAAGTCCAAAGTTAGTTTATTTTAAAGAGACCAGCGGTACAGTGATGCATGGAAAAATTCAACTGCTTCCGATGAAAAATGCAAAGGTTCCGAATCAAGACAGCTAGAACATATGTAGAGCCATTGCCAGGCAAATAGGTAAAATCATGCCCAAGCTGAAACATACCTTATAATGCCTTCCCGGAACTCCAAACAAAGTTTTTTCACAAACGATGCGTGATTTGGTCATTTCTACAAAGTTTCAATGAATTCCATTACAAATTGTGCATTTTCCAAACTTCAGGTACAAGTGTAGGACAATTAGCAATGAGGAAAAAAGTTACAAGTCCAAGTATCTCTTCCTACGCTTTTCCAAATGTAACGAGACAAGTCCAAAGTTAGTTTATTTTAAAGAGACCAGCGGTACAGTGATGCATGGAAAAATTCAACTGCTTCCGATGAAAAATGCAAAGGTTCCGAATCAAGACAGCTAGAACATATGTAGAGCCATTGCCAGGCAAATAGGTAAAATCATGGCCAAGCTGAAACATACCTTATAATGCCTTCCCGGAACTCCAAACAAAGTTTTTTAACAAACGATGCGTGATTTGGTCATTTCTACAAAGTTTCAATGAATTCCATTACAAATTGTACATTTTCCAAACTTCAGGTAAAAGTGTAGGACAATTAGCAATGAGGAAAAAAGTTACAAGTCCAAGTATCTCTTCCTACGCTTTTCCAAATGTAACGAGACAAGTCCAAAGTTAGTTTATTTTAAAGAGACCAGCGGTACAGTGATGCATGGAAAAATTCAACTGCTTCCGATGAAAAATGCAAAGGTTCCGAATCAAGACAGCTAGAACATATGTAGAGCCATTGCCAGGCAAATAGGTAAAATCATGGCCAAGCTGAAACATACCTTATAATGCCTTCCCGGAACTCCAAACAAAGTTTTTTCACAAACGATGCATGATTTGGTCATTTCTACAAAGTTTCAATGAATTCCATTACAAATTGTACATTTTCCAAACTTCAGGTACAAGTGTAGGACAATTAGCAATGAGGAAAAAAGTTACAAGTCCAAGTATCTCTTCCTACGCTTTTCCAAATGTAACGAGACAAGTCCAAAGTTAGTTTATTTTAAAGAGACCAGCGGTACAGTGATGCATGGAAAAATTCAACTGCTTCCGATGAAAAATGCAAAGGTTCCGAATCAAGACAGCTAGAACATATGTAGAGCCATTGCCAGGCAAATAGGTAAAATCGTGGCCAAGCTGAAACATACCTTATAATGCCTTCCCGGAACTCCAAACAAAGTTTTTTCACAAACGATGCGTGATTTGGTCATTTCTACAAAGTTTCAATGAATTCCATTACAAATTGTACATTTTCCAAACTTCAGGTACAAGTGTAGGACAATTAGCAATGAGGAAAAAAGTTACAAGTCCAAGTATCTCTTCCTACGCTTTTCCAAATGTAACGAGACAAGTCCAAAGTTAGTTTATTTTAAAGAGACCAGCGGTACAGTGATGCATGGAAAAATTCAACTGCTTCCGATGAAAAATGCAAAGGTTCCGAATCAAGACAGCTAGAACATATGTAGAGCCATTGCCAGGCAAATAGGTAAAATCATGGCCAAGCTGAAACATACCTTATAATGCCTTCCCGGAACTCCAAACAAAGTTTTTTCACAAACGATGCGTGATTTGGTCATTTCTACAAAGTTTCAATGAATTCCATTACAAATTGTACATTTTCCAAACTTCAGGTACAAGTGTAGGACAATTAGCAATGAGGAAAAAAGTTACAAGTCCAAGTATCTCTTCCTACGCTTTTCCAAATGTAACGAGACAAGTCCAAAGTTAGTTTATTTTAAAGAGACCAGCGGTACAGTGATGCATGGAAAAATTCAACTGCTTCCGATGAAAAATGCAAAGGTTCCGAATCAAGACAGCTAGAACATATGTAGAGCCATTGCCAGGCAAATAGGTAAAATCATGGCCAAGCTGAAACATACCTTATAATGCCTTCCCGGAACTCCAAACAAAGTTTTTTCACAAACGATGCGTGATTTGGTCATTTCTACAAAGTTTCAATGAATTCCATTACAAATTGTACATTTTCCAAACTTCAGGTACAAGTGTAGGACAATTAGCAATGAGGAAAAAAGTTACAAGTCCAAGTATCTCTTCCTACGCTTTTCCAAATGTAACGAGACAAGTCCAAAGTTAGTTTATTTTAAAGAGACCAGCGGTACAGTGATGCATGGAAAAATTCAACTGCTTCCGATGAAAAATGCAAAGGTTCCGAATCAAGACAGCTAGGACATATGTAGAGCCATTGCCAGGCAAATAGGTAAAATCATGGCCAAGCTGAAACATACCTTATAATGCCTTCCCGGAACTCCAAACAAAGTTTTTTCACAAACGATGCGTGATTTGGTCATTTCTACAAAGTTTCAATGAATTCCATTACAAATTGTACATTTTCCAAACTTCAGGTACAAGTGTAGGACAATTAGCAATGAGGAAAAAAGTTACAAGTCCAAGTATCTCTTCCTACGCTTTTCCAAATGTAACGAGACAAGTCCAAAGTTAGTTTATTTTAAAGAGACCAGCGGTACAGTGATGCATGGAAAAATTCAACTGCTTCCGATGAAAAATGCAAAGGTTCCGAATCAAGACAGCTAGAACATATGTAGAGCCATTGCCAGGCAAATAGGTAAAATCATGGCCAAGCTGAAACATACCTTATAATGCCTTCCCGGAACTCCAAACAAAGTTTTTTCACAAACGATGCGTGATTTGGTCATTTCTACAAAGTTTCAATGAATTCCATTACAAATTGTGCATTTTCCAAACTTCAGGTACAAGTGTAGGACAATTAGCAATGAGGAAAAAAGTTACAAGTCCAAGTATCTCTTCCTACGCTTTTCCAAATGTAACGAGACAAGTCCAAAGTTAGTTTATTTTAAAGAGACCAGCGGTACAGTGATGCATGGAAAAATTCAACTGCTTCCGATGAAAAATGCAAAGGTTCCGAATCAAGACAGCTAGAACATATGTAGAGCCATTGCCAGGCAAATAGGTAAAATCATGGCCAAGCTGAAACATACCTTATAATGCCTTCCCGGAACTCCAAACAAAGTTTTTTCACAAACGATGCGTGATTTGGTCATTTCTACAAAGTTTCAATGAATTCCATTACAAATTGTACATTTTCCAAACTTCAGGTACAAGTGTAGGACAATTAGCAATGAGGAAAAAAGTTACAAGTCCAAGTATCTCTTCCTACGCTTTTCCAAATGTAACGAGACAAGTCCAAAGTTAGTTTATTTTAAAGAGACCAGCGGTACAGTGATGCATGGAAAAATTCAACTGCTTCCGATGAAAAATGCAAAGGTTCCGAATCAAGACAGCTAGGACATATGTAGAGCCATTGCCAGGCAAATAGGTAAAATCATGGCCAAGCTGAAACATACCTTATAATGCCTTCCCGGAACTCCAAACAAAGTTTTTTCACAAACGATGCGTGATTTGGTCATTTCTACAAAGTTTCAATGAATTCCATTACAAATTGTACATTTTCCAAACTTCAGGTACAAGTGTAGGACAATTAGGAATGAGGAAAAAAGTTACAAGTCCAAGTATCTCTTCCTACGCTTTTCCAAATGTAACGAGACAAGTCCAAAGTTAGTTTATTTTAAAGAGACCAGCGGTACAGTGATGCATGGAAAAATTCAACTGCTTCCGATGAAAAATGCAAAGGTTCCGAATCAAGACAGCTAGGACATATGTAGAGCCATTGCCAGGCAAATAGGTAAAATCATGGCCAAGCTGAAACATACCTTATAATGCCTTCCCGGAACTCCAAACAAAGTTTTTTCACAAACGATGCGTGATTTGGTCATTTCTACAAAGTTTCAATGAATTCCATTACAAATTGTACATTTTCCAAACTTCAGGTACAAGTGTAGGACAATTAGCAATGAGGAAAAAAGTTACAAGTCCAAGTATCTCTTCCTACGCTTTTCCAAATGTAACGAGACAAGTCCAAAGTTAGTTTATTTTAAAGAGACCAGCGGTACAGTGATGCATGGAAAAATTCAACTGCTTCCGATGAAAAATGCAAAGGTTCCGAATCAAGACAGCTAGAACATATGTAGAGCCATTGCCAGGCAAATAGGTAAAATCATGGCCAAGCTGAAACATACCTTATAATGCCTTCCCGGAACTCCAAACAAAGTTTTTTCACAAACGATGCGTGATTTGGTCATTTCTACAAAGTTTCAATGAATTCCATTACAAATTGTGCATTTTCCAAACTTCAGGTACAAGTGTAGGACAATTAGCAATGAGGAAAAAAGTTACAAGTCCAAGTATCTCTTCCTACGCTTTTCCAAATGTAACGAGACAAGTCCAAAGTTAGTTTATTTTAAAGAGACCAGCGGTACAGTGATGCATGGAAAAATTCAACTGCTTCCGATGAAAAATGCAAAGGTTCCGAATCAAGACAGCTAGAACATATGTAGAGCCATTGCCAGGCAAATAGGTAAAATCATGGCCAAGCTGAAACATACCTTATAATGCCTTCCCGGAACTCCAAACAAAGTTTTTTCACAAACGATGCGTGATTTGGTCATTTCTACAAAGTTTCAATGAATTCCATTACAAATTGTACATTTTCCAAACTTCAGGTACAAGTGTAGGACAATTAGCAATGAGGAAAAAAGTTACAAGTCCAAGTATCTCTTCCTACGCTTTTCCAAATGTAACGAGACAAGTCCAAAGTTAGTTTATTTTAAAGAGACCAGCGGTACAGTGATGCATGGAAAAATTCAACTGCTTCCGATGAAAAATGCAAAGGTTCCGAATCAAGACAGCTAGGACATATGTAGAGCCATTGCCAGGCAAATAGGTAAAATCATGGCCAAGCTGAAACATACCTTATAATGCCTTCCCGGAACTCCAAACAAAGTTTTTTCACAAACGATGCGTGATTTGGTCATTTCTACAAAGTTTCAATGAATTCCATTACAAATTGTACATTTTCCAAACTTCAGGTACAAGTGTAGGACAATTAGGAATGAGGAAAAAAGTTACAAGTCCAAGTATCTCTTCCTACGCTTTTCCAAATGTAACGAGACAAGTCCAAAGTTAGTTTATTTTAAAGAGACCAGCGGTACAGTGATGCATGGAAAAATTCAACTGCTTCCGATGAAAAATGCAAAGGTTCCGAATCAAGACAGCTAGAACATATGTAGAGCCATTGCCAGGCAAATAGGTAAAATCATGGCCAAGCTGAAACATACCTTATAATGCCTTCCCGGAACTCCAAACAAAGTTTTTTCACAAACGATGCGTGATTTGGTCATTTCTACAAAGTTTCAATGAATTCCATTACAAATTGTACATTTTCCAAACTTCAGGTACAAGTGTAGGACAATTAGCAATGAGGAAAAAAGTTACAAGTCCAAGTATCTCTTCCTACGCTTTTCCAAATGTAACGAGACAAGTCCAAAGTTAGTTTATTTTAAAGAGACCAGCGGTACAGTGATGCATGGAAAAATTCAACTGCTTGCGATGAAAAATGCAAAGGTTCCGAATCAAGACAGCTAGAACATATGTAGAGCCATTGCCAGGCAAATAGGTAAAATCATGGCCAAGCTGAAACATACCTTATAATGCCTTCCCGGAACTCCAAACAAAGTTTTTTCACAAACGATGCGTGATTTGGTCATTTCTACAAAGTTTCAATGAATTCCATTACAAATTGTACATTTTCCAAACTTCAGGTACAAGTGTAGGACAATTAGCAATGAGGAAAAAAGTTACAAGTCCAAGTATCTCTTCCTACGCTTTTCCAAATGTAACGAGACAAGTCCAAAGTTAGTTTATTTTAAAGAGACCAGCGGTACAGTGATGCATGGAAAAATTCAACTGCTTCCGATGAAAAATGCAAAGGTTCCGAATCAAGACAGCTAGAACATATGTAGAGCCATTGCCAGGCAAATAGGTAAAATCATGGCCAAGCTGAAACATACCTTATAATGCCTTCCCGGAACTCCAAACAAAGTTTTTTCACAAACGATGCGTGATTTGGTCATTTCTACAAAGTTTCAATGAATTCCATTACAAATTGTACATTTTCCAAACTTCAGGTACAAGTGTAGGACAATTAGCAATGAGGAAAAAAGTTACAAGTCCAAGTATCTCTTCCTACGCTTTTCCAAATGTAACGAGACAAGTCCAAAGTTAGTTTATTTTAAAGAGACCAGCGGTACAGTGATGCATGGAAAAATTCAACTGCTTCCGATGAAAAATGCAAAGGTTCCGAATCAAGACAGCTAGAACATATGTAGAGCCATTGCCAGGCAAATAGGTAAAATCATGGCCAAGCTGAAACATACCTTATAATGCCTTCCCGGAACTCCAAACAAAGTTTTTTCACAAACGATGCGTGATTTGGTCATTTCTACAAAGTTTCAATGAATTCCATTACAAATTGTGCATTTTCCAAACTTCAGGTACAAGTGTAGGACAATTAGCAATGAGGAAAAAAGTTACAAGTCCAAGTATCTCTTCCTACGCTTTTCCAAATGTAACGAGACAAGTCCAAAGTTAGTTTATTTTAAAGAGACCAGCGGTACAGTGATGCATGGAAAAATTCAACTGCTTCCGATGAAAAATGCAAAGGTTCCGAATCAAGACAGCTAGAACATATGTAGAGCCATTGCCAGGCAAATAGGTAAAATCATGGCCAAGCTGAAACATACCTTATAATGCCTTCCCGGAACTCCAAACAAAGTTTTTTCACAAACGATGCGTGATTTGGTCATTTCTACAAAGTTTCAATGAATTCCATTACAAATTGTACATTTTCCAAACTTCAGGTACAAGTGTAGGACAATTAGCAATGAGGAAAAAAGTTACAAGTCCAAGTATCTCTTCCTACGCTTTTCCAAATGTAACGAGACAAGTCCAAAGTTAGTTTATTTTAAAGAGACCAGCGGTACAGTGATGCATGGAAAAATTCAACTGCTTCCGATGAAAAATGCAAAGGTTCCGAATCAAGACAGCTAGAACATATGTAGAGCCATTGCCAGGCAAATAGGTAAAATCATGGCCAAGCTGAAACATACCTTATAATGCCTTCCCGGAACTCCAAACAAAGTTTTTTCACAAACGATGCGTGATTTGGTCATTTCTACAAAGTTTCAATGAATTCCATTACAAATTGTGCATTTTCCAAACTTCAGGTACAAGTGTAGGACAATTAGCAATGAGGAAAAAAGTTACAAGTCCAAGTATCTCTTCCTACGCTTTTCCAAATGTAACGAGACAAGTCCAAAGTTAGTTTATTTTAAAGAGACCAGCGGTACAGTGATGCATGGAAAAATTCAACTGCTTCCGATGAAAAATGCAAAGGTTCCGAATCAAGACAGCTAGAACATATGTAGAGCCATTGCCAGGCAAATAGGTAAAATCATGGCCAAGCTGAAACATACCTTATAATGCCTTCCCGGAACTCCAAACAAAGTTTTTTCACAAACGATGCGTGATTTGGTCATTTCTACAAAGTTTCAATGAATTCCATTACAAATTGTACATTTTCCAAACTTCAGGTACAAGTGTAGGACAATTAGCAATGAGGAAAAAAGTTACAAGTCCAAGTATCTCTTCCTACGCTTTTCCAAATGTAACGAGACAAGTCCAAAGTTAGTTTATTTTAAAGAGACCAGCGGTACAGTGATGCATGGAAAAATTCAACTGCTTCCGATGAAAAATGCAAAGGTTCCGAATCAAGACAGCTAGGACATATGTAGAGCCATTGCCAGGCAAATAGGTAAAATCATGGCCAAGCTGAAACATACCTTATAATGCCTTCCCGGAACTCCAAACAAAGTTTTTTCACAAACGATGCGTGATTTGGTCATTTCTACAAAGTTTCAATGAATTCCATTACAAATTGTACATTTTCCAAACTTCAGGTACAAGTGTAGGACAATTAGGAATGAGGAAAAAAGTTACAAGTCCAAGTATCTCTTCCTACGCTTTTCCAAATGTAACGAGACAAGTCCAAAGTTAGTTTATTTTAAAGAGACCAGCGGTACAGTGATGCATGGAAAAATTCAACTGCTTCCGATGAAAAATGCAAAGGTTCCGAATCAAGACAGCTAGAACATATGTAGAGCCATTGCCAGGCAAATAGGTAAAATCATGGCCAAGCTGAAACATACCTTATAATGCCTTCCCGGAACTCCAAACAAAGTTTTTTCACAAACGATGCGTGATTTGGTCATTTCTACAAAGTTTCAATGAATTCCATTACAAATTGTACATTTTCCAAACTTCAGGTACAAGTGTAGGACAATTAGCAATGAGGAAAAAAGTTACAAGTCCAAGTATCTCTTCCTACGCTTTTCCAAATGTAACGAGACAAGTCCAAAGTTAGTTTATTTTAAAGAGACCAGCGGTACAGTGATGCATGGAAAAATTCAACTGCTTGCGATGAAAAATGCAAAGGTTCCGAATCAAGACAGCTAGAACATATGTAGAGCCATTGCCAGGCAAATAGGTAAAATCATGGCCAAGCTGAAACATACCTTATAATGCCTTCCCGGAACTCCAAACAAAGTTTTTTCACAAACGATGCGTGATTTGGTCATTTCTACAAAGTTTCAATGAATTCCATTACAAATTGTACATTTTCCAAACTTCAGGTACAAGTGTAGGACAATTAGCAATGAGGAAAAAAGTTACAAGTCCAAGTATCTCTTCCTACGCTTTTCCAAATGTAACGAGACAAGTCCAAAGTTAGTTTATTTTAAAGAGACCAGCGGTACAGTGATGCATGGAAAAATTCAACTGCTTCCGATGAAAAATGCAAAGGTTCCGAATCAAGACAGCTAGAACATATGTAGAGCCATTGCCAGGCAAATAGGTAAAATCATGGCCAAGCTGAAACATACCTTATAATGCCTTCCCGGAACTCCAAACAAAGTTTTTTCACAAACGATGCGTGATTTGGTCATTTCTACAAAGTTTCAATGAATTCCATTACAAATTGTACATTTTCCAAACTTCAGGTACAAGTGTAGGACAATTAGCAATGAGGAAAAAAGTTACAAGTCCAAGTATCTCTTCCTACGCTTTTCCAAATGTAACGAGACAAGTCCAAAGTTAGTTTATTTTAAAGAGACCAGCGGTACAGTGATGCATGGAAAAATTCAACTGCTTCCGATGAAAAATGCAAAGGTTCCGAATCAAGACAGCTAGAACATATGTAGAGCCATTGCCAGGCAAATAGGTAAAATCATGGCCAAGCTGAAACATACCTTATAATGCCTTCCCGGAACTCCAAACAAAGTTTTTTCACAAACGATGCGTGATTTGGTCATTTCTACAAAGTTTCAATGAATTCCATTACAAATTGTACATTTTCCAAACTTCAGGTACAAGTGTAAGACAATTAGCAATGAGGAAAAAAGTTACAAGTCCAAGTATCTCTTCCTACGCTTTTCCAAATGTAACGAGACAAGTCCAAAGTTAGTTTATTTTAAAGAGACCAGCGGTACAGTGATGCATGGAAAAATTCAACTGCTTCCGATGAAAAATGCAAAGGTTCCGAATCAAGACAGCTAGAACATATGTAGAGCCATTGCCAGGCAAATAGGTAAAATCATGGCCAAGCTGAAACATACCTTATAATGCCTTCCCGGAACTCCAAACAAAGTTTTTTCACAAACGATGCGTGATTTGGTCATTTCTACAAAGTTTCAATGAATTCCATTACAAATTGTACATTTTCCAAACTTCAGGTACAAGTGTAGGACAATTAGCAATGAGGAAAAAAGTTACAAGTCCAAGTATCTCTTCCTACGCTTTTCCAAATGTAACGAGACAAGTCCAAAGTTAGTTTATTTTAAAGAGACCAGCGGTACAGTGATGCATGGAAAAATTCAACTGCTTCCGATGAAAAATGCAAAGGTTCCGAATCAAGACAGCTAGGACATATGTAGAGCCATTGCCTGGCAAATAGGTAAAATCATGGCCAAGCTGAAACATACCTTATAATGCCTTCCCGGAACTCCAAACAAAGTTTTTTCACAAACGATGCGTGATTTGGTCATTTCTACAAAGTTTCAATGAATTCCATTACAAATTGTACATTTTCCAAACTTCAGGTACAAGTGTAGGACAATTAGCAATGAGGAAAAAAGTTACAAGTCCAAGTATCTCTTCCTACGCTTTTCCAAATGTAACGAGACAAGTCCAAAGTTAGTTTATTTTAAAGAGACCAGCGATACAGTGATGCATGGAAAAATTCAACTGCTTCCGATGAAATATGCAAAGGTTCCGAATCAAGACAGCTAGAACATATGTAGAGCCATTGCCAGGCAAATAGGTAAAATCATGGCCAAGCTGAAACATACCTTATAATGCCTTCCCGGAACTCCAAACAAAGTTTTTTCACAAACGATGCGTGATTTGGTCATTTCTACAAAGTTTCAATGAATTCCATTACAAATTGTACATTTTCCAAACTTCAGGTACAAGTGTAGGACAATTAGCAATGAGGAAAAAAGTTACAAGTCCAAGTATCTCTTCCTACGCTTTTCCAAATGTAACGAGACAAGTCCAAAGTTAGTTTATTTTAAAGAGACCAGCGGTACAGTGATGCATGGAAAAATTCAACTGCTTCCGATGAAAAATGCAAAGGTTCCGAATCAAGACAGCTAGAACATATGTAGAGCCATTGCCAGGCAAATAGGTAAAATCATGGCCAAGCTGAAACATACCTTATAATGCCTTCCCGGAACTCCAAACAAAGTTTTTTCACAAACGATGCGTGATTTGGTCATTTCTACAAAGTTTCAATGAATTCCATTACAAATTGTACATTTTCCAAACTTCAGGTACAAGTGTAGGACAATTAGCAATGAGGAAAAAAGTTACAAGTCCAAGTATCTCTTCCTACGCTTTTCCAAATGTAACGAGACAAGTCCAAAGTTAGTTTATTTTAAAGAGACCAGCGGTACAGTGATGCATGGAAAAATTCAACTGCTTCCGATGAAAAATGCAAAGGTTCCGAATCAAGACAGCTAGAACATATGTAGAGCCATTGCCAGGCAAATAGGTAAAATCATGGCCAAGCTGAAACATACCTTATAATGCCTTCCCGGAACTCCAAACAAAGTTTTTTCACAAACGATGCGTGATTTGGTCATTTCTACAAAGTTTCAATGAATTCCATTACAAATTGTACATTTTCCAAACTTCAGGTACAAGTGTAGGACAATTAGCAATGAGGAAAAAAGTTACAAGTCCAAGTATCTCTTCCTACGCTTTTCCAAATGTAACGAGACAAGTCCAAAGTTAGTTTATTTTAAAGAGACCAGCGGTACAGTGATGCATGGAAAAATTCAACTGCTTCCGATGAAAAATGCAAAGGTTCCGAATCAAGACAGCTAGAACATATGTAGAGCCATTGCCAGGCAAATAGGTAAAATCATGGCCAAGCTGAAACATACCTTATAATGCCTTCCCGGAACTCCAAACAAAGTTTTTTCACAAACGATGCGTGATTTGGTCATTTCTACAAAGTTTCAATGAATTCCATTACAAATTGTACATTTTCCAAACTTCAGGTACAAGTGTAGGACAATTAGCAATGAGGAAAAAAGTTACAAGTCCAAGTATCTCTTCCTACGCTTTTCCAAATGTAACGAGACAAGTCCAAAGTTAGTTTATTTTAAAGAGACCAGCGGTACAGTGATGCATGGAAAAATTCAACTGCTTCCGATGAAAAATGCAAAGGTTCCGAATCAAGACAGCTAGAACATATGTAGAGCCATTGCCAGGCAAATAGGTAAAATCATGGCCAAGCTGAAACATACCTTATAATGCCTTCCCGGAACTCCAAACAAAGTTTTTTCACAAACGATGCGTGATTTGGTCATTTCTACAAAGTTTCAATGAATTCCATTACAAATTGTGCATTTTCCAAACTTCAGGTACAAGTGTAGGACAATTAGCAATGAGGAAAAAAGTTACAAGTCCAAGTATCTCTTCCTACGCTTTTCCAAATGTAACGAGACAAGTCCAAAGTTAGTTTATTTTAAAGAGACCAGCGGTACAGTGATGCATGGAAAAATTCAACTGCTTCCGATGAAAAATGCAAAGGTTCCGAATCAAGACAGCTAGAACATATGTAGAGCCATTGCCAGGCAAATAGGTAAAATCATGGCCAAGCTGAAACATACCTTATAATGCCTTCCCGGAACTCCAAACAAAGTTTTTTCACAAACGATGCGTGATTTGGTCATTTCTACAAAGTTTCAATGAATTCCATTACAAATTGTACATTTTCCAAACTTCAGGTACAAGTGTAGGACAATTAGCAATGAGGAAAAAAGTTACAAGTCCAAGTATCTCTTCCTACGCTTTTCCAAATGTAACGAGACAAGTCCAAAGTTAGTTTATTTTAAAGAGACCAGCGGTACAGTGATGCATGGAAAAATTCAACTGCTTCCGATGAAAAATGCAAAGGTTCCGAATCAAGACAGCTAGGACATATGTAGAGCCATTGCCAGGCAAATAGGTAAAATCATGGCCAAGCTGAAACATACCTTATAATGCCTTCCCGGAACTCCAAACAAAGTTTTTTCACAAACGATGCGTGATTTGGTCATTTCTACAAAGTTTCAATGAATTCCATTACAAATTGTACATTTTCCAAACTTCAGGTACAAGTGTAGGACAATTAGGAATGAGGAAAAAAGTTACAAGTCCAAGTATCTCTTCCTACGCTTTTCCAAATGTAACGAGACAAGTCCAAAGTTAGTTTATTTTAAAGAGACCAGCGGTACAGTGATGCATGGAAAAATTCAACTGCTTCCGATGAAAAATGCAAAGGTTCCGAATCAAGACAGCTAGAACATATGTAGAGCCATTGCCAGGCAAATAGGTAAAATCATGGCCAAGCTGAAACATACCTTATAATGCCTTCCCGGAACTCCAAACAAAGTTTTTTCACAAACGATGCGTGATTTGGTCATTTCTACAAAGTTTCAATGAATTCCATTACAAATTGTACATTTTCCAAACTTCAGGTACAAGTGTAGGACAATTAGCAATGAGGAAAAAAGTTACAAGTCCAAGTATCTCTTCCTACGCTTTTCCAAATGTAACGAGACAAGTCCAAAGTTAGTTTATTTTAAAGAGACCAGCGGTACAGTGATGCATGGAAAAATTCAACTGCTTGCGATGAAAAATGCAAAGGTTCCGAATCAAGACAGCTAGAACATATGTAGAGCCATTGCCAGGCAAATAGGTAAAATCATGGCCAAGCTGAAACATACCTTATAATGCCTTCCCGGAACTCCAAACAAAGTTTTTTCACAAACGATGCGTGATTTGGTCATTTCTACAAAGTTTCAATGAATTCCATTACAAATTGTACATTTTCCAAACTTCAGGTACAAGTGTAGGACAATTAGCAATGAGGAAAAAAGTTACAAGTCCAAGTATCTCTTCCTACGCTTTTCCAAATGTAACGAGACAAGTCCAAAGTTAGTTTATTTTAAAGAGACCAGCGGTACAGTGATGCATGGAAAAATTCAACTGCTTCCGATGAAAAATGCAAAGGTTCCGAATCAAGACAGCTAGAACATATGTAGAGCCATTGCCAGGCAAATAGGTAAAATCATGGCCAAGCTGAAACATACCTTATAATGCCTTCCCGGAACTCCAAACAAAGTTTTTTCACAAACGATGCGTGATTTGGTCATTTCTACAAAGTTTCAATGAATTCCATTACAAATTGTACATTTTCCAAACTTCAGGTACAAGTGTAGGACAATTAGCAATGAGGAAAAAAGTTACAAGTCCAAGTATCTCTTCCTACGCTTTTCCAAATGTAACGAGACAAGTCCAAAGTTAGTTTATTTTAAAGAGACCAGCGGTACAGTGATGCATGGAAAAATTCAACTGCTTCCGATGAAAAATGCAAAGGTTCCGAATCAAGACAGCTAGAACATATGTAGAGCCATTGCCAGGCAAATAGGTAAAATCATGGCCAAGCTGAAACATACCTTATAATGCCTTCCCGGAACTCCAAACAAAGTTTTTTCACAAACGATGCGTGATTTGGTCATTTCTACAAAGTTTCAATGAATTCCATTACAAATTGTACATTTTCCAAACTTCAGGTACAAGTGTAAGACAATTAGCAATGAGGAAAAAAGTTACAAGTCCAAGTATCTCTTCCTACGCTTTTCCAAATGTAACGAGACAAGTCCAAAGTTAGTTTATTTTAAAGAGACCAGCGGTACAGTGATGCATGGAAAAATTCAACTGCTTCCGATGAAAAATGCAAAGGTTCCGAATCAAGACAGCTAGAACATATGTAGAGCCATTGCCAGGCAAATAGGTAAAATCATGGCCAAGCTGAAACATACCTTATAATGCCTTCCCGGAACTCCAAACAAAGTTTTTTCACAAACGATGCGTGATTTGGTCATTTCTACAAAGTTTCAATGAATTCCATTACAAATTGTACATTTTCCAAACTTCAGGTACAAGTGTAGGACAATTAGCAATGAGGAAAAAAGTTACAAGTCCAAGTATCTCTTCCTACGCTTTTCCAAATGTAACGAGACAAGTCCAAAGTTAGTTTATTTTAAAGAGACCAGCGGTACAGTGATGCATGGAAAAATTCAACTGCTTCCGATGAAAAATGCAAAGGTTCCGAATCAAGACAGCTAGGACATATGTAGAGCCATTGCCTGGCAAATAGGTAAAATCATGGCCAAGCTGAAACATACCTTATAATGCCTTCCCGGAACTCCAAACAAAGTTTTTTCACAAACGATGCGTGATTTGGTCATTTCTACAAAGTTTCAATGAATTCCATTACAAATTGTACATTTTCCAAACTTCAGGTACAAGTGTAGGACAATTAGCAATGAGGAAAAAAGTTACAAGTCCAAGTATCTCTTCCTACGCTTTTCCAAATGTAACGAGACAAGTCCAAAGTTAGTTTATTTTAAAGAGACCAGCGGTACAGTGATGCATGGAAAAATTCAACTGCTTCCGATGAAATATGCAAAGGTTCCGAATCAAGACAGCTAGAACATATGTAGAGCCATTGCCAGGCAAATAGGTAAAATCATGGCCAAGCTGAAACATACCTTATAATGCCTTCCCGGAACTCCAAACAAAGTTTTTTCACAAACGATGCGTGATTTGGTCATTTCTACAAAGTTTCAATGAATTCCATTACAAATTGTACATTTTCCAAACTTCAGGTACAAGTGTAGGACAATTAGCAATGAGGAAAAAAGTTACAAGTCCAAGTATCTCTTCCTACGCTTTTCCAAATGTAACGAGACAAGTCCAAAGTTAGTTTATTTTAAAGAGACCAGCGGTACAGTGATGCATGGAAAAATTCAACTGCTTCCGATGAAAAATGCAAAGGTTCCGAATCAAGACAGCTAGAACATATGTAGAGCCATTGCCAGGCAAATAGGTAAAATCATGGCCAAGCTGAAACATACCTTATAATGCCTTCCCGGAACTCCAAACAAAGTTTTTTCACAAACGATGCGTGATTTGGTCATTTCTACAAAGTTTCAATGAATTCCATTACAAATTGTACATTTTCCAAACTTCAGGTACAAGTGTAGGACAATTAGCAATGAGGAAAAAAGTTACAAGTCCAAGTATCTCTTCCTACGCTTTTCCAAATGTAACGAGACAAGTCCAAAGTTAGTTTATTTTAAAGAGACCAGCGGTACAGTGATGCATGGAAAAATTCAACTGCTTCCGATGAAAAATGCAAAGGTTCCGAATCAAGACAGCTAGAACATATGTAGAGCCATTGCCAGGCAAATAGGTAAAATCATGGCCAAGCTGAAACATACCTTATAATGCCTTCCCGGAACTCCAAACAAAGTTTTTTCACAAACGATGCGTGATTTGGTCATTTCTACAAAGTTTCAATGAATTCCATTACAAATTGTACATTTTCCAAACTTCAGGTACAAGTGTAGGACAATTAGCAATGAGGAAAAAAGTTACAAGTCCAAGTATCTCTTCCTACGCTTTTCCAAATGTAACGAGACAAGTCCAAAGTTAGTTTATTTTAAAGAGACCAGCGGTACAGTGATGCATGGAAAAATTCAACTGCTTCCGATGAAAAATGCAAAGGTTCCGAATCAAGACAGCTAGAACATATGTAGAGCCATTGCCAGGCAAATAGGTAAAATCATGGCCAAGCTGAAACATACCTTATAATGCCTTCCCGGAACTCCAAACAAAGTTTTTTCACAAACGATGCGTGATTTGGTCATTTCTACAAAGTTTCAATGAATTCCATTACAAATTGTACATTTTCCAAACTTCAGGTACAAGTGTAGGACAATTAGCAATGAGGAAAAAAGTTACAAGTCCAAGTATCTCTTCCTACGCTTTTCCAAATGTAACGAGACAAGTCCAAAGTTAGTTTATTTTAAAGAGACCAGCGGTACAGTGATGCATGGAAAAATTCAACTGCTTCCGATGAAAAATGCAAAGGTTCCGAATCAAGACAGCTAGAACATATGTAGAGCCATTGCCAGGCAAATAGGTAAAATCATGGCCAAGCTGAAACATACCTTATAATGCCTTCCCGGAACTCCAAACAAAGTTTTTTCACAAACGATGCGTGATTTGGTCATTTCTACAAAGTTTCAATGAATTCCATTACAAATTGTACATTTTCCAAACTTCAGGTACAAGTGTAGGACAATTAGCAATGAGGAAAAAAGTTACAAGTCCAAGTATCTCTTCCTACGCTTTTCCAAATGTAACGAGACAAGTCCAAAGTTAGTTTATTTTAAAGAGACCAGCGGTACAGTGATGCATGGAAAAATTCAACTGCTTCCGATGAAAAATGCAAAGGTTCCGAATCAAGACAGCTAGAACATATGTAGAGCCATTGCCAGGCAAATAGGTAAAATCATGGCCAAGCTAAAACATACCTTATAATGCCTTCCCCGAACTCCAAACAAAGTTTTTTCACAAACGATGCGTGATTTGGTCATTTCTACAAAGTTTCAATGAATTCCATTACAAATTGTGCATTTTCCAAACTTCAGGTACAAGTGTAGGACAATTAGCAATGAGGAAAAAAGTTACAAGTCCAAGTATCTCTTCCTACGCTTTTCCAAATGTAACGAGACAAGTCCAAAGTTAGTTTATTTTAAAGAGACCAGCGGTACAGTGATGCATGGAAAAATTCAACTGCTTCCGATGAAAAATGCAAAGGTTCCGAATCAAGACAGCTAGAACATATGTAGAGCCATTGCCAGGCAAATAGGTAAAATCATGGCCAAGCTGAAACATACCTTATAATGCCTTCCCGGAACTCCAAACAAAGTTTTTTCACAAACGATGCGTGATTTGGTCATTTCTACAAAGTTTCAATGAATTCCATTACAAATTGTGCATTTTCCAAACTTCAGGTACAAGTGTAGGACAATTAGCAATGAGGAAAAAAGTTACAAGTCCAAGTATCTCTTCCTACGCTTTTCCAAATGTAACGAGACAAGTCCAAAGTTAGTTTATTTTAAAGAGACCAGCGGTACAGTGATGCATGGAAAAATTCAACTGCTTCCGATGAAAAATGCAAAGGTTCCGAATCAAGACAGCTAGAACATATGTAGAGCCATTGCCAGGCAAATAGGTAAAATCATGGCCAAGCTGAAACATACCTTATAATGCCTTCCCGGAACTCCAAACAAAGTTTTTTCACAAACGATGCGTGATTTGGTCATTTCTACAAAGTTTCAATGAATTCCATTACAAATTGTACATTTTCCAAACTTCAGGTACAAGTGTAGGACAATTAGCAATGAGGAAAAAAGTTACAAGTCCAAGTATCTCTTCCTACGCTTTTCCAAATGTAACGAGACAAGTCCAAAGTTAGTTTATTTTAAAGAGACCAGCGGTACAGTGATGCATGGAAAAATTCAACTGCTTCCGATGAAAAATGCAAAGGTTCCGAATCAAGACAGCTAGAACATATGTAGAGCCATTGCCAGGCAAATAGGTAAAATCATGGCCAAGCTGAAACATACCTTATAATGCCTTCCCGGAACTCCAAACAAAGTTTTTTCACAAACGATGCGTGATTTGGTCATTTCTACAAAGTTTCAATGAATTCCATTACAAATTGTACATTTTCCAAACTTCAGGTACAAGTGTAGGACAATTAGCAATGAGGAAAAAAGTTACAAGTCCAAGTATCTCTTCCTACGCTTTTCCAAATGTAACGAGACAAGTCCAAAGTTAGTTTATTTTAAAGAGACCAGCGGTACAGTGATGCATGGAAAAATTCAACTGCTTCCGATGAAAAATGCAAAGGTTCCGAATCAAGACAGCTAGAACATATGTAGAGCCATTGCCAGGCAAATAGGTAAAATCATGGCCAAGCTGAAACATACCTTATAATGCCTTCCCGGAACTCCAAACAAAGTTTTTTCACAAACGATGCGTGATTTGGTCATTTCTACAAAGTTTCAATGAATTCCATTACAAATTGTACATTTTCCAAACTTCAGGTACAAGTGTAGGACAATTAGCAATGAGGAAAAAAGTTACAAGTCCAAGTATCTCTTCCTACGCTTTTCCAAATGTAACGAGACAAGTCCAAAGTTAGTTTATTTTAAAGAGACCAGCGGTACAGTGATGCATGGAAAAATTCAACTGCTTCCGATGAAAAATGCAAAGGTTCCGAATCAAGACAGCTAGAACATATGTAGAGCCATTGCCAGGCAAATAGGTAAAATCATGGCCAAGCTGAAACATACCTTATAATGCCTTCCCGGAACTCCAAACAAAGTTTTTTCACAAACGATGCGTGATTTGGTCATTTCTACAAAGTTTCAATGAATTCCATTACAAATTGTACATTTTCCAAACTTCAGGTACAAGTGTAGGACAATTAGCAATGAGGAAAAAAGTTACAAGTCCAAGTATCTCTTCCTACGCTTTTCCAAATGTAACGAGACAAGTCCAAAGTTAGTTTATTTTAAAGAGACCAGCGGTACAGTGATGCATGGAAAAATTCAACTGCTTCCGATGAAAAATGCAAAGGTTCCGAATCAAGACAGCTAGAACATATGTAGAGCCATTGCCAGGCAAATAGGTAAAATCATGGCCAAGCTGAAACATACCTTATAATGCCTTCCCGGAACTCCAAACAAAGTTTTTTCACAAACGATGCGTGATTTGGTCATTTCTACAAAGTTTCAATGAATTCCATTACAAATTGTACATTTTCCAAACTTCAGGTACAAGTGTAGGACAATTAGCAATGAGGAAAAAAGTTACAAGTCCAAGTATCTCTTCCTACGCTTTTCCAAATGTAACGAGACAAGTCCAAAGTTAGTTTATTTTAAAGAGACCAGCGGTACAGTGATGCATGGAAAAATTCAACTGCTTCCGATGAAAAATGCAAAGGTTCCGAATCAAGACAGCTAGAACATATGTAGAGCCATTGCCAGGCAAATAGGTAAAATCATGGCCAAGCTGAAACATACCTTATAATGCCTTCCCGGAACTCCAAACAAAGTTTTTTCACAAACGATGCGTGATTTGGTCATTTCTACAAAGTTTCAATGAATTCCATTACAAATTGTACATTTTCCAAACTTCAGGTACAAGTGTAGGACAATTAGCAATGAGGAAAAAAGTTACAAGTCCAAGTATCTCTTCCTACGCTTTTCCAAATGTAACGAGACAAGTCCAAAGTTAGTTTATTTTAAAGAGACCAGCGGTACAGTGATGCATGGAAAAATTCAACTGCTTCCGATGAAAAATGCAAAGGTTCCGAATCAAGACAGCTAGAACATATGTAGAGCCATTGCCAGGCAAATAGGTAAAATCATGGCCAAGCTGAAACATACCTTATAATGCCTTCCCCGAACTCCAAACAAAGTTTTTTCACAAACGATGCGTGATTTGGTCATTTCTACAAAGTTTCAATGAATTCCATTACAAATTGTGCATTTTCCAAACTTCAGGTACAAGTGTAGGACAATTAGCAATGAGGAAAAAAGTTACAAGTCCAAGTATCTCTTCCTACGCTTTTCCAAATGTAACGAGACAAGTCCAAAGTTAGTTTATTTTAAAGAGACCAGCGGTACAGTGATGCATGGAAAAATTCAACTGCTTCCGATGAAAAATGCAAAGGTTCCGAATCAAGACAGCTAGAACATATGTAGAGCCATTGCCAGGCAAATAGGTAAAATCATGGCCAAGCTGAAACATACCTTATAATGCCTTCCCGGAACTCCAAACAAAGTTTTTTCACAAACGATGCGTGATTTGGTCATTTCTACAAAGTTTCAATGAATTCCATTACAAATTGTACATTTTCCAAACTTCAGGTACAAGTGTAGGACAATTAGCAATGAGGAAAAAAGTTACAAGTCCAAGTATCTCTTCCTACGCTTTTCCAAATGTAACGAGACAAGTCCAAAGTTAGTTTATTTTAAAGAGACCAGCGGTACAGTGATGCATGGAAAAATTCAACTGCTTCCGATGAAAAATGCAAAGGTTCCGAATCAAGACAGCTAGAACATATGTAGAGCCATTGCCAGGCGAATAGGTAAAATCATGGCCAAGCTGAAACATACCTTATAATGCCTTCCCCGAACTCCAAACAAAGTTTTTTCACAAACGATGCGTGATTTGGTCATTTCTACAAAGTTTCAATGAATTCCATTACAAATTGTGCATTTTCCAAACTTCAGGTACAAGTATAGGACAATTAGCAATGAGGAAAAAAGTTACAAGTCCAAGTATCTCTTCCTACGCTTTTCCAAATGTAACGAGACAAGTCCAAAGTTAGTTTATTTTAAAGAGACCAGCGGTACAGTGATGCATGGAAAAATTCAACTGCTTCCGATGAAAAATGCAAAGGTTCCGAATCAAGACAGCTAGAACATATGTAGAGCCATTGCCAGGCAAATAGGTAAAATCATGGCCAAGCTGAAACATACCTTATAATGCCTTCCCGGAACTCCAAACAAAGTTTTTTCACAAACGATGCGTGATTTGGTCATTTCTACAAAGTTTCAATGAATTCCATTACAAATTGTACATTTTCCAAACTTCAGGTACAAGTGTAGGACAATTAGCAATGAGGAAAAAAGTTACAAGTCCAAGTATCTCTTCCTACGCTTTTCCAAATGTAACGAGACAAGTCCAAAGTTAGTTTATTTTAAAGAGACCAGCGGTACAGTGATGCATGGAAAAATTCAACTGCTTCCGATGAAAAATGCAAAGGTTCCGAATCAAGACAGCTAGAACATATGTAGAGCCATTGCCAGGCAAATAGGTAAAATCATGGCCAAGCTGAAACATACCTTATAATGCCTTCCCGGAACTCCAAACAAAGTTTTTTCACAAACGATGCGTGATTTGGTCATTTCTACAAAGTTTCAATGAATTCCATTACAAATTGTACATTTTCCAAACTTCAGGTACAAGTGTAGGACAATTAGCAATGAGGAAAAAAGTTACAAGTCCAAGTATCTCTTCCTACGCTTTTCCAAATGTAACGAGACAAGTCCAAAGTTAGTTTATTTTAAAGAGACCAGCGGTACAGTGATGCATGGAAAAATTCAACTGCTTCCGATGAAAAATGCAAAGGTTCCGAATCAAGACAGCTAGAACATATGTAGAGCCATTGCCAGGCAAATAGGTAAAATCATGGCCAAGCTGAAACATACCTTATAATGCCTTCCCCGAACTCCAAACAAAGTTTTTTCACAAACGATGCGTGATTTGGTCATTTCTACAAAGTTTCAATGAATTCCATTACAAATTGTGCATTTTCCAAACTTCAGGTACAAGTGTAGGACAATTAGCAATGAGGAAAAAAGTTACAAGTCCAAGTATCTCTTCCTACGCTTTTCCAAATGTAACGAGACAAGTCCAAAGTTAGTTTATTTTAAAGAGACCAGCGGTACAGTGATGCATGGAAAAATTCAACTGCTTCCGATGAAAAATGCAAAGGTTCCGAATCAAGACAGCTAGAACATATGTAGAGCCATTGCCAGGCAAATAGGTAAAATCATGGCCAAGCTGAAACATACCTTACAATGCCTTCCCGGAACTCCAAACAAAGTTTTTTCACAAACGATGCGTGATTTGGTCATTTCTACAAAGTTTCAATGAATTCCATTACAAATTGTACATTTTCCAAACTTCAGGTACAAGTGTAGGACAATTAGCAATGAGGAAAAAAGTTACAAGTCCAAGTATCTCTTCCTACGCTTTTCCAAATGTAACGAGACAAGTCCAAAGTTAGTTTATTTTAAAGAGACCAGCGGTACAGTGATGCATGGAAAAATTCAACTGCTTCCGATGAAAAATGCAAAGGTTCCGAATCAAGACAGCTAGAACATATGTAGAGCCATTGCCAGGCGAATAGGTAAAATCATGGCCAAGCTGAAACATACCTTATAATGCCTTCCCCGAACTCCAAACAAAGTTTTTTCACAAACGATGCGTGATTTGGTCATTTCTACAAAGTTTCAATGAATTCCATTACAAATTGTGCATTTTCCAAACTTCAGGTACAAGTATAGGACAATTAGCAATGAGGAAAAAAGTTACAAGTCCAAGTATCTCTTCCTACGCTTTTCCAAATGTAACGAGACAAGTCCAAAGTTAGTTTATTTTAAAGAGACCAGCGGTACAGTGATGCATGGAAAAATTCAACTGCTTCCGATGAAAAATGCAAAGGTTCCGAATCAAGACAGCTAGAACATATGTAGAGCCATTGCCAGGCAAATAGGTAAAATCATGGCCAAGCTGAAACATACCTTATAATGCCTTCCCGGAACTCCAAACAAAGTTTTTTCACAAACGATGCGTGATTTGGTCATTTCTACAAAGTTTCAATGAATTCCATTACAAATTGTACATTTTCCAAACTTCAGGTACAAGTGTAGGACAATTAGCAATGAGGAAAAAAGTTACAAGTCCAAGTATCTCTTCCTACGCTTTTCCAAATGTAACGAGACAAGTCCAAAGTTAGTTTATTTTAAAGAGACCAGCGGTACAGTGATGCATGGAAAAATTCAACTGCTTCCGATGAAAAATGCAAAGGTTCCGAATCAAGACAGCTAGAACATATGTAGAGCCATTGCCAGGCGAATAGGTAAAATCATGGCCAAGCTGAAACATACCTTATAATGCCTTCCCGGAACTCCAAACAAAGTTTTTTCACAAACGATGCGTGATTTGGTCATTTCTACAAAGTTTCAATGAATTCCATTACAAATTGTGCATTTTCCAAACTTCAGGTACAAGTGTAGGACAATTAGCAATGAGGAAAAAAGTTACAAGTCCAAGTATCTCTTCCTACGCTTTTCCAAATGTAACGAGACAAGTCCAAAGTTAGTTTATTTTAAAGAGACCAGCGGTACAGTGATGCATGGAAAAATTCAACTGCTTCCGATGAAAAATGCAAAGGTTCCGAATCAAGACAGCTAGAACATATGTAGAGCCATTGCCAGGCAAATAGGTAAAATCATGGCCAAGCTGAAACATACCTTATAATGCCTTCCCGGAACTCCAAACAAAGTTTTTTCACAAACGATGCGTGATTTGGTCATTTCTACAAAGTTTCAATGAATTCCATTACAAATTGTACATTTTCCAAACTTCAGGTACAAGTGTAGGACAATTAGCAATGAGGAAAAAAGTTACAAGTCCAAGTATCTCTTCCTACGCTTTTCCAAATGTAACGAGACAAGTCCAAAGTTAGTTTATTTTAAAGAGACCAGCGGTACAGTGATGCATGGAAAAATTCAACTGCTTCCGATGAAAAATGCAAAGGTTCCGAATCAAGACAGCTAGAACATATGTAGAGCCATTGCCAGGCAAATAGGTAAAATCATGGCCAAGCTGAAACATACCTTATAATGCCTTCCCGGAACTCCAAACAAAGTTTTTTCACAAACGATGCGTGATTTGGTCATTTCTACAAAGTTTCAATGAATTCCATTACAAATTGTGCATTTTCCAAACTTCAGGTACAAGTGTAGGACAATTAGCAATGAGGAAAAAAGTTACAAGTCCAAGTATCTCTTCCTACGCTTTTCCAAATGTAACGAGACAAGTCTAAAGTTAGTTTATTTTAAAGAGACCAGCGGTACAGTGATGCATGGAAAAATTCAACTGCTTCCGATGAAAAATGCAAAGGTTCCGAATCAAGACAGCTAGAACATATGTAGAGCCATTGCCAGGCAAATAGGTAAAATCATGGCCAAGCTGAAACATACCTTATAATGCCTTCCCGGAACTCCAAACAAAGTTTTTTCACAAACGATGCGTGATTTGGTCATTTCTACAAAGTTTCAATGAATTCCATTACAAATTGTGCATTTTCCAAACTTCAGGTACAAGTGTAGGACAATTAGCAATGAGGAAAAAAGTTACAAGTCCAAGTATCTCTTCCTACGCTTTTCCAAATGTAACGAGACAAGTCCAAAGTTAGTTTATTTTAAAGAGACCAGCGGTACAGTGATGCATGGAAAAATTCAACTGCTTCCGATGAAAAATGCAAAGGTTCCGAATCAAGACAGCTAGAACATATGTAGAGCCATTGCCAGGCAAATAGGTAAAATCATGGCCAAGCTGAAACATACCTTATAATGCCTTCCCGGAACTCCAAACAAAGTTTTTTCACAAACGATGCGTGATTTGGTCATTTCTACAAAGTTTCAATGAATTCCATTACAAATTGTGCATTTTCCAAACTTCAGGTACAAGTGTAGGACAATTAGCAATGAGGAAAAAAGTTACAAGTCCAAGTATCTCTTCCTACGCTTTTCCAAATGTAACGAGACAAGTCCAAAGTTAGTTTATTTTAAAGAGACCAGCGGTACAGTGATGCATGGAAAAATTCAACTGCTTCCGATGAAAAATGCAAAGGTTCCGAATCAAGACAGCTAGAACATATGTAGAGCCATTGCCAGGCAAATAGGTAAAATCATGGCCAAGCTGAAACATACCTTATAATGCCTTCCCGGAACTCCAAACAAAGTTTTTTCACAAACGATGCGTGATTTGGTCATTTCTACAAAGTTTCAATGAATTCCATTACAAATTGTACATTTTCCAAACTTCAGGTACAAGTGTAGGACAATTAGCAATGAGGAAAAAAGTTACAAGTCCAAGTATCTCTTCCTACGCTTTTCCAAATGTAACGAGACAAGTCCAAAGTTAGTTTATTTTAAAGAGACCAGCGGTACAGTGATGCATGGAAAAATTCAACTGCTTCCGATGAAAAATGCAAAGGTTCCGAATCAAGACAGCTAGAACATATGTAGAGCCATTGCCAGGCAAATAGGTAAAATCATGGCCAAGCTGAAACATACCTTATAATGCCTTCCCGGAACTCCAAACAAAGTTTTTTCACAAACGATGCGTGATTTGGTCATTTCTACAAAGTTTCAATGAATTCCATTACAAATTGTACATTTTCCAAACTTCAGGTACAAGTGTAGGACAATTAGCAATGAGGAAAAAAGTTACAAGTCCAAGTATCTCTTCCTACGCTTTTCCAAATGTAACGAGACAAGTCCAAAGTTAGTTTATTTTAAAGAGACCAGCGGTACAGTGATGCATGGAAAAATTCAACTGCTTCCGATGAAAAATGCAAAGGTTCCGAATCAAGACAGCTAGAACATATGTAGAGCCATTGCCAGGCAAATAGGTAAAATCATGGCCAAGCTGAAACATACCTTATAATGCCTTCCCGGAACTCCAAACAAAGTTTTTTCACAAACGATGCGTGATTTGGTCATTTCTACAAAGTTTCAATGAATTCCATTACAAATTGTACATTTTCCAAACTTCAGGTACAAGTGTAGGACAATTAGCAATGAGGAAAAAAGTTACAAGTCCAAGTATCTCTTCCTACGCTTTTCCAAATGTAACGAGACAAGTCCAAAAATAGTTTATTTTAAAGAGACCAGCGGTACAGTGATGCATGGAAAAATTCAACTGCTTCCGATGAAAAATGCAAAGGTTCCGAATCAAGACAGCTAGAACATATGTAGAGCCATTGCCAGGCAAATAGGTAAAATCATGGCCAAGCTGAAACATACCTTATAATGCCTTCCCGGAACTCCAAACAAAGTTTTTTCACAAACGATGCGTGATTTGGTCATTTCTACAAAGTTTCAATGAATTCCATTACAAATTGTGCATTTTCCAAACTTCAGGTACAAGTGTAGGACAATTAGCAATGAGGAAAAAAGTTACAAGTCCAAGTATCTCTTCCTACGCTTTTCCAAATGTAACGAGACAAGTCCAAAGTTAGTTTATTTTAAAGAGACCAGCGGTACAGTGATGCATGGAAAAATTCAACTGCTTCCGATGAAAAATGCAAAGGTTCCGAATCAAGACAGCTAGAACATATGTAGAGCCATTGCCAGGCAAATAGGTAAAATCATGGCCAAGCTGAAACATACCTTATAATGCCTTCCCGGAACTCCAAACAAAGTTTTTTCACAAACGATGCGTGATTTGGTCATTTCTACAAAGTTTCAATGAATTCCATTACAAATTGTGCATTTTCCAAACTTCAGGTACAAGTGTAGGACAATTAGCAATGAGGAAAAAAGTTACAAGTCCAAGTATCTCTTCCTACGCTTTTCCAAATGTAACGAGACAAGTCCAAAGTTAGTTTATTTTAAAGAGACCAGCGGTACAGTGATGCATGGAAAAATTCAACTGCTTCCGATGAAAAATGCAAAGGTTCCGAATCAAGACAGCTAGAACATATGTAGAGCCATTGCCAGGCAAATAGGTAAAATCATGGCCAAGCTGAAACATACCTTATAATGCCTTCCCGGAACTCCAAACAAAGTTTTTTCACAAACGATGCGTGATTTGGTCATTTCTACAAAGTTTCAATGAATTCCATTACAAATTGTACATTTTCCAAACTTCAGGTACAAGTGTAGGACAATTAGCAATGAGGAAAAAAGTTACAAGTCCAAGTATCTCTTCCTACGCTTTTCCAAATGTAACGAGACAAGTCCAAAGTTAGTTTATTTTAAAGAGACCAGCGGTACAGTGATGCATGGAAAAATTCAACTGCTTCCGATGAAAAATGCAAAGGTTCCGAATCAAGACAGCTAGAACATATGTAGAGCCATTGCCAGGCAAATAGGTAAAATCATGGCCAAGCTGAAACATACCTTATAATGCCTTCCCGGAACTCCAAACAAAGTTTTTTCACAAACGATGCGTGATTTGGTCATTTCTACAAAGTTTCAATGAATTCCATTACAAATTGTACATTTTCCAAACTTCAGGTACAAGTGTAGGACAATTAGCAATGAGGAAAAAAGTTACAAGTCCAAGTATCTCTTCCTACGCTTTTCCAAATGTAACGAGACAAGTCCAAAGTTAGTTTATTTTAAAGAGACCAGCGGTACAGTGATGCATGGAAAAATTCAACTGCTTCCGATGAAAAATGCAAAGGTTCCGAATCAAGACAGCTAGAACATATGTAGAGCCATTGCCAGGCAAATAGGTAAAATCATGGCCAAGCTGAAACATACCTTATAATGCCTTCCCGGAACTCCAAACAAAGTTTTTTCACAAACGATGCGTGATTTGGTCATTTCTACAAAGTTTCAATGAATTCCATTACAAATTGTACATTTTCCAAACTTCAGGTACAAGTGTAGGACAATTAGCAATGAGGAAAAAAGTTACAAGTCCAAGTATCTCTTCCTACGCTTTTCCAAATGTAACGAGACAAGTCCAAAGTTAGTTTATTTTAAAGAGACCAGCGGTACAGTGATGCATGGAAAAATTCAACTGCTTCCGATGAAAAATGCAAAGGTTCCGAATCAAGACAGCTAGAACATATGTAGAGCCATTGCCAGGCAAATAGGTAAAATCATGGCCAAGCTGAAACATACCTTATAATGCCTTCCCGGAACTCCAAACAAAGTTTTTTCACAAACGATGCGTGATTTGGTCATTTCTACAAAGTTTCAATGAATTCCATTACAAATTGTGCATTTTCCAAACTTCAGGTACAAGTGTAGGACAATTAGCAATGAGGAAAAAAGTTACAAGTCCAAGTATCTCTTCCTACGCTTTTCCAAATGTAACGAGACAAGTCCAAAGTTAGTTTATTTTAAAGAGACCAGCGGTACAGTGATGCATGGAAAAATTCAACTGCTTCCGATGAAAAATGCAAAGGTTCCGAATCAAGACAGCTAGAACATATGTAGAGCCATTGCCAGGCAAATAGGTAAAATCATGGCCAAGCTGAAACATACCTTATAATGCCTTCCCGGAACTCCAAACAAAGTTTTTTCACAAATGATGCGTGATTTGGTCATTTCTACAAAGTTTCAATGAATTCCATTACAAATTGTGCATTTTCCAAACTTCAGGTACAAGTGTAGGACAATTAGCAATGAGGAAAAAAGTTACAAGTCCAAGTATCTCTTCCTACGCTTTTCCAAATGTAACGAGACAAGTCCAAAGTTAGTTTATTTTAAAGAGACCAGCGGTACAGTGATGCATGGAAAAATTCAACTGCTTCCGATGAAAAATGCAAAGGTTCCGAATCAAGACAGCTAGAACATATGTAGAGCCATTGCCAGGCAAATAGGTAAAATCATGGCCAAGCTGAAACATACCTTATAATGCCTTCCCGGAACTCCAAACAAAGTTTTTTCACAAACGATGCGTGATTTGGTCATTTCTACAAAGTTTCAATGAATTCCATTACAAATTGTACATTTTCCAAACTTCAGGTACAAGTGTAGGACAATTAGCAATGAGGAAAAAAGTTACAAGTCCAAGTATCTCTTCCTACGCTTTTCCAAATGTAACGAGACAAGTCCAAAGTTAGTTTATTTTAAAGAGACCAGCGGTACAGTGATGCATGGAAAAATTCAACTGCTTCCGATGAAAAATGCAAAGGTTCCGAATCAAGACAGCTAGAACATATGTAGAGCCATTGCCAGGCAAATAGGTAAAATCATGGCCAAGCTGAAACATACCTTATAATGCCTTCCCGGAACTCCAAACAAAGTTTTTTCACAAACGATGCGTGATTTGGTCATTTCTACAAAGTTTCAATGAATTCCATTACAAATTGTACATTTTCCAAACTTCAGGTACAAGTGTAGGACAATTAGCAATGAGGAAAAAAGTTACAAGTCCAAGTATCTCTTCCTACGCTTTTCCAAATGTAACGAGACAAGTCCAAAGTTAGTTTATTTTAAAGAGACCAGCGGTACAGTGATGCATGGAAAAATTCAACTGCTTCCGATGAAAAATGCAAAGGTTCCGAATCAAGACAGCTAGAACATATGTAGAGCCATTGCCAGGCAAATAGGTAAAATCATGGCCAAGCTGAAACATACCTTATAATGCCTTCTCGGAACTCCAAACAAAGTTTTTTCACAAACGATGCGTGATTTGGTCATTTCTACAAAGTTTCAATGAATTCCATTACAAATTGTGCATTTTCCAAACTTCAGGTACAAGTGTAGGACAATTAGCAATGAGGAAAAAAGTTACAAGTCCAAGTATCTCTTCCTACGCTTTTCCAAATGTAACGAGACAAGTCCAAAGTTAGTTTATTTTAAAGAGACCAGCGGTACAGTGATGCATGGAAAAATTCAACTGCTTCCGATGAAAAATGCAAAGGTTCCGAATCAAGACAGCTAGAACATATGTAGAGCCATTGCCAGGCAAATAGGTAAAATCATGGCCAAGCTGAAACATACCTTATAATGCCTTCCCGGAACTCCAAACAAAGTTTTTTAACAAACGATGCGTGATTTGGTCATTTCTACAAAGTTTCAATGAATTCCATTACAAATTGTACATTTTCCAAACTTCAGGTACAAGTGTAGGACAATTAGCAATGAGGAAAAAAGTTACAAGTCCAAGTATCTCTTCCTACGCTTTTCCAAATGTAACGAGACAAGTCCAAAGTTAGTTTATTTTAAAGAGACCAGCGGTACAGTGATGCATGGAAAAATTCAACTGCTTCCGATGAAAAATGCAAAGGTTCCGAATCAAGACAGCTAGAACATATGTAGAGCCATTGCCAGGCAAATAGGTAAAATCATGGCCAAGCTGAAACATACCTTATAATGCCTTCCCGGAACTCCAAACAAAGTTTTTTCACAAACGATGCATGATTTGGTCATTTCTACAAAGTTTCAATGAATTCCATTACAAATTGTACATTTTCCAAACTTCAGGTACAAGTGTAGGACAATTAGCAATGAGGAAAAAAGTTACAAGTCCAAGTATCTCTTCCTACGCTTTTCCAAATGTAACGAGACAAGTCCAAAGTTAGTTTATTTTAAAGAGACCAGCGGTACAGTGATGCATGGAAAAATTCAACTGCTTCCGATGAAAAATGCAAAGGTTCCGAATCAAGACAGCTAGAACATATGTAGAGCCATTGCCAGGCAAATAGGTAAAATCATGGCCAAGCTGAAACATACCTTATAATGCCTTCCCGGAACTCCAAACAAAGTTTTTTCACAAACGATGCGTGATTTGGTCATTTCTACAAAGTTTCAATGAATTCCATTACAAATTGTACATTTTCCAAACTTCAGGTACAAGTGTAGGACAATTAGCAATGAGGAAAAAAGTTACAAGTCCAAGTATCTCTTCCTACGCTTTTCCAAATGTAACGAGACAAGTCCAAAGTTAGTTTATTTTAAAGAGACCAGCGGTACAGTGATGCATGGAAAAATTCAACTGCTTCCGATGAAAAATGCAAAGGTTCCGAATCAAGACAGCTAGAACATATGTAGAGCCATTGCCAGGCAAATAGGTAAAATCGTGGCCAAGCTGAAACATACCTTATAATGCCTTCCCGGAACTCCAAACAAAGTTTTTTCACAAACGATGCGTGATTTGGTCATTTCTACAAAGTTTCAATGAATTCCATTACAAATTGTACATTTTCCAAACTTCAGGTACAAGTGTAGGACAATTAGCAATGAGGAAAAAAGTTACAAGTCCAAGTATCTCTTCCTACGCTTTTCCAAATGTAACGAGACAAGTCCAAAGTTAGTTTATTTTAAAGAGACCAGCGGTACAGTGATGCATGGAAAAATTCAACTGCTTCCGATGAAAAATGCAAAGGTTCCGAATCAAGACAGCTAGAACATATGTAGAGCCATTGCCAGGCAAATAGGTAAAATCATGGCCAAGCTGAAACATACCTTATAATGCCTTCCCGGAACTCCAAACAAAGTTTTTTCACAAACGATGCGTGATTTGGTCATTTCTACAAAGTTTCAATGAATTCCATTACAAATTGTACATTTTCCAAACTTCAGGTACAAGTGTAGGACAATTAGCAATGAGGAAAAAAGTTACAAGTCCAAGTATCTCTTCCTACGCTTTTCCAAATGTAACGAGACAAGTCCAAAGTTAGTTTATTTTAAAGAGACCAGCGGTACAGTGATGCACGGAAAAATTCAACTGCTTCCGATGAAAAATGCAAAGGTTCCGAATCAAGACAGCTAGAACATATGTAGAGCCATTGCCAGGCAAATAGGTAAAATCATGGCCAAGCTGAAACATACCTTATAATGCCTTCCCGGAACTCCAAACAAAGTTTTTTCACAAACGATGCGTGATTTGGTCATTTCTACAAAGTTTCAATGAATTCCATTACAAATTGTACATTTTCCAAACTTCAGGTACAAGTGTAGGACAATTAGCAATGAGGAAAAAAGTTACAAGTCCAAGTATCTCTTCCTACGCTTTTCCAAATGTAACGAGACAAGTCCAAAGTTAGTTTATTTTAAAGAGACCAGCGGTACAGTGATGCATGGAAAAATTCAACTGCTTCCGATGAAAAATGCAAAGGTTCCGAATCAAGACAGCTAGAACATATGTAGAGCCATTGCCAGGCAAATAGGTAAAATCATGGCCAAGCTGAAACATACCTTATAATGCCTTCCCGGAACTCCAAACAAAGTTTTTTCACAAACGATGCGTGATTTGGTCATTTCTACAAAGTTTCAATGAATTCCATTACAAATTGTACATTTTCCAAACTTCAGGTACAAGTGTAGGACAATTAGCAATGAGGAAAAAAGTTACAAGTCCAAGTATCTCTTCCTACGCTTTTCCAAATGTAACGAGACAAGTCCAAAGTTAGTTTATTTTAAAGAGACCAGCGGTACAGTGATGCACGGAAAAATTCAACTGCTTCCGATGAAAAATGCAAAGGTTCCGAATCAAGACAGCTAGAACATATGTAGAGCCATTGCCAGGCAAATAGGTAAAATCATGGCCAAGCTGAAACATACCTTATAATGCCTTCCCGGAACTCCAAACAAAGTTTTTTCACAAACGATGCGTGATTTGGTCATTTCTACAAAGTTTCAATGAATTCCATTACAAATTGTACATTTTCAAAACTTCAGGTACAAGTGTAGGACAATTAGCAATGAGGAAAAAAGTTACAAGTCCAAGTATCTCTTCCTACGCTTTTCCAAATGTAACGAGACAAGTCCAAAGTTAGTTTATTTTAAAGAGACCAGCGGTACAGTGATGCATGGAAAAATTCAACTGCTTCCGATGAAAAATGCAAAGGTTCCGAATCAAGACAGCTAGAACATATGTAGAGCCATTGCCAGGCAAATAGGTAAAATCGTGGCCAAGCTGAAACATACCTTATAATGCCTTCCCGGAACTCCAAACAAAGTTTTTTCACAAACGATGCGTGATTTGGTCATTTCTACAAAGTTTCAATGAATTCCATTACAAATTGTACATTTTCCAAACTTCAGGTACAAGTGTAGGACAATTAGCAATGAGGAAAAAAGTTACAAGTCCAAGTATCTCTTCCTACGCTTTTCCAAATGTAACGAGACAAGTCCAAAGTTAGTTTATTTTAAAGAGACCAGCGGTACAGTGATGCATGGAAAAATTCAACTGCTTCCGATGAAAAATGCAAAGGTTCCGAATCAAGACAGCTAGAACATATGTAGAGCCATTGCCAGGCAAATAGGTAAAATCATGGCCAAGCTGAAACATACCTTATAATGCCTTCCCGGAACTCCAAACAAAGTTTTTTCACAAACGATGCGTGATTTGGTCATTTCTACAAAGTTTCAATGAATTCCATTACAAATTGTACATTTTCCAAACTTCAGGTACAAGTGTAGGACAATTAGCAATGAGGAAAAAAGTTACAAGTCCAAGTATCTCTTCCTACGCTTTTCCAAATGTAACGAGACAAGTCCAAAGTTAGTTTATTTTAAAGAGACCAGCGGTACAGTGATGCACGGAAAAATTCAACTGCTTCCGATGAAAAATGCAAAGGTTCCGAATCAAGACAGCTAGAACATATGTAGAGCCATTGCCAGGCAAATAGGTAAAATCATGGCCAAGCTGAAACATACCTTATAATGCCTTCCCGGAACTCCAAACAAAGTTTTTTCACAAACGATGCGTGATTTGGTCATTTCTACAAAGTTTCAATGAATTCCATTACAAATTGTACATTTTCCAAACTTCAGGTACAAGTGTAGGACAATTAGCAATGAGGAAAAAAGTTACAAGTCCAAGTATCTCTTCCTACGCTTTTCCAAATGTAACGAGACAAGTCCAAAGTTAGTTTATTTTAAAGAGACCAGCGGTACAGTGATGCATGGAAAAATTCAACTGCTTCCGATGAAAAATGCAAAGGTTCCGAATCAAGACAGCTAGAACATATGTAGAGCCATTGCCAGGCAAATAGGTAAAATCGTGGCCAAGCTGAAACATACCTTATAATGCCTTCCCGGAACTCCAAACAAAGTTTTTTCACAAACGATGCGTGATTTGGTCATTTCTACAAAGTTTCAATGAATTCCATTACAAATTGTACATTTTCCAAACTTCAGGTACAAGTGTAGGACAATTAGCAATGAGGAAAAAAGTTACAAGTCCAAGTATCTCTTCCTACGCTTTTCCAAATGTAACGAGACAAGTCCAAAGTTAGTTTATTTTAAAGAGACCAGCGGTACAGTGATGCATGGAAAAATTCAACTGCTTCCGATGAAAAATGCAAAGGTTCCGAATCAAGACAGCTAGAACATATGTAGAGCCATTGCCAGGCAAATAGGTAAAATCATGGCCAAGCTGAAACATACCTTATAATGCCTTCCCGGAACTCCAAACAAAGTTTTTTCACAAACGATGCGTGATTTGGTCATTTCTACAAAGTTTCAATGAATTCCATTACAAATTGTACATTTTCCAAACTTCAGGTACAAGTGTAGGACAATTAGCAATGAGGAAAAAAGTTACAAGTCCAAGTATCTCTTCCTACGCTTTTCCAAATGTAACGAGACAAGTCCAAAGTTAGTTTATTTTAAAGAGACCAGCGGTACAGTGATGCACGGAAAAATTCAACTGCTTCCGATGAAAAATGCAAAGGTTCCGAATCAAGACAGCTAGAACATATGTAGAGCCATTGCCAGGCAAATAGGTAAAATCATGGCCAAGCTGAAACATACCTTATAATGCCTTCCCGGAACTCCAAACAAAGTTTTTTCACAAACGATGCGTGATTTGGTCATTTCTACAAAGTTTCAATGAATTCCATTACAAATTGTACATTTTCCAAACTTCAGGTACAAGTGTAGGACAATTAGCAATGAGGAAAAAAGTTACAAGTCCAAGTATCTCTTCCTACGCTTTTCCAAATGTAACGAGACAAGTCCAAAGTTAGTTTATTTTAAAGAGACCAGCGGTACAGTGATGCATGGAAAAATTCAACTGCTTCCGATGAAAAATGCAAAGGTTCCGAATCAAGACAGCTAGAACATATGTAGAGCCATTGCCAGGCAAATAGGTAAAATCGTGGCCAAGCTGAAACATACCTTATAATGCCTTCCCGGAACTCCAAACAAAGTTTTTTCACAAACGATGCGTGATTTGGTCATTTCTACAAAGTTTCAATGAATTCCATTACAAATTGTACATTTTCCAAACTTCAGGTACAAGTGTAGGACAATTAGCAATGAGGAAAAAAGTTACAAGTCCAAGTATCTCTTCCTACGCTTTTCCAAATGTAACGAGACAAGTCCAAAGTTAGTTTATTTTAAAGAGACCAGCGGTACAGTGATGCATGGAAAAATTCAACTGCTTCCGATGAAAAATGCAAAGGTTCCGAATCAAGACAGCTAGAACATATGTAGAGCCATTGCCAGGCAAATAGGTAAAATCATGGCCAAGCTGAAACATACCTTATAATGCCTTCCCGGAACTCCAAACAAAGTTTTTTCACAAACGATGCGTGATTTGGTCATTTCTACAAAGTTTCAATGAATTCCATTACAAATTGTACATTTTCCAAACTTCAGGTACAAGTGTAGGACAATTAGCAATGAGGAAAAAAGTTACAAGTCCAAGTATCTCTTCCTACGCTTTTCCAAATGTAACGAGACAAGTCCAAAGTTAGTTTATTTTAAAGAGACCAGCGGTACAGTGATGCATGGAAAAATTCAACTGCTTCCGATGAAAAATGCAAAGGTTCCGAATCAAGACAGCTAGAACATATGTAGAGCCATTGCCAGGCAAATAGGTAAAATCATGGCCAAGCTGAAACATACCTTATAATGCCTTCCCGGAACTCCAAACAAAGTTTTTTCACAAACGATGCGTGATTTGGTCATTTCTACAAAGTTTCAATGAATTCCATTACAAATTGTACATTTTCCAAACTTCAGGTACAAGTGTAGGACAATTAGCAATGAGGAAAAAAGTTACAAGTCCAAGTATCTCTTCCTACGCTTTTCCAAATGTAACGAGACAAGTCCAAAGTTAGTTTATTTTAAAGAGACCAGCGGTACAGTGATGCATGGAAAAATTCAACTGCTTCCGATGAAAAATGCAAAGGTTCCGAATCAAGACAGCTAGAACATATGTAGAGCCATTGCCAGGCAAATAGGTAAAATCATGGCCAAGCTGAAACATACCTTATAATGCCTTCCCGGAACTCCAAACAAAGTTTTTTCACAAACGATGCGTGATTTGGTCATTTCTACAAAGTTTCAATGAATTCCATTACAAATTGTGCATTTTCCAAACTTCAGGTACAAGTGTAGGACAATTAGCAATGAGGAAAAAAGTTACAAGTCCAAGTATCTCTTCCTACGCTTTTCCAAATGTAACGAGACAAGTCCAAAGTTAGTTTATTTTAAAGAGACCAGCGGTACAGTGATGCATGGAAAAATTCAACTGCTTCCGATGAAAAATGCAAAGGTTCCGAATCAAGACAGCTAGAACATATGTAGAGCCATTGCCAGGCAAATAGGTAAAATCATGGCCAAGCTGAAACATACCTTATAATGCCTTCCCGGAACTCCAAACAAAGTTTTTTCACAAACGATGCGTGATTTGGTCATTTCTACAAAGTTTCAATGAATTCCATTACAAATTGTACATTTTCCAAACTTCAGGTACAAGTGTAGGACAATTAGCAATGAGGAAAAAAGTTACAAGTCCAAGTATCTCTTCCTACGCTTTTCCAAATGTAACGAGACAAGTCCAAAGTTAGTTTATTTTAAAGAGACCAGCGGTACAGTGATGCATGGAAAAATTCAACTGCTTCCGATGAAAAATGCAAAGGTTCCGAATCAAGACAGCTAGAACATATGTAGAGCCATTGCCAGGCAAATAGGTAAAATCATGGCCAAGCTGAAACATACCTTATAATGCCTTCCCGGAACTCCAAACAAAGTTTTTTCACAAACGATGCGTGATTTGGTCATTTCTACAAAGTTTCAATGAATTCCATTACAAATTGTGCATTTTCCAAACTTCAGGTACAAGTGTAGGACAATTAGGAATGAGGAAAAAAGTTACAAGTCCAAGTATCTCTTCCTACGCTTTTCCAAATGTAACGAGACAAGTCCAAAGTTAGTTTATTTTAAAGAGACCAGCGGTACAGTGATGCATGGAAAAATTCAACTGCTTCCGATGAAAAATGCAAAGGTTCCGAATCAAGACAGCTAGAACATATGTAGAGCCATTGCCAGGCAAATAGGTAAAATCATGGCCAAGCTGAAACATACCTTATAATGCCTTCCCGGAACTCCAAACAAAGTTTTTTCACAAACGATGCGTGATTTGGTCATTTCTACAAAGTTTCAATGAATTCCATTACAAATTGTACATTTTCCAAACTTCAGGTACAAGTGTAGGACAATTAGCAATGAGGAAAAAAGTTACAAGTCCAAGTATCTCTTCCTACGCTTTTCCAAATGTAACGAGACAAGTCCAAAGTTAGTTTATTTTAAAGAGACCAGCGGTACAGTGATGCACGGAAAAATTCAACTGCTTCCGATGAAAAATGCAAAGGTTCCGAATCAAGACAGCTAGAACATATGTAGAGCCATTGCCAGGCAAATAGGTAAAATCATGGCCAAGCTGAAACATACCTTATAATGCCTTCCCGGAACTCCAAACAAAGTTTTTTCACAAACGATGCGTGATTTGGTCATTTCTACAAAGTTTCAATGAATTCCATTACAAATTGTACATTTTCCAAACTTCAGGTACAAGTGTAGGACAATTAGCAATGAGGAAAAAAGTTACAAGTCCAAGTATCTCTTCCTACGCTTTTCCAAATGTAACGAGACAAGTCCAAAGTTAGTTTATTTTAAAGAGACCAGCGGTACAGTGATGCATGGAAAAATTCAACTGCTTCCGATGAAAAATGCAAAGGTTCCGAATCAAGACAGCTAGAACATATGTAGAGCCATTGCCAGGCAAATAGGTAAAATCATGGCCAAGCTGAAACATACCTTATAATGCCTTCCCGGAACTCCAAACAAAGTTTTTTCACAAACGATGCGTGATTTGGTCATTTCTACAAAGTTTCAATGAATTCCATTACAAATTGTACATTTTCCAAACTTCAGGTACAAGTGTAGGACAATTAGCAATGAGGAAAAAAGTTACAAGTCCAAGTATCTCTTCCTACGCTTTTCCAAATGTAACGAGACAAGTCCAAAGTTAGTTTATTTTAAAGAGACCAGCGGTACAGTGATGCACGGAAAAATTCAACTGCTTCCGATGAAAAATGCAAAGGTTCCGAATCAAGATAGCTAGAACATATGTAGAGCCATTGCCAGGCAAATAGGTAAAATCATGGCCAAGCTGAAACATACCTTATAATGCCTTCCCGGAACTCCAAACAAAGTTTTTTCACAAACGATGCGTGATTTGGTCATTTCTACAAAGTTTCAATGAATTCCATTACAAATTGTACATTTTCCAAACTTCAGGTACAAGTGTAGGACAATTAGCAATGAGGAAAAAAGTTACAAGTCCAAGTATCTCTTCCTACGCTTTTCCAAATGTAACGAGACAAGTCCAAAGTTAGTTTATTTTAAAGAGACCAGCGGTACAGTGATGCATGGAAAAATTCAACTGCTTCCGATGAAAAATGCAAAGGTTCCGAATCAAGACAGCTAGAACATATGTAGAGCCATTGCCAGGCAAATAGGTAAAATCGTGGCCAAGCTGAAACATACCTTATAATGCCTTCCCGGAACTCCAAACAAAGTTTTTTCACAAACGATGCGTGATTTGGTCATTTCTACAAAGTTTCAATGAATTCCATTACAAATTGTACATTTTCCAAACTTCAGGTACAAGTGTAGGACAATTAGCAATGAGGAAAAAAGTTACAAGTCCAAGTATCTCTTCCTACGCTTTTCCAAATGTAACGAGACAAGTCCAAAGTTAGTTTATTTTAAAGAGACCAGCGGTACAGTGATGCATGGAAAAATTCAACTGCTTCCGATGAAAAATGCAAAGGTTCCGAATCAAGACAGCTAGAACATATGTAGAGCCATTGCCAGGCAAATAGGTAAAATCATGGCCAAGCTGAAACATACCTTATAATGCCTTCCCGGAACTCCAAACAAAGTTTTTTCACAAACGATGCGTGATTTGGTCATTTCTACAAAGTTTCAATGAATTCCATTACAAATTGTACATTTTCCAAACTTCAGGTACAAGTGTAGGACAATTAGCAATGAGGAAAAAAGTTACAAGTCCAAGTATCTCTTCCTACGCTTTTCCAAATGTAACGAGACAAGTCCAAAGTTAGTTTATTTTAAAGAGACCAGCGGTACAGTGATGCACGGAAAAATTCAACTGCTTCCGATGAAAAATGCAAAGGTTCCGAATCAAGACAGCTAGAACATATGTAGAGCCATTGCCAGGCAAATAGGTAAAATCGTGGCCAAGCTGAAACATACCTTATAATGCCTTCCCGGAACTCCAAACAAAGTTTTTTCACAAACGATGCGTGATTTGGTCATTTCTACAAAGTTTCAATGAATTCCATTACAAATTGTACATTTTCCAAACTTCAGGTACAAGTGTAAGACAATTAGCAATGAGGAAAAAAGTTACAAGTCCAAGTATCTCTTCCTACGCTTTTCCAAATGTAACGAGACAAGTCCAAAGTTAGTTTATTTTAAAGAGACCAGCGGTACAGTGATGCATGGAAAAATTCAACTGCTTCCGATGAAAAATGCAAAGGTTCCGAATCAAGACAGCTAGAACATATGTAGAGCCATTGCCAGGCAAATAGGTAAAATCGTGGCCAAGCTGAAACATACCTTATAATGCCTTCCCGGAACTCCAAACAAAGTTTTTTCACAAACGATGCGTGATTTGGTCATTTCTACAAAGTTTCAATGAATTCCATTACAAATTGTACATTTTCCAAACTTCAGGTACAAGTGTAGGACAATTAGCAATGAGGAAAAAAGTTACAAGTCCAAGTATCTCTTCCTACGCTTTTCCAAATGTAACGAGACAAGTCCAAAGTTAGTTTATTTTAAAGAGACCAGCGGTACAGTGATGCATGGAAAAATTCAACTGCTTCCGATGAAAAATGCAAAGGTTCCGAATCAAGACAGCTAGAACATATGTAGAGCCATTGCCAGGCAAATAGGTAAAATCATGGCCAAGCTGAAACATACCTTATAATGCCTTCCCGGAACTCCAAACAAAGTTTTTTCACAAACGATGCGTGATTTGGTCATTTCTACAAAGTTTCAATGAATTCCATTACAAATTGTACATTTTCCAAACTTCAGGTACAAGTGTAGGACAATTAGCAATGAGGAAAAAAGTTACAAGTCCAAGTATCTCTTCCTACGCTTTTCCAAATGTAACGAGACAAGTCCAAAGTTAGTTTATTTTAAAGAGACCAGCGGTACAGTGATGCACGGAAAAATTCAACTGCTTCCGATGAAAAATGCAAAGGTTCCGAATCAAGATAGCTAGAACATATGTAGAGCCATTGCCAGGCAAATAGGTAAAATCATGGCCAAGCTGAAACATACCTTATAATGCCTTCCCGGAACTCCAAACAAAGTTTTTTCACAAACGATGCGTGATTTGGTCATTTCTACAAAGTTTCAATGAATTCCATTACAAATTGTACATTTTCCAAACTTCAGGTACAAGTGTAGGACAATTAGCAATGAGGAAAAAAGTTACAAGTCCAAGTATCTCTTCCTACGCTTTTCCAAATGTAACGAGACAAGTCCAAAGTTAGTTTATTTTAAAGAGACCAGCGGTACAGTGATGCATGGAAAAATTCAACTGCTTCCGATGAAAAATGCAAAGGTTCCGAATCAAGACAGCTAGAACATATGTAGAGCCATTGCCAGGCAAATAGGTAAAATCGTGGCCAAGCTGAAACATACCTTATAATGCCTTCCCGGAACTCCAAACAAAGTTTTTTCACAAACGATGCGTGATTTGGTCATTTCTACAAAGTTTCAATGAATTCCATTACAAATTGTACATTTTCCAAACTTCAGGTACAAGTGTAGGACAATTAGCAATGAGGAAAAAAGTTACAAGTCCAAGTATCTCTTCCTACGCTTTTCCAAATGTAACGAGACAAGTCCAAAGTTAGTTTATTTTAAAGAGACCAGCGGTACAGTGATGCATGGAAAAATTCAACTGCTTCCGATGAAAAATGCAAAGGTTCCGAATCAAGACAGCTAGAACATATGTAGAGCCATTGCCAGGCAAATAGGTAAAATCATGGCCAAGCTGAAACATACCTTATAATGCCTTCCCGGAACTCCAAACAAAGTTTTTTCACAAACGATGCGTGATTTGGTCATTTCTACAAAGTTTCAATGAATTCCATTACAAATTGTACATTTTCCAAACTTCAGGTACAAGTGTAGGACAATTAGCAATGAGGAAAAAAGTTACAAGTCCAAGTATCTCTTCCTACGCTTTTCCAAATGTAACGAGACAAGTCCAAAGTTAGTTTATTTTAAAGAGACCAGCGGTACAGTGATGCACGGAAAAATTCAACTGCTTCCGATGAAAAATGCAAAGGTTCCGAATCAAGACAGCTAGAACATATGTAGAGCCATTGCCAGGCAAATAGGTAAAATCGTGGCCAAGCTGAAACATACCTTATAATGCCTTCCCGGAACTCCAAACAAAGTTTTTTCACAAACGATGCGTGATTTGGTCATTTCTACAAAGTTTCAATGAATTCCATTACAAATTGTACATTTTCCAAACTTCAGGTACAAGTGTAGGACAATTAGCAATGAGGAAAAAAGTTACAAGTCCAAGTATCTCTTCCTACGCTTTTCCAAATGTAACGAGACAAGTCCAAAGTTAGTTTATTTTAAAGAGACCAGCGGTACAGTGATGCATGGAAAAATTCAACTGCTTCCGATGAAAAATGCAAAGGTTCCGAATCAAGACAGCTAGAACATATGTAGAGCCATTGCCAGGCAAATAGGTAAAATCGTGGCCAAGCTGAAACATACCTTATAATGCCTTCCCGGAACTCCAAACAAAGTTTTTTCACAAACGATGCGTGATTTGGTCATTTCTACAAAGTTTCAATGAATTCCATTACAAATTGTACATTTTCCAAACTTCAGGTACAAGTGTAGGACAATTAGCAATGAGGAAAAAAGTTACAAGTCCAAGTATCTCTTCCTACGCTTTTCCAAATGTAACGAGACAAGTCCAAAGTTAGTTTATTTTAAAGAGACCAGCGGTACAGTGATGCATGGAAAAATTCAACTGCTTCCGATGAAAAATGCAAAGGTTCCGAATCAAGACAGCTAGAACATATGTAGAGCCATTGCCAGGCAAATAGGTAAAATCATGGCCAAGCTGAAACATACCTTATAATGCCTTCCCGGAACTCCAAACAAAGTTTTTTCACAAACGATGCGTGATTTGGTCATTTCTACAAAGTTTCAATGAATTCCATTACAAATTGTACATTTTCCAAACTTCAGGTACAAGTGTAGGACAATTAGCAATGAGGAAAAAAGTTACAAGTCCAAGTATCTCTTCCTACGCTTTTCCAAATGTAACGAGACAAGTCCAAAGTTAGTTTATTTTAAAGAGACCAGCGGTACAGTGATGCACGGAAAAATTCAACTGCTTCCGATGAAAAATGCAAAGGTTCCGAATCAAGACAGCTAGAACATATGTAGAGCCATTGCCAGGCAAATAGGTAAAATCGTGGCCAAGCTGAAACATACCTTATAATGCCTTCCCGGAACTCCAAACAAAGTTTTTTCACAAACGATGCGTGATTTGGTCATTTCTACAAAGTTTCAATGAATTCCATTACAAATTGTACATTTTCCAAACTTCAGGTACAAGTGTAGGACAATTAGCAATGAGGAAAAAAGTTACAAGTCCAAGTATCTCTTCCTACGCTTTTCCAAATGTAACGAGACAAGTCCAAAGTTAGTTTATTTTAAAGAGACCAGCGGTACAGTGATGCACGGAAAAATTCAACTGCTTCCGATGAAAAATGCAAAGGTTCCGAATCAAGACAGCTAGAACATATGTAGAGCCATTGCCAGGCAAATAGGTAAAATCGTGGCCAAGCTGAAACATACCTTATAATGCCTTCCCGGAACTCCAAACAAAGTTTTTTCACAAACGATGCGTGATTTGGTCATTTCTACAAAGTTTCAATGAATTCCATTACAAATTGTACATTTTCCAAACTTCAGGTACAAGTGTAGGACAATTAGCAATGAGAAAAAAAGTTACAAGTCCAAGTATCTCTTCCTACGCTTTTCCAAATGTAACGAGACAAGTCCAAAGTTAGTTTATTTTAAAGAGACCAGCGGTACAGTGATGCATGGAAAAATTCAACTGCTTCCGATGAAAAATGCAAAGGTTCCGAATCAAGACAGCTAGAACATATGTAGAGCCATTGCCAGGCAAATAGGTAAAATCATGGCCAAGCTGAAACATACCTTATAATGCCTTCCCGGAACTCCAAACAAAGTTTTTTCACAAACGATGCGTGATTTGGTCATTTCTACAAAGTTTCAATGAATTCCATTACAAATTGTACATTTTCCAAACTTCAGGTACAAGTGTAGGACAATTAGCAATGAGGAAAAAAGTTACAAGTCCAAGTATCTCTTCCTACGCTTTTCCAAATGTAACGAGACAAGTCCAAAGTTAGTTTATTTTAAAGACACCAGCGGTACAGTGATGCACGGAAAAATTCAACTGCTTCCGATGAAAAATGCAAAGGTTCCGAATCAAGACAGCTAGAACATATGTAGAGCCATTGCCAGGCAAATAGGTAAAATCGTGGCCAAGCTGAAACATACCTTATAATGCCTTCCCGGAACTCCAAACAAAGTTTTTTCACAAACGATGCGTGATTTGGTCATTTCTACAAAGTTTCAATGAATTCCATTACAAATTGTACATTTTCCAAACTTCAGGTACAAGTGTAGGACAATTAGCAATGAGGAAAAAAGTTACAAGTCCAAGTATCTCTTCCTACGCTTTTCCAAATGTAACGAGACAAGTCCAAAGTTAGTTTATTTTAAAGAGACCAGCGGTACAGTGATGCATGGAAAAATTCAACTGCTTCCGATGAAAAATGCAAAGGTTCCGAATCAAGACAGCTAGAACATATGTAGAGCCATTGCCAGGCAAATAGGTAAAATCGTGGCCAAGCTGAAACATACCTTATAATGCCTTCCCGGAACTCCAAACAAAGTTTTTTCACAAACGATGCGTGATTTGGTCATTTCTACAAAGTTTCAATGAATTCCATTACAAATTGTACATTTTCCAAACTTCAGGTACAAGTGTAGGACAATTAGCAATGAGGAAAAAAGTTACAAGTCCAAGTATCTCTTCCTACGCTTTTCCAAATGTAACGAGACAAGTCCAAAGTTAGTTTATTTTAAAGAGACCAGCGGTACAGTGATGCATGGAAAAATTCAACTGCTTCCGATGAAAAATGCAAAGGTTCCGAATCAAGACAGCTAGAACATATGTAGAGCCATTGCCAGGCAAATAGGTAAAATCATGGCCAAGCTGAAACATACCTTATAATGCCTTCCCGGAACTCCAAACAAAGTTTTTTCACAAACGATGCGTGATTTGGTCATTTCTACAAAGTTTCAATGAATTCCATTACAAATTGTACATTTTCCAAACTTCAGGTACAAGTGTAGGACAATTAGCAATGAGGAAAAAAGTTACAAGTCCAAGTATCTCTTTCTACGCTTTTCCAAATGTAACGAGACAAGTCCAAAGTTAGTTTATTTTAAAGAGACCAGCGGTACAGTGATGCATGGAAAAATTCAACTGCTTCCGATGAAAAATGCAAAGGTTCCGAATCAAGACAGCTAGAACATATGTAGAGCCATTGCCAGGCAAATAGGTAAAATCATGGCCAAGCTGAAACATACCTTATAATGCCTTCCCGGAACTCCAAACAAAGTTTTTTCACAAACGATGCGTGATTTGGTCATTTCTACAAAGTTTCAATGAATTCCATTACAAATTGTGCATTTTCCAAACTTCAGGTACAAGTGTAGGACAATTAGCAATGAGGAAAAAAGTTACAAGTCCAAGTATCTCTTCCTACGCTTTTCCAAATGTAACGAGACAAGTCCAAAGTTAGTTTATTTTAAAGAGACCAGCGGTACAGTGATGCATGGAAAAATTCAACTGCTTCCGATGAAAAATGCAAAGGTTCCGAATCAAGACAGCTAGAACATATGTAGAGCCATTGCCAGGCAAATAGGTAAAATCATGGCCAAGCTGAAACATACCTTATAATGCCTTCCCGGAACTCCAAACAAAGTTTTTTCACAAACGATGCGTGATTTGGTCATTTCTACAAAGTTTCAATGAATTCCATTACAAATTGTACATTTTCCAAACTTCAGGTACAAGTGTAGGACAATTAGCAATGAGGAAAAAAGTTACAAGTCCAAGTATCTCTTCCTACGCTTTTCCAAATGTAACGAGACAAGTCCAAAGTTAGTTTATTTTAAAGAGACCAGCGGTACAGTGATGCATGGAAAAATTCAACTGCTTCCGATGAAAAATGCAAAGGTTCCGAATCAAGACAGCTAGAACATATGTAGAGCCATTGCCAGGCAAATAGGTAAAATCATGGCCAAGCTGAAACATACCTTATAATGCCTTCCCGGAACTCCAAACAAAGTTTTTTCACAAACGATGCGTGATTTGGTCATTTCTACAAAGTTTCAATGAATTCCATTACAAATTGTACATTTTCCAAACTTCAGGTACAAGTGTAGGACAATTAGCAATGAGGAAAAAAGTTACAAGTCCAAGTATCTCTTCCTACGCTTTTCCAAATGTAACGAGACAAGTCCAAAGTTAGTTTATTTTAAAGAGACCAGCGGTACAGTGATGCATGGAAAAATTCAACTGCTTCCGATGAAAAATGCAAAGGTTCCGAATCAAGACAGCTAGAACATATGTAGAGCCATTGCCAGGCAAATAGGTAAAATCATGGCCAAGCTGAAACATACCTTATAATGCCTTCCCGGAACTCCAAACAAAGTTTTTTCACAAACGATGCGTGATTTGGTCATTTCTACAAAGTTTCAATGAATTCCATTACAAATTGTACATTTTCCAAACTTCAGGTACAAGTGTAGGACAATTAGCAATGAGGAAAAAAGTTACAAGTCCAAGTATCTCTTCCTACGCTTTTCCAAATGTAACGAGACAAGTCCAAAGTTAGTTTATTTTAAAGAGACCAGCGGTACAGTGATGCACGGAAAAATTCAACTGCTTCCGATGAAAAATGCAAAGGTTCCGAATCAAGACAGCTAGAACATATGTAGAGCCATTGCCAGGCAAATAGGTAAAATCATGGCCAAGCTGAAACATACCTTATAATGCCTTCCCGGAACTCCAAACAAAGTTTTTTCACAAACGATGCGTGATTTGGTCATTTCTACAAAGTTTCAATGAATTCCATTACAAATTGTACATTTTCCAAACTTCAGGTACAAGTGTAGGACAATTAGCAATGAGGAAAAAAGTTACAAGTCCAAGTATCTCTTCCTACGCTTTTCCAAATGTAACGAGACAAGTCCAAAGTTAGTTTATTTTAAAGAGACCAGCGGTACAGTGATGCATGGAAAAATTCAACTGCTTCCGATGAAAAATGCAAAGGTTCCGAATCAAGACAGCTAGAACATATGTAGAGCCATTGCCAGGCAAATAGGTAAAATCATGGCCAAGCTGAAACATACCTTATAATGCCTTCCCGGAACTCCAAACAAAGTTTTTTCACAAACGATGCGTGATTTGGTCATTTCTACAAAGTTTCAATGAATTCCATTACAAATTGTACATTTTCCAAACTTCAGGTACAAGTGTAGGACAATTAGCAATGAGGAAAAAAGTTACAAGTCCAAGTATCTCTTCCTACGCTTTTCCAAATGTAACGAGACAAGTCCAAAGTTAGTTTATTTTAAAGAGACCAGCGGTACAGTGATGCATGGAAAAATTCAACTGCTTCCGATGAAAAATGCAAAGGTTCCGAATCAAGACAGCTAGAACATATGTAGAGCCATTGCCAGGCAAATAGGTAAAATCATGGCCAAGCTGAAACATACCTTATAATGCCTTCCCGGAACTCCAAACAAAGTTTTTTCACAAACGATGCGTGATTTGGTCATTTCTACAAAGTTTCAATGAATTCCATTACAAATTGTACATTTTCCAAACTTCAGGTACAAGTGTAGGACAATTAGCAATGAGGAAAAAAGTTACAAGTCCAAGTATCTCTTCCTACGCTTTTCCAAATGTAACGAGACAAGTCCAAAGTTAGTTTATTTTAAAGAGACCAGCGGTACAGTGATGCATGGAAAAATTCAACTGCTTCCGATGAAAAATGCAAAGGTTCCGAATCAAGACAGCTAGAACATATGTAGAGCCATTGCCAGGCAAATAGGTAAAATCATGGCCAAGCTGAAACATACCTTATAATGCCTTCCCGGAACTCCAAACAAAGTTTTTTCACAAACGATGCGTGATTTGGTCATTTCTACAAAGTTTCAATGAATTCCATTACAAATTGTACATTTTCCAAACTTCAGGTACAAGTGTAGGACAATTAGCAATGAGGAAAAAAGTTACAAGTCCAAGTATCTCTTCCTACGCTTTTCCAAATGTAACGAGACAAGTCCAAAGTTAGTTTATTTTAAAGAGACCAGCGGTACAGTGATGCACGGAAAAATTCAACTGCTTCCGATGAAAAATGCAAAGGTTCCGAATCAAGACAGCTAGAACATATGTAGAGCCATTGCCAGGCAAATAGGTAAAATCGTGGCCAAGCTGAAACATACCTTATAATGCCTTCCCGGAACTCCAAACAAAGTTTTTTCACAAACGATGCGTGATTTGGTCATTTCTACAAAGTTTCAATGAATTCCATTACAAATTGTACATTTTCCAAACTTCAGGTACAAGTGTAGGACAATTAGCAATGAGGAAAAAAGTTACAAGTCCAAGTATCTCTTCCTACGCTTTTCCAAATGTAACGAGACAAGTCCAAAGTTAGTTTATTTTAAAGAGACCAGCGGTACAGTGATGCATGGAAAAATTCAACTGCTTCCGATGAAAAATGCAAAGGTTCCGAATCAAGACAGCTAGAACATATGTAGAGCCATTGCCAGGCAAATAGGTAAAATCGTGGCCAAGCTGAAACATACCTTATAATGCCTTCCCGGAACTCCAAACAAAGTTTTTTCACAAACGATGCGTGATTTGGTCATTTCTACAAAGTTTCAATGAATTCTATTACAAATTGTACATTTTCCAAACTTCAGGTACAAGTGTAGGACAATTAGCAATGAGGAAAAAAGTTACAAGTCCAAGTATCTCTTCCTACGCTTTTCCAAATGTAACGAGACAAGTCCAAAGTTAGTTTATTTTAAAGAGACCAGCGGTACAGTGATGCATGGAAAAATTCAACTGCTTCCGATGAAAAATGCAAAGGTTCCGAATCAAGACAGCTAGAACATATGTAGAGCCATTGCCAGGCAAATAGGTAAAATCATGGCCAAGCTGAAACATACCTTATAATGCCTTCCCGGAACTCCAAACAAAGTTTTTTCACAAACGATGCGTGATTTGGTCATTTCTACAAAGTTTCAATGAATTCCATTACAAATTGTACATTTTCCAAACTTCAGGTACAAGTGTAGGACAATTAGCAATAAGGAAAAAAGTTACAAGTCCAAGTATCTCTTCCTACGCTTTTCCAAATGTAACGAGACAAGTCCAAAGTTAGTTTATTTTAAAGAGACCAGCGGTACAGTGATGCATGGAAAAATTCAACTGCTTCCGATGAAAAATGCAAAGGTTCCGAATCAAGACAGCTAGAACATATGTAGAGCCATTGCCAGGCAAATAGGTAAAATCATGGCCAAGCTGAAACATACCTTATAATGCCTTCCCGGAACTCCAAACAAAGTTTTTTCACAAACGATGCGTGATTTGGTCATTTCTACAAAGTTTCAATGAATTCCATTACAAATTGTGCATTTTCCAAACTTCAGGTACAAGTGTAGGACAATTAGCAATGAGGAAAAAAGTTACAAGTCCAAGTATCTCTTCCTACGCTTTTCCAAATGTAACGAGACAAGTCCAAAGTTAGTTTATTTTAAAGAGACCAGCGGTACAGTGATGCATGGAAAAATTCAACTGCTTCCGATGAAAAATGCAAAGGTTCCGAATCAAGACAGCTAGAACATATGTAGAGCCATTGCCAGGCAAATAGGTAAAATCATGGCCAAGCTGAAACATACCTTATAATGCCTTCCCGGAACTCCAAACAAAGTTTTTTCACAAACGATGCGTGATTTGGTCATTTCTACAAAGTTTCAATGAATTCCATTACAAATTGTACATTTTCCAAACTTCAGGTACAAGTGTAGGACAATTAGCAATGAGGAAAAAAGTTACAAGTCCAAGTATCTCTTCCTACGCTTTTCCAAATGTAACGAGACAAGTCCAAAGTTAGTTTATTTTAAAGAGACCAGCGGTACAGTGATGCATGGAAAAATTCAACTGCTTCCGATGAAAAATGCAAAGGTTCCGAATCAAGACAGCTAGAACATATGTAGAGCCATTGCCAGGCAAATAGGTAAAATCATGGCCAAGCTGAAACATACCTTATAATGCCTTCCCGGAACTCCAAACAAAGTTTTTTCACAAACGATGCGTGATTTGGTCATTTCTACAAAGTTTCAATGAATTCCATTACAAATTGTACATTTTCCAAACTTCAGGTACAAGTGTAGGACAATTAGCAATAAGGAAAAAAGTTACAAGTCCAAGTATCTCTTCCTACGCTTTTCCAAATGTAACGAGACAAGTCCAAAGTTAGTTTATTTTAAAGAGACCAGCGGTACAGTGATGCATGGAAAAATTCAACTGCTTCCGATGAAAAATGCAAAGGTTCCGAATCAAGACAGCTAGAACATATGTAGAGCCATTGCCAGGCAAATAGGTAAAATCATGGCCAAGCTGAAACATACCTTATAATGCCTTCCCGGAACTCCAAACAAAGTTTTTTCACAAACGATGCGTGATTTGGTCATTTCTACAAAGTTTCAATGAATTCCATTACAAATTGTACATTTTCCAAACTTCAGGTACAAGTGTAGGACAATTAGCAATGAGGAAAAAAGTTACAAGTCCAAGTATCTCTTCCTACGCTTTTCCAAATGTAACGAGACAAGTCCAAAGTTAGTTTATTTTAAAGAGACCAGCGGTACAGTGATGCATGGAAAAATTCAACTGCTTCCGATGAAAAATGCAAAGGTTCCGAATCAAGACAGCTAGAACATATGTAGAGCCATTGCCAGGCAAATAGGTAAAATCATGGCCAAGCTGAAACATACCTTATAATGCCTTCCCGGAACTCCAAACAAAGTTTTTTCACAAACGATGCGTGATTTGGTCATTTCTACAAAGTTTCAATGAATTCCATTACAAATTGTACATTTTCCAAACTTCAGGTACAAGTGTAGGACAATTAGCAATAAGGAAAAAAGTTACAAGTCCAAGTATCTCTTCCTACGCTTTTCCAAATGTAACGAGACAAGTCCAAAGTTAGTTTATTTTAAAGAGACCAGCGGTACAGTGATGCATGGAAAAATTCAACTGCTTCCGATGAAAAATGCAAAGGTTCCGAATCAAGACAGCTAGAACATATGTAGAGCCATTGCCAGGCAAATAGGTAAAATCATGGCCAAGCTGAAACATACCTTATAATGCCTTCCCGGAACTCCAAACAAAGTTTTTTCACAAACGATGCGTGATTTGGTCATTTCTACAAAGTTTCAATGAATTCCATTACAAATTGTACATTTTCCAAACTTCAGGTACAAGTGTAGGACAATTAGCAATGAGGAAAAAAGTTACAAGTCCAAGTATCTCTTCCTACGCTTTTCCAAATGTAACGAGACAAGTCCAAAGTTAGTTTATTTTAAAGAGACCAGCGGTACAGTGATGCACGGAAAAATTCAACTGCTTCCGATGAAAAATGCAAAGGTTCCGAATCAAGACAGCTAGAACATATGTAGAGCCATTGCCAGGCAAATAGGTAAAATCGTGGCCAAGCTGAAACATACCTTATAATGCCTTCCCGGAACTCCAAACAACGTTTTTTCACAAACGATGCGTGATTTGGTCATTTCTACAAAGTTTCAATGAATTCCATTACAAATTGTACATTTTCCAAACTTCAGGTACAAGTGTAGGACAATTAGCAATGAGGAAAAAAGTTACAAGTCCAAGTATCTCTTCCTACGCTTTTCCAAATGTAACGAGACAAGTCCAAAGTTAGTTTATTTTAAAGAGACCAGCGGTACAGTGATGCATGGAAAAATTCAACTGCTTCCGATGAAAAATGCAAAGGTTCCGAATCAAGACAGCTAGAACATATGTAGAGCCATTGCCAGGCAAATAGGTAAAATCGTGGCCAAGCTGAAACATACCTTATAATGCCTTCCCGGAACTCCAAACAAAGTTTTTTCACAAACGATGCGTGATTTGGTCATTTCTACAAAGTTTCAATGAATTCTATTACAAATTGTACATTTTCCAAACTTCAGGTACAAGTGTAGGACAATTAGCAATGAGGAAAAAAGTTACAAGTCCAAGTATCTCTTCCTACGCTTTTCCAAATGTAACGAGACAAGTCCAAAGTTAGTTTATTTTAAAGAGACCAGCGGTACAGTGATGCATGGAAAAATTCAACTGCTTCCGATGAAAAATGCAAAGGTTCCGAATCAAGACAGCTAGAACATATGTAGAGCCATTGCCAGGCAAATAGGTAAAATCATGGCCAAGCTGAAACATACCTTATAATGCCTTCCCGGAACTCCAAACAAAGTTTTTTCACAAACGATGCGTGATTTGGTCATTTCTACAAAGTTTCAATGAATTCCATTACAAATTGTACATTTTCCAAACTTCAGGTACAAGTGTAGGACAATTAGCAATAAGGAAAAAAGTTACAAGTCCAAGTATCTCTTCCTACGCTTTTCCAAATGTAACGAGACAAGTCCAAAGTTAGTTTATTTTAAAGAGACCAGCGGTACAGTGATGCATGGAAAAATTCAACTGCTTCCGATGAAAAATGCAAAGGTTCCGAATCAAGACAGCTAGAACATATGTAGAGCCATTGCCAGGCAAATAGGTAAAATCATGGCCAAGCTGAAACATACCTTATAATGCCTTCCCGGAACTCCAAACAAAGTTTTTTCACAAACGATGCGTGATTTGGTCATTTCTACAAAGTTTCAATGAATTCCATTACAAATTGTGCATTTTCCAAACTTCAGGTACAAGTGTAGGACAATTAGCAATGAGGAAAAAAGTTACAAGTCCAAGTATCTCTTCCTACGCTTTTCCAAATGTAACGAGACAAGTCCAAAGTTAGTTTATTTTAAAGAGACCAGCGGTACAGTGATGCATGGAAAAATTCAACTGCTTCCGATGAAAAATGCAAAGGTTCCGAATCAAGACAGCTAGAACATATGTAGAGCCATTGCCAGGCAAATAGGTAAAATCATGGCCAAGCTGAAACATACCTTATAATGCCTTCCCGGAACTCCAAACAAAGTTTTTTCACAAACGATGCGTGATTTGGTCATTTCTACAAAGTTTCAATGAATTCCATTACAAATTGTACATTTTCCAAACTTCAGGTACAAGTGTAGGACAATTAGCAATGAGGAAAAAAGTTACAAGTCCAAGTATCTCTTCCTACGCTTTTCCAAATGTAACGAGACAAGTCCAAAGTTAGTTTATTTTAAAGAGACCAGCGGTACAGTGATGCATGGAAAAATTCAACTGCTTCCGATGAAAAATGCAAAGGTTCCGAATCAAGACAGCTAGAACATATGTAGAGCCATTGCCAGGCAAATAGGTAAAATCATGGCCAAGCTGAAACATACCTTATAATGCCTTCCCGGAACTCCAAACAAAGTTTTTTCACAAACGATGCGTGATTTGGTCATTTCTACAAAGTTTCAATGAATTCCATTACAAATTGTACATTTTCCAAACTTCAGGTACAAGTGTAGGACAATTAGCAATAAGGAAAAAAGTTACAAGTCCAAGTATCTCTTCCTACGCTTTTCCAAATGTAACGAGACAAGTCCAAAGTTAGTTTATTTTAAAGAGACCAGCGGTACAGTGATGCATGGAAAAATTCAACTGCTTCCGATGAAAAATGCAAAGGTTCCGAATCAAGACAGCTAGAACATATGTAGAGCCATTGCCAGGCAAATAGGTAAAATCATGGCCAAGCTGAAACATACCTTATAATGCCTTCCCGGAACTCCAAACAAAGTTTTTTCACAAACGATGCGTGATTTGGTCATTTCTACAAAGTTTCAATGAATTCCATTACAAATTGTGCATTTTCCAAACTTCAGGTACAAGTGTAGGACAATTAGCAATGAGGAAAAAAGTTACAAGTCCAAGTATCTCTTCCTACGCTTTTCCAAATGTAACGAGACAAGTCCAAAGTTAGTTTATTTTAAAGAGACCAGCGGTACAGTGATGCATGGAAAAATTCAACTGCTTCCGATGAAAAATGCAAAGGTTCCGAATCAAGACAGCTAGAACATATGTAGAGCCATTGCCAGGCAAATAGGTAAAATCATGGCCAAGCTGAAACATACCTTATAATGCCTTCCCGGAACTCCAAACAAAGTTTTTTCACAAACGATGCGTGATTTGGTCATTTCTACAAAGTTTCAATGAATTCCATTACAAATTGTGCATTTTCCAAACTTCAGGTACAAGTGTAGGACAATTAGCAATGAGGAAAAAAGTTACAAGTCCAAGTATCTCTTCCTACGCTTTTCCAAATGTAACGAGACAAGTCCAAAGTTAGTTTATTTTAAAGAGACCAGCGGTACAGTGATGCATGGAAAAATTCAACTGCTTCCGATGAAAAATGCAAAGGTTCCGAATCAAGACAGCTAGAACATATGTAGAGCCATTGCCAGGCAAATAGGTAAAATCATGGCCAAGCTGAAACATACCTTATAATGCCTTCCCGGAACTCCAAACAAAGTTTTTTCACAAACGATGCGTGATTTGGTCATTTCTACAAAGTTTCAATGAATTCCATTACAAATTGTACATTTTCCAAACTTCAGGTACAAGTGTAGGACAATTAGCAATGAGGAAAAAAGTTACAAGTCCAAGTATCTCTTCCTACGCTTTTCCAAATGTAACGAGACAAGTCCAAAGTTAGTTTATTTTAAAGAGACCAGCGGTACAGTGATGCATGGAAAAATTCAACTGCTTCCGATGAAAAATGCAAAGGTTCCGAATCAAGACAGCTAGAACATATGTAGAGCCATTGCCAGGCAAATAGGTAAAATCATGGCCAAGCTGAAACATACCTTATAATGCCTTCCCGGAACTCCAAACAAAGTTTTTTCACAAACGATGCGTGATTTGGTCATTTCTACAAAGTTTCAATGAATTCCATTACAAATTGTACATTTTCCAAACTTCAGGTACAAGTGTAGGACAATTAGCAATGAGGAAAAAAGTTACAAGTCCAAGTATCTCTTCCTACGCTTTTCCAAATGTAACGAGACAAGTCCAAAGTTAGTTTATTTTAAAGAGACCAGCGGTACAGTGATGCACGGAAAAATTCAACTGCTTCCGATGAAAAATGCAAAGGTTCCGAATCAAGACAGCTAGAACATATGTAGAGCCATTGCCAGGCAAATAGGTAAAATCGTGGCCAAGCTGAAACATACCTTATAATGCCTTCCCGGAACTCCAAACAAAGTTTTTTCACAAACGATGCGTGATTTGGTCATTTCTACAAAGTTTCAATGAATTCCATTACAAATTGTACATTTTCCAAACTTCAGGTACAAGTGTAGGACAATTAGCAATCAGGAAAAAAGTTACAAGTCCAAGTATCTCTTCCTACGCTTTTCCAAATGTAACGAGACAAGTCCAAAGTTAGTTTATTTTAAAGAGACCAGCGGTACAGTGATGCATGGAAAAATTCAACTGCTTCCGATGAAAAATGCAAAGGTTCCGAATCAAGACAGCTAGAACATATGTAGAGCCATTGCCAGGCAAATAGGTAAAATCGTGGCCAAGCTGAAACATACCTTATAATGCCTTCCCGGAACTCCAAACAAAGTTTTTTCACAAACGATGCGTGATTTGGTCATTTCTACAAAGTTTCAATGAATTCTATTACAAATTGTACATTTTCCAAACTTCAGGTACAAGTGTAGGACAATTAGCAATGAGGAAAAAAGTTACAAGTCCAAGTATCTCTTCCTACGCTTTTCCAAATGTAACGAGACAAGTCCAAAGTTAGTTTATTTTAAAGAGACCAGCGGTACAGTGATGCATGGAAAAATTCAACTGCTTCCGATGAAAAATGCAAAGGTTCCGAATCAAGACAGCTAGAACATATGTAGAGCCATTGCCAGGCAAATAGGTAAAATCATGGCCAAGCTGAAACATACCTTATAATGCCTTCCCGGAACTCCAAACAAAGTTTTTTCACAAACGATGCGTGATTTGGTCATTTCTACAAAGTTTCAATGAATTCCATTACAAATTGTGCATTTTCCAAACTTCAGGTACAAGTGTAGGACAATTAGCAATGAGGAAAAAAGTTACAAGTCCAAGTATCTCTTCCTACGCTTTTCCAAATGTAACGAGACAAGTCCAAAGTTAGTTTATTTTAAAGAGACCAGCGGTACAGTGATGCATGGAAAAATTCAACTGCTTCCGATGAAAAATGCAAAGGTTCCGAATCAAGACAGCTAGAACATATGTAGAGCCATTGCCAGGCAAATAGGTAAAATCATGGCCAAGCTGAAACATACCTTATAATGCCTTCCCGGAACTCCAAACAAAGTTTTTTCACAAACGATGCGTGATTTGGTCATTTCTACAAAGTTTCAATGAATTCCATTACAAATTGTGCATTTTCCAAACTTCAGGTACAAGTGTAGGACAATTAGCAATGAGGAAAAAAGTTACAAGTCCAAGTATCTCTTCCTACGCTTTTCCAAATGTAACGAGACAAGTCCAAAGTTAGTTTATTTTAAAGAGACCAGCGGTACAGTGATGCATGGAAAAATTCAACTGCTTCCGATGAAAAATGCAAAGGTTCCGAATCAAGACAGCTAGAACATATGTAGAGCCATTGCCAGGCAAATAGGTAAAATCATGGCCAAGCTGAAACATACCTTATAATGCCTTCCCGGAACTCCAAACAAAGTTTTTTCACAAACGATGCGTGATTTGGTCATTTCTACAAAGTTTCAATGAATTCCATTACAAATTGTGCATTTTCCAAACTTCAGGTACAAGTGTAGGACAATTAGCAATGAGGAAAAAAGTTACAAGTCCAAGTATCTCTTCCTACGCTTTTCCAAATGTAACGAGACAAGTCCAAAGTTAGTTTATTTTAAAGAGACCAGCGGTACAGTGATGCATGGAAAAATTCAACTGCTTCCGATGAAAAATGCAAAGGTTCCGAATCAAGACAGCTAGAACATATGTAGAGCCATTGCCAGGCAAATAGGTAAAATCATGGCCAAGCTGAAACATACCTTATAATGCCTTCCCGGAACTCCAAACAAAGTTTTTTCACAAACGATGCGTGATTTGGTCATTTCTACAAAGTTTCAATGAATTCCATTACAAATTGTACATTTTCCAAACTTCAGGTACAAGTGTAGGACAATTAGCAATGAGGAAAAAAGTTACAAGTCCAAGTATCTCTTCCTACGCTTTTCCAAATGTAACGAGACAAGTCCAAAGTTAGTTTATTTTAAAGAGACCAGCGGTACAGTGATGCATGGAAAAATTCAACTGCTTCCGATGAAAAATGCAAAGGTTCCGAATCAAGACAGCTAGAACATTTGTAGAGCCATTGCCAGGCAAATAGGTAAAATCATGGCCAAGCTGAAACATACCTTATAATGCCTTCCCGGAACTCCAAACAAAGTTTTTTCACAAACGATGCGTGATTTGGTCATTTCTACAAAGTTTCAATGAATTCCATTACAAATTGTACATTTTCCAAACTTCAGGTACAAGTGTAGGACAATTAGCAATGAGGAAAAAAGTTACAAGTCCAAGTATCTCTTCCTACGCTTTTCCAAATGTAACGAGACAAGTCCAAAGTTAGTTTATTTTAAAGAGACCAGCGGTACAGTGATGCATGGAAAAATTCAACTGCTTCCGATGAAAAATGCAAAGGTTCCGAATCAAGACAGCTAGAACATATGTAGAGCCATTGCCAGGCAAATAGGTAAAATCATGGCCAAGCTGAAACATACCTTATAATGCCTTCCCGGAACTCCAAACAAAGTTTTTTCACAAACGATGCGTGATTTGGTCATTTCTACAAAGTTTCAATGAATTCCATTACAAATTGTACATTTTCCAAACTTCAGGTACAAGTGTAGGACAATTAGCAATGAGGAAAAAAGTTACAAGTCCAAGTATCTCTTCCTACGCTTTTCCAAATGTAACGAGACAAGTCCAAAGTTAGTTTATTTTAAAGAGACCAGCGGTACAGTGATGCATGGAAAAATTCAACTGCTTCCGATGAAAAATGCAAAGGTTCCGAATCAAGACAGCTAGAACATATGTAGAGCCATTGCCAGGCAAATAGGTAAAATCATGGCCAAGCTGAAACATACCTTATAATGCCTTCCCGGAACTCCAAACAAAGTTTTTTCACAAACGATGCGTGATTTGGTCATTTCTACAAAGTTTCAATGAATTCCATTACAAATTGTACATTTTCCAAACTTCAGGTACAAGTGTAGGACAATTAGCAATGAGGAAAAAAGTTACAAGTCCAAGTATCTCTTCCTACGCTTTTCCAAATGTAACGAGACAAGTCCAAAGTTAGTTTATTTTAAAGAGACCAGCGGTACAGTGATGCATGGAAAAATTCAACTGCTTCCGATGAAAAATGCAAAGGTTCCGAATCAAGACAGCTAGAACATATGTAGAGCCATTGCCAGGCAAATAGGTAAAATCATGGCCAAGCTGAAACATACCTTATAATGCCTTCCCGGAACTCCAAACAAAGTTTTTTCACAAACGATGCGTGATTTGGTCATTTCTACAAAGTTTCAATGAATTCCATTACAAATTGTGCATTTTCCAAACTTCAGGTACAAGTGTAGGACAATTAGCAATGAGGAAAAAAGTTACAAGTCCAAGTATCTCTTCCTACGCTTTTCCAAATGTAACGAGACAAGTCCAAAGTTAGTTTATTTTAAAGAGACCAGCGGTACAGTGATGCATGGAAAAATTCAACTGCTTCCGATGAAAAATGCAAAGGTTCCGAATCAAGACAGCTAGAACATATGTAGAGCCATTGCCAGGCAAATAGGTAAAATCATGGCCAAGCTGAAACATACCTTATAATGCCTTCCCGGAACTCCAAACAAAGTTTTTTCACAAACGATGCGTGATTTGGTCATTTCTACAAAGTTTCAATGAATTCCATTACAAATTGTACATTTTCCAAACTTCAGGTACAAGTGTAGGACAATTAGCAATGAGGAAAAAAGTTACAAGTCCAAGTATCTCTTCCTACGCTTTTCCAAATGTAACGAGACAAGTCCAAAGTTAGTTTATTTTAAAGAGACCAGCGGTACAGTGATGCACGGAAAAATTCAACTGCTTCCGATGAAAAATGCAAAGGTTCCGAATCAAGACAGCTAGAACATATGTAGAGCCATTGCCAGGCAAATAGGTAAAATCATGGCCAAGCTGAAACATACCTTATAATGCCTTCCCGGAACTCCAAACAAAGTTTTTTCACAAACGATGCGTGATTTGGTCATTTCTACAAAGTTTCAATGAATTCCATTACAAATTGTACATTTTCCAAACTTCAGGTACAAGTGTAGGACAATTAGCAATGAGGAAAAAAGTTACAAGTCCAAGTATCTCTTCCTACGCTTTTCCAAATGTAACGAGACAAGTTCAAAGTTAGTTTATTTTAAAGAGACCAGCGGTACAGTGATGCATGGAAAAATTCAACTGCTTCCGATGAAAAATGCAAAGGTTCCGAATCAAGACAGCTAGAACATATGTAGAGCCATTGCCAGGCAAATAGGTAAAATCGTGGCCAAGCTGAAACATACCTTATAATGCCTTCCCGGAACTCCAAACAAAGTTTTTTCACAAACGATGCGTGATTTGGTCATTTCTACAAAGTTTCAATGAATTCCATTACAAATTGTACATTTTCCAAACTTCAGGTACAAGTGTAGGACAATTAGCAATGAGGAAAAAAGTTACAAGTCCAAGTATCTCTTCCTACGCTTTTCCAAATGTAACGAGACAAGTCCAAAGTTAGTTTATTTTAAAGAGACCAGCGGTACAGTGATGCATGGAAAAATTCAACTGCTTCCGATGAAAAATGCAAAGGTTCCGAATCAAGACAGCTAGAACATATGTAGAGCCATTGCCAGGCAAATAGGTAAAATCATGGCCAAGCTGAAACATACCTTATAATGCCTTCCCGGAACTCCAAACAAAGTTTTTTCACAAACGATGCGTGATTTGGTCATTTCTACAAAGTTTCAATGAATTCCATTACAAATTGTACATTTTCCAAACTTCAGGTACAAGTGTAGGACAATTAGCAATGAGGAAAAAAGTTACAAGTCCAAGTATCTCTTCCTACGCTTTTCCAAATGTAACGAGACAAGTCCAAAGTTAGTTTATTTTAAAGAGACCAGCGGTACAGTGATGCATGGAAAAATTCAACTGCTTCCGATGAAAAATGCAAAGGTTCCGAATCAAGACAGCTAGAACATATGTAGAGCCATTGCCAGGCAAATAGGTAAAATCATGGCCAAGCTGAAACATACCTTATAATGCCTTCCCGGAACTCCAAACAAAGTTTTTTCACAAACGATGCGTGATTTGGTCATTTCTACAAAGTTTCAATGAATTCCATTACAAATTGTACATTTTCCAAACTTCAGGTACAAGTGTAGGACAATTAGCAATGAGGAAAAAAGTTACAAGTCCAAGTATCTCTTCCTACGCTTTTCCAAATGTAACGAGACAAGTCCAAAGTTAGTTTATTTTAAAGAGACCAGCGGTACAGTGATGCATGGAAAAATTCAACTGCTTCCGATGAAAATGCAAAGGTTCCGAATCAAGACAGCTAGAACATATGTAGAGCCATTGCCAGGCAAATAGGTAAAATCGTGGCCAAGCTGAAACATACCTTATAATGCCTTCCCGGAACTCCAAACAAAGTTTTTTCACAAACGATGCGTGATTTGGTCATTTCTACAAAGTTTCAATGAATTCCATTACAAATTGTACATTTTCCAAACTTCAGGTACAAGTGTAGGACAATTAGCAATGAGGAAAAAAGTTACAAGTCCAAGTATCTCTTCCTACGCTTTTCCAAATGTAACGAGACAAGTCCAAAGTTAGTTTATTTTAAAGAGACCAGCGGTACAGTGATGCATGGAAAAATTCAACTGCTTCCGATGAAAAATGCAAAGGTTCCGAATCAAGACAGCTAGAACATATGTAGAGCCATTGATAGGCAAATAGGTAAAATCGTGGCCAAGCTGAAACATACCTTATAATGCCTTCCCGGAACTCCAAACAAAGTTTTTTCACAAACGATGCGTGATTTGGTCATTTCTACAAAGTTTCAATGAATTCCATTACAAATTGTACATTTTCCAAACTTCAGGTACAAGTGTAGGACAATTAGCAATGAGGAAAAAAGTTACAAGTCCAAGTATCTCTTCCTACGCTTTTCCAAATGTAACGAGACAAGTCCAAAGTTAGTTTATTTTAAAGAGACCAGCGGTACAGTGATGCATGGAAAAATTCAACTGCTTCCGATGAAAAATGCAAAGGTTCCGAATCAAGACAGCTAGAACATATGTAGAGCCATTGCCAGGCAAATAGGTAAAATCATGGCCAAGCTGAAACATACCTTATAATGCCTTCCCGGAACTCCAAACAAAGTTTTTTCACAAACGATGCGTGATTTGGTCATTTCTACAAAGTTTCAATGAATTCCATTACAAATTGTACATTTTCCAAACTTCAGGTACAAGTGTAGGACAATTAGCAATGAGGAAAAAAGTTACAAGTCCAAGTATCTCTTCCTACGCTTTTCCAAATGTAACGAGACAAGTCCAAAGTTAGTTTATTTTAAAGAGACCAGCGGTACAGTGATGCACGGAAAAATTCAACTGCTTCCGATGAAAAATGCAAAGGTTCCGAATCAAGACAGCTAGAACATATGTAGAGCCATTGCCAGGCAAATAGGTAAAATCATGGCCAAGCTGAAACATACCTTATAATGCCTTCCCGGAACTCCAAACAAAGTTTTTTCACAAACGATGCGTGATTTGGTCATTTCTACAAAGTTTCAATGAATTCCATTACAAATTGTACATTTTCCAAACTTCAGGTACAAGTGTAGGACAATTAGCAATGAGGAAAAAAGTTACAAGTCCAAGTATCTCTTCCTACGCTTTTCCAAATGTAACGAGACAAGTCCAAAGTTAGTTTATTTTAAAGAGACCAGCGGTACAGTGATGCATGGAAAAATTCAACTGCTTCCGATGAAAAATGCAAAGGTTCCGAATCAAGACAGCTAGAACATATGTAGAGCCATTGCCAGGCAAATAGGTAAAATCATGGCCAAGCTGAAACATACCTTATAATGCCTTCCCGGAACTCCAAACAAAGTTTTTTCACAAACGATGCGTGATTTGGTCATTTCTACAAAGTTTCAATGAATTCCATTACAAATTGTACATTTTCCAAACTTCAGGTACAAGTGTAGGACAATTAGCAATGAGGAAAAAAGTTACAAGTCCAAGTATCTCTTCCTACGCTTTTCCAAATGTAACGAGACAAGTCCAAAGTTAGTTTATTTTAAAGAGACCAGCGGTACAGTGATGCATGGAAAAATTCAACTGCTTCCGATGAAAAATGCAAAGGTTCCGAATCAAGACAGCTAGAACATATGTAGAGCCATTGCCAGGCAAATAGGTAAAATCAAGCCAAGCTGAAACATACCTTATAATGCCTTCCCGGAACTCCAAACAAAGTTTTTTCACAAACGATGCGTGATTTGGTCATTTCTACAAAGTTTCAATGAATTCTATTACAAATTGTACATTTTCCAAACTTCAGGTACAAGTGTAGGACAATTAGCAATGAGGAAAAAAGTTACAAGTCCAAGTATCTCTTCCTACGCTTTTCCAAATGTAACGAGACAAGTCCAAAGTTAGTTTATTTTAAAGAGACCAGCGGTACAGTGATGCATGGAAAAATTCAACTGCTTCCGATGAAAAATGCAAAGGTTCCGAATCAAGACAGCTAGAACATATGTAGAGCCATTGCCAGGCAAATAGGTAAAATCATGGCCAAGCTGAAACATACCTTATAATGCCTTCCCGGAACTCCAAACAAAGTTTTTTCACAAACGATGCGTGATTTGGTCATTTCTACAAAGTTTCAATGAATTCCATTACAAATTGTACATTTTCCAAACTTCAGGTACAAGTGTAGGACAATTAGCAATGAGGAAAAAAGTTACAAGTCCAAGTATCTCTTCCTACGCTTTTCCAAATGTAACGAGACAAGTCCAAAGTTAGTTTATTTTAAAGAGACCAGCGGTACAGTGATGCATGGAAAAATTCAACTGCTTCCGATGAAAAATGCAAAGGTTCCGAATCAAGACAGCTAGAACATATGTAGAGCCATTGCCAGGCAAATAGGTAAAATCATGGCCAAGCTGAAACATACCTTATAATGCCTTCCCGGAACTCCAAACAAAGTTTTTTCACAAACGATGCGTGATTTGGTCATTTCTACAAAGTTTCAATGAATTCCATTACAAATTGTGCATTTTCCAAACTTCAGGTACAAGTGTAGGACAATTAGCAATGAGGAAAAAAGTTACAAGTCCAAGTATCTCTTCCTACGCTTTTCCAAATGTAACGAGACAAGTCCAAAGTTAGTTTATTTTAAAGAGACCAGCGGTACAGTGATGCATGGAAAAATTCAACTGCTTCCGATGAAAAATGCAAAGGTTCCGAATCAAGACAGCTAGAACATATGTAGAGCCATTGCCAGGCAAATAGGTAAAATCATGGCCAAGCTGAAACATACCTTATAATGCCTTCCCGGAACTCCAAACAAAGTTTTTTCACAAACGATGCGTGATTTGGTCATTTCTACAAAGTTTCAATGAATTCCATTACAAATTGTACATTTTCCAAACTTCAGGTACAAGTGTAGGACAATTAGCAATGAGGAAAAAAGTTACAAGTCCAAGTATCTCTTCCTACGCTTTTCCAAATGTAACGAGACAAGTCCAAAGTTAGTTTATTTTAAAGAGACCAGCGGTACAGTGATGCATGGAAAAATTCAACTGCTTCCGATGAAAAATGCAAAGGTTCCGAATCAAGACAGCTAGAACATATGTAGAGCCATTGCCAGGCAAATAGGTAAAATCATGGCCAAGCTGAAACATACCTTATAATGCCTTCCCGGAACTCCAAACAAAGTTTTTTCACAAACGATGCGTGATTTGGTCATTTCTACAAAGTTTCAATGAATTCCATTACAAATTGTGCATTTTCCAAACTTCAGGTACAAGTGTAGGACAATTAGCAATGAGGAAAAAAGTTACAAGTCCAAGTATCTCTTCCTACGCTTTTCCAAATGTAACGAGACAAGTCCAAAGTTAGTTTATTTTAAAGAGACCAGCGGTACAGTGATGCATGGAAAAATTCAACTGCTTCCGATGAAAAATGCAAAGGTTCCGAATCAAGACAGCTAGAACATATGTAGAGCCATTGCCAGGCAAATAGGTAAAATCGTGGCCAAGCTGAAACATACCTTATAATGCCTTGCCGGAACTCCAAACAAAGTTTTTTCACAAACGATGCGTGATTTGGTCATTTCTACAAAGTTTCAATGAATTCCATTACAAATTGTACATTTTCCAAACTTCAGGTACAAGTGTAGGACAATTAGCAATGAGGAAAAAAGTTACAAGTCCAAGTATCTCTTCCTACGCTTTTCCAAATGTAACGAGACAAGTCCAAAGTTAGTTTATTTTAAAGAGACCAGCGGTACAGTGATGCATGGAAAAATTCAACTGCTTCCGATGAAAAATGCAAAGGTTCCGAATCAAGACAGCTAGAACATATGTAGAGCCATTGCCAGGCAAATAGGTAAAATCATGGCCAAGCTGAAACATACCTTATAATGCCTTCCCGGAACTCCAAACAAAGTTTTTTCACAAACGATGCGTGATTTGGTCATTTCTACAAAGTTTCAATGAATTCCATTACAAATTGTACATTTTCCAAACTTCAGGTACAAGTGTAGGACAATTAGCAATGAGGAAAAAAGTTACAAGTCCAAGTATCTCTTCCTACGCTTTTCCAAATGTAACGAGACAAGTCCAAAGTTAGTTTATTTTAAAGAGACCAGCGGTACAGTGATGCATGGAAAAATTCAACTGCTTCCGATGAAAAATGCAAAGGTTCCGAATCAAGACAGCTAGAACATATGTAGAGCCATTGCCAGGCAAATAGGTAAAATCATGGCCAAGCTGAAACATACCTTATAATGCCTTCCCGGAACTCCAAACAAAGTTTTTTCACAAACGATGCGTGATTTGGTCATTTCTACAAAGTTTCAATGAATTCCATTACAAATTGTGCATTTTCCAAACTTCAGGTACAAGTGTAGGACAATTAGCAATGAGGAAAAAAGTTACAAGTCCAAGTATCTCTTCCTACGCTTTTCCAAATGTAACGAGACAAGTCCAAAGTTAGTTTATTTTAAAGAGACCAGCGGTACAGTGATGCATGGAAAAATTCAACTGCTTCCGATGAAAAATGCAAAGGTTCCGAATCAAGACAGCTAGAACATATGTAGAGCCATTGATAGGCAAATAGGTAAAATCGTGGCCAAGCTGAAACATACCTTATAATGCCTTCCCGGAACTCCAAACAAAGTTTTTTCACAAACGATGCGTGATTTGGTCATTTCTACAAAGTTTCAATGAATTCCATTACAAATTGTACATTTTCCAAACTTCAGGTACAAGTGTAGGACAATTAGCAATGAGGAAAAAAGTTACAAGTCCAAGTATCTCTTCCTACGCTTTTCCAAATGTAACGAGACAAGTCCAAAGTTAGTTTATTTTAAAGAGACCAGCGGTACAGTGATGCATGGAAAAATTCAACTGCTTCCGATGAAAAATGCAAAGGTTCCGAATCAAGACAGCTAGAACATATGTAGAGCCATTGCCAGGCAAATAGGTAAAATCATGGCCAAGCTGAAACATACCTTATAATGCCTTCCCGGAACTCCAAACAAAGTTTTTTCACAAACGATGCGTGATTTGGTCATTTCTACAAAGTTTCAATGAATTCCATTACAAATTGTACATTTTCCAAACTTCAGGTACAAGTGTAGGACAATTAGCAATGAGGAAAAAAGTTACAAGTCCAAGTATCTCTTCCTACGCTTTTCCAAATGTAACGAGACAAGTCCAAAGTTAGTTTATTTTAAAGAGACCAGCGGTACAGTGATGCATGGAAAAATTCAACTGCTTCCGATGAAAAATGCAAAGGTTCCGAATCAAGACAGCTAGAACATATGTAGAGCCATTGCCAGGCAAATAGGTAAAATCATGGCCAAGCTGAAACATACCTTATAATGCCTTCCCGGAACTCCAAACAAAGTTTTTTCACAAACGATGCGTGATTTGGTCATTTCTACAAAGTTTCAATGAATTCCATTACAAATTGTGCATTTTCCAAACTTCAGGTACAAGTGTAGGACAATTAGCAATGAGGAAAAAAGTTACAAGTCCAAGTATCTCTTCCTACGCTTTTCCAAATGTAACGAGACAAGTCCAAAGTTAGTTTATTTTAAAGAGACCAGCGGTACAGTGATGCATGGAAAAATTCAACTGCTTCCGATGAAAAATGCAAAGGTTCCGAATCAAGACAGCTAGAACATATGTAGAGCCATTGCCAGGCAAATAGGTAAAATCATGGCCAAGCTGAAACATACCTTATAATGCCTTCCCGGAACTCCAAACAAAGTTTTTTCACAAACGATGCGTGATTTGGTCATTTCTACAAAGTTTCAATGAATTCCATTACAAATTGTACATTTTCCAAACTTCAGGTACAAGTGTAGGACAATTAGCAATGAGGAAAAAAGTTACAAGTCCAAGTATCTCTTCCTACGCTTTTCCAAATGTAACGAGACAAGTCCAAAGTTAGTTTATTTTAAAGAGACCAGCGGTACAGTGATGCATGGAAAAATTCAACTGCTTCCGATGAAAAATGCAAAGGTTCCGAATCAAGACAGCTAGAACATATGTAGAGCCATTGCCAGGCAAATAGGTAAAATCATGGCCAAGCTGAAACATACCTTATAATGCCTTCCCGGAACTCCAAACAAAGTTTTTTCACAAACGATGCGTGATTTGGTCATTTCTACAAAGTTTCAATGAATTCCATTACAAATTGTGCATTTTCCAAACTTCAGGTACAAGTGTAGGACAATTAGCAATGAGGAAAAAAGTTACAAGTCCAAGTATCTCTTCCTACGCTTTTCCAAATGTAACGAGACAAGTCCAAAGTTAGTTTATTTTAAAGAGACCAGCGGTACAGTGATGCATGGAAAAATTCAACTGCTTCCGATGAAAAATGCAAAGGTTCCGAATCAAGACAGCTAGAACATATGTAGAGCCATTGCCAGGCAAATAGGTAAAATCATGGCCAAGCTGAAACATACCTTATAATGCCTTCCCGGAACTCCAAACAAAGTTTTTTCACAAACGATGCGTGATTTGGTCATTTCTACAAAGTTTCAATGAATTCCATTACAAATTGTGCATTTTCCAAACTTCAGGTACAAGTGTAGGACAATTAGCAATGAGGAAAAAAGTTACAAGTCCAAGTATCTCTTCCTACGCTTTTCCAAATGTAACGAGACAAGTCCAAAGTTAGTTTATTTTAAAGAGACCAGCGGTACAGTGATGCATGGAAAAATTCAACTGCTTCCGATGAAAAATGCAAAGGTTCCGAATCAAGACAGCTAGAACATATGTAGAGCCATTGCCAGGCAAATAGGTAAAATCATGGCCAAGCTGAAACATACCTTATAATGCCTTCCCGGAACTCCAAACAAAGTTTTTTCACAAACGATGCGTGATTTGGTCATTTCTACAAAGTTTCAATGAATTCCATTACAAATTGTACATTTTCCAAACTTCAGGTACAAGTGTAGGACAATTAGCAATGAGGAAAAAAGTTACAAGTCCAAGTATCTCTTCCTACGCTTTTCCAAATGTAACGAGACAAGTCCAAAGTTAGTTTATTTTAAAGAGACCAGCGGTACAGTGATGCATGGAAAAATTCAACTGCTTCCGATGAAAAATGCAAAGGTTCCGAATCAAGACAGCTAGAACATATGTAGAGCCATTGCCAGGCAAATAGGTAAAATCATGGCCAAGCTGAAACATACCTTATAATGCCTTCCCGGAACTCCAAACAAAGTTTTTTCACAAACGATGCGTGATTTGGTCATTTCTACAAAGTTTCAATGAATTCCATTACAAATTGTGCATTTTCCAAACTTCAGGTACAAGTGTAGGACAATTAGCAATGAGGAAAAAAGTTACAAGTCCAAGTATCTCTTCCTACGCTTTTCCAAATGTAACGAGACAAGTCCAAAGTTAGTTTATTTTAAAGAGACCAGCGGTACAGTGATGCATGGAAAAATTCAACTGCTTCCGATGAAAAATGCAAAGGTTCCGAATCAAGACAGCTAGAACATATGTAGAGCCATTGCCAGGCAAATAGGTAAAATCATGGCCAAGCTGAAACATACCTTATAATGCCTTCCCGGAACTCCAAACAAAGTTTTTTCACAAACGATGCGTGATTTGGTCATTTCTACAAAGTTTCAATGAATTCCATTACAAATTGTACATTTTCCAAACTTCAGGTACAAGTGTAGGACAATTAGCAATGAGGAAAAAAGTTACAAGTCCAAGTATCTCTTCCTACGCTTTTCCAAATGTAACGAGACAAGTCCAAAGTTAGTTTATTTTAAAGAGACCAGCGGTACAGTGATGCATGGAAAAATTCAACTGCTTCCGATGAAAAATGCAAAGGTTCCGAATCAAGACAGCTAGAACATATGTAGAGCCATTGCCAGGCAAATAGGTAAAATCATGGCCAAGCTGAAACATACCTTATAATGCCTTCCCGGAACTCCAAACAAAGTTTTTTCACAAACGATGCGTGATTTGGTCATTTCTACAAAGTTTCAATGAATTCCATTACAAATTGTACATTTTCCAAACTTCAGGTACAAGTGTAGGACAATTAGCAATGAGGAAAAAAGTTACAAGTCCAAGTATCTCTTCCTACGCTTTTCCAAATGTAACGAGACAAGTCCAAAGTTAGTTTATTTTAAAGAGACCAGCGGTACAGTGATGCATGGAAAAATTCAACTGCTTCCGATGAAAAATGCAAAGGTTCCGAATCAAGACAGCTAGAACATATGTAGAGCCATTGCCAGGCAAATAGGTAAAATCATGGCCAAGCTGAAACATACCTTCTAATGCCTTCCCGGAACTCCAAACAAAGTTTTTTCACAAACGATGCGTGATTTGGTCATTTCTACAAAGTTTCAATGAATTCCATTACAAATTGTACATTTTCCAAACTTCAGGTACAAGTGTAGGACAATTAGCAATGAGGAAAAAAGTTACAAGTCCAAGTATCTCTTCCTACGCTTTTCCAAATGTAACGAGACAAGTCCAAAGTTAGTTTATTTTAAAGAGACCAGCGGTACAGTGATGCATGGAAAAATTCAACTGCTTCCGATGAAAAATGCAAAGGTTCCGAATCCAGACAGCTAGAACATATGTAGAGCCATTGCCAGGCAAATAGGTAAAATCATGGCCAAGCTGAAACATACCTTATAATGCCTTCTCGGAACTCCAAACAAAGTTTTTTCACAAACGATGCGTGATTTGGTCATTTCTACAAAGTTTCAATGAATTCCATTACAAATTGTACATTTTCCAAACTTCAGGTACAAGTGTAGGACAATTAGCAATGAGGAAAAAAGTTACAAGTCCAAGTATCTCTTCCTACGCTTTTCCAAATGTAACGAGACAAGTCCAAAGTTAGTTTATTTTAAAGAGACCAGCGGTACAGTGATGCATGGAAAAATTCAACTGCTTCCGATGAAAAATGCAAAGGTTCCGAATCAAGACAGCTAGAACATATGTAGAGCCATTGCCAGGCAAATAGGTAAAATCATGGCCAAGCTGAAACATACCTTATAATGCCTTCCCGGAACTCCAAACAAAGTTTTTTCACAAACGATGCGTGATTTGGTCATTTCTACAAAGTTTCAATGAATTCCATTACAAATTGTACATTTTCCAAACTTCAGGTACAAGTGTAGGACAATTAGCAATGAGGAAAAAAGTTACAAGTCCAAGTATCTCTTCCTACGCTTTTCCAAATGTAACGAGACAAGTCCAAAGTTAGTTTATTTTAAAGAGACCAGCGGTACAGTGATGCATGGAAAAATTCAACTGCTTCCGATGAAAAATGCAAAGGTTCCGAATCAAGACAGCTAGAACATATGTAGAGCCATTGCCAGGCAAATAGGTAAAATCATGGCCAAGCTGAAACATACCTTATAATGCCTTCCCGGAACTCCAAACAAAGTTTTTTCACAAACGATGCGTGATTTGGTCATTTCTACAAAGTTTCAATGAATTCCATTACAAATTGTGCATTTTCCAAACTTCAGGTACAAGTGTAGGACAATTAGCAATGAGGAAAAAAGTTACAAGTCCAAGTATCTCTTCCTACGCTTTTCCAAATGTAACGAGACAAGTCCAAAGTTAGTTTATTTTAAAGAGACCAGCGGTACAGTGATGCATGGAAAAATTCAACTGCTTCCGATGAAAAATGCAAAGGTTCCGAATCAAGACAGCTAGAACATATGTAGAGCCATTGCCAGGCAAATAGGTAAAATCATGGCCAAGCTGAAACATACCTTATAATGCCTTCCCGGAACTCCAAACAAAGTTTTTTCACAAACGATGCGTGATTTGGTCATTTCTACAAAGTTTCAATGAATTCCATTACAAATTGTACATTTTCCAAACTTCAGGTACAAGTGTAGGACAATTAGCAATGAGGAAAAAAGTTACAAGTCCAAGTATCTCTTCCTACGCTTTTCCAAATGTAACGAGACAAGTCCAAAGTTAGTTTATTTTAAAGAGACCAGCGGTACAGTGATGCATGGAAAAATTCAACTGCTTCCGATGAAAAATGCAAAGGTTCCGAATCAAGACAGCTAGAACATATGTAGAGCCATTGCCAGGCAAATAGGTAAAATCATGGCCAAGCTGAAACATACCTTATAATGCCTTCCCGGAACTCCAAACAAAGTTTTTTCACAAACGATGCGTGATTTGGTCATTTCTACAAAGTTTCAATGAATTCCATTACAAATTGTGCATTTTCCAAACTTCAGGTACAAGTGTAGGACAATTAGCAATGAGGAAAAAAGTTACAAGTCCAAGTATCTCTTCCTACGCTTTTCCAAATGTAACGAGACAAGTCCAAAGTTAGTTTATTTTAAAGAGACCAGCGGTACAGTGATGCATGGAAAAATTCAACTGCTTCCGATGAAAAATGCAAAGGTTCCGAATCAAGACAGCTAGAACATATGTAGAGCCATTGCCAGGCAAATAGGTAAAATCATGGCCAAGCTGAAACATACCTTATAATGCCTTCCCGGAACTCCAAACAAAGTTTTTTCACAAACGATGCGTGATTTGGTCATTTCTACAAAGTTTCAATGAATTCCATTACAAATTGTACATTTTCCAAACTTCAGGTACAAGTGTAGGACAATTAGCAATGAGGAAAAAAGTTACAAGTCCAAGTATCTCTTCCTACGCTTTTCCAAATGTAACGAGACAAGTCCAAAGTTAGTTTATTTTAAAGAGACCAGCGGTACAGTGATGCATGGAAAAATTCAACTGCTTCCGATGAAAAATGCAAAGGTTCCGAATCAAGACAGCTAGAACATATGTAGAGCCATTGCCAGGCAAATAGGTAAAATCATGGCCAAGCTGAAACATACCTTATAATGCCTTCCCGGAACTCCAAACAAAGTTTTTTCACAGACGATGCGTGATTTGGTCATTTCTACAAAGTTTCAATGAATTCCATTACAAATTGTGCATTTTCCAAACTTCAGGTACAAGTGTAGGACAATTAGCAATGAGGAAAAAAGTTACAAGTCCAAGTATCTCTTCCTACGCTTTTCCAAATGTAACGAGACAAGTCCAAAGTTAGTTTATTTTAAAGAGACCAGCGGTACAGTGATGCATGGAAAAATTCAACTGCTTCCGATGAAAAATGCAAAGGTTCCGAATCAAGACAGCTAGAACATATGTAGAGCCATTGCTAGGCAAATAGGTAAAATCATGGCCAAGCTGAAACATACCTTATAATGCCTTCCCGGAACTCCAAACAAAGTTTTTTCACAAACGATGCGTGATTTGGTCATTTCTACAAAGTTTCAATGAATTCCATTACAAATTGTACATTTTCCAAACTTCAGGTACAAGTGTAGGACAATTAGCAATGAGGAAAAAAGTTACAAGTCCAAGTATCTCTTCCTACGCTTTTCCAAATGTAACGAGACAAGTCCAAAGTTAGTTTATTTTAAAGAGACCAGCGGTACAGTGATGCATGGAAAAATTCAACTGCTTCCGATGAAAAATGCAAAGGTTCCGAATCAAGACAGCTAGAACATATGTAGAGCCATTGCCAGGCAAATAGGTAAAATCATGGCCAAGCTGAAACATACCTTATAATGCCTTCCCGGAACTCCAAACAAAGTTTTTTCACAAACGATGCGTGATTTGGTCATTTCTACAAAGTTTCAATGAATTCCATTACAAATTGTACATTTTCCAAACTTCAGGTACAAGTGTAGGACAATTAGCAATGAGGAAAAAAGTTACAAGTCCAAGTATCTCTTCCTACGCTTTTCCAAATGTAACGAGACAAGTCCAAAGTTAGTTTATTTTAAAGAGACCAGCGGTACAGTGATGCATGGAAAAATTCAACTGCTTCCGATGAAAAATGCAAAGGTTCCGAATCAAGACAGCTAGAACATATGTAGAGCCATTGCCAGGCAAATAGGTAAAATCATGGCCAAGCTGAAACATACCTTATAATGCCTTCCCGGAACTCCAAACAAAGTTTTTTCACAAACGATGCGTGATTTGGTCATTTCTACAAAGTTTCAATGAATTCCATTACAAATTGTACATTTTCCAAACTTCAGGTACAAGTGTAGGACAATTAGCAATGAGGAAAAAAGTTACAAGTCCAAGTATCTCTTCCTACGCTTTTCCAAATGTAACGAGACAAGTCCAAAGTTAGTTTATTTTAAAGAGACCAGCGGTACAGTGATGCATGGAAAAATTCAACTGCTTCCGATGAAAAATGCAAAGGTTCCGAATCAAGACAGCTAGAACATTTGTAGAGCCATTGCCAGGCAAATAGGTAAAATCATGGCCAAGCTGAAACATACCTTATAATGCCTTCCCGGAACTCCAAACAAAGTTTTTTCACAAACGATGCGTGATTTGGTCATTTCTACAAAGTTTCAATGAATTCCATTACAAATTGTACATTTTCCAAACTTCAGGTACAAGTGTAGGACAATTAGCAATGAGGAAAAAAGTTACAAGTCCAAGTATCTCTTCCTACGCTTTTCCAAATGTAACGAGACAAGTCCAAAGTTAGTTTATTTTAAAGAGACCAGCGGTACAGTGATGCATGGAAAAATTCAACTGCTTCCGATGAAAAATGCAAAGGTTCCGAATCAAGACAGCTAGAACATATGTAGAGCCATTGCCAGGCAAATAGGTAAAATCATGGCCAAGCTGAAACATACCTTATAATGCCTTCCCGGAACTCCAAACAAAGTTTTTTCACAAACGATGCGTGATTTGGTCATTTCTACAAAGTTTCAATGAATTCCATTACAAATTGTACATTTTCCAAACTTCAGGTACAAGTGTAGGACAATTAGCAATGAGGAAAAAAGTTACAAGTCCAAGTATCTCTTCCTACGCTTTTCCAAATGTAACGAGACAAGTCCAAAGTTAGTTTATTTTAAAGAGACCAGCGGTACAGTGATGCATGGAAAAATTCAACTGCTTCCGATGAAAAATGCAAAGGTTCCGAATCAAGACAGCTAGAACATATGTAGAGCCATTGCCAGGCAAATAGGTAAAATCATGGCCAAGCTGAAACATACCTTATAATGCCTTCCCGGAACTCCAAACAAAGTTTTTTCACAAACGATGCGTGATTTGGTCATTTCTACAAAGTTTCAATGAATTCCATTACAAATTGTACATTTTCCAAACTTCAGGTACAAGTGTAGGACAATTAGCAATGAGGAAAAAAGTTACAAGTCCAAGTATCTCTTCCTACGCTTTTCCAAATGTAACGAGACAAGTCCAAAGTTAGTTTATTTTAAAGAGACCAGCGGTACAGTGATGCATGGAAAAATTCAACTGCTTCCGATGAAAAATGCAAAGGTTCCGAATCAAGACAGCTAGAACATATGTAGAGCCATTGCCAGGCAAATAGGTAAAATCATGGCCAAGCTGAAACATACCTTATAATGCCTTCCCGGAACTCCAAACAAAGTTTTTTCACAAACGATGCGTGATTTGGTCATTTCTACAAAGTTTCAATGAATTCCATTACAAATTGTGCATTTTCCAAACTTCAGGTACAAGTGTAGGACAATTAGCAATGAGGAAAAAAGTTACAAGTCCAAGTATCTCTTCCTACGCTTTTCCAAATGTAACGAGACAAGTCCAAAGTTAGTTTATTTTAAAGAGACCAGCGGTACAGTGATGCATGGAAAAATTCAACTGCTTCCGATGAAAAATGCAAAGGTTCCGAATCAAGACAGCTAGAACATATGTAGAGCCATTGCCAGGCAAATAGGTAAAATCATGGCCAAGCTGAAACATACCTTATAATGCCTTCCCGGAACTCCAAACAAAGTTTTTTCACAAACGATGCGTGATTTGGTCATTTCTACAAAGTTTCAATGAATTCCATTACAAATTGTACATTTTCCAAACTTCAGGTACAAGTGTAGGACAATTAGCAATGAGGAAAAAAGTTACAAGTCCAAGTATCTCTTCCTACGCTTTTCCAAATGTAACGAGACAAGTCCAAAGTTAGTTTATTTTAAAGAGACCAGCGGTACAGTAATGCATGGAAAAATTCAACTGCTTCCGATGAAAAATGCAAAGGTTCCGAATCAAGACAGCTAGAACATATGTAGAGCCATTGCCAGGCAAATAGGTAAAATCATGGCCAAGCTGAAACATACCTTATAATGCCTTCCCGGAACTCCAAACAAAGTTTTTTCACAAACGATGCGTGATTTGGTCATTTCTACAAAGTTTCAATGAATTCCATTACAAATTGTACATTTTCCAAACTTCAGGTACAAGTGTAGGACAATTAGCAATGAGGAAAAAAGTTACAAGTCCAAGTATCTCTTCCTACGCTTTTCCAAATGTAACGAGACAAGTCCAAAGTTAGTTTATTTTAAAGAGACCAGCGGTACAGTGATGCACGGAAAAATTCAACTGCTTCCGATGAAAAATGCAAAGGTTCCGAATCAAGACAGCTAGAACATATGTAGAGCCATTGCCAGGCAAATAGGTAAAATCATGGCCAAGCTGAAACATACCTTATAATGCCTTCCCGGAACTCCAAACAAAGTTTTTTCACAAACGATGCGTGATTTGGTCATTTCTACAAAGTTTCAATGAATTCCATTACAAATTGTACATTTTCCAAACTTCAGGTACAAGTGTAGGACAATTAGCAATGAGGAAAAAAGTTACAAGTCCAAGTATCTCTTCCTACGCTTTTCCAAATGTAACGAGACAAGTTCAAAGTTAGTTTATTTTAAAGAGACCAGCGGTACAGTGATGCATGGAAAAATTCAACTGCTTCCGATGAAAAATGCAAAGGTTCCGAATCAAGACAGCTAGAACATATGTAGAGCCATTGCCAGGCAAATAGGTAAAATCGTGGCCAAGCTGAAACATACCTTATAATGCCTTCCCGGAACTCCAAACAAAGTTTTTTCACAAACGATGCGTGATTTGGTCATTTCTACAAAGTTTCAATGAATTCCATTACAAATTGTACATTTTCCAAACTTCAGGTACAAGTGTAGGACAATTAGCAATGAGGAAAAAAGTTACAAGTCCAAGTATCTCTTCCTACGCTTTTCCAAATGTAACGAGACAAGTCCAAAGTTAGTTTATTTTAAAGAGACCAGCGGTACAGTGATGCATGGAAAAATTCAACTGCTTCCGATGAAAAATGCAAAGGTTCCGAATCAAGACAGCTAGAACATATGTAGAGCCATTGCCAGGCAAATAGGTAAAATCATGGCCAAGCTGAAACATACCTTATAATGCCTTCCCGGAACTCCAAACAAAGTTTTTTCACAAACGATGCGTGATTTGGTCATTTCTACAAAGTTTCAATGAATTCCATTACAAATTGTACATTTTCCAAACTTCAGGTACAAGTGTAGGACAATTAGCAATGAGGAAAAAAGTTACAAGTCCAAGTATCTCTTCCTACGCTTTTCCAAATGTAACGAGACAAGTCCAAAGTTAGTTTATTTTAAAGAGACCAGCGGTACAGTGATGCATGGAAAAATTCAACTGCTTCCGATGAAAAATGCAAAGGTTCCGAATCAAGACAGCTAGAACATATGTAGAGCCATTGCCAGGCAAATAGGTAAAATCATGGCCAAGCTGAAACATACCTTATAATGCCTTCCCGGAACTCCAAACAAAGTTTTTTCACAAACGATGCGTGATTTGGTCATTTCTACAAAGTTTCAATGAATTCCATTACAAATTGTACATTTTCCAAACTTCAGGTACAAGTGTAGGACAATTAGCAATGAGGAAAAAAGTTACAAGTCCAAGTATCTCTTCCTACGCTTTTCCAAATGTAACGAGACAAGTCCAAAGTTAGTTTATTTTAAAGAGACCAGCGGTACAGTGATGCATGGAAAAATTCAACTGCTTCCGATGAAAATGCAAAGGTTCCGAATCAAGACAGCTAGAACATATGTAGAGCCATTGCCAGGCAAATAGGTAAAATCGTGGCCAAGCTGAAACATACCTTATAATGCCTTCCCGGAACTCCAAACAAAGTTTTTTCACAAACGATGCGTGATTTGGTCATTTCTACAAAGTTTCAATGAATTCCATTACAAATTGTACATTTTCCAAACTTCAGGTACAAGTGTAGGACAATTAGCAATGAGGAAAAAAGTTACAAGTCCAAGTATCTCTTCCTACGCTTTTCCAAATGTAACGAGACAAGTCCAAAGTTAGTTTATTTTAAAGAGACCAGCGGTACAGTGATGCATGGAAAAATTCAACTGCTTCCGATGAAAAATGCAAAGGTTCCGAATCAAGACAGCTAGAACATATGTAGAGCCATTGATAGGCAAATAGGTAAAATCGTGGCCAAGCTGAAACATACCTTATAATGCCTTCCCGGAACTCCAAACAAAGTTTTTTCACAAACGATGCGTGATTTGGTCATTTCTACAAAGTTTCAATGAATTCCATTACAAATTGTACATTTTCCAAACTTCAGGTACAAGTGTAGGACAATTAGCAATGAGGAAAAAAGTTACAAGTCCAAGTATCTCTTCCTACGCTTTTCCAAATGTAACGAGACAAGTCCAAAGTTAGTTTATTTTAAAGAGACCAGCGGTACAGTGATGCATGGAAAAATTCAACTGCTTCCGATGAAAAATGCAAAGGTTCCGAATCAAGACAGCTAGAACATATGTAGAGCCATTGCCAGGCAAATAGGTAAAATCATGGCCAAGCTGAAACATACCTTATAATGCCTTCCCGGAACTCCAAACAAAGTTTTTTCACAAACGATGCGTGATTTGGTCATTTCTACAAAGTTTCAATGAATTCCATTACAAATTGTACATTTTCCAAACTTCAGGTACAAGTGTAGGACAATTAGCAATGAGGAAAAAAGTTACAAGTCCAAGTATCTCTTCCTACGCTTTTCCAAATGTAACGAGACAAGTCCAAAGTTAGTTTATTTTAAAGAGACCAGCGGTACAGTGATGCACGGAAAAATTCAACTGCTTCCGATGAAAAATGCAAAGGTTCCGAATCAAGACAGCTAGAACATATGTAGAGCCATTGCCAGGCAAATAGGTAAAATCATGGCCAAGCTGAAACATACCTTATAATGCCTTCCCGGAACTCCAAACAAAGTTTTTTCACAAACGATGCGTGATTTGGTCATTTCTACAAAGTTTCAATGAATTCCATTACAAATTGTACATTTTCCAAACTTCAGGTACAAGTGTAGGACAATTAGCAATGAGGAAAAAAGTTACAAGTCCAAGTATCTCTTCCTACGCTTTTCCAAATGTAACGAGACAAGTCCAAAGTTAGTTTATTTTAAAGAGACCAGCGGTACAGTGATGCATGGAAAAATTCAACTGCTTCCGATGAAAAATGCAAAGGTTCCGAATCAAGACAGCTAGAACATATGTAGAGCCATTGCCAGGCAAATAGGTAAAATCATGGCCAAGCTGAAACATACCTTATAATGCCTTCCCGGAACTCCAAACAAAGTTTTTTCACAAACGATGCGTGATTTGGTCATTTCTACAAAGTTTCAATGAATTCCATTACAAATTGTACATTTTCCAAACTTCAGGTACAAGTGTAGGACAATTAGCAATGAGGAAAAAAGTTACAAGTCCAAGTATCTCTTCCTACGCTTTTCCAAATGTAACGAGACAAGTCCAAAGTTAGTTTATTTTAAAGAGACCAGCGGTACAGTGATGCATGGAAAAATTCAACTGCTTCCGATGAAAAATGCAAAGGTTCCGAATCAAGACAGCTAGAACATATGTAGAGCCATTGCCAGGCAAATAGGTAAAATCAAGCCAAGCTGAAACATACCTTATAATGCCTTCCCGGAACTCCAAACAAAGTTTTTTCACAAACGATGCGTGATTTGGTCATTTCTACAAAGTTTCAATGAATTCTATTACAAATTGTACATTTTCCAAACTTCAGGTACAAGTGTAGGACAATTAGCAATGAGGAAAAAAGTTACAAGTCCAAGTATCTCTTCCTACGCTTTTCCAAATGTAACGAGACAAGTCCAAAGTTAGTTTATTTTAAAGAGACCAGCGGTACAGTGATGCATGGAAAAATTCAACTGCTTCCGATGAAAAATGCAAAGGTTCCGAATCAAGACAGCTAGAACATATGTAGAGCCATTGCCAGGCAAATAGGTAAAATCATGGCCAAGCTGAAACATACCTTATAATGCCTTCCCGGAACTCCAAACAAAGTTTTTTCACAAACGATGCGTGATTTGGTCATTTCTACAAAGTTTCAATGAATTCCATTACAAATTGTACATTTTCCAAACTTCAGGTACAAGTGTAGGACAATTAGCAATGAGGAAAAAAGTTACAAGTCCAAGTATCTCTTCCTACGCTTTTCCAAATGTAACGAGACAAGTCCAAAGTTAGTTTATTTTAAAGAGACCAGCGGTACAGTGATGCATGGAAAAATTCAACTGCTTCCGATGAAAAATGCAAAGGTTCCGAATCAAGACAGCTAGAACATATGTAGAGCCATTGCCAGGCAAATAGGTAAAATCATGGCCAAGCTGAAACATACCTTATAATGCCTTCCCGGAACTCCAAACAAAGTTTTTTCACAAACGATGCGTGATTTGGTCATTTCTACAAAGTTTCAATGAATTCCATTACAAATTGTGCATTTTCCAAACTTCAGGTACAAGTGTAGGACAATTAGCAATGAGGAAAAAAGTTACAAGTCCAAGTATCTCTTCCTACGCTTTTCCAAATGTAACGAGACAAGTCCAAAGTTAGTTTATTTTAAAGAGACCAGCGGTACAGTGATGCATGGAAAAATTCAACTGCTTCCGATGAAAAATGCAAAGGTTCCGAATCAAGACAGCTAGAACATATGTAGAGCCATTGCCAGGCAAATAGGTAAAATCGTGGCCAAGCTGAAACATACCTTATAATGCCTTGCCGGAACTCCAAACAAAGTTTTTTCACAAACGATGCGTGATTTGGTCATTTCTACAAAGTTTCAATGAATTCCATTACAAATTGTACATTTTCCAAACTTCAGGTACAAGTGTAGGACAATTAGCAATGAGGAAAAAAGTTACAAGTCCAAGTATCTCTTCCTACGCTTTTCCAAATGTAACGAGACAAGTCCAAAGTTAGTTTATTTTAAAGAGACCAGCGGTACAGTGATGCATGGAAAAATTCAACTGCTTCCGATGAAAAATGCAAAGGTTCCGAATCAAGACAGCTAGAACATATGTAGAGCCATTGCCAGGCAAATAGGTAAAATCATGGCCAAGCTGAAACATACCTTATAATGCCTTCCCGGAACTCCAAACAAAGTTTTTTCACAAACGATGCGTGATTTGGTCATTTCTACAAAGTTTCAATGAATTCCATTACAAATTGTACATTTTCCAAACTTCAGGTACAAGTGTAGGACAATTAGCAATGAGGAAAAAAGTTACAAGTCCAAGTATCTCTTCCTACGCTTTTCCAAATGTAACGAGACAAGTCCAAAGTTAGTTTATTTTAAAGAGACCAGCGGTACAGTGATGCATGGAAAAATTCAACTGCTTCCGATGAAAAATGCAAAGGTTCCGAATCAAGACAGCTAGAACATATGTAGAGCCATTGCCAGGCAAATAGGTAAAATCATGGCCAAGCTGAAACATACCTTATAATGCCTTCCCGGAACTCCAAACAAAGTTTTTTCACAAACGATGCGTGATTTGGTCATTTCTACAAAGTTTCAATGAATTCCATTACAAATTGTGCATTTTCCAAACTTCAGGTACAAGTGTAGGACAATTAGCAATGAGGAAAAAAGTTACAAGTCCAAGTATCTCTTCCTACGCTTTTCCAAATGTAACGAGACAAGTCCAAAGTTAGTTTATTTTAAAGAGACCAGCGGTACAGTGATGCATGGAAAAATTCAACTGCTTCCGATGAAAAATGCAAAGGTTCCGAATCAAGACAGCTAGAACATATGTAGAGCCATTGATAGGCAAATAGGTAAAATCGTGGCCAAGCTGAAACATACCTTATAATGCCTTCCCGGAACTCCAAACAAAGTTTTTTCACAAACGATGCGTGATTTGGTCATTTCTACAAAGTTTCAATGAATTCCATTACAAATTGTACATTTTCCAAACTTCAGGTACAAGTGTAGGACAATTAGCAATGAGGAAAAAAGTTACAAGTCCAAGTATCTCTTCCTACGCTTTTCCAAATGTAACGAGACAAGTCCAAAGTTAGTTTATTTTAAAGAGACCAGCGGTACAGTGATGCATGGAAAAATTCAACTGCTTCCGATGAAAAATGCAAAGGTTCCGAATCAAGACAGCTAGAACATATGTAGAGCCATTGCCAGGCAAATAGGTAAAATCATGGCCAAGCTGAAACATACCTTATAATGCCTTCCCGGAACTCCAAACAAAGTTTTTTCACAAACGATGCGTGATTTGGTCATTTCTACAAAGTTTCAATGAATTCCATTACAAATTGTACATTTTCCAAACTTCAGGTACAAGTGTAGGACAATTAGCAATGAGGAAAAAAGTTACAAGTCCAAGTATCTCTTCCTACGCTTTTCCAAATGTAACGAGACAAGTCCAAAGTTAGTTTATTTTAAAGAGACCAGCGGTACAGTGATGCATGGAAAAATTCAACTGCTTCCGATGAAAAATGCAAAGGTTCCGAATCAAGACAGCTAGAACATATGTAGAGCCATTGCCAGGCAAATAGGTAAAATCATGGCCAAGCTGAAACATACCTTATAATGCCTTCCCGGAACTCCAAACAAAGTTTTTTCACAAACGATGCGTGATTTGGTCATTTCTACAAAGTTTCAATGAATTCCATTACAAATTGTGCATTTTCCAAACTTCAGGTACAAGTGTAGGACAATTAGCAATGAGGAAAAAAGTTACAAGTCCAAGTATCTCTTCCTACGCTTTTCCAAATGTAACGAGACAAGTCCAAAGTTAGTTTATTTTAAAGAGACCAGCGGTACAGTGATGCATGGAAAAATTCAACTGCTTCCGATGAAAAATGCAAAGGTTCCGAATCAAGACAGCTAGAACATATGTAGAGCCATTGCCAGGCAAATAGGTAAAATCATGGCCAAGCTGAAACATACCTTATAATGCCTTCCCGGAACTCCAAACAAAGTTTTTTCACAAACGATGCGTGATTTGGTCATTTCTACAAAGTTTCAATGAATTCCATTACAAATTGTACATTTTCCAAACTTCAGGTACAAGTGTAGGACAATTAGCAATGAGGAAAAAAGTTACAAGTCCAAGTATCTCTTCCTACGCTTTTCCAAATGTAACGAGACAAGTCCAAAGTTAGTTTATTTTAAAGAGACCAGCGGTACAGTGATGCATGGAAAAATTCAACTGCTTCCGATGAAAAATGCAAAGGTTCCGAATCAAGACAGCTAGAACATATGTAGAGCCATTGCCAGGCAAATAGGTAAAATCATGGCCAAGCTGAAACATACCTTATAATGCCTTCCCGGAACTCCAAACAAAGTTTTTTCACAAACGATGCGTGATTTGGTCATTTCTACAAAGTTTCAATGAATTCCATTACAAATTGTGCATTTTCCAAACTTCAGGTACAAGTGTAGGACAATTAGCAATGAGGAAAAAAGTTACAAGTCCAAGTATCTCTTCCTACGCTTTTCCAAATGTAACGAGACAAGTCCAAAGTTAGTTTATTTTAAAGAGACCAGCGGTACAGTGATGCATGGAAAAATTCAACTGCTTCCGATGAAAAATGCAAAGGTTCCGAATCAAGACAGCTAGAACATATGTAGAGCCATTGCCAGGCAAATAGGTAAAATCATGGCCAAGCTGAAACATACCTTATAATGCCTTCCCGGAACTCCAAACAAAGTTTTTTCACAAACGATGCGTGATTTGGTCATTTCTACAAAGTTTCAATGAATTCCATTACAAATTGTGCATTTTCCAAACTTCAGGTACAAGTGTAGGACAATTAGCAATGAGGAAAAAAGTTACAAGTCCAAGTATCTCTTCCTACGCTTTTCCAAATGTAACGAGACAAGTCCAAAGTTAGTTTATTTTAAAGAGACCAGCGGTACAGTGATGCATGGAAAAATTCAACTGCTTCCGATGAAAAATGCAAAGGTTCCGAATCAAGACAGCTAGAACATATGTAGAGCCATTGCCAGGCAAATAGGTAAAATCATGGCCAAGCTGAAACATACCTTATAATGCCTTCCCGGAACTCCAAACAAAGTTTTTTCACAAACGATGCGTGATTTGGTCATTTCTACAAAGTTTCAATGAATTCCATTACAAATTGTACATTTTCCAAACTTCAGGTACAAGTGTAGGACAATTAGCAATGAGGAAAAAAGTTACAAGTCCAAGTATCTCTTCCTACGCTTTTCCAAATGTAACGAGACAAGTCCAAAGTTAGTTTATTTTAAAGAGACCAGCGGTACAGTGATGCATGGAAAAATTCAACTGCTTCCGATGAAAAATGCAAAGGTTCCGAATCAAGACAGCTAGAACATATGTAGAGCCATTGCCAGGCAAATAGGTAAAATCATGGCCAAGCTGAAACATACCTTATAATGCCTTCCCGGAACTCCAAACAAAGTTTTTTCACAAACGATGCGTGATTTGGTCATTTCTACAAAGTTTCAATGAATTCCATTACAAATTGTGCATTTTCCAAACTTCAGGTACAAGTGTAGGACAATTAGCAATGAGGAAAAAAGTTACAAGTCCAAGTATCTCTTCCTACGCTTTTCCAAATGTAACGAGACAAGTCCAAAGTTAGTTTATTTTAAAGAGACCAGCGGTACAGTGATGCATGGAAAAATTCAACTGCTTCCGATGAAAAATGCAAAGGTTCCGAATCAAGACAGCTAGAACATATGTAGAGCCATTGCCAGGCAAATAGGTAAAATCATGGCCAAGCTGAAACATACCTTATAATGCCTTCCCGGAACTCCAAACAAAGTTTTTTCACAAACGATGCGTGATTTGGTCATTTCTACAAAGTTTCAATGAATTCCATTACAAATTGTACATTTTCCAAACTTCAGGTACAAGTGTAGGACAATTAGCAATGAGGAAAAAAGTTACAAGTCCAAGTATCTCTTCCTACGCTTTTCCAAATGTAACGAGACAAGTCCAAAGTTAGTTTATTTTAAAGAGACCAGCGGTACAGTGATGCATGGAAAAATTCAACTGCTTCCGATGAAAAATGCAAAGGTTCCGAATCAAGACAGCTAGAACATATGTAGAGCCATTGCCAGGCAAATAGGTAAAATCATGGCCAAGCTGAAACATACCTTATAATGCCTTCCCGGAACTCCAAACAAAGTTTTTTCACAAACGATGCGTGATTTGGTCATTTCTACAAAGTTTCAATGAATTCCATTACAAATTGTACATTTTCCAAACTTCAGGTACAAGTGTAGGACAATTAGCAATGAGGAAAAAAGTTACAAGTCCAAGTATCTCTTCCTACGCTTTTCCAAATGTAACGAGACAAGTCCAAAGTTAGTTTATTTTAAAGAGACCAGCGGTACAGTGATGCATGGAAAAATTCAACTGCTTCCGATGAAAAATGCAAAGGTTCCGAATCAAGACAGCTAGAACATATGTAGAGCCATTGCCAGGCAAATAGGTAAAATCATGGCCAAGCTGAAACATACCTTCTAATGCCTTCCCGGAACTCCAAACAAAGTTTTTTCACAAACGATGCGTGATTTGGTCATTTCTACAAAGTTTCAATGAATTCCATTACAAATTGTACATTTTCCAAACTTCAGGTACAAGTGTAGGACAATTAGCAATGAGGAAAAAAGTTACAAGTCCAAGTATCTCTTCCTACGCTTTTCCAAATGTAACGAGACAAGTCCAAAGTTAGTTTATTTTAAAGAGACCAGCGGTACAGTGATGCATGGAAAAATTCAACTGCTTCCGATGAAAAATGCAAAGGTTCCGAATCCAGACAGCTAGAACATATGTAGAGCCATTGCCAGGCAAATAGGTAAAATCATGGCCAAGCTGAAACATACCTTATAATGCCTTCTCGGAACTCCAAACAAAGTTTTTTCACAAACGATGCGTGATTTGGTCATTTCTACAAAGTTTCAATGAATTCCATTACAAATTGTACATTTTCCAAACTTCAGGTACAAGTGTAGGACAATTAGCAATGAGGAAAAAAGTTACAAGTCCAAGTATCTCTTCCTACGCTTTTCCAAATGTAACGAGACAAGTCCAAAGTTAGTTTATTTTAAAGAGACCAGCGGTACAGTGATGCATGGAAAAATTCAACTGCTTCCGATGAAAAATGCAAAGGTTCCGAATCAAGACAGCTAGAACATATGTAGAGCCATTGCCAGGCAAATAGGTAAAATCATGGCCAAGCTGAAACATACCTTATAATGCCTTCCCGGAACTCCAAACAAAGTTTTTTCACAAACGATGCGTGATTTGGTCATTTCTACAAAGTTTCAATGAATTCCATTACAAATTGTACATTTTCCAAACTTCAGGTACAAGTGTAGGACAATTAGCAATGAGGAAAAAAGTTACAAGTCCAAGTATCTCTTCCTACGCTTTTCCAAATGTAACGAGACAAGTCCAAAGTTAGTTTATTTTAAAGAGACCAGCGGTACAGTGATGCATGGAAAAATTCAACTGCTTCCGATGAAAAATGCAAAGGTTCCGAATCAAGACAGCTAGAACATATGTAGAGCCATTGCCAGGCAAATAGGTAAAATCATGGCCAAGCTGAAACATACCTTATAATGCCTTCCCGGAACTCCAAACAAAGTTTTTTCACAAACGATGCGTGATTTGGTCATTTCTACAAAGTTTCAATGAATTCCATTACAAATTGTGCATTTTCCAAACTTCAGGTACAAGTGTAGGACAATTAGCAATGAGGAAAAAAGTTACAAGTCCAAGTATCTCTTCCTACGCTTTTCCAAATGTAACGAGACAAGTCCAAAGTTAGTTTATTTTAAAGAGACCAGCGGTACAGTGATGCATGGAAAAATTCAACTGCTTCCGATGAAAAATGCAAAGGTTCCGAATCAAGACAGCTAGAACATATGTAGAGCCATTGCCAGGCAAATAGGTAAAATCATGGCCAAGCTGAAACATACCTTATAATGCCTTCCCGGAACTCCAAACAAAGTTTTTTCACAAACGATGCGTGATTTGGTCATTTCTACAAAGTTTCAATGAATTCCATTACAAATTGTACATTTTCCAAACTTCAGGTACAAGTGTAGGACAATTAGCAATGAGGAAAAAAGTTACAAGTCCAAGTATCTCTTCCTACGCTTTTCCAAATGTAACGAGACAAGTCCAAAGTTAGTTTATTTTAAAGAGACCAGCGGTACAGTGATGCATGGAAAAATTCAACTGCTTCCGATGAAAAATGCAAAGGTTCCGAATCAAGACAGCTAGAACATATGTAGAGCCATTGCCAGGCAAATAGGTAAAATCATGGCCAAGCTGAAACATACCTTATAATGCCTTCCCGGAACTCCAAACAAAGTTTTTTCACAAACGATGCGTGATTTGGTCATTTCTACAAAGTTTCAATGAATTCCATTACAAATTGTGCATTTTCCAAACTTCAGGTACAAGTGTAGGACAATTAGCAATGAGGAAAAAAGTTACAAGTCCAAGTATCTCTTCCTACGCTTTTCCAAATGTAACGAGACAAGTCCAAAGTTAGTTTATTTTAAAGAGACCAGCGGTACAGTGATGCATGGAAAAATTCAACTGCTTCCGATGAAAAATGCAAAGGTTCCGAATCAAGACAGCTAGAACATATGTAGAGCCATTGCCAGGCAAATAGGTAAAATCATGGCCAAGCTGAAACATACCTTATAATGCCTTCCCGGAACTCCAAACAAAGTTTTTTCACAAACGATGCGTGATTTGGTCATTTCTACAAAGTTTCAATGAATTCCATTACAAATTGTACATTTTCCAAACTTCAGGTACAAGTGTAGGACAATTAGCAATGAGGAAAAAAGTTACAAGTCCAAGTATCTCTTCCTACGCTTTTCCAAATGTAACGAGACAAGTCCAAAGTTAGTTTATTTTAAAGAGACCAGCGGTACAGTGATGCATGGAAAAATTCAACTGCTTCCGATGAAAAATGCAAAGGTTCCGAATCAAGACAGCTAGAACATATGTAGAGCCATTGCCAGGCAAATAGGTAAAATCATGGCCAAGCTGAAACATACCTTATAATGCCTTCCCGGAACTCCAAACAAAGTTTTTTCACAGACGATGCGTGATTTGGTCATTTCTACAAAGTTTCAATGAATTCCATTACAAATTGTGCATTTTCCAAACTTCAGGTACAAGTGTAGGACAATTAGCAATGAGGAAAAAAGTTACAAGTCCAAGTATCTCTTCCTACGCTTTTCCAAATGTAACGAGACAAGTCCAAAGTTAGTTTATTTTAAAGAGACCAGCGGTACAGTGATGCATGGAAAAATTCAACTGCTTCCGATGAAAAATGCAAAGGTTCCGAATCAAGACAGCTAGAACATATGTAGAGCCATTGCCAGGCAAATAGGTAAAATCATGGCCAAGCTGAAACATACCTTATAATGCCTTCCCGGAACTCCAAACAAAGTTTTTTCACAAACGATGCGTGATTTGGTCATTTCTACAAAGTTTCAATGAATTCCATTACAAATTGTACATTTTCCAAACTTCAGGTACAAGTGTAGGACAATTAGCAATGAGGAAAAAAGTTACAAGTCCAAGTATCTCTTCCTACGCTTTTCCAAATGTAACGAGACAAGTCCAAAGTTAGTTTATTTTAAAGAGACCAGCGGTACAGTGATGCATGGAAAAATTCAACTGCTTCCGATGAAAAATGCAAAGGTTCCGAATCAAGACAGCTAGAACATATGTAGAGCCATTGCCAGGCAAATAGGTAAAATCATGGCCAAGCTGAAACATACCTTATAATGCCTTCCCGGAACTCCAAACAAAGTTTTTTCACAAACGATGCATGATTTGGTCATTTCTACAAAGTTTCAATGAATTCCATTACAAATTGTACATTTTCCAAACTTCAGGTACAAGTGTAGGACAATTAGCAATGAGGAAAAAAGTTACAAGTCCAAGTATCTCTTCCTACGCTTTTCCAAATGTAACGAGACAAGTCCAAAGTTAGTTTATTTTAAAGAGACCAGCGGTACAGTGATGCATGGAAAAATTCAACTGCTTCCGATGAAAAATGCAAAGGTTCCGAATCAAGACAGCTAGAACATATGTAGAGCCATTGCCAGGCAAATAGGTAAAATCATGGCCAAGCTGAAACATACCTTATAATGCCTTCCCGGAACTCCAAACAAAGTTTTTTCACAAACGATGCGTGATTTGGTCATTTCTACAAAGTTTCAATGAATTCCATTACAAATTGTACATTTTCCAAACTTCAGGTACAAGTGTAGGACAATTAGCAATGAGGAAAAAAGTTACAAGTCCAAGTATCTCTTCCTACGCTTTTCCAAATGTAACGAGACAAGTCCAAAGTTAGTTTATTTTAAAGAGACCAGCGGTACAGTGATGCATGGAAAAATTCAACTGCTTCCGATGAAAAATGCAAAGGTTCCGAATCAAGACAGCTAGAACATATGTAGAGCCATTGCCAGGCAAATAGGTAAAATCATGGCCAAGCTGAAACATACCTTATAATGCCTTCCCGGAACTCCAAACAAAGTTTTTTCACAAACGATGCGTGATTTGGTCATTTCTACAAAGTTTCAATGAATTCCATTACAAATTGTACATTTTCCAAACTTCAGGTACAAGTGTAGGACAATTAGCAATGAGGAAAAAAGTTACAAGTCCAAGTATCTCTTCCTACGCTTTTCCAAATGTAACGAGACAAGTCCAAAGTTAGTTTATTTTAAAGAGACCAGCGGTACAGTGATGCACGGAAAAATTCAACTGCTTCCGATGAAAAATGCAAAGGTTCCGAATCAAGACAGCTAGAACATATGTAGAGCCATTGCCAGGCAAATAGGTAAAATCATGGCCAAGGTGAAACATACCTTATAATGCCTTCCCGGAACTCCAAACAAAGTTTTTTCACAAACGATGCGTGATTTGGTCATTTCTACAAAGTTTCAATGAATTCCATTACAAATTGTACATTTTCCAAACTTCAGGTACAAGTGTAGGACAATTAGCAATGAGGAAAAAAGTTACAAGTCCAAGTATCTCTTCCTACGCTTTTCCAAATGTAACGAGACAAGTCCAAAGTTAGTTTATTTTAAAGAGACCAGCGGTACAGTGATGCATGGAAAAATTCAACTGCTTCCGATGAAAAATGCAAAGGTTCCGAATCAAGACAGCTAGAACATATGTAGAGCCATTGCCAGGCAAATAGGTAAAATCATGGCCAAGCTGAAACATACCTTCTAATGCCTTCCCGGAACTCCAAACAAAGTTTTTTCACAAACGATGCGTGATTTGGTCATTTCTACAAAGTTTCAATGAATTCCATTACAAATTGTACATTTTCCAAACTTCAGGTACAAGTGTAGGACAATTAGCAATGAGGAAAAAAGTTACAAGTCCAAGTATCTCTTCCTACGCTTTTCCAAATGTAACGAGACAAGTCCAAAGTTAGTTTATTTTAAAGAGACCAGCGGTACAGTGATGCATGGAAAAATTCAACTGCTTCCGATGAAAAATGCAAAGGTTCCGAATCAAGACAGCTAGAACATATGTAGAGCCATTGCCAGGCAAATAGGTAAAATCATGGCCAAGCTGAAACATACCTTATAATGCCTTCCCGGAACTCCAAACAAAGTTTTTTCACAAACGATGCGTGATTTGGTCATTTCTACAAAGTTTCAATGAATTCCATTACAAATTGTACATTTTCCAAACTTCAGGTACAAGTGTAGGACAATTAGCAATGAGGAAAAAAGTTACAAGTCCAAGTATCTCTTCCTACGCTTTTCCAAATGTAACGAGACAAGTCCAAAGTTAGTTTATTTTAAAGAGACCAGCGGTACAGTGATGCACGGAAAAATTCAACTGCTTCCGATGAAAAATGCAAAGGTTCCGAATCAAGACAGCTAGAACATATGTAGAGCCATTGCCAGGCAAATAGGTAAAATCATGGCCAAGCTGAAACATACCTTATAATGCCTTCCCGGAACTCCAAACAAAGTTTTTTCACAAACGATGCGTGATTTGGTCATTTCTACAAAGTTTCAATGAATTCCATTACAAATTGTACATTTTCCAAACTTCAGGTACAAGTGTAGGACAATTAGCAATGAGGAAAAAAGTTACAAGTCCAAGTATCTCTTCCTACGCTTTTCCAAATGTAACGAGACAAGTCCAAAGTTAGTTTATTTTAAAGAGACCAGCGGTACAGTGATGCATGGAAAAATTCAACTGCTTCCGATGAAAAATGCAAAGGTTCCGAATCAAGACAGCTAGAACATATGTAGAGCCATTGCCAGGCAAATAGGTAAAATCATGGCCAAGCTGAAACATACCTTATAATGCCTTCCCGGAACTCCAAACAAAGTTTTTTCACAAACGATGCGTGATTTGGTCATTTCTACAAAGTTTCAATGAATTCCATTACAAATTGTACATTTTCCAAACTTCAGGTACAAGTGTAGGACAATTAGCAATGAGGAAAAAAGTTACAAGTCCAAGTATCTCTTCCTACGCTTTTCCAAATGTAACGAGACAAGTCCAAAGTTAGTTTATTTTAAAGAGACCAGCGGTACAGTGATGCATGGAAAAATTCAACTGCTTCCGATGAAAAATGCAAAGGTTCCGAATCAAGACAGCTAGAACATATGTAGAGCCATTGCCAGGCAAATAGGTAAAATCATGGCCAAGCTGAAACATACCTTATAATGCCTTCCCGGAACTCCAAACAAAGTTTTTTCACAAACGATGCGTGATTTGGTCATTTCTACAAAGTTTCAATGAATTCCATTACAAATTGTACATTTTCCAAACTTCAGGTACAAGTGTAGGACAATTAGCAATGAGGAAAAAAGTTACAAGTCCAAGTATCTCTTCCTACGCTTTTCCAAATGTAACGAGACAAGTCCAAAGTTAGTTTATTTTAAAGAGACCAGCGGTACAGTGATGCACGGAAAAATTCAACTGCTTCCGATGAAAAATGCAAAGGTTCCGAATCAAGACAGCTAGAACATATGTAGAGCCATTGCCAGGCAAATAGGTAAAATCATGGCCAAGGTGAAACATACCTTATAATGCCTTCCCGGAACTCCAAACAAAGTTTTTTCACAAATGATGCGTGATTTGGTCATTTCTACAAAGTTTCAATGAATTCCATTACAAATTGTACATTTTCCAAACTTCAGGTACAAGTGTAGGACAATTAGCAATGAGGAAAAAAGTTACAAGTCCAAGTATCTCTTCCTACGCTTTTCCAAATGTAACGAGACAAGTCCAAAGTTAGTTTATTTTAAAGAGACCAGCGGTACAGTGATGCATGGAAAAATTCAACTGCTTCCGATGAAAAATGCAAAGGTTCCGAATCAAGACAGCTAGAACATATGTAGAGCCATTGCCAGGCAAATAGGTAAAATCGTGGCCAAGCTGAAACATACCTTATAATGCCTTCCCGGAACTCCAAACAAAGTTTTTTCACAAACGATGCGTGATTTGGTCATTTCTACAAAGTTTCAATGAATTCCATTACAAATTGTACATTTTCCAAACTTCAGGTACAAGTGTAGGACAATTAGCAATGAGGAAAAAAGTTACAAGTCCAAGTATCTCTTCCTACGCTTTTCCAAATGTAACGAGACAAGTCCAAAGTTAGTTTATTTTAAAGAGACCAGCGGTACAGTGATGCATGGAAAAATTCAACTGCTTCCGATGAAAAATGCAAAGGTTCCGAATCAAGACAGCTAGAACATATGTAGAGCCATTGCCAGGCAAATAGGTAAAATCATGGCCAAGCTGAAACATACCTTATAATGCCTTCCCGGAACTCCAAACAAAGTTTTTTCACAAACGATGCGTGATTTGGTCATTTCTACAAAGTTTCAATGAATTCCATTACAAATTGTACATTTTCCAAACTTCAGGTACAAGTGTAGGACAATTAGCAATGAGGAAAAAAGTTACAAGTCCAAGTATCTCTTCCTACGCTTTTCCAAATGTAACGAGACAAGTCCAAAGTTAGTTTATTTTAAAGAGACCAGCGGTACAGTGATGCATGGAAAAATTCAACTGCTTCCGATGAAAAATGCAAAGGTTCCGAATCAAGACAGCTAGAACATATGTAGAGCCATTGCCAGGCAAATAGGTAAAATCATGGCCAAGCTGAAACATACCTTATAATGCCTTCCCGGAACTCCAAACAAAGTTTTTTCACAAACGATGCGTGATTTGGTCATTTCTACAAAGTTTCAATGAATTCCATTACAAATTGTACATTTTCCAAACTTCAGGTACAAGTGTAGGACAATTAGCAATGAGGAAAAAAGTTACAAGTCCAAGTATCTCTTCCTACGCTTTTCCAAATGTAACGAGACAAGTCCAAAGTTAGTTTATTTTAAAGAGACCAGCGGTACAGTGATGCATGGAAAAATTCAACTGCTTCCGATGAAAAATGCAAAGGTTCCGAATCAAGACAGCTAGAACATATGTAGAGCCATTGCCAGGCAAATAGGTAAAATCATGGCCAAGCTGAAACATACCTTCTAATGCCTTCCCGGAACTCCAAACAAAGTTTTTTCACAAACGATGCGTGATTTGGTCATTTCTACAAAGTTTCAATGAATTCCATTACAAATTGTACATTTTCCAAACTTCAGGTACAAGTGTAGGACAATTAGCAATGAGGAAAAAAGTTACAAGTCCAAGTATCTCTTCCTACGCTTTTCCAAATGTAACGAGACAAGTCCAAAGTTAGTTTATTTTAAAGAGACCAGCGGTACAGTGATGCATGGAAAAATTCAACTGCTTCCGATGAAAAATGCAAAGGTTCCGAATCAAGACAGCTAGAACATATGTAGAGCCATTGCCAGGCAAATAGGTAAAATCATGGCCAAGCTGAAACATACCTTATAATGCCTTCTCGGAACTCCAAACAAAGTTTTTTCACAAACGATGCGTGATTTGGTCATTTCTACAAAGTTTCAATGAATTCCATTACAAATTGTACATTTTCCAAACTTCAGGTACAAGTGTAGGACAATTAGCAATGAGGAAAAAAGTTACAAGTCCAAGTATCTCTTCCTACGCTTTTCCAAATGTAACGAGACAAGTCCAAAGTTAGTTTATTTTAAAGAGACCAGCGGTACAGTGATGCATGGAAAAATTCAACTGCTTCCGATGAAAAATGCAAAGGTTCCGAATCAAGACAGCTAGAACATATGTAGAGCCATTGCCAGGCAAATAGGTAAAATCATGGCCAAGCTGAAACATACCTTATAATGCCTTCCCGGAACTCCAAACAAAGTTTTTTCACAAACGATGCGTGATTTGGTCATTTCTACAAAGTTTCAATGAATTCCATTACAAATTGTACATTTTCCAAACTTCAGGTACAAGTGTAGGACAATTAGCAATGAGGAAAAAAGTTACAAGTCCAAGTATCTCTTCCTACGCTTTTCCAAATGTAACGAGACAAGTCCAAAGTTAGTTTATTTTAAAGAGACCAGCGGTACAGTGATGCATGGAAAAATTCAACTGCTTCCGATGAAAAATGCAAAGGTTCCGAATCAAGACAGCTAGAACATATGTAGAGCCATTGCCAGGCAAATAGGTAAAATCATGGCCAAGCTGAAACATACCTTATAATGCCTTCCCGGAACTCCAAACAAAGTTTTTTCACAAACGATGCGTGATTTGGTCATTTCTACAAAGTTTCAATGAATTCCATTACAAATTGTGCATTTTCCAAACTTCAGGTACAAGTGTAGGACAATTAGCAATGAGGAAAAAAGTTACAAGTCCAAGTATCTCTTCCTACGCTTTTCCAAATGTAACGAGACAAGTCCAAAGTTAGTTTATTTTAAAGAGACCAGCGGTACAGTGATGCATGGAAAAATTCAACTGCTTCCGATGAAAAATGCAAAGGTTCCGAATCAAGACAGCTAGAACATATGTAGAGCCATTGCCAGGCAAATAGGTAAAATCATGGCCAAGCTGAAACATACCTTATAATGCCTTCCCGGAACTCCAAACAAAGTTTTTTCACAAACGATGCGTGATTTGGTCATTTCTACAAAGTTTCAATGAATTCCATTACAAATTGTACATTTTCCAAACTTCAGGTACAAGTGTAGGACAATTAGCAATGAGGAAAAAAGTTACAAGTCCAAGTATCTCTTCCTACGCTTTTCCAAATGTAACGAGACAAGTCCAAAGTTAGTTTATTTTAAAGAGACCAGCGGTACAGTGATGCATGGAAAAATTCAACTGCTTCCGATGAAAAATGCAAAGGTTCCGAATCAAGACAGCTAGAACATATGTAGAGCCATTGCCAGGCAAATAGGTAAAATCATGGCCAAGCTGAAACATACCTTATAATGCCTTCCCGGAACTCCAAACAAAGTTTTTTCACAAACGATGCGTGATTTGGTCATTTCTACAAAGTTTCAATGAATTCCATTACAAATTGTGCATTTTCCAAACTTCAGGTACAAGTGTAGGACAATTAGCAATGAGGAAAAAAGTTACAAGTCCAAGTATCTCTTCCTACGCTTTTCCAAATGTAACGAGACAAGTCCAAAGTTAGTTTATTTTAAAGAGACCAGCGGTACAGTGATGCATGGAAAAATTCAACTGCTTCCGATGAAAAATGCAAAGGTTCCGAATCAAGACAGCTAGAACATATGTAGAGCCATTGCCAGGCAAATAGGTAAAATCATGGCCAAGCTGAAACATACCTTATAATGCCTTCCCGGAACTCCAAACAAAGTTTTTTCACAAACGATGCGTGATTTGGTCATTTCTACAAAGTTTCAATGAATTCCATTACAAATTGTACATTTTCCAAACTTCAGGTACAAGTGTAGGACAATTAGCAATGAGGAAAAAAGTTACAAGTCCAAGTATCTCTTCCTACGCTTTTCCAAATGTAACGAGACAAGTCCAAAGTTAGTTTATTTTAAAGAGACCAGCGGTACAGTGATGCATGGAAAAATTCAACTGCTTCCGATGAAAAATGCAAAGGTTCCGAATCAAGACAGCTAGAACATATGTAGAGCCATTGCCAGGCAAATAGGTAAAATCATGGCCAAGCTGAAACATACCTTATAATGCCTTCCCGGAACTCCAAACAAAGTTTTTTCACAAACGATGCGTGATTTGGTCATTTCTACAAAGTTTCAATGAATTCCATTACAAATTGTGCATTTTCCAAACTTCAGGTACAAGTGTAGGACAATTAGCAATGAGGAAAAAAGTTACAAGTCCAAGTATCTCTTCCTACGCTTTTCCAAATGTAACGAGACAAGTCCAAAGTTAGTTTATTTTAAAGAGACCAGCGGTACAGTGATGCATGGAAAAATTCAACTGCTTCCGATGAAAAATGCAAAGGTTCCGAATCAAGACAGCTAGAACATATGTAGAGCCATTGCCAGGCAAATAGGTAAAATCATGGCCAAGCTGAAACATACCTTATAATGCCTTCCCGGAACTCCAAACAAAGTTTTTTCACAAACGATGCGTGATTTGGTCATTTCTACAAAGTTTCAATGAATTCCATTACAAATTGTACATTTTCCAAACTTCAGGTACAAGTGTAGGACAATTAGCAATGAGGAAAAAAGTTACAAGTCCAAGTATCTCTTCCTACGCTTTTCCAAATGTAACGAGACAAGTCCAAAGTTAGTTTATTTTAAAGAGACCAGCGGTACAGTGATGCATGGAAAAATTCAACTGCTTCCGATGAAAAATGCAAAGGTTCCGAATCAAGACAGCTAGAACATATGTAGAGCCATTGCCAGGCAAATAGGTAAAATCATGGCCAAGCTGAAACATACCTTATAATGCCTTCCCGGAACTCCAAACAAAGTTTTTTCACAAACGATGCATGATTTGGTCATTTCTACAAAGTTTCAATGAATTCCATTACAAATTGTACATTTTCCAAACTTCAGGTACAAGTGTAGGACAATTAGCAATGAGGAAAAAAGTTACAAGTCCAAGTATCTCTTCCTACGCTTTTCCAAATGTAACGAGACAAGTCCAAAGTTAGTTTATTTTAAAGAGACCAGCGGTACAGTGATGCATGGAAAAATTCAACTGCTTCCGATGAAAAATGCAAAGGTTCCGAATCAAGACAGCTAGAACATATGTAGAGCCATTGCCAGGCAAATAGGTAAAATCATGGCCAAGCTGAAACATACCTTATAATGCCTTCCCGGAACTCCAAACAAAGTTTTTTCACAAACGATGCGTGATTTGGTCATTTCTACAAAGTTTCAATGAATTCCATTACAAATTGTACATTTTCCAAACTTCAGGTACAAGTGTAGGACAATTAGCAATGAGGAAAAAAGTTACAAGTCCAAGTATCTCTTCCTACGCTTTTCCAAATGTAACGAGACAAGTCCAAAGTTAGTTTATTTTAAAGAGACCAGCGGTACAGTGATGCACGGAAAAATTCAACTGCTTCCGATGAAAAATGCAAAGGTTCCGAATCAAGACAGCTAGAACATATGTAGAGCCATTGCCAGGCAAATAGGTAAAATCATGGCCAAGGTGAAACATACCTTATAATGCCTTCCCGGAACTCCAAACAAAGTTTTTTCACAAACGATGCGTGATTTGGTCATTTCTACAAAGTTTCAATGAATTCCATTACAAATTGTACATTTTCCAAACTTCAGGTACAAGTGTAGGACAATTAGCAATGAGGAAAAAAGTTACAAGTCCAAGTATCTCTTCCTACGCTTTTCCAAATGTAACGAGACAAGTCCAAAGTTAGTTTATTTTAAAGAGACCAGCGGTACAGTGATGCATGGAAAAATTCAACTGCTTCCGATGAAAAATGCAAAGGTTCCGAATCAAGACAGCTAGAACATATGTAGAGCCATTGCCAGGCAAATAGGTAAAATCATGGCCAAGCTGAAACATACCTTCTAATGCCTTCCCGGAACTCCAAACAAAGTTTTTTCACAAACGATGCGTGATTTGGTCATTTCTACAAAGTTTCAATGAATTCCATTACAAATTGTACATTTTCCAAACTTCAGGTACAAGTGTAGGACAATTAGCAATGAGGAAAAAAGTTACAAGTCCAAGTATCTCTTCCTACGCTTTTCCAAATGTAACGAGACAAGTCCAAAGTTAGTTTATTTTAAAGAGACCAGCGGTACAGTGATGCATGGAAAAATTCAACTGCTTCCGATGAAAAATGCAAAGGTTCCGAATCAAGACAGCTAGAACATATGTAGAGCCATTGCCAGGCAAATAGGTAAAATCATGGCCAAGCTGAAACATACCTTATAATGCCTTCCCGGAACTCCAAACAAAGTTTTTTCACAAACGATGCGTGATTTGGTCATTTCTACAAAGTTTCAATGAATTCCATTACAAATTGTACATTTTCCAAACTTCAGGTACAAGTGTAGGACAATTAGCAATGAGGAAAAAAGTTACAAGTCCAAGTATCTCTTCCTACGCTTTTCCAAATGTAACGAGACAAGTCCAAAGTTAGTTTATTTTAAAGAGACCAGCGGTACAGTGATGCATGGAAAAATTCAACTGCTTCCGATGAAAAATGCAAAGGTTCCGAATCAAGACAGCTAGAACATATGTAGAGCCATTGCCAGGCAAATAGGTAAAATCATGGCCAAGCTGAAACATACCTTATAATGCCTTCCCGGAACTCCAAACAAAGTTTTTTCACAAACGATGCGTGATTTGGTCATTTCTACAAAGTTTCAATGAATTCCATTACAAATTGTACATTTTCCAAACTTCAGGTACAAGTGTAGGACAATTAGCAATGAGGAAAAAAGTTACAAGTCCAAGTATCTCTTCCTACGCTTTTCCAAATGTAACGAGACAAGTCCAAAGTTAGTTTATTTTAAAGAGACCAGCGGTACAGTGATGCACGGAAAAATTCAACTGCTTCCGATGAAAAATGCAAAGGTTCCGAATCAAGACAGCTAGAACATATGTAGAGCCATTGCCAGGCAAATAGGTAAAATCATGGCCAAGCTGAAACATACCTTATAATGCCTTCCCGGAACTCCAAACAAAGTTTTTTCACAAACGATGCGTGATTTGGTCATTTCTACAAAGTTTCAATGAATTCCATTACAAATTGTACATTTTCCAAACTTCAGGTACAAGTGTAGGACAATTAGCAATGAGGAAAAAAGTTACAAGTCCAAGTATCTCTTCCTACGCTTTTCCAAATGTAACGAGACAAGTCCAAAGTTAGTTTATTTTAAAGAGACCAGCGGTACAGTGATGCATGGAAAAATTCAACTGCTTCCGATGAAAAATGCAAAGGTTCCGAATCAAGACAGCTAGAACATATGTAGAGCCATTGCCAGGCAAATAGGTAAAATCATGGCCAAGCTGAAACATACCTTATAATGCCTTCCCGGAACTCCAAACAAAGTTTTTTCACAAACGATGCGTGATTTGGTCATTTCTACAAAGTTTCAATGAATTCCATTACAAATTGTACATTTTCCAAACTTCAGGTACAAGTGTAGGACAATTAGCAATGAGGAAAAAAGTTACAAGTCCAAGTATCTCTTCCTACGCTTTTCCAAATGTAACGAGACAAGTCCAAAGTTAGTTTATTTTAAAGAGACCAGCGGTACAGTGATGCATGGAAAAATTCAACTGCTTCCGATGAAAAATGCAAAGGTTCCGAATCAAGACAGCTAGAACATATGTAGAGCCATTGCCAGGCAAATAGGTAAAATCATGGCCAAGCTGAAACATACCTTATAATGCCTTCCCGGAACTCCAAACAAAGTTTTTTCACAAACGATGCGTGATTTGGTCATTTCTACAAAGTTTCAATGAATTCCATTACAAATTGTACATTTTCCAAACTTCAGGTACAAGTGTAGGACAATTAGCAATGAGGAAAAAAGTTACAAGTCCAAGTATCTCTTCCTACGCTTTTCCAAATGTAACGAGACAAGTCCAAAGTTAGTTTATTTTAAAGAGACCAGCGGTACAGTGATGCACGGAAAAATTCAACTGCTTCCGATGAAAAATGCAAAGGTTCCGAATCAAGACAGCTAGAACATATGTAGAGCCATTGCCAGGCAAATAGGTAAAATCATGGCCAAGGTGAAACATACCTTATAATGCCTTCCCGGAACTCCAAACAAAGTTTTTTCACAAACGATGCGTGATTTGGTCATTTCTACAAAGTTTCAATGAATTCCATTACAAATTGTACATTTTCCAAACTTCAGGTACAAGTGTAGGACAATTAGCAATGAGGAAAAAAGTTACAAGTCCAAGTATCTCTTCCTACGCTTTTCCAAATGTAACGAGACAAGTCCAAAGTTAGTTTATTTTAAAGAGACCAGCGGTACAGTGATGCATGGAAAAATTCAACTGCTTCCGATGAAAAATGCAAAGGTTCCGAATCAAGACAGCTAGAACATATGTAGAGCCATTGCCAGGCAAATAGGTAAAATCATGGCCAAGCTGAAACATACCTTATAATGCCTTCCCGGAACTCCAAACAAAGTTTTTTCACAAACGATGCGTGATTTGGTCATTTCTACAAAGTTTCAATGAATTCCATTACAAATTGTACATTTTCCAAACTTCAGGTACAAGTGTAGGACAATTAGCAATGAGGAAAAAAGTTACAAGTCCAAGTATCTCTTCCTACGCTTTTCCAAATGTAACGAGACAAGTCCAAAGTTAGTTTATTTTAAAGAGACCAGCGGTACAGTGATGCACGGAAAAATTCAACTGCTTCCGATGAAAAATGCAAAGGTTCCGAATCAAGACAGCTAGAACATATGTAGAGCCATTGCCAGGCAAATAGGTAAAATCATGGCCAAGCTGAAACATACCTTATAATGCCTTCCCGGAACTCCAAACAAAGTTTTTTCACAAACGATGCGTGATTTGGTCATTTCTACAAAGTTTCAATGAATTCCATTACAAATTGTACATTTTCCAAACTTCAGGTACAAGTGTAGGACAATTAGCAATGAGGAAAAAAGTTACAAGTCCAAGTATCTCTTCCTACGCTTTTCCAAATGTAACGAGACAAGTCCAAAGTTAGTTTATTTTAAAGAGACCAGCGGTACAGTGATGCATGGAAAAATTCAACTGCTTCCGATGAAAAATGCAAAGGTTCCGAATCAAGACAGCTAGAACATATGTAGAGCCATTGCCAGGCAAATAGGTAAAATCATGGCCAAGCTGAAACATACCTTATAATGCCTTCCCGGAACTCCAAACAAAGTTTTTTCACAAACGATGCGTGATTTGGTCATTTCTACAAAGTTTCAATGAATTCCATTACAAATTGTACATTTTCCAAACTTCAGGTACAAGTGTAGGACAATTAGCAATGAGGAAAAAAGTTACAAGTCCAAGTATCTCTTCCTACGCTTTTCCAAATGTAACGAGACAAGTCCAAAGTTAGTTTATTTTAAAGAGACCAGCGGTACAGTGATGCATGGAAAAATTCAACTGCTTCCGATGAAAAATGCAAAGGTTCCGAATCAAGACAGCTAGAACATATGTAGAGCCATTGCCAGGCAAATAGGTAAAATCATGGCCAAGCTGAAACATACCTTATAATGCCTTCCCGGAACTCCAAACAAAGTTTTTTCACAAACGATGCGTGATTTGGTCATTTCTACAAAGTTTCAATGAATTCCATTACAAATTGTACATTTTCCAAACTTCAGGTACAAGTGTAGGACAATTAGCAATGAGGAAAAAAGTTACAAGTCCAAGTATCTCTTCCTACGCTTTTCCAAATGTAACGAGACAAGTCCAAAGTTAGTTTATTTTAAAGAGACCAGCGGTACAGTGATGCACGGAAAAATTCAACTGCTTCCGATGAAAAATGCAAAGGTTCCGAATCAAGACAGCTAGAACATATGTAGAGCCATTGCCAGGCAAATAGGTAAAATCATGGCCAAGGTGAAACATACCTTATAATGCCTTCCCGGAACTCCAAACAAAGTTTTTTCACAAACGATGCGTGATTTGGTCATTTCTACAAAGTTTCAATGAATTCCATTACAAATTGTACATTTTCCAAACTTCAGGTACAAGTGTAGGACAATTAGCAATGAGGAAAAAAGTTACAAGTCCAAGTATCTCTTCCTACGCTTTTCCAAATGTAACGAGACAAGTCCAAAGTTAGTTTATTTTAAAGAGACCAGCGGTACAGTGATGCATGGAAAAATTCAACTGCTTCCGATGAAAAATGCAAAGGTTCCGAATCAAGACAGCTAGAACATATGTAGAGCCATTGCCAGGCAAATAGGTAAAATCATGGCCAAGCTGAAACATACCTTATAATGCCTTCCCGGAACTCCAAACAAAGTTTTTTCACAAACGATGCGTGATTTGGTCATTTCTACAAAGTTTCAATGAATTCCATTACAAATTGTACATTTTCCAAACTTCAGGTACAAGTGTAGGACAATTAGCAATGAGGAAAAAAGTTACAAGTCCAAGTATCTCTTCCTACGCTTTTCCAAATGTAACGAGACAAGTCCAAAGTTAGTTTATTTTAAAGAGACCAGCGGTACAGTGATGCACGGAAAAATTCAACTGCTTCCGATGAAAAATGCAAAGGTTCCGAATCAAGACAGCTAGAACATATGTAGAGCCATTGCCAGGCAAATAGGTAAAATCATGGCCAAGCTGAAACATACCTTATAATGCCTTCCCGGAACTCCAAACAAAGTTTTTTCACAAACGATGCGTGATTTGGTCATTTCTACAAAGTTTCAATGAATTCCATTACAAATTGTACATTTTCCAAACTTCAGGTACAAGTGTAGGACAATTAGCAATGAGGAAAAAAGTTACAAGTCCAAGTATCTCTTCCTACGCTTTTCCAAATGTAACGAGACAAGTCCAAAGTTAGTTTATTTTAAAGAGACCAGCGGTACAGTGATGCATGGAAAAATTCAACTGCTTCCGATGAAAAATGCAAAGGTTCCGAATCAAGACAGCTAGAACATATGTAGAGCCATTGCCAGGCAAATAGGTAAAATCGTGGCCAAGCTGAAACATACCTTATAATGCCTTCCCGGAACTCCAAACAAAGTTTTTTCACAAACGATGCGTGATTTGGTCATTTCTACAAAGTTTCAATGAATTCCATTACAAATTGTACATTTTCCAAACTTCAGGTACAAGTGTAGGACAATTAGCAATGAGGAAAAAAGTTACAAGTCCAAGTATCTCTTCCTACGCTTTTCCAAATGTAACGAGACAAGTCCAAAGTTAGTTTATTTTAAAGAGACCAGCGGTACAGTGATGCATGGAAAAATTCAACTGCTTCCGATGAAAAATGCAAAGGTTCCGAATCAAGACAGCTAGAACATATGTAGAGCCATTGCCAGGCAAATAGGTAAAATCGTGGCCAAGCTGAAACATACCTTATAATGCCTTCCCGGAACTCCAAACAAAGTTTTTTCACAAACGATGCGTGATTTGGTCATTTCTACAAAGTTTCAATGAATTCCATTACAAATTGTACATTTTCCAAACTTCAGGTACAAGTGTAGGACAATTAGCAATGAGGAAAAAAGTTACAAGTCCAAGTATCTCTTCCTACGCTTTTCCAAATGTAACGAGACAAGTCCAAAGTTAGTTTATTTTAAAGAGACCAGCGGTACAGTGATGCATGGAAAAATTCAACTGCTTCCGATGAAAAATGCAAAGGTTCCGAATCAAGACAGCTAGAACATATGTAGAGCCATTGCCAGGCAAATAGGTAAAATCATGGCCAAGCTGAAACATACCTTATAATGCCTTCCCGGAACTCCAAACAAAGTTTTTTCACAAACGATGCGTGATTTGGTCATTTCTACAAAGTTTCAATGAATTCCATTACAAATTGTACATTTTCCAAACTTCAGGTACAAGTGTAGGACAATTAGCAATGAGGAAAAAAGTTACAAGTCCAAGTATCTCTTCCTACGCTTTTCCAAATGTAACGAGACAAGTCCAAAGTTAGTTTATTTTAAAGAGACCAGCGGTACAGTGATGCACGGAAAAATTCAACTGCTTCCGATGAAAAATGCAAAGGTTCCGAATCAAGACAGCTAGAACATATGTAGAGCCATTGCCAGGCAAATAGGTAAAATCATGGCCAAGCTGAAACATACCTTATAATGCCTTCCCGGAACTCCAAACAAAGTTTTTTCACAAACGATGCGTGATTTGGTCATTTCTACAAAGTTTCAATGAATGCCATTACAAATTGTACATTTTCCAAACTTCAGGTACAAGTGTAGGACAATTAGCAATGAGGAAAAAAGTTACAAGTCCAAGTATCTCTTCCTACGCTTTTCCAAATGTAACGAGACAAGTCCAAAGTTAGTTTATTTTAAAGAGACCAGCGGTACAGTGATGCATGGAAAAATTCAACTGCTTCCGATGAAAAATGCAAAGGTTCCGAATCAAGACAGCTAGAACATATGTAGAGCCATTGCCAGGCAAATAAGTAAAATCGTGGCCAAGCTGAAACATACCTTATAATGCCTTCCCGGAACTCCAAACAAAGTTTTTTCACAAACGATGCGTGATTTGGTCATTTCTACAAAGTTTCAATGAATTCCATTACAAATTGTACATTTTCCAAACTTCAGGTACAAGTGTAGGACAATTAGCAATGAGGAAAAAAGTTACAAGTCCAAGTATCTCTTCCTACGCTTTTCCAAATGTAACGAGACAAGTCCAAAGTTAGTTTATTTTAAAGAGACCAGCGGTACAGTGATGCATGGAAAAATTCAACTGCTTCCGATGAAAAATGCAAAGGTTCCGAATCAAGACAGCTAGAACATATGTAGAGCCATTGCCAGGCAAATAGGTAAAATCGTGGCCAAGCTGAAACATACCTTATAATGCCTTCCCGGAACTCCAAACAAAGTTTTTTCACAAACGATGCGTGATTTGGTCATTTCTACAAAGTTTCAATGAATTCCATTACAAATTGTACATTTTCCAAACTTCAGGTACAAGTGTAGGACAATTAGCAATGAGGAAAAAAGTTACAAGTCCAAGTATCTCTTCCTACGCTTTTCCAAATGTAACGAGACAAGTCCAAAGTTAGTTTATTTTAAAGAGACCAGCGGTACAGTGATGCATGGAAAAATTCAACTGCTTCCGATGAAAAATGCAAAGGTTCCGAATCAAGACAGCTAGAACATATGTAGAGCCATTGCCAGGCAAATAGGTAAAATCATGGCCAAGCTGAAACATACCTTATAATGCCTTCCCGGAACTCCAAACAAAGTTTTTTCACAAACGATGCGTGATTTGGTCATTTCTACAAAGTTTCAATGAATTCCATTACAAATTGTACATTTTCCAAACTTCAGGTACAAGTGTAGGACAATTAGCAATGAGGAAAAAAGTTACAAGTCCAAGTATCTCTTCCTACGCTTTTCCAAATGTAACGAGACAAGTCCAAAGTTAGTTTATTTTAAAGAGACCAGCGGTACAGTGATGCATGGAAAAATTCAACTGCTTCCGATGAAAAATGCAAAGGTTCCGAATCAAGACAGCTAGAACATATGTAGAGCCATTGCCAGGCAAATAGGTAAAATCATGGCCAAGCTGAAACATACCTTATAATGCCTTCCCGGAACTCCAAACAAAGTTTTTTCACAAACGATGCGTGATTTGGTCATTTCTACAAAGTTTCAATGAATTCCATTACAAATTGTACATTTTCCAAACTTCAGGTACAAGTGTAGGACAATTAGCAATGAGGAAAAAAGTTACAAGTCCAAGTATCTCTTCCTACGCTTTTCCAAATGTAACGAGACAAGTCCAAAGTTAGTTTATTTTAAAGAGACCAGCGGTACAGTGATGCATGGAAAAATTCAACTGCTTCCGATGAAAAATGCAAAGGTTCCGAATCAAGACAGCTAGAACATATGTAGAGCCATTGCCAGGCAAATAGGTAAAATCGTGGCCAAGCTGAAACATACCTTATAATGCCTTCCCGGAACTCCAAACAAAGTTTTTTCACAAACGATGCGTGATTTGGTCATTTCTACAAAGTTTCAATGAATTCCATTACAAATTGTACATTTTCCAAACTTCAGGTACAAGTGTAGGACAATTAGCAATGAGGAAAAAAGTTACAAGTCCAAGTATCTCTTCCTACGCTTTTCCAAATGTAACGAGACAAGTCCAAAGTTAGTTTATTTTAAAGAGACCAGCGGTACAGTGATGCATGGAAAAATTCAACTGCTTCCGATGAAAAATGCAAAGGTTCCGAATCAAGACAGCTAGAACATATGTAGAGCCATTGCCAGGCAAATAGGTAAAATCATGGCCAAGCTGAAACATACCTTATAATGCCTTCCCGGAACTCCAAACAAAGTTTTTTCACAAACGATGCGTGATTTGGTCATTTCTACAAAGTTTCAATGAATTCCATTACAAATTGTACATTTTCCAAACTTCAGGTACAAGTGTAGGACAATTAGCAATGAGGAAAAAAGTTACAAGTCCAAGTATCTCTTCCTACGCTTTTCCAAATGTAACGAGACAAGTCCAAAGTTAGTTTATTTTAAAGAGACCAGCGGTACAGTGATGCATGGAAAAATTCAACTGCTTCCGATGAAAAATGCAAAGGTTCCGAATCAAGACAGCTAGAACATATGTAGAGCCATTGCCAGGCAAATAGGTAAAATCATGGCCAAGCTGAAACATACCTTATAATGCCTTCCCGGAACTCCAAACAAAGTTTTTTCACAAACGATGCGTGATTTGGTCATTTCTACAAAGTTTCAATGAATTCCATTACAAATTGTACATTTTCCAAACTTCAGGTACAAGTGTAGGACAATTAGCAATGAGGAAAAAAGTTACAAGTCCAAGTATCTCTTCCTACGCTTTTCCAAATGTAACGAGACAAGTCCAAAGTTAGTTTATTTTAAAGAGACCAGCGGTACAGTGATGCATGGAAAAATTCAACTGCTTCCGATGAAAAATGCAAAGGTTCCGAATCAAGACAGCTAGAACATATGTAGAGCCATTGCCAGGCAAATAGGTAAAATCGTGGCCAAGCTGAAACATACCTTATAATGCCTTCCCGGAACTCCAAACAAAGTTTTTTCACAAACGATGCGTGATTTGGTCATTTCTACAAAGTTTCAATGAATTCCATTACAAATTGTACATTTTCCAAACTTCAGGTACAAGTGTAGGACAATTAGCAATGAGGAAAAAAGTTACAAGTCCAAGTATCTCTTCCTACGCTTTTCCAAATGTAACGAGACAAGTCCAAAGTTAGTTTATTTTAAAGAGACCAGCGGTACAGTGATGCATGGAAAAATTCAACTGCTTCCGATGAAAAATGCAAAGGTTCCGAATCAAGACAGCTAGAACATATGTAGAGCCATTGCCAGGCAAATAGGTAAAATCATGGCCAAGCTGAAACATACCTTATAATGCCTTCCCGGAACTCCAAACAAAGTTTTTTCACAAACGATGCGTGATTTGGTCATTTCTACAAAGTTTCAATGAATTCCATTACAAATTGTACATTTTCCAAACTTCAGGTACAAGTGTAGGACAATTAGCAATGAGGAAAAAAGTTACAAGTCCAAGTATCTCTTCCTACGCTTTTCCAAATGTAACGAGACAAGTCCAAAGTTAGTTTATTTTAAAGAGACCAGCGGTACAGTGATGCATGGAAAAATTCAACTGCTTCCGATGAAAAATGCAAAGGTTCCGAATCAAGACAGCTAGAACATATGTAGAGCCATTGCCAGGCAAATAGGTAAAATCATGGCCAAGCTGAAACATACCTTATAATGCCTTCCCGGAACTCCAAACAAAGTTTTTTCACAAACGATGCGTGATTTGGTCATTTCTACAAAATTTCAATGAATTCCATTACAAATTGTACATTTTCCAAACTTCAGGTACAAGTGTAGGACAATTAGCAATGAGGAAAAAAGTTACAAGTCCAAGTATCTCTTCCTACGCTTTTCCAAATGTAACGAGACAAGTCCAAAGTTAGTTTATTTTAAAGAGACCAGCGGTACAGTGATGCACGGAAAAATTCAACTGCTTCCGATGAAAAATGCAAAGGTTCCGAATCAAGACAGCTAGAACATATGTAGAGCCATTGCCAGGCAAATAGGTAAAATCATGGCCAAGCTGAAACATACCTTATAATGCCTTCCCGGAACTCCAAACAAAGTTTTTTCACAAACGATGCGTGATTTGGTCATTTCTACAAAGTTTCAATGAATTCCATTACAAATTGTACATTTTCCAAACTTCAGGTACAAGTGTAGGACAATTAGCAATGAGGAAAAAAGTTACAAGTCCAAGTATCTCTTCCTACGCTTTTCCAAATGTAACGAGACAAGTCCAAAGTTAGTTTATTTTAAAGAGACCAGCGGTACAGTGATGCATGGAAAAATTCAACTGCTTCCGATGAAAAATGCAAAGGTTCCGAATCAAGACAGCTAGAACATATGTAGAGCCATTGCCAGGCAAATAGGTAAAATCATGGCCAAGCTGAAACATACCTTATAATGCCTTCCCGGAACTCCAAACAAAGTTTTTTCACAAACGATGCGTGATTTGGTCATTTCTACAAAGTTTCAATGAATTCCATTACAAATTGTACATTTTCCAAACTTCAGGTACAAGTGTAGGACAATTAGCAATGAGGAAAAAAGTTACAAGTCCAAGTATCTCTTCCTACGCTTTTCCAAATGTAACGAGACAAGTCCAAAGTTAGTTTATTTTAAAGAGACCAGCGGTACAGTGATGCACGGAAAAATTCAACTGCTTCCGATGAAAAATGCAAAGGTTTCGAATCAAGACAGCTAGAACATATGTAGAGCCATTGCCAGGCAAATAGGTAAAATCATGGCCAAGCTGAAACATACCTTATAATGCCTTCCCGGAACTCCAAACAAAGTTTTTTCACAAACGATGCGTGATTTGGTCATTTCTACAAAGTTTCAATGAATTCCATTACAAATTGTACATTTTCCAAACTTCAGGTACAAGTGTAGGACAATTAGCAATGAGGAAAAAAGTTACAAGTCCAAGTATCTCTTCCTACGCTTTTCCAAATGTAACGAGACAAGTCCAAAGTTAGTTTATTTTAAAGAGACCAGCGGTACAGTGATGCATGGAAAAATTCAACTGCTTCCGATGAAAAATGCAAAGGTTCCGAATCAAGACAGCTAGAACATATGTAGAGCCATTGCCAGGCAAATAGGTAAAATCATGGCCAAGCTGAAACATACCTTATAATGCCTTCCCGGAACTCCAAACAAAGTTTTTTCACAAACGATGCGTGATTTGGTCATTTCTACAAAGTTTCAATGAATTCCATTACAAATTGTACATTTTCCAAACTTCAGGTACAAGTGTAGGACAATTAGCAATGAGGAAAAAAGTTACAAGTCCAAGTATCTCTTCCTACGCTTTTCCAAATGTAACGAGACAAGTCCAAAGTTAGTTTATTTTAAAGAGACCAGCGGTACAGTGATGCACGGAAAAATTCAACTGCTTCCGATGAAAAATGCAAAGGTTCCGAATCAAGACAGCTAGAACATATGTAGAGCCATTGCCAGGCAAATAGGTAAAATCATGGCCAAGCTGAAACATACCTTATAATGCCTTCCCGGAACTCCAAACAAAGTTTTTTCACAAACGATGCGTGATTTGGTCATTTCTACAAAGTTTCAATGAATTCCATTACAAATTGTACATTTTCCAAACTTCAGGTACAAGTGTAGGACAATTAGCAATGAGGAAAAAAGTTACAAGTCCAAGTATCTCTTCCTACGCTTTTCCAAATGTAACGAGACAAGTCCAAAGTTAGTTTATTTTAAAGAGACCAGCGGTACAGTGATGCATGGAAAAATTCAACTGCTTCCGATGAAAAATGCAAAGGTTCCGAATCAAGACAGCTAGAACATATGTAGAGCCATTGCCAGGCAAATAGGTAAAATCATGGCCAAGCTGAAACATACCTTATAATGCCTTCCCGGAACTCCAAACAAAGTTTTTTCACAAACGATGCGTGATTTGGTCATTTCTACAAAGTTTCAATGAATTCCATTACAAATTGTACATTTTCCAAACTTCAGGTACAAGTGTAGGACAATTAGCAATGAGGAAAAAAGTTACAAGTCCAAGTATCTCTTCCTACGCTTTTCCAAATGTAACGAGACAAGTCCAAAGTTAGTTTATTTTAAAGAGACCAGCGGTACAGTGATGCATGGAAAAATTCAACTGCTTCCGATGAAAAATGCAAAGGTTCCGAATCAAGACAGCTAGAACATATGTAGAGCCATTGCCAGGCAAATAGGTAAAATCATGGCCAAGCTGAAACATACCTTATAATGCCTTCCCGGAACTCCAAACAAAGTTTTTTCACAAACGATGCGTGATTTGGTCATTTCTACAAAGTTTCAATGAATTCCATTACAAATTGTACATTTTCCAAACTTCAGCTACAAGTGTAGGACAATTAGCAATGAGGAAAAAAGTTACAAGTCCAAGTATCTCTTCCTACGCTTTTCCAAATGTAACGAGACAAGTCCAAAGTTAGTTTATTTTAAAGAGACCAGCGGTACAGTGATGCATGGAAAAATTCAACTGCTTCCGATGAAAAATGCAAAGGTTCCGAATCAAGACAGCTAGAACATATGTAGAGCCATTGCCAGGCAAATAGGTAAAATCATGGCCAAGCTGAAACATACCTTATAATGCCTTCCCGGAACTCCAAACAAAGTTTTTTCACAAACGATGCGTGATTTGGTCATTTCTACAAAGTTTCAATGAATTCCATTACAAATTGTACATTTTCCAAACTTCAGGTACAAGTGTAGGACAATTAGCAATGAGGAAAAAAGTTACAAGTCCAAGTATCTCTTCCTACGCTTTTCCAAATGTAACGAGACAAGTCCAAAGTTAGTTTATTTTAAAGAGACCAGCGGTACAGTGATGCACGGAAAAATTCAACTGCTTCCGATGAAAAATGCAAAGGTTCCGAATCAAGACAGCTAGAACATATGTAGAGCCATTGCCAGGCAAATAGGTAAAATCATGGCCAAGCTGAAACATACCTTATAATGCCTTCCCGGAACTCCAAACAAAGTTTTTTCACAAACGATGCGTGATTTGGTCATTTCTACAAAGTTTCAATGAATTCCATTACAAATTGTACATTTTCCAAACTTCAGGTACAAGTGTAGGACAATTAGCAATGAGGAAAAAAGTTACAAGTCCAAGTATCTCTTCCTACGCTTTTCCAAATGTAACGAGACAAGTCCAAAGTTAGTTTATTTTAAAGAGACCAGCGGTACAGTGATGCATGGAAAAATTCAACTGCTTCCGATGAAAAATGCAAAGGTTCCGAATCAAGACAGCTAGAACATATGTAGAGCCATTGCCAGGCAAATAGGTAAAATCATGGCCAAGCTGAAACATACCTTATAATGCCTTCCCGGAACTCCAAACAAAGTTTTTTCACAAACGATGCGTGATTTGGTCATTTCTACAAAGTTTCAATGAATTCCATTACAAATTGTACATTTTCCAAACTTCAGGTACAAGTGTAGGACAATTAGCAATGAGGAAAAAAGTTACAAGTCCAAGTATCTCTTCCTACGCTTTTCCAAATGTAACGAGACAAGTCCAAAGTTAGTTTATTTTAAAGAGACCAGCGGTACAGTGATGCATGGAAAAATTCAACTGCTTCCGATGAAAAATGCAAAGGTTCCGAATCAAGACAGCTAGAACATATGTAGAGCCATTGCCAGGCAAATAGGTAAAATCATGGCCAAGCTGAAACATACCTTATAATGCCTTCCCGGAACTCCAAACAAAGTTTTTTCACAAACGATGCGTGATTTGGTCATTTCTACAAAGTTTCAATGAATTCCATTACAAATTGTACATTTTCCAAACTTCAGCTACAAGTGTAGGACAATTAGCAATGAGGAAAAAAGTTACAAGTCCAAGTATCTCTTCCTACGCTTTTCCAAATGTAACGAGACAAGTCCAAAGTTAGTTTATTTTAAAGAGACCAGCGGTACAGTGATGCATGGAAAAATTCAACTGCTTCCGATGAAAAATGCAAAGGTTCCGAATCAAGACAGCTAGAACATATGTAGAGCCATTGCCAGGCAAATAGGTAAAATCATGGCCAAGCTGAAACATACCTTATAATGCCTTCCCGGAACTCCAAACAAAGTTTTTTCACAAACGATGCGTGATTTGGTCATTTCTACAAAGTTTCAATGAATTCCATTACAAATTGTACATTTTCCAAACTTCAGGTACAAGTGTAGGACAATTAGCAATGAGGAAAAAAGTTACAAGTCCAAGTATCTCTTCCTACGCTTTTCCAAATGTAACGAGACAAGTCCAAAGTTAGTTTATTTTAAAGAGACCAGCGGTACAGTGATGCACGGAAAAATTCAACTGCTTCCGATGAAAAATGCAAAGGTTCCGAATCAAGACAGCTAGAACATATGTAGAGCCATTGCCAGGCAAATAGGTAAAATCATGGCCAAGCTGAAACATACCTTATAATGCCTTCCCGGAACTCCAAACAAAGTTTTTTCACAAACGATGCGTGATTTGGTCATTTCTACAAAGTTTCAATGAATTCCATTACAAATTGTACATTTTCCAAACTTCAGGTACAAGTGTAGGACAATTAGCAATGAGGAAAAAAGTTACAAGTCCAAGTATCTCTTCCTACGCTTTTCCAAATGTAACGAGACAAGTCCAAAGTTAGTTTATTTTAAAGAGACCAGCGGTACAGTGATGCATGGAAAAATTCAACTGCTTCCGATGAAAAATGCAAAGGTTCCGAATCAAGACAGCTAGAACATATGTAGAGCCATTGCCAGGCAAATAGGTAAAATCATGGCCAAGCTGAAACATACCTTATAATGCCTTCCCGGAACTCCAAACAAAGTTTTTTCACAAACGATGCGTGATTTGGTCATTTCTACAAAGTTTCAATGAATTCCATTACAAATTGTACATTTTCCAAACTTCAGGTACAAGTGTAGGACAATTAGCAATGAGGAAAAAAGTTACAAGTCCAAGTATCTCTTCCTACGCTTTTCCAAATGTAACGAGACAAGTCCAAAGTTAGTTTATTTTAAAGAGACCAGCGGTACAGTGATGCACGGAAAAATTCAACTGCTTCCGATGAAAAATGCAAAGGTTCCGAATCAAGACAGCTAGAACATATGTAGAGCCATTGCCAGGCAAATAGGTAAAATCATGGCCAAGCTGAAACATACCTTATAATGCCTTCCCGGAACTCCAAACAAAGTTTTTTCACAAACGATGCGTGATTTGGTCATTTCTACAAAGTTTCAATGAATTCCATTACAAATTGTACATTTTCCAAACTTCAGGTACAAGTGTAGGACAATTAGCAATGAGGAAAAAAGTTACAAGTCCAAGTATCTCTTCCTACGCTTTTCCAAATGTAACGAGACAAGTCCAAAGTTAGTTTATTTTAAAGAGACCAGCGGTACAGTGATGCATGGAAAAATTCAACTGCTTCCGATGAAAAATGCAAAGGTTCCGAATCAAGACAGCTAGAACATATGTAGAGCCATTGCCAGGCAAATAGGTAAAATCATGGCCAAGCTGAAACATACCTTATAATGCCTTCCCGGAACTCCAAACAAAGTTTTTTCACAAACGATGCGTGATTTGGTCATTTCTACAAAGTTTCAATGAATTCCATTACAAATTGTACATTTTCCAAACTTCAGGTACAAGTGTAGGACAATTAGCAATGAGGAAAAAAGTTACAAGTCCAAGTATCTCTTCCTACGCTTTTCCAAATGTAACGAGACAAGTCCAAAGTTAGTTTATTTTAAAGAGACCAGCGGTACAGTGATGCATGGAAAAATTCAACTGCTTCCGATGAAAAATGCAAAGGTTCCGAATCAAGACAGCTAGAACATATGTAGAGCCATTGCCAGGCAAATAGGTAAAATCATGGCCAAGCTGAAACATACCTTATAATGCCTTCCCGGAACTCCAAACAAAGTTTTTTCACAAACGATGCGTGATTTGGTCATTTCTACAAAATTTCAATGAATTCCATTACAAATTGTACATTTTCCAAACTTCAGGTACAAGTGTAGGACAATTAGCAATGAGGAAAAAAGTTACAAGTCCAAGTATCTCTTCCTACGCTTTTCCAAATGTAACGAGACAAGTCCAAAGTTAGTTTATTTTAAAGAGACCAGCGGTACAGTGATGCACGGAAAAATTCAACTGCTTCCGATGAAAAATGCAAAGGTTCCGAATCAAGACAGCTAGAACATATGTAGAGCCATTGCCAGGCAAATAGGTAAAATCATGGCCAAGCTGAAACATACCTTATAATGCCTTCCCGGAACTCCAAACAAAGTTTTTTCACAAACGATGCGTGATTTGGTCATTTCTACAAAGTTTCAATGAATTCCATTACAAATTGTACATTTTCCAAACTTCAGGTACAAGTGTAGGACAATTAGCAATGAGGAAAAAAGTTACAAGTCCAAGTATCTCTTCCTACGCTTTTCCAAATGTAACGAGACAAGTCCAAAGTTAGTTTATTTTAAAGAGACCAGCGGTACAGTGATGCATGGAAAAATTCAACTGCTTCCGATGAAAAATGCAAAGGTTCCGAATCAAGACAGCTAGAACATATGTAGAGCCATTGCCAGGCAAATAGGTAAAATCATGGCCAAGCTGAAACATACCTTATAATGCCTTCCCGGAACTCCAAACAAAGTTTTTTCACAAACGATGCGTGATTTGGTCATTTCTACAAAGTTTCAATGAATTCCATTACAAATTGTACATTTTCCAAACTTCAGGTACAAGTGTAGGACAATTAGCAATGAGGAAAAAAGTTACAAGTCCAAGTATCTCTTCCTACGCTTTTCCAAATGTAACGAGACAAGTCCAAAGTTAGTTTATTTTAAAGAGACCAGCGGTACAGTGATGCACGGAAAAATTCAACTGCTTCCGATGAAAAATGCAAAGGTTTCGAATCAAGACAGCTAGAACATATGTAGAGCCATTGCCAGGCAAATAGGTAAAATCATGGCCAAGCTGAAACATACCTTATAATGCCTTCCCGGAACTCCAAACAAAGTTTTTTCACAAACGATGCGTGATTTGGTCATTTCTACAAAGTTTCAATGAATTCCATTACAAATTGTACATTTTCCAAACTTCAGGTACAAGTGTAGGACAATTAGCAATGAGGAAAAAAGTTACAAGTCCAAGTATCTCTTCCTACGCTTTTCCAAATGTAACGAGACAAGTCCAAAGTTAGTTTATTTTAAAGAGACCAGCGGTACAGTGATGCATGGAAAAATTCAACTGCTTCCGATGAAAAATGCAAAGGTTCCGAATCAAGACAGCTAGAACATATGTAGAGCCATTGCCAGGCAAATAGGTAAAATCATGGCCAAGCTGAAACATACCTTATAATGCCTTCCCGGAACTCCAAACAAAGTTTTTTCACAAACGATGCGTGATTTGGTCATTTCTACAAAGTTTCAATGAATTCCATTACAAATTGTACATTTTCCAAACTTCAGGTACAAGTGTAGGACAATTAGCAATGAGGAAAAAAGTTACAAGTCCAAGTATCTCTTCCTACGCTTTTCCAAATGTAACGAGACAAGTCCAAAGTTAGTTTATTTTAAAGAGACCAGCGGTACAGTGATGCACGGAAAAATTCAACTGCTTCCGATGAAAAATGCAAAGGTTCCGAATCAAGACAGCTAGAACATATGTAGAGCCATTGCCAGGCAAATAGGTAAAATCATGGCCAAGCTGAAACATACCTTATAATGCCTTCCCGGAACTCCAAACAAAGTTTTTTCACAAACGATGCGTGATTTGGTCATTTCTACAAAGTTTCAATGAATTCCATTACAAATTGTACATTTTCCAAACTTCAGGTACAAGTGTAGGACAATTAGCAATGAAGAAAAAAGTTACAAGTCCAAGTATCTCTTCCTACGCTTTTCCAAATGTAACGAGACAAGTCCAAAGTTAGTTTATTTTAAAGAGACCAGCGGTACAGTGATGCATGGAAAAATTCAACTGCTTCCGATGAAAAATGCAAAGGTTCCGAATCAAGACAGCTAGAACATATGTAGAGCCATTGCCAGGCAAATAGGTAAAATCATGGCCAAGCTGAAACATACCTTATAATGCCTTCCCGGAACTCCAAACAAAGTTTTTTCACAAACGATGCGTGATTTGGTCATTTCTACAAAGTTTCAATGAATTCCATTACAAATTGTACATTTTCCAAACTTCAGGTACAAGTGTAGGACAATTAGCAATGAGGAAAAAAGTTACAAGTCCAAGTATCTCTTCCTACGCTTTTCCAAATGTAACGAGACAAGTCCAAAGTTAGTTTATTTTAAAGAGACCAGCGGTACAGTGATGCACGGAAAAATTCAACTGCTTCCGATGAAAAATGCAAAGGTTCCGAATCAAGACAGCTAGAACATATGTAGAGCCATTGCCAGGCAAATAGGTAAAATCATGGCCAAGGTGAAACATACCTTATAATGCCTTCCCGGAACTCCAAACAAAGTTTTTTCACAAACGATGCGTGATTTGGTCATTTCTACAAAGTTTCAATGAATTCCATTACAAATTGTACATTTTCCAAACTTCAGGTACAAGTGTAGGACAATTAGCAATGAGGAAAAAAGTTACAAGTCCAAGTATCTCTTCCTACGCTTTTCCAAATGTAACGAGACAAGTCCAAAGTTAGTTTATTTTAAAGAGACCAGCGGTACAGTGATGCATGGAAAAATTCAACTGCTTCCGATGAAAAATGCAAAGGTTCCGAATCAAGACAGCTAGAACATATGTAGAGCCATTGCCAGGCAAATAGGTAAAATCATGGCCAAGCTGAAACATACCTTATAATGCCTTCCCGGAACTCCAAACAAAGTTTTTTCACAAACGATGCGTGATTTGGTCATTTCTACAAAGTTTCAATGAATTCCATTACAAATTGTACATTTTCCAAACTTCAGGTACAAGTGTAGGAAAATTAGCAATGAGGAAAAAAGTTACAAGTCCAAGTATCTCTTCCTACGCTTTTCCAAATGTAACGAGACAAGTCCAAAGTTAGTTTATTTTAAAGAGACCAGCGGTACAGTGATGCACGGAAAAATTCAACTGCTTCCGATGAAAAATGCAAAGGTTCCGAATCAAGACAGCTAGAACATATGTAGAGCCATTGCCAGGCAAATAGGTAAAATCATGGCCAAGCTGAAACATACCTTATAATGCCTTCCCGGAACTCCAAACAAAGTTTTTTCACAAACGATGCGTGATTTGGTCATTTCTACAAAGTTTCAATGAATTCCATTACAAATTGTACATTTTCCAAACTTCAGGTACAAGTGTAGGACAATTAGCAATGAGGAAAAAAGTTACAAGTCCAAGTATCTCTTCCTACGCTTTTCCAAATGTAACGAGACAAGTCCAAAGTTAGTTTATTTTAAAGAGACCAGCGGTACAGTGATGCATAGAAAAATTCAACTGCTTCCGATGAAAAATGCAAAGGTTCCGAATCAAGACAGCTAGAACATATGTAGAGCCATTGCCAGGCAAATAGGTAAAATCGTGGCCAAGCTGAAACATACCTTATAATGCCTTCCCGGAACTCCAAACAAAGTTTTTTCACAAACGATGCGTGATTTGGTCATTTCTACAAAATTTCAATGAATTCCATTACAAATTGTACATTTTCCAAACTTCAGGTACAAGTGTAGGACAATTAGCAATGAGGAAAAAAGTTACAAGTCCAAGTATCTCTTCCTACGCTTTTCCAAATGTAACGAGACAAGTCCAAAGTTAGTTTATTTTAAAGAGACCAGCGGTACAGTGATGCATGGAAAAATTCAACTGCTTCCGATGAAAAATGCAAAGGTTCCGAATCAAGACAGCTAGAACATATGTAGAGCCATTGCCAGGCAAATAGGTAAAATCGTGGCCAAGCTGAAACATACCTTATAATGCCTTCCCGGAACTCCAAACAAAGTTTTTTCACAAACGATGCGTGATTTGGTCATTTCTACAAAGTTTCAATGAATTCCATTACAAATTGTACATTTTCCAAACTTCAGGTACAAGTGTAGGACAATTAGCAATGAGGAAAAAAGTTACAAGTCCAAGTATCTCTTCCTACGCTTTTCCAAATGTAACGAGACAAGTCCAAAGTTAGTTTATTTTAAAGAGACCAGCGGTACAGTGATGCATGGAAAAATTCAACTGCTTCCGATGAAAAATGCAAAGGTTCCGAATCAAGACAGCTAGAACATATGTAGAGCCATTGCCAGGCAAATAGGTAAAATCGTGGCCAAGCTGAAACATACCTTATAATGCCTTCCCGGAACTCCAAACAAAGTTTTTTCACAAACGATGCGTGATTTGGTCATTTCTACAAAGTTTCAATGAATTCCATTACAAATTGTACATTTTCCAAACTTCAGGTACAAGTGTAGGACAATTAGCAATGAGGAAAAAAGTTACAAGTCCAAGTATCTCTTCCTACGCTTTTCCAAATGTAACGAGACAAGTCCAAAGTTAGTTTATTTTAAAGAGACCAGCGGTACAGTGATGCACGGAAAAATTCAACTGCTTCCGATGAAAAATGCAAAGGTTCCGAATCAAGACAGCTAGAACATATGTAGAGCCATTGCCAGGCAAATAGGTAAAATCATGGCCAAGCTGAAACATACCTTATAATGCCTTCCCGGAACTCCAAACAAAGTTTTTTCACAAACGATGCGTGATTTGGTCATTTCTACAAAGTTTCAATGAATTCCATTACAAATTGTACATTTTCCAAACTTCAGGTACAAGTGTAGGACAATTAGCAATGAGGAAAAAAGTTACAAGTCCAAGTATCTCTTCCTACGCTTTTCCAAATGTAACGAGACAAGTCCAAAGTTAGTTTATTTTAAAGAGACCAGCGGTACAGTGATGCATGGAAAAATTCAACTGCTTCCGATGAAAAATGCAAAGGTTCCGAATCAAGACAGCTAGAACATATGTAGAGCCATTGCCAGGCAAATAGGTAAAATCGTGGCCAAGCTGAAACATACCTTATAATGCCTTCCCGGAACTCCAAACAAAGTTTTTTCACAAACGATGCGTGATTTGGTCATTTCTACAAAGTTTCAATGAATTCCATTACAAATTGTACATTTTCCAAACTTCAGGTACAAGTGTAGGACAATTAGCAATGAGGAAAAAAGTTACAAGTCCAAGTATCTCTTCCTACGCTTTTCCAAATGTAACGAGAAAAGTCCAAAGTTAGTTTATTTTAAAGAGACCAGCGGTACAGTGATGCATGGAAAAATTCAACTGCTTCCGATGAAAAATGCAAAGGTTCCGAATCAAGACAGCTAGAACATATGTAGAGCCATTGCCAGGCAAATAGGTAAAATCGTGGCCAAGCTGAAACATACCTTATAATGCCTTCCCGGAACTCCAAACAAAGTTTTTTCACAAACGATGCGTGATTTGGTCATTTCTACAAAGTTTCAATGAATTCCATTACAAATTGTACATTTTCCAAACTTCAGGTACAAGTGTAGGACAATTAGCAATGAGGAAAAAAGTTACAAGTCCAAGTATCTCTTCCTACGCTTTTCCAAATGTAACGAGACAAGTCCAAAGTTAGTTTATTTTAAAGAGACCAGCGGTACAGTGATGCATGGAAAAATTCAACTGCTTCCGATGAAAAATGCAAAGGTTCCGAATCAAGACAGCTAGAACATATGTAGAGCCATTGCCAGGCAAATAGGTAAAATCGTGGCCAAGCTGAAACATACCTTATAATGCCTTCCCGGAACTCCAAACAAAGTTTTTCCACAAACGATGCGTGATTTGGTCATTTCTACAAAGTTTCAATGAATTCCATTACAAATTGTACATTTTCCAAACTTCAGGTACAAGTGTAGGACAATTAGCAATGAGGAAAAAAGTTACAAGTCCAAGTATCTCTTCCTACGCTTTTCCAAATGTAACGAGACAAGTCCAAAGTTAGTTTATTTTAAAGAGACCAGCGGTACAGTGATGCATAGAAAAATTCAACTGCTTCCGATGAAAAATGCAAAGGTTCCGAATCAAGACAGCTAGAACATATGTAGAGCCATTGCCAGGCAAATAGGTAAAATCGTGGCCAAGCTGAAACATACCTTATAATGCCTTCCCGGAACTCCAAACAAAGTTTTTTCACAAACGATGCGTGATTTGGTCATTTCTACAAAGTTTCAATGAATTCCATTACAAATTGTACATTTTCCAAACTTCAGGTACAAGTGTAGGACAATTAGCAATGAGGAAAAAAGTTACAAGTCCAAGTATCTCTTCCTACGCTTTTCCAAATGTAACGAGACAAGTCCAAAGTTAGTTTATTTTAAAGAGACCAGCGGTACAGTGATGCATGGAAAAATTCAACTGCTTCCGATGAAAAATGCAAAGGTTCCGAATCAAGACAGCTAGAACATATGTAGAGCCATTGCCAGGCAAATAGGTAAAATCGTGGCCAAGCTGAAACATACCTTATAATGCCTTCCCGGAACTCCAAACAAAGTTTTTTCACAAACGATGCGTGATTTGGTCATTTCTACAAAGTTTCAATGAATTCCATTACAAATTGTACATTTTCCAAACTTCAGGTACAAGTGTAGGACAATTAGCAATGAGGAAAAAAGTTACAAGTCCAAGTATCTCTTCCTACGCTTTTCCAAATGTAACGAGACAAGTCCAAAGTTAGTTTATTTTAAAGAGACCAGCGGTACAGTGATGCATGGAAAAATTCAACTGCTTCCGATGAAAAATGCAAAGGTTCCGAATCAAGACAGCTAGAACATATGTAGAGCCATTGCCAGGCAAATAGGTAAAATCGTGGCCAAGCTGAAACATACCTTATAATGCCTTCCCGGAACTCCAAACAAAGTTTTTTCACAAACGATGCGTGATTTGGTCATTTCTACAAAGTTTCAATGAATTCCATTACAAATTGTACATTTTCCAAACTTCAGGTACAAGTGTAGGACAATTAGCAATGAGGAAAAAAGTTACAAGTCCAAGTATCTCTTCCTACGCTTTTCCAAATGTAACGAGACAAGTCCAAAGTTAGTTTATTTTAAAGAGACCAGCGGTACAGTGATGCACGGAAAAATTCAACTGCTTCCGATGAAAAATGCAAAGGTTCCGAATCAAGACAGCTAGAACATATGTAGAGCCATTGCCAGGCAAATAGGTAAAATCATGGCCAAGCTGAAACATACCTTATAATGCCTTCCCGGAACTCCAAACAAAGTTTTTTCACAAACGATGCGTGATTTGGTCATTTCTACAAAGTTTCAATGAATTCCATTACAAATTGTACATTTTCCAAACTTCAGGTACAAGTGTAGGACAATTAGCAATGAGGAAAAAAGTTACAAGTCCAAGTATCTCTTCCTACGCTTTTCCAAATGTAACGAGACAAGTCCAAAGTTAGTTTATTTTAAAGAGACCAGCGGTACAGTGATGCATGGAAAAATTCAACTGCTTCCGATGAAAAATGCAAAGGTTCCGAATCAAGACAGCTAGAACATATGTAGAGCCATTGCCATGCAAATAGGTAAAATCGTGGCCAAGCTGAAACATACCTTATAATGCCTTCCCGGAACTCCAAACAAAGTTTTTTCACAAACGATGCGTGATTTGGTCATTTCTACAAAGTTTCAATGAATTCCATTACAAATTGTACATTTTCCAAACTTCAGGTACAAGTGTAGGACAATTAGCAATGAGGAAAAAAGTTACAAGTCCAAGTATCTCTTCCTACGCTTTTCCAAATGTAACGAGACAAGTCCAAAGTTAGTTTATTTTAAAGAGACCAGCGGTACAGTGATGCATGGAAAAATTCAACTGCTTCCGATGAAAAATGCAAAGGTTCCGAATCAAGACAGCTAGAACATATGTAGAGCCATTGCCAGGCAAATAGGTAAAATCGTGGCCAAGCTGAAACATACCTTATAATGCCTTCCCGGAACTCCAAACAAAGTTTTTTCACAAACGATGCGTGATTTGGTCATTTCTACAAAGTTTCAATGAATTCCATTACAAATTGTACATTTTCCAAACTTCAGGTACAAGTGTAGGACAATTAGCAATGAGGAAAAAAGTTACAAGTCCAAATATCTCTTCCTACGCTTTTCCAAATGTAACGAGACAAGTCCAAAGTTAGTTTATTTTAAAGAGACCAGCGGTACAGTGATGCATGGAAAAATTCAACTGCTTCCGATGAAAAATGCAAAGGTTCCGAATCAAGACAGCTAGAACATATGTAGAGCCATTGCCAGGCAAATAGGTAAAATCGTGGCCAAGCTGAAACATACCTTATAATGCCTTCCCGGAACTCCAAACAAAGTTTTTTCACAAACGATGCGTGATTTGGTCATTTCTACAAAGTTTCAATGAATTCCATTACAAATTGTACATTTTCCAAACTTCAGGTACAAGTGTAGGACAATTAGCAATGAGGAAAAAAGTTACAAGTCCAAGTATCTCTTCCTACGCTTTTCCAAATGTAACGAGACAAGTCCAAAGTTAGTTTATTTTAAAGAGACCAGCGGTACAGTGATGCACGGAAAAATTCAACTGCTTCCGATGAAAAATGCAAAGGTTCCGAATCAAGACAGCTAGAACATATGTAGAGCCATTGCCAGGCAAATAGGTAAAATCATGGCCAAGCTGAAACATACCTTATAATGCCTTCCCGGAACTCCAAACAAAGTTTTTTCACAAACGATGCGTGATTTGGTCATTTCTACAAAGTTTCAATGAATTCCATTACAAATTGTACATTTTCCAAACTTCAGGTACAAGTGTAGGACAATTAGCAATGAGGAAAAAAGTTACAAGTCCAAGTATCTCTTCCTACGCTTTTCCAAATGTAACGAGACAAGTCCAAAGTTAGTTTATTTTAAAGAGACCAGCGGTACAGTGATGCATGGAAAAATTCAACTGCTTCCGATGAAAAATGCAAAGGTTCCGAATCAAGACAGCTAGAACATATGTAGAGCCATTGCCAGGCAAATAGGTAAAATCGTGGCCAAGCTGAAACATACCTTATAATGCCTTCCCGGAACTCCAAACAAAGTTTTTTCACAAACGATGCGTGATTTGGTCATTTCTACAAAGTTTCAATGAATTCCATTACAAATTGTACATTTTCCAAACTTCAGGTACAAGTGTAGGACAATTAGCAATGAGGAAAAAAGTTACAAGTCCAAGTATCTCTTCCTACGCTTTTCCAAATGTAACGAGACAAGTCCAAAGTTAGTTTATTTTAAAGAGACCAGCGGTACAGTGATGCATGGAAAAATTCAACTGCTTCCGATGAAAAATGCAAAGGTTCCGAATCAAGACAGCTAGAACATATGTAGAGCCATTGCCAGGCAAATAGGTAAAATCGTGGCCAAGCTGAAACATACCTTATAATGCCTTCCCGGAACTCCAAACAAAGTTTTTTCACAAACGATGCGTGATTTGGTCATTTCTACAAAGTTTCAATGAATTCCATTACAAATTGTACATTTTCCAAACTTCAGGTACAAGTGTAGGACAATTAGCAATGAGGAAAAAAGTTACAAGTCCAAGTATCTCTTCCTACGCTTTTCCAAATGTAACGAGACAAGTCCAAAGTTAGTTTATTTTAAAGAGACCAGCGGTACAGTGATGCATGGAAAAATTCAACTGCTTCCGATGAAAAATGCAAAGGTTCCGAATCAAGACAGCTAGAACATATGTAGAGCCATTGCCAGGCAAATAGGTAAAATCGTGGCCAAGCTGAAACATACCTTATAATGCCTTCCCGGAACTCCAAACAAAGTTTTTCCACAAACGATGCGTGATTTGGTCATTTCTACAAAGTTTCAATGAATTCCATTACAAATTGTACATTTTCCAAACTTCAGGTACAAGTGTAGGACAATTAGCAATGAGGAAAAAAGTTACAAGTCCAAGTATCTCTTCCTACGCTTTTCCAAATGTAACGAGACAAGTCCAAAGTTAGTTTATTTTAAAGAGACCAGCGGTACAGTGATGCATGGAAAAATTCAACTGCTTCCGATGAAAAATGCAAAGGTTCCGAATCAAGACAGCTAGAACATATGTAGAGCCATTGCCAGGCAAATAGGTAAAATCATGGCCAAGCTGAAACATACCTTATAATGCCTTCCCGGAACTCCAAACAAAGTTTTTTCACAAACGATGCGTGATTTGGTCATTTCTACAAAGTTTCAATGAATTCCATTACAAATTGTACATTTTCCAAACTTCAGGTACAAGTGTAGGACAATTAGCAATGAGGAAAAAAGTTACAAGTCCAAGTATCTCTTCCTACGCTTTTCCAAATGTAACGAGACAAGTCCAAAGTTAGTTTATTTTAAAGAGACCAGCGGTACAGTGATGCATGGAAAAATTCAACTGCTTCCGATGAAAAATGCAAAGGTTCCGAATCAAGACAGCTAGAACATATGTAGAGCCATTGCCAGGCAAATAGGTAAAATCATGGCCAAGCTGAAACATACCTTATAATGCCTTCCCGGAACTCCAAACAAAGTTTTTTCACAAACGATGCGTGATTTGGTCATTTCTACAAAGTTTCAATGAATTCCATTACAAATTGTACATTTTCCAAACTTCAGGTACAAGTGTAGGACAATTAGCAATGAGGAAAAAAGTTACAAGTCCAAGTATCTCTTCCTACGCTTTTCCAAATGTAACGAGACAAGTCCAAAGTTAGTTTATTTTAAAGAGACCAGCGGTACAGTGATGCATGGAAAAATTCAACTGCTTCCGATGAAAAATGCAAAGGTTCCGAATCAAGACAGCTAGAACATATGTAGAGCCATTGCCAGGCAAATAGGTAAAATCATGGCCAAGCTGAAACATACCTTATAATGCCTTCCCGGAACTCCAAACAAAGTTTTTTCACAAACGATGCGTGATTTGGTCATTTCTACAAAGTTTCAATGAATTCCATTACAAATTGTACATTTTCCAAACTTCAGGTACAAGTGTAGGACAATTAGCAATGAGGAAAAAAGTTACAAGTCCAAGTATCTCTTCCTACGCTTTTCCAAATGTAACGAGACAAGTCCAAAGTTAGTTTATTTTAAAGAGACCAGCGGTACAGTGATGCATGGAAAAATTCAACTGCTTCCGATGAAAAATGCAAAGGTTCCGAATCAAGACAGCTAGAACATATGTAGAGCCATTGCCAGGCAAATAGGTAAAATCATGGCCAAGCTGAAACATACCTTATAATGCCTTCCCGGAACTCCAAACAAAGTTTTTTCACAAACGATGCGTGATTTGGTCATTTCTACAAAGTTTCAATGAATTCCATTACAAATTGTACATTTTCCAAACTTCAGGTACAAGTGTAGGACAATTAGCAATGAGGAAAAAAGTTACAAGTCCAAGTATCTCTTCCTACGCTTTTCCAAATGTAACGAGACAAGTCCAAAGTTAGTTTATTTTAAAGAGACCAGCGGTACAGTGATGCATGGAAAAATTCAACTGCTTCCGATGAAAAATGCAAAGGTTCCGAATCAAGACAGCAAGAACATATGTAGAGCCATTGCCAGGCAAATAGGTAAAATCATGGCCAAGCTGAAACATACCTTATAATGCCTTCCCGGAACTCCAAACAAAGTTTTTTCACAAACGATGCGTGATTTGGTCATTTCTACAAAGTTTCAATGAATTCCATTACAAATTGTACATTTTCCAAACTTCAGGTACAAGTGTAGGACAATTAGCAATGAGGAAAAAAGTTACAAGTCCAAGTATCTCTTCCTACGCTTTTCCAAATGTAACGAGACAAGTCCAAAGTTAGTTTATTTTAAAGAGACCAGCGGTACAGTGATGCATGGAAAAATTCAACTGCTTCCGATGAAAAATGCAAAGGTTCCGAATCAAGACAGCTAGAACATATGTAGAGCCATTGCCAGGCAAATAGGTAAAATCATGGCCAAGCTGAAACATACCTTATAATGCCTTCCCGGAACTCCAAACAAAGTTTTTTCACAAACGATGCGTGATTTGGTCATTTCTACAAAGTTTCAATGAATTCCATTACAAATTGTACATTTTCCAAACTTCAGGTACAAGTGTAGGACAATTAGCAATGAGGAAAAAAGTTACAAGTCCAAGTATCTCTTCCTACGCTTTTCCAAATGTAACGAGACAAGTCCAAAGTTAGTTTATTTTAAAGAGACCAGCGGTACAGTGATGCATGGAAAAATTCAACTGCTTCCGATGAAAAATGCAAAGGTTCCGAATCAAGACAGCTAGAACATATGTAGAGCCATTGCCAGGCAAATAGGTAAAATCATGGCCAAGCTGAAACATACCTTATAATGCCTTCCCGGAACTCCAAACAAAGTTTTTTCACAAACGATGCGTGATTTGGTCATTTCTACAAAGTTTCAAAGAATTCCATTACAAATTGTACATTTTCCAAACTTCAGGTACAAGTGTAGGACAATTAGCAATGAGGAAAAAAGTTACAAGTCCAAGTATCTCTTCCTACGCTTTTCCAAATGTAACGAGACAAGTCCAAAGTTAGTTTATTTTAAAGAGACCAGCGGTACAGTGATGCATGGAAAAATTCAACTGCTTCCGATGAAAAATGCAAAGGTTCCGAATCAAGACAGCTAGAACATATGTAGAGCCATTGCCAGGCAAATAGGTAAAATCATGGCCAAGCTGAAACATACCTTATAATGCCTTCCCGGAACTCCAAACAAAGTTTTTTCACAAACGATGCGTGATTTGGTCATTTCTACAAAGTTTCAATGAATTCCATTACAAATTGTACATTTTCCAAACTTCAGGTACAAGTGTAGGACAATTAGCAATGAGGAAAAAAGTTACAAGTCCAAGTATCTCTTCCTACGCTTTTCCAAATGTAACGAGACAAGTCCAAAGTTAGTTTATTTTAAAGAGACCAGCGGTACAGTGATGCATGGAAAAATTCAACTGCTTCCGATGAAAAATGCAAAGGTTCCGAATCAAGACAGCTAGAACATATGTAGAGCCATTGCCAGGCAAATAGGTAAAATCATGGCCAAGCTGAAACATACCTTATAATGCCTTCCCGGAACTCCAAACAAAGTTTTTTCACAAACGATGCGTGATTTGGTCATTTCTACAAAGTTTCAATGAATTCCATTACAAATTGTACATTTTCCAAACTTCAGGTACAAGTGTAGGACAATTAGCAATGAGGAAAAAAGTTACAAGTCCAAGTATCTCTTCCTACGCTTTTCCAAATGTAACGAGACAAGTCCAAAGTTAGTTTATTTTAAAGAGACCAGCGGTACAGTGATGCATGGAAAAATTCAACTGCTTCCGATGAAAAATGCAAAGGTTCCGAATCAAGACAGCTAGAACATATGTAGAGCCATTGCCAGGCAAATAGGTAAAATCATGGCCAAGCTGAAACATACCTTATAATGCCTTCCCGGAACTCCAAACAAAGTTTTTTCACAAACGATGCGTGATTTGGTCATTTCTACAAAGTTTCAATGAATTCCATTACAAATTGTACATTTTCCAAACTTCAGGTACAAGTGTAGGACAATTAGCAATGAGGAAAAAAGTTACAAGTCCAAGTATCTCTTCCTACGCTTTTCCAAATGTAACGAGACAAGTCCAAAGTTAGTTTATTTTAAAGAGACCAGCGGTACAGTGATGCATGGAAAAATTCAACTGCTTCCGATGAAAAATGCAAAGGTTCCGAATCAAGACAGCTAGAACATATGTAGAGCCATTGCCAGGCAAATAGGTAAAATCATGGCCAAGCTGAAACATACCTTATAATGCCTTCCCGGAACTCCAAACAAAGTTTTTTCACAAACGATGCGTGATTTGGTCATTTCTACAAAGTTTCAATGAATTCCATTACAAATTGTACATTTTCCAAACTTCAGGTACAAGTGTAGGACAATTAGCAATGAGGAAAAAAGTTACAAGTCCAAGTATCTCTTCCTACGCTTTTCCAAATGTAACGAGACAAGTCCAAAGTTAGTTTATTTTAAAGAGACCAGCGGTACAGTGATGCATGGAAAAATTCAACTGCTTCCGATGAAAAATGCAAAGGTTCCGAATCAAGACAGCTAGAACATATGTAGAGCCATTGCCAGGCAAATAGGTAAAATCATGGCCAAGCTGAAACATACCTTATAATGCCTTCCCGGAACTCCAAACAAAGTTTTTTCACAAACGATGCGTGATTTGGTCATTTCTACAAAGTTTCAATGAATTCCATTACAAATTGTACATTTTCCAAACTTCAGGTACAAGTGTAGGACAATTAGCAATGAGGAAAAAAGTTACAAGTCCAAGTATCTCTTCCTACGCTTTTCCAAATGTAACGAGACAAGTCCAAAGTTAGTTTATTTTAAAGAGACCAGCGGTACAGTGATGCATGGAAAAATTCAACTGCTTCCGATGAAAAATGCAAAGGTTCCGAATCAAGACAGCTAGAACATATGTAGAGCCATTGCCAGGCAAATAGGTAAAATCATGGCCAAGCTGAAACATACCTTATAATGCCTTCCCGGAACTCCAAACAAAGTTTTTTCACAAACGATGCGTGATTTGGTCATTTCTACAAAGTTTCAATGAATTCCATTACAAATTGTACATTTTCCAAACTTCAGGTACAAGTGTAGGACAATTAGCAATGAGGAAAAAAGTTACAAGTCCAAGTATCTCTTCCTACGCTTTTCCAAATGTAACGAGACAAGTCCAAAGTTAGTTTATTTTAAAGAGACCAGCGGTACAGTGATGCATGGAAAAATTCAACTGCTTCCGATGAAAAATGCAAAGGTTCCGAATCAAGACAGCTAGAACATATGTAGAGCCATTGCCAGGCAAATAGGTAAAATCATGGCCAAGCTGAAACATACCTTATAATGCCTTCCCGGAACTCCAAACAAAGTTTTTTCACAAACGATGCGTGATTTGGTCATTTCTACAAAGTTTCAATGAATTCCATTACAAATTGTACATTTTCCAAACTTCAGGTACAAGTGTAGGACAATTAGCAATGAGGAAAAAAGTTACAAGTCCAAGTATCTCTTCCTACGCTTTTCCAAATGTAACGAGACAAGTCCAAAGTTAGTTTATTTTAAAGAGACCAGCGGTACAGTGATGCATGGAAAAATTCAACTGCTTCCGATGAAAAATGCAAAGGTTCCGAATCAAGACAGCTAGAACATATGTAGAGCCATTGCCAGGCAAATAGGTAAAATCATGGCCAAGCTGAAACATACCTTATAATGCCTTCCCGGAACTCCAAACAAAGTTTTTTCACAAACGATGCGTGATTTGGTCATTTCTACAAAGTTTCAATGAATTCCATTACAAATTGTACATTTTCCAAACTTCAGGTACAAGTGTAGGACAATTAGCAATGAGGAAAAAAGTTACAAGTCCAAGTATCTCTTCCTACGCTTTTCCAAATGTAACGAGACAAGTCCAAAGTTAGTTTATTTTAAAGAGACCAGCGGTACAGTGATGCATGGAAAAATTCAACTGCTTCCGATGAAAAATGCAAAGGTTCCGAATCAAGACAGCTAGAACATATGTAGAGCCATTGCCAGGCAAATAGGTAAAATCATGGCCAAGCTGAAACATACCTTATAATGCCTTCCCGGAACTCCAAACAAAGTTTTTTCACAAACGATGCGTGATTTGGTCATTTCTACAAAGTTTCAATGAATTCCATTACAAATTGTACATTTTCCAAACTTCAGGTACAAGTGTAGGACAATTAGCAATGAGGAAAAAAGTTACAAGTCCAAGTATCTCTTCCTACGCTTTTCCAAATGTAACGAGACAAGTCCAAAGTTAGTTTATTTTAAAGAGACCAGCGGTACAGTGATGCATGGAAAAATTCAACTGCTTCCGATGAAAAATGCAAAGGTTCCGAATCAAGACAGCTAGAACATATGTAGAGCCATTGCCAGGCAAATAGGTAAAATCATGGCCAAGCTGAAACATACCTTATAATGCCTTCCCGGAACTCCAAACAAAGTTTTTTCACAAACGATGCGTGATTTGGTCATTTCTACAAAGTTTCAATGAATTCCATTACAAATTGTACATTTTCCAAACTTCAGGTACAAGTGTAGGACAATTAGCAATGAGGAAAAAAGTTACAAGTCCAAGTATCTCTTCCTACGCTTTTCCAAATGTAACGAGACAAGTCCAAAGTTAGTTTATTTTAAAGAGACCAGCGGTACAGTGATGCATGGAAAAATTCAACTGCTTCCGATGAAAAATGCAAAGGTTCCGAATCAAGACAGCTAGAACATATGTAGAGCCATTGCCAGGCAAATAGGTAAAATCATGGCCAAGCTGAAACATACCTTATAATGCCTTCCCGGAACTCCAAACAAAGTTTTTTCACAAACGATGCGTGATTTGGTCATTTCTACAAAGTTTCAATGAATTCCATTACAAATTGTACATTTTCCAAACTTCAGGTACAAGTGTAGGACAATTAGCAATGAGGAAAAAAGTTACAAGTCCAAGTATCTCTTCCTACGCTTTTCCAAATGTAACGAGACAAGTCCAAAGTTAGTTTATTTTAAAGAGACCAGCGGTACAGTGATGCATGGAAAAATTCAACTGCTTCCGATGAAAAATGCAAAGGTTCCGAATCAAGACAGCTAGAACATATGTAGAGCCATTGCCAGGCAAATAGGTAAAATCATGGCCAAGCTGAAACATACCTTATAATGCCTTCCCGGAACTCCAAACAAAGTTTTTTCACAAACGATGCGTGATTTGGTCATTTCTACAAAGTTTCAATGAATTCCATTACAAATTGTACATTTTCCAAACTTCAGGTACAAGTGTAGGACAATTAGCAATGAGGAAAAAAGTTACAAGTCCAAGTATCTCTTCCTACGCTTTTCCAAATGTAACGAGACAAGTCCAAAGTTAGTTTATTTTAAAGAGACCAGCGGTACAGTGATGCATGGAAAAATTCAACTGCTTCCGATGAAAAATGCAAAGGTTCCGAATCAAGACAGCTAGAACATATGTAGAGCCATTGCCAGGCAAATAGGTAAAATCATGGCCAAGCTGAAACATACCTTATAATGCCTTCCCGGAACTCCAAACAAAGTTTTTTCACAAACGATGCGTGATTTGGTCATTTCTACAAAGTTTCAATGAATTCCATTACAAATTGTACATTTTCCAAACTTCAGGTACAAGTGTAGGACAATTAGCAATGAGGAAAAAAGTTACAAGTCCAAGTATCTCTTCCTACGCTTTTCCAAATGTAACGAGACAAGTCCAAAGTTAGTTTATTTTAAAGAGACCAGCGGTACAGTGATGCATGGAAAAATTCAACTGCTTCCGATGAAAAATGCAAAGGTTCCGAATCAAGACAGCTAGAACATATGTAGAGCCATTGCCAGGCAAATAGGTAAAATCATGGCCAAGCTGAAACATACCTTATAATGCCTTCCCGGAACTCCAAACAAAGTTTTTTCACAAACGATGCGTGATTTGGTCATTTCTACAAAGTTTCAATGAATTCCATTACAAATTGTACATTTTCCAAACTTCAGGTACAAGTGTAGGACAATTAGCAATGAGGAAAAAAGTTACAAGTCCAAGTATCTCTTCCTACGCTTTTCCAAATGTAACGAGACAAGTCCAAAGTTAGTTTATTTTAAAGAGACCAGCGGTACAGTGATGCATGGAAAAATTCAACTGCTTCCGATGAAAAATGCAAAGGTTCCGAATCAAGACAGCTAGAACATATGTAGAGCCATTGCCAGGCAAATAGGTAAAATCATGGCCAAGCTGAAACATACCTTATAATGCCTTCCCGGAACTCCAAACAAAGTTTTTTCACAAACGATGCGTGATTTGGTCATTTCTACAAAGTTTCAATGAATTCCATTACAAATTGTACATTTTCCAAACTTCAGGTACAAGTGTAGGACAATTAGCAATGAGGAAAAAAGTTACAAGTCCAAGTATCTCTTCCTACGCTTTTCCAAATGTAACGAGACAAGTCCAAAGTTAGTTTATTTTAAAGAGACCAGCGGTACAGTGATGCATGGAAAAATTCAACTGCTTCCGATGAAAAATGCAAAGGTTCCGAATCAAGACAGCTAGAACATATGTAGAGCCATTGCCAGGCAAATAGGTAAAATCATGGCCAAGCTGAAACATACCTTATAATGCCTTCCCGGAACTCCAAACAAAGTTTTTTCACAAACGATGCGTGATTTGGTCATTTCTACAAAGTTTCAATGAATTCCATTACAAATTGTACATTTTCCAAACTTCAGGTACAAGTGTAGGACAATTAGCAATGAGGAAAAAAGTTACAAGTCCAAGTATCTCTTCCTACGCTTTTCCAAATGTAACGAGACAAGTCCAAAGTTAGTTTATTTTAAAGAGACCAGCGGTACAGTGATGCATGGAAAAATTCAACTGCTTCCGATGAAAAATGCAAAGGTTCCGAATCAAGACAGCTAGAACATATGTAGAGCCATTGCCAGGCAAATAGGTAAAATCATGGCCAAGCTGAAACATACCTTATAATGCCTTCCCGGAACTCCAAACAAAGTTTTTTCACAAACGATGCGTGATTTGGTCATTTCTACAAAGTTTCAATGAATTCCATTACAAATTGTACATTTTCCAAACTTCAGGTACAAGTGTAGGACAATTAGCAATGAGGAAAAAAGTTACAAGTCCAAGTATCTCTTCCTACGCTTTTCCAAATGTAACGAGACAAGTCCAAAGTTAGTTTATTTTAAAGAGACCAGCGGTACAGTGATGCATGGAAAAATTCAACTGCTTCCGATGAAAAATGCAAAGGTTCCGAATCAAGACAGCTAGAACATATGTAGAGCCATTGCCAGGCAAATAGGTAAAATCATGGCCAAGCTGAAACATACCTTATAATGCCTTCCCGGAACTCCAAACAAAGTTTTTTCACAAACGATGCGTGATTTGGTCATTTCTACAAAGTTTCAATGAATTCCATTACAAATTGTACATTTTCCAAACTTCAGGTACAAGTGTAGGACAATTAGCAATGAGGAAAAAAGTTACAAGTCCAAGTATCTCTTCCTACGCTTTTCCAAATGTAACGAGACAAGTCCAAAGTTAGTTTATTTTAAAGAGACCAGCGGTACAGTGATGCATGGAAAAATTCAACTGCTTCCGATGAAAAATGCAAAGGTTCCGAATCAAGACAGCTAGAACATATGTAGAGCCATTGCCAGGCAAATAGGTAAAATCATGGCCAAGCTGAAACATACCTTATAATGCCTTCCCGGAACTCCAAACAAAGTTTTTTCACAAACGATGCGTGATTTGGTCATTTCTACAAAGTTTCAATGAATTCCATTACAAATTGTACATTTTCCAAACTTCAGGTACAAGTGTAGGACAATTAGCAATGAGGAAAAAAGTTACAAGTCCAAGTATCTCTTCCTACGCTTTTCCAAATGTAACGAGACAAGTCCAAAGTTAGTTTATTTTAAAGAGACCAGCGGTACAGTGATGCATGGAAAAATTCAACTGCTTCCGATGAAAAATGCAAAGGTTCCGAATCAAGACAGCTAGAACATATGTAGAGCCATTGCCAGGCAAATAGGTAAAATCATGGCCAAGCTGAAACATACCTTATAATGCCTTCCCGGAACTCCAAACAAAGTTTTTTCACAAACGATGCGTGATTTGGTCATTTCTACAAAGTTTCAATGAATTCCATTACAAATTGTACATTTTCCAAACTTCAGGTACAAGTGTAGGACAATTAGCAATGAGGAAAAAAGTTACAAGTCCAAGTATCTCTTCCTACGCTTTTCCAAATGTAACGAGACAAGTCCAAAGTTAGTTTATTTTAAAGAGACCAGCGGTACAGTGATGCATGGAAAAATTCAACTGCTTCCGATGAAAAATGCAAAGGTTCCGAATCAAGACAGCTAGAACATATGTAGAGCCATTGCCAGGCAAATAGGTAAAATCATGGCCAAGCTGAAACATACCTTATAATGCCTTCCCGGAACTCCAAACAAAGTTTTTTCACAAACGATGCGTGATTTGGTCATTTCTACAAAGTTTCAATGAATTCCATTACAAATTGTACATTTTCCAAACTTCAGGTACAAGTGTAGGACAATTAGCAATGAGGAAAAAAGTTACAAGTCCAAGTATCTCTTCCTACGCTTTTCCAAATGTAACGAGACAAGTCCAAAGTTAGTTTATTTTAAAGAGACCAGCGGTACAGTGATGCATGGAAAAATTCAACTGCTTCCGATGAAAAATGCAAAGGTTCCGAATCAAGACAGCTAGAACATATGTAGAGCCATTGCCAGGCAAATAGGTAAAATCATGGCCAAGCTGAAACATACCTTATAATGCCTTCCCGGAACTCCAAACAAAGTTTTTTCACAAACGATGCGTGATTTGGTCATTTCTACAAAGTTTCAATGAATTCCATTACAAATTGTACATTTTCCAAACTTCAGGTACAAGTGTAGGACAATTAGCAATGAGGAAAAAAGTTACAAGTCCAAGTATCTCTTCCTACGCTTTTCCAAATGTAACGAGACAAGTCCAAAGTTAGTTTATTTTAAAGAGACCAGCGGTACAGTGATGCATGGAAAAATTCAACTGCTTCCGATGAAAAATGCAAAGGTTCCGAATCAAGACAGCTAGAACATATGTAGAGCCATTGCCAGGCAAATAGGTAAAATCATGGCCAAGCTGAAACATACCTTATAATGCCTTCCCGGAACTCCAAACAAAGTTTTTTCACAAACGATGCGTGATTTGGTCATTTCTACAAAGTTTCAATGAATTCCATTACAAATTGTACATTTTCCAAACTTCAGGTACAAGTGTAGGACAATTAGCAATGAGGAAAAAAGTTACAAGTCCAAGTATCTCTTCCTACGCTTTTCCAAATGTAACGAGACAAGTCCAAAGTTAGTTTATTTTAAAGAGACCAGCGGTACAGTGATGCATGGAAAAATTCAACTGCTTCCGATGAAAAATGCAAAGGTTCCGAATCAAGACAGCTAGAACATATGTAGAGCCATTGCCAGGCAAATAGGTAAAATCATGGCCAAGCTGAAACATACCTTATAATGCCTTCCCGGAACTCCAAACAAAGTTTTTTCACAAACGATGCGTGATTTGGTCATTTCTACAAAGTTTCAATGAATTCCATTACAAATTGTACATTTTCCAAACTTCAGGTACAAGTGTAGGACAATTAGCAATGAGGAAAAAAGTTACAAGTCCAAGTATCTCTTCCTACGCTTTTCCAAATGTAACGAGACAAGTCCAAAGTTAGTTTATTTTAAAGAGACCAGCGGTACAGTGATGCATGGAAAAATTCAACTGCTTCCGATGAAAAATGCAAAGGTTCCGAATCAAGACAGCTAGAACATATGTAGAGCCATTGCCAGGCAAATAGGTAAAATCATGGCCAAGCTGAAACATACCTTATAATGCCTTCCCGGAACTCCAAACAAAGTTTTTTCACAAACGATGCGTGATTTGGTCATTTCTACAAAGTTTCAATGAATTCCATTACAAATTGTACATTTTCCAAACTTCAGGTACAAGTGTAGGACAATTAGCAATGAGGAAAAAAGTTACAAGTCCAAGTATCTCTTCCTACGCTTTTCCAAATGTAACGAGACAAGTCCAAAGTTAGTTTATTTTAAAGAGACCAGCGGTACAGTGATGCATGGAAAAATTCAACTGCTTCCGATGAAAAATGCAAAGGTTCCGAATCAAGACAGCTAGAACATATGTAGAGCCATTGCCAGGCAAATAGGTAAAATCATGGCCAAGCTGAAACATACCTTATAATGCCTTCCCGGAACTCCAAACAAAGTTTTTTCACAAACGATGCGTGATTTGGTCATTTCTACAAAGTTTCAATGAATTCCATTACAAATTGTACATTTTCCAAACTTCAGGTACAAGTGTAGGACAATTAGCAATGAGGAAAAAAGTTACAAGTCCAAGTATCTCTTCCTACGCTTTTCCAAATGTAACGAGACAAGTCCAAAGTTAGTTTATTTTAAAGAGACCAGCGGTACAGTGATGCATGGAAAAATTCAACTGCTTCCGATGAAAAATGCAAAGGTTCCGAATCAAGACAGCTAGAACATATGTAGAGCCATTGCCAGGCAAATAGGTAAAATCATGGCCAAGCTGAAACATACCTTATAATGCCTTCCCGGAACTCCAAACAAAGTTTTTTCACAAACGATGCGTGATTTGGTCATTTCTACAAAGTTTCAATGAATTCCATTACAAATTGTACATTTTCCAAACTTCAGGTACAAGTGTAGGACAATTAGCAATGAGGAAAAAAGTTACAAGTCCAAGTATCTCTTCCTACGCTTTTCCAAATGTAACGAGACAAGTCCAAAGTTAGTTTATTTTAAAGAGACCAGCGGTACAGTGATGCATGGAAAAATTCAACTGCTTCCGATGAAAAATGCAAAGGTTCCGAATCAAGACAGCTAGAACATATGTAGAGCCATTGCCAGGCAAATAGGTAAAATCATGGCCAAGCTGAAACATACCTTATAATGCCTTCCCGGAACTCCAAACAAAGTTTTTTCACAAACGATGCGTGATTTGGTCATTTCTACAAAGTTTCAATGAATTCCATTACAAATTGTACATTTTCCAAACTTCAGGTACAAGTGTAGGACAATTAGCAATGAGGAAAAAAGTTACAAGTCCAAGTATCTCTTCCTACGCTTTTCCAAATGTAACGAGACAAGTCCAAAGTTAGTTTATTTTAAAGAGACCAGCGGTACAGTGATGCATGGAAAAATTCAACTGCTTCCGATGAAAAATGCAAAGGTTCCGAATCAAGACAGCTAGAACATATGTAGAGCCATTGCCAGGCAAATAGGTAAAATCATGGCCAAGCTGAAACATACCTTATAATGCCTTCCCGGAACTCCAAACAAAGTTTTTTCACAAACGATGCGTGATTTGGTCATTTCTACAAAGTTTCAATGAATTCCATTACAAATTGTACATTTTCCAAACTTCAGGTACAAGTGTAGGACAATTAGCAATGAGGAAAAAAGTTACAAGTCCAAGTATCTCTTCCTACGCTTTTCCAAATGTAACGAGACAAGTCCAAAGTTAGTTTATTTTAAAGAGACCAGCGGTACAGTGATGCATGGAAAAATTCAACTGCTTCCGATGAAAAATGCAAAGGTTCCGAATCAAGACAGCTAGAACATATGTAGAGCCATTGCCAGGCAAATAGGTAAAATCATGGCCAAGCTGAAACATACCTTATAATGCCTTCCCGGAACTCCAAACAAAGTTTTTTCACAAACGATGCGTGATTTGGTCATTTCTACAAAGTTTCAATGAATTCCATTACAAATTGTACATTTTCCAAACTTCAGGTACAAGTGTAGGACAATTAGCAATGAGGAAAAAAGTTACAAGTCCAAGTATCTCTTCCTACGCTTTTCCAAATGTAACGAGACAAGTCCAAAGTTAGTTTATTTTAAAGAGACCAGCGGTACAGTGATGCATGGAAAAATTCAACTGCTTCCGATGAAAAATGCAAAGGTTCCGAATCAAGACAGCTAGAACATATGTAGAGCCATTGCCAGGCAAATAGGTAAAATCATGGCCAAGCTGAAACATACCTTATAATGCCTTCCCGGAACTCCAAACAAAGTTTTTTTCACAAACGATGCGTGATTTGGTCATTTCTACAAAGTTTCAATGAATTCCATTACAAATTGTACATTTTCCAAACTTCAGGTACAAGTGTAGGACAATTAGCAATGAGGAAAAAAGTTACAAGTCCAAGTATCTCTTCCTACGCTTTTCCAAATGTAACGAGACAAGTCCAAAGTTAGTTTATTTTAAAGAGACCAGCGGTACAGTGATGCATGGAAAAATTCAACTGCTTCCGATGAAAAATGCAAAGGTTCCGAATCAAGACAGCTAGAACATATGTAGAGCCATTGCCAGGCAAATAGGTAAAATCATGGCCAAGCTGAAACATACCTTATAATGCCTTCCCGGAACTCCAAACAAAGTTTTTTCACAAACGATGCGTGATTTGGTCATTTCTACAAAGTTTCAATGAATTCCATTACAAATTGTACATTTTCCAAACTTCAGCTACAAGTGTAGGACAATTAGCAATGAGGAAAAAAGTTACAAGTCCAAGTATCTCTTCCTACGCTTTTCCAAATGTAACGAGACAAGTCCAAAGTTAGTTTATTTTAAAGAGACCAGCGGTACAGTGATGCATGGAAAAATTCAACTGCTTCCGATGAAAAATGCAAAGGTTCCGAATCAAGACAGCTAGAACATATGTAGAGCCATTGCCAGGCAAATAGGTAAAATCATGGCCAAGCTGAAACATACCTTATAATGCCTTCCCGGAACTCCAAACAAAGTTTTTTCACAAACGATGCGTGATTTGGTCATTTCTACAAAGTTTCAATGAATTCCATTACAAATTGTACATTTTCCAAACTTCAGGTACAAGTGTAGGACAATTAGCAATGAGGAAAAAAGTTACAAGTCCAAGTATCTCTTCCTACGCTTTTCCAAATGTAACGAGACAAGTCCAAAGTTAGTTTATTTTAAAGAGACCAGCGGTACAGTGATGCATGGAAAAATTCAACTGCTTCCGATGAAAAATGCAAAGGTTCCGAATCAAGACAGCTAGAACATATGTAGAGCCATTGCCAGGCAAATAGGTAAAATCATGGCCAAGCTGAAACATACCTTATAATGCCTTCCCGGAACTCCAAACAAAGTTTTTTCACAAACGATGCGTGATTTGGTCATTTCTACAAAGTTTCAATGAATTCCATTACAAATTGTACATTTTCCAAACTTCAGGTACAAGTGTAGGACAATTAGCAATGAGGAAAAAAGTTACAAGTCCAAGTATCTCTTCCTACGCTTTTCCAAATGTAACGAGACAAGTCCAAAGTTAGTTTATTTTAAAGAGACCAGCGGTACAGTGATGCATGGAAAAATTCAACTGCTTCCGATGAAAAATGCAAAGGTTCCGAATCAAGACAGCTAGAACATATGTAGAGCCATTGCCAGGCAAATAGGTAAAATCATGGCCAAGCTGAAACATACCTTATAATGCCTTCCCGGAACTCCAAACAAAGTTTTTTCACAAACGATGCGTGATTTGGTCATTTCTACAAAGTTTCAATGAATTCCATTACAAATTGTACATTTTCCAAACTTCAGGTACAAGTGTAGGACAATTAGCAATGAGGAAAAAAGTTACAAGTCCAAGTATCTCTTCCTACGCTTTTCCAAATGTAACGAGACAAGTCCAAAGTTAGTTTATTTTAAAGAGACCAGCGGTACAGTGATGCATGGAAAAATTCAACTGCTTCCGATGAAAAATGCAAAGGTTCCGAATCAAGACAGCTAGAACATATGTAGAGCCATTGCCAGGCAAATAGGTAAAATCATGGCCAAGCTGAAACATACCTTATAATGCCTTCCCGGAACTCCAAACAAAGTTTTTTCACAAACGATGCGTGATTTGGTCATTTCTACAAAGTTTCAATGAATTCCATTACAAATTGTACATTTTCCAAACTTCAGGTACAAGTGTAGGACAATTAGCAATGAGGAAAAAAGTTACAAGTCCAAGTATCTCTTCCTACGCTTTTCCAAATGTAACGAGACAAGTCCAAAGTTAGTTTATTTTAAAGAGACCAGCGGTACAGTGATGCATGGAAAAATTCAACTGCTTCCGATGAAAAATGCAAAGGTTCCGAATCAAGACAGCTAGAACATATGTAGAGCCATTGCCAGGCAAATAGGTAAAATCATGGCCAAGCTGAAACATACCTTATAATGCCTTCCCGGAACTCCAAACAAAGTTTTTTCACAAACGATGCGTGATTTGGTCATTTCTACAAAGTTTCAATGAATTCCATTACAAATTGTACATTTTCCAAACTTCAGGTACAAGTGTAGGACAATTAGCAATGAGGAAAAAAGTTACAAGTCCAAGTATCTCTTCCTACGCTTTTCCAAATGTAACAAGACAAGTCCAAAGTTAGTTTATTTTAAAGAGACCAGCGGTACAGTGATGCATGGAAAAATTCAACTGCTTCCGATGAAAAATGCAAAGGTTCCGAATCAAGACAGCTAGAACATATGTAGAGCCATTGCCAGGCAAATAGGTAAAATCATGGCCAAGCTGAAACATACCTTATAATGCCTTCCCGGAACTCCAAACAAAGTTTTTTCACAAACGATGCGTGATTTGGTCATTTCTACAAAGTTTCAATGAATTCCATTACAAATTGTACATTTTCCAAACTTCAGGTACAAGTGTAGGACAATTAGCAATGAGGAAAAAAGTTACAAGTCCAAGTATCTCTTCCTACGCTTTTCCAAATGTAACGAGACAAGTCCAAAGTTAGTTTATTTTAAAGAGACCAGCGGTACAGTGATGCATGGAAAAATTCAACTGCTTCCGATGAAAAATGCAAAGGTTCCGAATCAAGACAGCTAGAACATATGTAGAGCCATTGCCAGGCAAATAGGTAAAATCATGGCCAAGCTGAAACATACCTTATAATGCCTTCCCGGAACTCCAAACAAAGTTTTTTCACAAACGATGCGTGATTTGGTCATTTCTACAAAGTTTCAATGAATTCCATTACAAATTGTACATTTTCCAAACTTCAGGTACAAGTGTAGGACAATTAGCAATGAGGAAAAAAGTTACAAGTCCAAGTATCTCTTCCTACGCTTTTCCAAATGTAACGAGACAAGTCCAAAGTTAGTTTATTTTAAAGAGACCAGCGGTACAGTGATGCATGGAAAAATTCAACTGCTTCCGATGAAAAATGCAAAGGTTCCGAATCAAGACAGCTAGAACATATGTAGAGCCATTGCCAGGCAAATAGGTAAAATCATGGCCAAGCTGAAACATACCTTATAATGCCTTCCCGGAACTCCAAACAAAGTTTTTTCACAAACGATGCGTGATTTGGTCATTTCTACAAAGTTTCAATGAATTCCATTACAAATTGTACATTTTCCAAACTTCAGCTACAAGTGTAGGACAATTAGCAATGAGGAAAAAAGTTACAAGTCCAAGTATCTCTTCCTACGCTTTTCCAAATGTAACGAGACAAGTCCAAAGTTAGTTTATTTTAAAGAGACCAGCGGTACAGTGATGCATGGAAAAATTCAACTGCTTCCGATGAAAAATGCAAAGGTTCCGAATCAAGACAGCTAGAACATATGTAGAGCCATTGCCAGGCAAATAGGTAAAATCATGGCCAAGCTGAAACATACCTTATAATGCCTTCCCGGAACTCCAAACAAAGTTTTTTCACAAACGATGCGTGATTTGGTCATTTCCACAAAGTTTCAATGAATTCCATTACAAATTGTACATTTTCCAAACTTCAGGTACAAGTGTAGGACAATTAGCAATGAGGAAAAAAGTTACAAGTCCAAGTATCTCTTCCTACGCTTTTCCAAATGTAACGAGACAAGTCCAAAGTTAGTTTATTTTAAAGAGACCAGCGGTACAGTGATGCATGGAAAAATTCAACTGCTTCCGATGAAAAATGCAAAGGTTCCGAATCAAGACAGCTAGAACATATGTAGAGCCATTGCCAGGCAAATAGGTAAAATCATGGCCAAGCTGAAACATACCTTATAATGCCTTCCCGGAACTCCAAACAAAGTTTTTTCACAAACGATGCGTGATTTGGTCATTTCTACAAAGTTTCAATGAATTCCATTACAAATTGTACATTTTCCAAACTTCAGGTACAAGTGTAGGACAATTAGCAATGAGGAAAAAAGTTACAAGTCCAAGTATCTCTTCCTACGCTTTTCCAAATGTAACGAGACAAGTCCAAAGTTAGTTTATTTTAAAGAGACCAGCGGTACAGTGATGCATGGAAAAATTCAACTGCTTCCGATGAAAAATGCAAAGGTTCCGAATCAAGACAGCTAGAACATATGTAGAGCCATTGCCAGGCAAATAGGTAAAATCATGGCCAAGCTGAAACATACCTTATAATGCCTTCCCGGAACTCCAAACAAAGTTTTTTCACAAACGATGCGTGATTTGGTCATTTCCACAAAGTTTCAATGAATTCCATTACAAATTGTACATTTTCCAAACTTCAGGTACAAGTGTAGGACAATTAGCAATGAGGAAAAAAGTTACAAGTCCAAGTATCTCTTCCTACGCTTTTCCAAATGTAACGAGACAAGTCCAAAGTTAGTTTATTTTAAAGAGACCAGCGGTACAGTGATGCATGGAAAAATTCAACTGCTTCCGATGAAAAATGCAAAGGTTCCGAATCAAGACAGCTAGAACATATGTAGAGCCATTGCCAGGCAAATAGGTAAAATCATGGCCAAGCTGAAACATACCTTATAATGCCTTCCCGGAACTCCAAACAAAGTTTTTTCACAAACGATGCGTGATTTGGTCATTTCTACAAAGTTTCAATGAATTCCATTACAAATTGTACATTTTCCAAACTTCAGGTACAAGTGTAGGACAATTAGCAATGAGGAAAAAAGTTACAAGTCCAAGTATCTCTTCCTACGCTTTTCCAAATGTAACGAGACAAGTCCAAAGTTAGTTTATTTTAAAGAGACCAGCGGTACAGTGATGCATGGAAAAATTCAACTGCTTCCGATGAAAAATGCAAAGGTTCCGAATCAAGACAGCTAGAACATATGTAGAGCCATTGCCAGGCAAATAGGTAAAATCATGGCCAAGCTGAAACATACCTTATAATGCCTTCCCGGAACTCCAAACAAAGTTTTTTCACAAACGATGCGTGATTTGGTCATTTCTACAAAGTTTCAATGAATTCCATTACAAATTGTACATTTTCCAAACTTCAGGTACAAGTGTAGGACAATTAGCAATGAGGAAAAAAGTTACAAGTCCAAGTATCTCTTCCTACGCTTTTCCAAATGTAACGAGACAAGTCCAAAGTTAGTTTATTTTAAAGAGACCAGCGGTACAGTGATGCATGGAAAAATTCAACTGCTTCCGATGAAAAATGCAAAGGTTCCGAATCAAGACAGCTAGAACATATGTAGAGCCATTGCCAGGCAAATAGGTAAAATCATGGCCAAGCTGAAACATACCTTATAATGCCTTCCCGGAACTCCAAACAAAGTTTTTTCACAAACGATGCGTGATTTGGTCATTTCTACAAAGTTTCAATGAATTCCATTACAAATTGTACATTTTCCAAACTTCAGGTACAAGTGTAGGACAATTAGCAATGAGGAAAAAAGTTACAAGTCCAAGTATCTCTTCCTACGCTTTTCCAAATGTAACGAGACAAGTCCAAAGTTAGTTTATTTTAAAGAGACCAGCGGTACAGTGATGCATGGAAAAATTCAACTGCTTCCGATGAAAAATGCAAAGGTTCCGAATCAAGACAGCTAGAACATATGTAGAGCCATTGCCAGGCAAATAGGTAAAATCATGGCCAAGCTGAAACATACCTTATAATGCCTTCCCGGAACTCCAAACAAAGTTTTTTCACAAACGATGCGTGATTTGGTCATTTCTACAAAGTTTCAATGAATTCCATTACAAATTGTACATTTTCCAAACTTCAGGTACAAGTGTAGGACAATTAGCAATGAGGAAAAAAGTTACAAGTCCAAGTATCTCTTCCTACGCTTTTCCAAATGTAACGAGACAAGTCCAAAGTTAGTTTATTTTAAAGAGACCAGCGGTACAGTGATGCATGGAAAAATTCAACTGCTTCCGATGAAAAATGCAAAGGTTCCGAATCAAGACAGCTAGAACATATGTAGAGCCATTGCCAGGCAAATAGGTAAAATCATGGCCAAGCTGAAACATACCTTATAATGCCTTCCCGGAACTCCAAACAAAGTTTTTTCACAAACGATGCGTGATTTGGTCATTTCCACAAAGTTTCAATGAATTCCATTACAAATTGTACATTTTCCAAACTTCAGGTACAAGTGTAGGACAATTAGCAATGAGGAAAAAAGTTACAAGTCCAAGTATCTCTTCCTACGCTTTTCCAAATGTAACGAGACAAGTCCAAAGTTAGTTTATTTTAAAGAGACCAGCGGTACAGTGATGCATGGAAAAATTCAACTGCTTCCGATGAAAAATGCAAAGGTTCCGAATCAAGACAGCTAGAACATATGTAGAGCCATTGCCAGGCAAATAGGTAAAATCATGGCCAAGCTGAAACATACCTTATAATGCCTTCCCGGAACTCCAAACAAAGTTTTTTCACAAACGATGCGTGATTTGGTCATTTCTACAAAGTTTCAATGAATTCCATTACAAATTGTACATTTTCCAAACTTCAGGTACAAGTGTAGGACAATTAGCAATGAGGAAAAAAGTTACAAGTCCAAGTATCTCTTCCTACGCTTTTCCAAATGTAACGAGACAAGTCCAAAGTTAGTTTATTTTAAAGAGACCAGCGGTACAGTGATGCATGGAAAAATTCAACTGCTTCCGATGAAAAATGCAAAGGTTCCGAATCAAGACAGCTAGAACATATGTAGAGCCATTGCCAGGCAAATAGGTAAAATCATGGCCAAGCTGAAACATACCTTATAATGCCTTCCCGGAACTCCAAACAAAGTTTTTTCACAAACGATGCGTGATTTGGTCATTTCCACAAAGTTTCAATGAATTCCATTACAAATTGTACATTTTCCAAACTTCAGGTACAAGTGTAGGACAATTAGCAATGAGGAAAAAAGTTACAAGTCCAAGTATCTCTTCCTACGCTTTTCCAAATGTAACGAGACAAGTCCAAAGTTAGTTTATTTTAAAGAGACCAGCGGTACAGTGATGCATGGAAAAATTCAACTGCTTCCGATGAAAAATGCAAAGGTTCCGAATCAAGACAGCTAGAACATATGTAGAGCCATTGCCAGGCAAATAGGTAAAATCATGGCCAAGCTGAAACATACCTTATAATGCCTTCCCGGAACTCCAAACAAAGTTTTTTCACAAACGATGCGTGATTTGGTCATTTCTACAAAGTTTCAATGAATTCCATTACAAATTGTACATTTTCCAAACTTCAGGTACAAGTGTAGGACAATTAGCAATGAGGAAAAAAGTTACAAGTCCAAGTATCTCTTCCTACGCTTTTCCAAATGTAACGAGACAAGTCCAAAGTTAGTTTATTTTAAAGAGACCAGCGGTACAGTGATGCATGGAAAAATTCAACTGCTTCCGATGAAAAATGCAAAGGTTCCGAATCAAGACAGCTAGAACATATGTAGAGCCATTGCCAGGCAAATAGGTAAAATCATGGCCAAGCTGAAACATACCTTATAATGCCTTCCCGGAACTCCAAACAAAGTTTTTTCACAAACGATGCGTGATTTGGTCATTTCTACAAAGTTTCAATGAATTCCATTACAAATTGTACATTTTCCAAACTTCAGGTACAAGTGTAGGACAATTAGCAATGAGGAAAAAAGTTACAAGTCCAAGTATCTCTTCCTACGCTTTTCCAAATGTAACGAGACAAGTCCAAAGTTAGTTTATTTTAAAGAGACCAGCGGTACAGTGATGCATGGAAAAATTCAACTGCTTCCGATGAAAAATGCAAAGGTTCCGAATCAAGACAGCTAGAACATATGTAGAGCCATTGCCAGGCAAATAGGTAAAATCATGGCCAAGCTGAAACATACCTTATAATGCCTTCCCGGAACTCCAAACAAAGTTTTTTCACAAACGATGCGTGATTTGGTCATTTCTACAAAGTTTCAATGAATTCCATTACAAATTGTACATTTTCCAAACTTCAGGTACAAGTGTAGGACAATTAGCAATGAGGAAAAAAGTTACAAGTCCAAGTATCTCTTCCTACGCTTTTCCAAATGTAACGAGACAAGTCCAAAGTTAGTTTATTTTAAAGAGACCAGCGGTACAGTGATGCATGGAAAAATTCAACTGCTTCCGATGAAAAATGCAAAGGTTCCGAATCAAGACAGCTAGAACATATGTAGAGCCATTGCCAGGCAAATAGGTAAAATCATGGCCAAGCTGAAACATACCTTATAATGCCTTCCCGGAACTCCAAACAAAGTTTTTTCACAAACGATGCGTGATTTGGTCATTTCTACAAAGTTTCAATGAATTCCATTACAAATTGTACATTTTCCAAACTTCAGGTACAAGTGTAGGACAATTAGCAATGAGGAAAAAAGTTACAAGTCCAAGTATCTCTTCCTACGCTTTTCCAAATGTAACGAGACAAGTCCAAAGTTAGTTTATTTTAAAGAGACCAGCGGTACAGTGATGCATGGAAAAATTCAACTGCTTCCGATGAAAAATGCAAAGGTTCCGAATCAAGACAGCTAGAACATATGTAGAGCCATTGCCAGGCAAATAGGTAAAATCATGGCCAAGCTGAAACATACCTTATAATGCCTTCCCGGAACTCCAAACAAAGTTTTTTCACAAACGATGCGTGATTTGGTCATTTCTACAAAGTTTCAATGAATTCCATTACAAATTGTACATTTTCCAAACTTCAGGTACAAGTGTAGGACAATTAGCAATGAGGAAAAAAGTTACAAGTCCAAGTATCTCTTCCTACGCTTTTCCAAATGTAACGAGACAAGTCCAAAGTTAGTTTATTTTAAAGAGACCAGCGGTACAGTGATGCATGGAAAAATTCAACTGCTTCCGATGAAAAATGCAAAGGTTCCGAATCAAGACAGCTAGAACATATGTAGAGCCATTGCCAGGCAAATAGGTAAAATCATGGCCAAGCTGAAACATACCTTATAATGCCTTCCCGGAACTCCAAACAAAGTTTTTTCACAAACGATGCGTGATTTGGTCATTTCTACAAAGTTTCAATGAATTCCATTACAAATTGTACATTTTCCAAACTTCAGGTACAAGTGTAGGACAATTAGCAATGAGGAAAAAAGTTACAAGTCCAAGTATCTCTTCCTACGCTTTTCCAAATGTAACGAGACAAGTCCAAAGTTAGTTTATTTTAAAGAGACCAGCGGTACAGTGATGCATGGAAAAATTCAACTGCTTCCGATGAAAAATGCAAAGGTTCCGAATCAAGACAGCTAGAACATATGTAGAGCCATTGCCAGGCAAATAGGTAAAATCATGGCCAAGCTGAAACATACCTTATAATGCCTTCCCGGAACTCCAAACAAAGTTTTTTCACAAACGATGCGTGATTTGGTCATTTCTACAAAGTTTCAATGAATTCCATTACAAATTGTACATTTTCCAAACTTCAGGTACAAGTGTAGGACAATTAGCAATGAGGAAAAAAGTTACAAGTCCAAGTATCTCTTCCTACGCTTTTCCAAATGTAACGAGACAAGTCCAAAGTTAGTTTATTTTAAAGAGACCAGCGGTACAGTGATGCATGGAAAAATTCAACTGCTTCCGATGAAAAATGCAAAGGTTCCGAATCAAGACAGCTAGAACATATGTAGAGCCATTGCCAGGCAAATAGGTAAAATCATGGCCAAGCTGAAACATACCTTATAATGCCTTCCCGGAACTCCAAACAAAGTTTTTTCACAAACGATGCGTGATTTGGTCATTTCTACAAAGTTTCAATGAATTCCATTACAAATTGTACATTTTCCAAACTTCAGCTACAAGTGTAGGACAATTAGCAATGAGGAAAAAAGTTACAAGTCCAAGTATCTCTTCCTACGCTTTTCCAAATGTAACGAGACAAGTCCAAAGTTAGTTTATTTTAAAGAGACCAGCGGTACAGTGATGCATGGAAAAATTCAACTGCTTCCGATGAAAAATGCAAAGGTTCCGAATCAAGACAGCTAGAACATATGTAGAGCCATTGCCAGGCAAATAGGTAAAATCATGGCCAAGCTGAAACATACCTTATAATGCCTTCCCGGAACTCCAAACAAAGTTTTTTCACAAACGATGCGTGATTTGGTCATTTCTACAAAGTTTCAATGAATTCCATTACAAATTGTACATTTTCCAAACTTCAGGTACAAGTGTAGGACAATTAGCAATGAGGAAAAAAGTTACAAGTCCAAGTATCTCTTCCTACGCTTTTCCAAATGTAACGAGACAAGTCCAAAGTTAGTTTATTTTAAAGAGACCAGCGGTACAGTGATGCATGGAAAAATTCAACTGCTTCCGATGAAAAATGCAAAGGTTCCGAATCAAGACAGCTAGAACATATGTAGAGCCATTGCCAGGCAAATAGGTAAAATCATGGCCAAGCTGAAACATACCTTATAATGCCTTCCCGGAACTCCAAACAAAGTTTTTTCACAAACGATGCGTGATTTGGTCATTTCTACAAAGTTTCAATGAATTCCATTACAAATTGTACATTTTCCAAACTTCAGGTACAAGTGTAGGACAATTAGCAATGAGGAAAAAAGTTACAAGTCCAAGTATCTCTTCCTACGCTTTTCCAAATGTAACGAGACAAGTCCAAAGTTAGTTTATTTTAAAGAGACCAGCGGTACAGTGATGCATGGAAAAATTCAACTGCTTCCGATGAAAAATGCAAAGGTTCCGAATCAAGACAGCTAGAACATATGTAGAGCCATTGCCAGGCAAATAGGTAAAATCATGGCCAAGCTGAAACATACCTTATAATGCCTTCCCGGAACTCCAAACAAAGTTTTTTCACAAACGATGCGTGATTTGGTCATTTCTACAAAGTTTCAATGAATTCCATTACAAATTGTACATTTTCCAAACTTCAGGTACAAGTGTAGGACAATTAGCAATGAGGAAAAAAGTTACAAGTCCAAGTATCTCTTCCTACGCTTTTCCAAATGTAACGAGACAAGTCCAAAGTTAGTTTATTTTAAAGAGACCAGCGGTACAGTGATGCATGGAAAAATTCAACTGCTTCCGATGAAAAATGCAAAGGTTCCGAATCAAGACAGCTAGAACATATGTAGAGCCATTGCCAGGCAAATAGGTAAAATCATGGCCAAGCTGAAACATACCTTATAATGCCTTCCCGGAACTCCAAACAAAGTTTTTTCACAAACGATGCATGATTTGGTCATTTCTACAAAGTTTCAATGAATTCCATTACAAATTGTACATTTTCCAAACTTCAGGTACAAGTGTAGGACAATTAGCAATGAGGAAAAAAGTTACAAGTCCAAGTATCTCTTCCTACGCTTTTCCAAATGTAACGAGACAAGTCCAAAGTTAGTTTATTTTAAAGAGACCAGCGGTACAGTGATGCATGGAAAAATTCAACTGCTTCCGATGAAAAATGCAAAGGTTCCGAATCAAGACAGCTAGAACATATGTAGAGCCATTGCCAGGCAAATAGGTAAAATCATGGCCAAGCTGAAACATACCTTATAATGCCTTCCCGGAACTCCAAACAAAGTTTTTTCACAAACGATGCGTGATTTGGTCATTTCTACAAAGTTTCAATGAATTCCATTACAAATTGTACATTTTCCAAACTTCAGGTACAAGTGTAGGACAATTAGCAATGAGGAAAAAAGTTACAAGTCCAAGTATCTCTTCCTACGCTTTTCCAAATGTAACGAGACAAGTCCAAAGTTAGTTTATTTTAAAGAGACCAGCGGTACAGTGATGCATGGAAAAATTCAACTGCTTCCGATGAAAAATGCAAAGGTTCCGAATCAAGACAGCTAGAACATATGTAGAGCCATTGCCAGGCAAATAGGTAAAATCATGGCCAAGCTGAAACATACCTTATAATGCCTTCCCGGAACTCCAAACAAAGTTTTTTCACAAACGATGCGTGATTTGGTCATTTCTACAAAGTTTCAATGAATTCCATTACAAATTGTACATTTTCCAAACTTCAGGTACAAGTGTAGGACAATTAGCAATGAGGAAAAAAGTTACAAGTCCAAGTATCTCTTCCTACGCTTTTCCAAATGTAACGAGACAAGTCCAAAGTTAGTTTATTTTAAAGAGACCAGCGGTACAGTGATGCATGGAAAAATTCAACTGCTTCCGATGAAAAATGCAAAGGTTCCGAATCAAGACAGCTAGAACATATGTAGAGCCATTGCCAGGCAAATAGGTAAAATCATGGCCAAGCTGAAACATACCTTATAATGCCTTCCCGGAACTCCAAACAAAGTTTTTTCACAAACGATGCGTGATTTGGTCATTTCTACAAAGTTTCAATGAATTCCATTACAAATTGTACATTTTCCAAACTTCAGGTACAAGTGTAGGACAATTAGCAATGAGGAAAAAAGTTACAAGTCCAAGTATCTCTTCCTACGCTTTTCCAAATGTAACGAGACAAGTCCAAAGTTAGTTTATTTTAAAGAGACCAGCGGTACAGTGATGCATGGAAAAATTCAACTGCTTCCGATGAAAAATGCAAAGGTTCCGAATCAAGACAGCTAGAACATATGTAGAGCCATTGCCAGGCAAATAGGTAAAATCATGGCCAAGCTGAAACATACCTTATAATGCCTTCCCGGAACTCCAAACAAAGTTTTTTCACAAACGATGCGTGATTTGGTCATTTCTACAAAGTTTCAATGAATTCCATTACAAATTGTACATTTTCCAAACTTCAGGTACAAGTGTAGGACAATTAGCAATGAGGAAAAAAGTTACAAGTCCAAGTATCTCTTCCTACGCTTTTCCAAATGTAACGAGACAAGTCCAAAGTTAGTTTATTTTAAAGAGACCAGCGGTACAGTGATGCATGGAAAAATTCAACTGCTTCCGATGAAAAATGCAAAGGTTCCGAATCAAGACAGCTAGAACATATGTAGAGCCATTGCCAGGCAAATAGGTAAAATCATGGCCAAGCTGAAACATACCTTATAATGCCTTCCCGGAACTCCAAACAAAGTTTTTTCACAAACGATGCGTGATTTGGTCATTTCTACAAAGTTTCAATGAATTCCATTACAAATTGTACATTTTCCAAACTTCAGGTACAAGTGTAGGACAATTAGCAATGAGGAAAAAAGTTACAAGTCCAAGTATCTCTTCCTACGCTTTTCCAAATGTAACGAGACAAGTCCAAAGTTAGTTTATTTTAAAGAGACCAGCGGTACAGTGATGCATGGAAAAATTCAACTGCTTCCGATGAAAAATGCAAAGGTTCCGAATCAAGACAGCTAGAACATATGTAGAGCCATTGCCAGGCAAATAGGTAAAATCATGGCCAAGCTGAAACATACCTTATAATGCCTTCCCGGAACTCCAAACAAAGTTTTTTCACAAACGATGCATGATTTGGTCATTTCTACAAAGTTTCAATGAATTCCATTACAAATTGTACATTTTCCAAACTTCAGGTACAAGTGTAGGACAATTAGCAATGAGGAAAAAAGTTACAAGTCCAAGTATCTCTTCCTACGCTTTTCCAAATGTAACGAGACAAGTCCAAAGTTAGTTTATTTTAAAGAGACCAGCGGTACAGTGATGCATGGAAAAATTCAACTGCTTCCGATGAAAAATGCAAAGGTTCCGAATCAAGACAGCTAGAACATATGTAGAGCCATTGCCAGGCAAATAGGTAAAATCATGGCCAAGCTGAAACATACCTTATAATGCCTTCCCGGAACTCCAAACAAAGTTTTTTCACAAACGATGCGTGATTTGGTCATTTCTACAAAGTTTCAATGAATTCCATTACAAATTGTACATTTTCCAAACTTCAGGTACAAGTGTAGGACAATTAGCAATGAGGAAAAAAGTTACAAGTCCAAGTATCTCTTCCTACGCTTTTCCAAATGTAACGAGACAAGTCCAAAGTTAGTTTATTTTAAAGAGACCAGCGGTACAGTGATGCATGGAAAAATTCAACTGCTTCCGATGAAAAATGCAAAGGTTCCGAATCAAGACAGCTAGAACATATGTAGAGCCATTGCCAGGCAAATAGGTAAAATCATGGCCAAGCTGAAACATACCTTATAATGCCTTCCCGGAACTCCAAACAAAGTTTTTTCACAAACGATGCGTGATTTGGTCATTTCTACAAAGTTTCAATGAATTCCATTACAAATTGTACATTTTCCAAACTTCAGGTACAAGTGTAGGACAATTAGCAATGAGGAAAAAAGTTACAAGTCCAAGTATCTCTTCCTACGCTTTTCCAAATGTAACGAGACAAGTCCAAAGTTAGTTTATTTTAAAGAGACCAGCGGTACAGTGATGCATGGAAAAATTCAACTGCTTCCGATGAAAAATGCAAAGGTTCCGAATCAAGACAGCTAGAACATATGTAGAGCCATTGCCAGGCAAATAGGTAAAATCATGGCCAAGCTGAAACATACCTTATAATGCCTTCCCGGAACTCCAAACAAAGTTTTTTCACAAACGATGCGTGATTTGGTCATTTCTACAAAGTTTCAATGAATTCCATTACAAATTGTACATTTTCCAAACTTCAGGTACAAGTGTAGGACAATTAGCAATGAGGAAAAAAGTTACAAGTCCAAGTATCTCTTCCTACGCTTTTCCAAATGTAACGAGACAAGTCCAAAGTTAGTTTATTTTAAAGAGACCAGCGGTACAGTGATGCATGGAAAAATTCAACTGCTTCCGATGAAAAATGCAAAGGTTCCGAATCAAGACAGCTAGAACATATGTAGAGCCATTGCCAGGCAAATAGGTAAAATCATGGCCAAGCTGAAACATACCTTATAATGCCTTCCCGGAACTCCAAACAAAGTTTTTTCACAAACGATGCGTGATTTGGTCATTTCTACAAAGTTTCAATGAATTCCATTACAAATTGTACATTTTCCAAACTTCAGGTACAAGTGTAGGACAATTAGCAATGAGGAAAAAAGTTACAAGTCCAAGTATCTCTTCCTACGCTTTTCCAAATGTAACGAGACAAGTCCAAAGTTAGTTTATTTTAAAGAGACCAGCGGTACAGTGATGCATGGAAAAATTCAACTGCTTCCGATGAAAAATGCAAAGGTTCCGAATCAAGACAGCTAGAACATATGTAGAGCCATTGCCAGGCAAATAGGTAAAATCATGGCCAAGCTGAAACATACCTTATAATGCCTTCCCGGAACTCCAAACAAAGTTTTTTCACAAACGATGCGTGATTTGGTCATTTCTACAAAGTTTCAATGAATTCCATTACAAATTGTACATTTTCCAAACTTCAGGTACAAGTGTAGGACAATTAGCAATGAGGAAAAAAGTTACAAGTCCAAGTATCTCTTCCTACGCTTTTCCAAATGTAACGAGACAAGTCCAAAGTTAGTTTATTTTAAAGAGACCAGCGGTACAGTGATGCATGGAAAAATTCAACTGCTTCCGATGAAAAATGCAAAGGTTCCGAATCAAGACAGCTAGAACATATGTAGAGCCATTGCCAGGCAAATAGGTAAAATCATGGCCAAGCTGAAACATACCTTATAATGCCTTCCCGGAACTCCAAACAAAGTTTTTTCACAAACGATGCGTGATTTGGTCATTTCTACAAAGTTTCAATGAATTCCATTACAAATTGTACATTTTCCAAACTTCAGGTACAAGTGTAGGACAATTAGCAATGAGGAAAAAAGTTACAAGTCCAAGTATCTCTTCCTACGCTTTTCCAAATGTAACGAGACAAGTCCAAAGTTAGTTTATTTTAAAGAGACCAGCGGTACAGTGATGCATGGAAAAATTCAACTGCTTCCGATGAAAAATGCAAAGGTTCCGAATCAAGACAGCTAGAACATATGTAGAGCCATTGCCAGGCAAATAGGTAAAATCATGGCCAAGCTGAAACATACCTTATAATGCCTTCCCGGAACTCCAAACAAAGTTTTTTCACAAACGATGCGTGATTTGGTCATTTCTACAAAGTTTCAATGAATTCCATTACAAATTGTACATTTTCCAAACTTCAGGTACAAGTGTAGGACAATTAGCAATGAGGAAAAAAGTTACAAGTCCAAGTATCTCTTCCTACGCTTTTCCAAATGTAACGAGACAAGTCCAAAGTTAGTTTATTTTAAAGAGACCAGCGGTACAGTGATGCATGGAAAAATTCAACTGCTTCCGATGAAAAATGCAAAGGTTCCGAATCAAGACAGCTAGAACATATGTAGAGCCATTGCCAGGCAAATAGGTAAAATCATGGCCAAGCTGAAACATACCTTATAATGCCTTCCCGGAACTCCAAACAAAGTTTTTTCACAAACGATGCGTGATTTGGTCATTTCTACAAAGTTTCAATGAATTCCATTACAAATTGTACATTTTCCAAACTTCAGGTACAAGTGTAGGACAATTAGCAATGAGGAAAAAAGTTACAAGTCCAAGTATCTCTTCCTACGCTTTTCCAAATGTAACGAGACAAGTCCAAAGTTAGTTTATTTTAAAGAGACCAGCGGTACAGTGATGCATGGAAAAATTCAACTGCTTCCGATGAAAAATGCAAAGGTTCCGAATCAAGACAGCTAGAACATATGTAGAGCCATTGCCAGGCAAATAGGTAAAATCATGGCCAAGCTGAAACATACCTTATAATGCCTTCCCGGAACTCCAAACAAAGTTTTTTCACAAACGATGCGTGATTTGGTCATTTCTACAAAGTTTCAATGAATTCCATTACAAATTGTACATTTTCCAAACTTCAGGTACAAGTGTAGGACAATTAGCAATGAGGAAAAAAGTTACAAGTCCAAGTATCTCTTCCTACGCTTTTCCAAATGTAACGAGACAAGTCCAAAGTTAGTTTATTTTAAAGAGACCAGCGGTACAGTGATGCATGGAAAAATTCAACTGCTTCCGATGAAAAATGCAAAGGTTCCGAATCAAGACAGCTAGAACATATGTAGAGCCATTGCCAGGCAAATAGGTAAAATCATGGCCAAGCTGAAACATACCTTATAATGCCTTCCCGGAACTCCAAACAAAGTTTTTTCACAAACGATGCGTGATTTGGTCATTTCTACAAAGTTTCAATGAATTCCATTACAAATTGTACATTTTCCAAACTTCAGGTACAAGTGTAGGACAATTAGCAATGAGGAAAAAAGTTACAAGTCCAAGTATCTCTTCCTACGCTTTTCCAAATGTAACGAGACAAGTCCAAAGTTAGTTTATTTTAAAGAGACCAGCGGTACAGTGATGCATGGAAAAATTCAACTGCTTCCGATGAAAAATGCAAAGGTTCCGAATCAAGACAGCTAGAACATATGTAGAGCCATTGCCAGGCAAATAGGTAAAATCATGGCCAAGCTGAAACATACCTTATAATGCCTTCCCGGAACTCCAAACAAAGTTTTTTCACAAACGATGCGTGATTTGGTCATTTCTACAAAGTTTCAATGAATTCCATTACAAATTGTACATTTTCCAAACTTCAGGTACAAGTGTAGGACAATTAGCAATGAGGAAAAAAGTTACAAGTCCAAGTATCTCTTCCTACGCTTTTCCAAATGTAACGAGACAAGTCCAAAGTTAGTTTATTTTAAAGAGACCAGCGGTACAGTGATGCATGGAAAAATTCAACTGCTTCCGATGAAAAATGCAAAGGTTCCGAATCAAGACAGCTAGAACATATGTAGAGCCATTGCCAGGCAAATAGGTAAAATCATGGCCAAGCTGAAACATACCTTATAATGCCTTCCCGGAACTCCAAACAAAGTTTTTTCACAAACGATGCGTGATTTGGTCATTTCTACAAAGTTTCAATGAATTCCATTACAAATTGTACATTTTCCAAACTTCAGGTACAAGTGTAGGACAATTAGCAATGAGGAAAAAAGTTACAAGTCCAAGTATCTCTTCCTACGCTTTTCCAAATGTAACGAGACAAGTCCAAAGTTAGTTTATTTTAAAGAGACCAGCGGTACAGTGATGCATGGAAAAATTCAACTGCTTCCGATGAAAAATGCAAAGGTTCCGAATCAAGACAGCTAGAACATATGTAGAGCCATTGCCAGGCAAATAGGTAAAATCATGGCCAAGCTGAAACATACCTTATAATGCCTTCCCGGAACTCCAAACAAAGTTTTTTCACAAACGATGCGTGATTTGGTCATTTCTACAAAGTTTCAATGAATTCCATTACAAATTGTACATTTTCCAAACTTCAGGTACAAGTGTAGGACAATTAGCAATGAGGAAAAAAGTTACAAGTCCAAGTATCTCTTCCTACGCTTTTCCAAATGTAACGAGACAAGTCCAAAGTTAGTTTATTTTAAAGAGACCAGCGGTACAGTGATGCATGGAAAAATTCAACTGCTTCCGATGAAAAATGCAAAGGTTCCGAATCAAGACAGCTAGAACATATGTAGAGCCATTGCCAGGCAAATAGGTAAAATCATGGCCAAGCTGAAACATACCTTATAATGCCTTCCCGGAACTCCAAACAAAGTTTTTTCACAAACGATGCGTGATTTGGTCATTTCTACAAAGTTTCAATGAATTCCATTACAAATTGTACATTTTCCAAACTTCAGGTACAAGTGTAGGACAATTAGCAATGAGGAAAAAAGTTACAAGTCCAAGTATCTCTTCCTACGCTTTTCCAAATGTAACGAGACAAGTCCAAAGTTAGTTTATTTTAAAGAGACCAGCGGTACAGTGATGCATGGAAAAATTCAACTGCTTCCGATGAAAAATGCAAAGGTTCCGAATCAAGACAGCTAGAACATATGTAGAGCCATTGCCAGGCAAATAGGTAAAATCATGGCCAAGCTGAAACATACCTTATAATGCCTTCCCGGAACTCCAAACAAAGTTTTTTCACAAACGATGCGTGATTTGGTCATTTCTACAAAGTTTCAATGAATTCCATTACAAATTGTACATTTTCCAAACTTCAGGTACAAGTGTAGGACAATTAGCAATGAGGAAAAAAGTTACAAGTCCAAGTATCTCTTCCTACGCTTTTCCAAATGTAACGAGACAAGTCCAAAGTTAGTTTATTTTAAAGAGACCAGCGGTACAGTGATGCATGGAAAAATTCAACTGCTTCCGATGAAAAATGCAAAGGTTCCGAATCAAGACAGCTAGAACATATGTAGAGCCATTGCCAGGCAAATAGGTAAAATCATGGCCAAGCTGAAACATACCTTATAATGCCTTCCCGGAACTCCAAACAAAGTTTTTTCACAAACGATGCGTGATTTGGTCATTTCTACAAAGTTTCAATGAATTCCATTACAAATTGTACATTTTCCAAACTTCAGGTACAAGTGTAGGACAATTAGCAATGAGGAAAAAAGTTACAAGTCCAAGTATCTCTTCCTACGCTTTTCCAAATGTAACGAGACAAGTCCAAAGTTAGTTTATTTTAAAGAGACCAGCGGTACAGTGATGCATGGAAAAATTCAACTGCTTCCGATGAAAAATGCAAAGGTTCCGAATCAAGACAGCTAGAACATATGTAGAGCCATTGCCAGGCAAATAGGTAAAATCATGGCCAAGCTGAAACATACCTTATAATGCCTTCCCGGAACTCCAAACAAAGTTTTTTCACAAACGATGCGTGATTTGGTCATTTCTACAAAGTTTCAATGAATTCCATTACAAATTGTACATTTTCCAAACTTCAGGTACAAGTGTAGGACAATTAGCAATGAGGAAAAAAGTTACAAGTCCAAGTATCTCTTCCTACGCTTTTCCAAATGTAACGAGACAAGTCCAAAGTTAGTTTATTTTAAAGAGACCAGCGGTACAGTGATGCATGGAAAAATTCAACTGCTTCCGATGAAAAATGCAAAGGTTCCGAATCAAGACAGCTAGAACATATGTAGAGCCATTGCCAGGCAAATAGGTAAAATCATGGCCAAGCTGAAACATACCTTATAATGCCTTCCCGGAACTCCAAACAAAGTTTTTTCACAAACGATGCGTGATTTGGTCATTTCTACAAAGTTTCAATGAATTCCATTACAAATTGTACATTTTCCAAACTTCAGGTACAAGTGTAGGACAATTAGCAATGAGGAAAAAAGTTACAAGTCCAAGTATCTCTTCCTACGCTTTTCCAAATGTAACGAGACAAGTCCAAAGTTAGTTTATTTTAAAGAGACCAGCGGTACAGTGATGCATGGAAAAATTCAACTGCTTCCGATGAAAAATGCAAAGGTTCCGAATCAAGACAGCTAGAACATATGTAGAGCCATTGCCAGGCAAATAGGTAAAATCATGGCCAAGCTGAAACATACCTTATAATGCCTTCCCGGAACTCCAAACAAAGTTTTTTCACAAACGATGCGTGATTTGGTCATTTCTACAAAGTTTCAATGAATTCCATTACAAATTGTACATTTTCCAAACTTCAGGTACAAGTGTAGGACAATTAGCAATGAGGAAAAAAGTTACAAGTCCAAGTATCTCTTCCTACGCTTTTCCAAATGTAACGAGACAAGTCCAAAGTTAGTTTATTTTAAAGAGACCAGCGGTACAGTGATGCATGGAAAAATTCAACTGCTTCCGATGAAAAATGCAAAGGTTCCGAATCAAGACAGCTAGAACATATGTAGAGCCATTGCCAGGCAAATAGGTAAAATCATGGCCAAGCTGAAACATACCTTATAATGCCTTCCCGGAACTCCAAACAAAGTTTTTTCACAAACGATGCGTGATTTGGTCATTTCTACAAAGTTTCAATGAATTCCATTACAAATTGTACATTTTCCAAACTTCAGGTACAAGTGTAGGACAATTAGCAATGAGGAAAAAAGTTACAAGTCCAAGTATCTCTTCCTACGCTTTTCCAAATGTAACGAGACAAGTCCAAAGTTAGTTTATTTTAAAGAGACCAGCGGTACAGTGATGCATGGAAAAATTCAACTGCTTCCGATGAAAAATGCAAAGGTTCCGAATCAAGACAGCTAGAACATATGTAGAGCCATTGCCAGGCAAATAGGTAAAATCATGGCCAAGCTGAAACATACCTTATAATGCCTTCCCGGAACTCCAAACAAAGTTTTTTCACAAACGATGCGTGATTTGGTCATTTCTACAAAGTTTCAATGAATTCCATTACAAATTGTACATTTTCCAAACTTCAGGTACAAGTGTAGGACAATTAGCAATGAGGAAAAAAGTTACAAGTCCAAGTATCTCTTCCTACGCTTTTCCAAATGTAACGAGACAAGTCCAAAGTTAGTTTATTTTAAAGAGACCAGCGGTACAGTGATGCATGGAAAAATTCAACTGCTTCCGATGAAAAATGCAAAGGTTCCGAATCAAGACAGCTAGAACATATGTAGAGCCATTGCCAGGCAAATAGGTAAAATCATGGCCAAGCTGAAACATACCTTATAATGCCTTCCCGGAACTCCAAACAAAGTTTTTTCACAAACGATGCGTGATTTGGTCATTTCTACAAAGTTTCAATGAATTCCATTACAAATTGTACATTTTCCAAACTTCAGGTACAAGTGTAGGACAATTAGCAATGAGGAAAAAAGTTACAAGTCCAAGTATCTCTTCCTACGCTTTTCCAAATGTAACGAGACAAGTCCAAAGTTAGTTTATTTTAAAGAGACCAGCGGT